>JAWWNH010000066.1:22672500-23872500 GCA_034641385.1 Darevskia mixta
TTTGAATAAACATACATAGCATCAGGTTGTAAATGATGTATATGCCCCTCAGGGAAAGATGTTAGATGGGGGAATGCGAGTTCTCACTATGCATGGCATTTAATTTACAAAAATGGGGATTTCACAGTTGCTAAGGAAACAAAAAGCTATGACTTTCATCTTGGGAATTATAAAATCACTGCAGATTGCCCACCTACCTGTTTCCACAGCTCACCATCTTCCAACCCCTCCTCCCAATCATAAAAATGTCAGTCACTTCTGTCATTCTTCTCCCTTCATTGCTTTGTGCTGATTATTAATACAGCCTTGCCAAAATCCAGGCTGATTGGAAATGGGCAGCCAACAATGCAATCTAATTGATAAACACACTGGGAATATACAGCTGCATTACCAGCAATGGTTTTGTTCATTATTTTGTTTTTAGCAGTGGTTTAGAATATGCACTAAGCCACACTCAGACTTCGTGGTGGATATCATAGCAGCAGTATGAGGATTCTATGCTGGTCAGGTAGGTGGAAAGGAGAAATTAGATTCAGTGACCTAATTTGCACTTTCTTGAAACAAGTCACAAGCTGAAATACAACCATCATTTGAAACCTGCACCCCTCCAAATTTTGCAATACAGCCTAGTAATGTGCACAAAAATGCACATAGATGAAAATCTGTCCACCTCCAACTACTTCTCTTTCTCTTTTAGCTTAGGGCGCTTCCAGAATGTCACCATCTTCAGGTGAAATTCAATCACAAACCAGGAAGTTCAGGTTGCACAATTATCATCGATTGGGAGGGTCCTCAGCCACGTCATCCCTAGGCCGTCCAATCCAGACGGTCCGGTAGTGTGGTGCGGGCTATTTAAACTGCCCACAGCCAAGGACTCACACCTTTTTTTCTCCCTGCTCGGCCAGTTCTTCCACCCTCCCTCCCTTAGGTTAGGCTCTTGACCTTGCTATGGACCTCGGTTGGTTGCCTGTTGAAGGGGCCTGGTAGGAATTTTTTTCCACTTGGCAAATTGGCACCGGACATTTGGTTTTTCGCCTGCCTCGTAGTAAATCATCACAACTTTGTAAGGTTTGGCAGTTAGGCATTGGAGTAGTCGGTTGGAGGGGAGGGGAGGTAGTGGCCATCACCTACCCCTCCTAATTCAAAGGTATTCCATTAAAGGAATCCAAGGGGCATGGTCTCTGTCTGAAGCCCCAGACGGGGGGCTAGGGCAGGCATGGCCAAACTTGGCCCTCCAGCTGTTTTGGGACTACAACTCCCATCATCCCTAGCTAACGGGACCAGTGGTCAGGGATGATGGGAATTGTAGTCCCAAAACAGCTAGAGGGCCAGGTTTGGCCATGCCTGGGCTAGGGCCATGGCACGACCCCTAGCAGTGACCCTGGGGGAGTTCCTAGTTGATGTGCTTCAGCAGGGCTCCCCCTACTGGTGGTTAACCCTTCCAAGACTTCCTGCAGGCAGGCAGGAGTCAGATATAGTCGTGTGGTTTCCAGTGCCTAAGCCAATACCACTCAATTTCTGTAACCAATAAAGTTGTGGCCTTTTTCGTCCATTAACCTAAAATACTGTCTCATGTGTCTTTTTTCCACTTCCCATGAGGGTTTGGGACCTTGCCACACAACAAACCTGCAACAACAAACGCAGAAAGACTGGACTTTTTATGATAAGGAAATTACAGGGGAAAGTGTGGAGTAACACTTGCTCTGATGCAATGTCTTCTAACCTCACCACATGACTAGAATCAGTGGGCAGGAATTGCAAGGAAGCAGATTTTGACTAAACACTAGGAGAAATGCCCTGATTATAAGAGCTATTTGACAGTAAAGCAAACTGCCTTGAGAGGCGGTGGGCTCTGCTTTGCTGGAGGTATCTAAAGAGAGGTTGAGATATACCTTTGCTGGAAGTTTGTGAAAAGAGGTTGGGTAACTATTGTAGTTGCATCCTGAGTTGAGCAGGGGGTTACACTAGGTAACCTCCAAAGTTGTTTCCAACTCTGATTCTATGACTAAGTCTTCTACTCTAAGTTTGTGGGCAGAAGCACTATTGAATTTAATGACATCTACTAATGGGATCGGATTGTGCATGGAGCAAATGCTTCAGCTAATCTATTAATTGTTGTGCTGGCAATATCTACTTTTCTTTCACTTTTCATGCTTCCTGCAACACTCGGTAGTGATGAAAGGAAATCAATAGCTCTTCTCTTCACTGTTTTGTGATATTTATGGATAGTCCTTGACAGTTTGGGTAGCAGAAGAAAATGGCATGCCTTCTTCTATTTTGTGTCTGCCAGAAACTGGTAACATAGGCATCCTGACTCCTCCAATGGATCTCAGGCCATTCCAGAGACACACTGAGCCCTTCCATTCCTGGAAGGGACACTCTGGAGCCAACCCATTGTTATCGCTCTTTTATAAATCCAACATGCAAGTCACCATCTCAGAAATGTACTTTGCCCCTTCTCATACATAAATGAGAGGGGAAGAAAATATGCAAATGAGCTGAAAAGACTGAAAACTGGAAGCATCCAACTGCTCCAAACCTCAGGGCTAATTTTTAGAAATTTCCCCAGAAAAACCAAAATTTCGAAAGGCTGGAATGGTAGGAAGGGCAAATGAACAGAATATGGGGAGTAATTATTGGGAGCAGACTTCTTCTGTACCTTCTTTTGTACAGCTCAGGACCGCAATACCTCAAGGACTGTCACTTTCCATCTGAACCTACCCGGACCCTGAGATCATCTTTTGAGGCCCTCCTTCGTTTGCCCCCTCCTCAAGAGGTTCAGAGGTTCAGAACGGGCCTTCTCTCCAGTGGCTCCCCATCTGTGGAATGCTCTCCCAAGGGAAGTTCACCTGGCGCCTTCATTACACACCTTTAGGCACCAGGCAAAAACATTCCTTTTAAAACAGACCTTTGGTTTATCTGTTTGACATCCTATACCCTTTTAAAATGTGGCTCTTTTCTGGGGGGGATGTTATTGTATTTATTCTGACTATATATGTTGTGATCTTTTCTGTGAACCGCCCTGAGACCTCTGGGTATAGGGCGGTATATAAACTCTATTATTATTATTATTATTATTATTATTAATTAATTAATTAATAAATAATAATGTACCAGTCCAGCCACAGTATAAGGCCATAGTCATGTGAAGATAACATAGGGTGAATGGAGGTGTGTACTTAACTGCCCATGCCTCCATATGCTCATCTAACTTTCCTTTCAGAGCCTAAATGTTTACTAGTTGTATGCATATGGACTTTGTTAGTGACATTTTCCTGTGATGCCCACTCCCGTTCTGTGTGTTCATTCTCCCTGATAGGGCTCACAATGATGAACCATGCTCCCATTTGTTTTCTGCACCAGTCTGCTGCTATGAGCCAAAAACCAATTATGTATCCTCTGAAATATTAATGAAGGAATAGAGAATGACAAGTTTGATACCTGTAAAGATTCACGACCATAAAGAGCACTCCTGTCCTCTCCTGGTTATCTCATCTCGAAATGCAAAGATGTAGTGTTGAACAAAAATCTATGTGTGTGCTCATGGGGTTGCTAGGGGCAACCCCATAGCATTCATTTAGACAGCAACAGCTTGCCATTAGCTCAACTTTTCTACTTCCTTTCTCGGCTAATTTGCATAATGAGAGCTTATTGGTGGAAGTCCAATATCATCCTTATTCCAGAGTAGCACATAATATTCCCAACATATATTTCACTTTTTGCATTCATTCTCTCTTTCTCCCTCTCTGTGTGTAAAATGATCAAAGCTGCCAGTTTATGGTCAGAGTTAACACTATCTCATGTTGGCTCAGGAACCACAAAGCCAGGAAATTGGAATTTAGAGTAATGTTTTAACAGATATCCCCCTTAATAAGCAATGAAGTCGTACAATGTCACCAATTGTGTGTGCTTATCATTTACCCTTGATGCACCTCCACTTTTCCTTAGTCTTTCACCCCCAAATCCAGATGGAATGCCTGGGACCAGCGAAAATGCCCCATATTATTCTGGTCCTGCAATGCTTGATGAAGTATCTGAACATTACTATATTACTTACTGAATGAAGCCTTTTGCTCCACAGGGTTCCATCAAAGTAGCATTGTGAATCTGGCAGGTCTTTGGTACCAGGGCTGCTGCTAAAATGCATAATCCCTGGCCAAATTCAGAGTCCCCAGTATGGTCCACAATGACAGAAGCTTGGCCTGGTCTGTCCCCACTCCCTTTATTGTCCCAATAGTGAGCTGGATTCACAGCACATCAGAACTGGACTGTGTAAGAATTTTCATACATTAACTTCCCCCTTTCCACAGCAAAATCAATACTGAGTTGCTTTACATGGCTGGCCTAATCCACACTCTCTCAGCCTCTCTCTCCAACCTCTGCATTAAGGATATGCTACGGGGTGAGCTCCAGTTGCTCGGTCCCAGCTCCTGCCCATCTAGCAGTTCGAAAGCACGTCAAAGTGCAAGTAGATAAATAGGTACCGCTCCGGCGGGAAGGTAAACGGCATTTCGGTGTGCTGCTCTGGTTCGCCAGAAGCGGCTTAGTCATGCTGGCCACATGATCCGGAAAAATTGTCTGCGGACAAACACCGGCTCCCTCGGCCATTAAAGCGAGATGAGCGCCACAAGCCCGCGACTGGACTTAACTGTCAGGGGTCCTTTACCTTTTTAATGGTCAGTACTTTTTTTCTGGGGGTATTCAAGGGTACACAGTACTCTCACTCCCCCCCCCCAATGTTTAAAGTGTGTCACCTATTGCAACAACTTCATGATGAGTATCAACACCTTTTTAAAAAAGAAAATCACTGATAATGGTAATTATCTGCATTGGCATTGGCAGAGCAACTTAAAAAGTTTACATACTTGGGGGGTGGGGGTGGTCACGTTTTTGGTATGAGATAAGATCTGACTTATAAAGATCATGAACTCCTGGTTCAGCTGCTACCTTTTGGTTTAGGGTTGACAAAACCCCTTCCAAATTGTACCAGTCAGTGTCTCACTTTCAGCTTTTCTGGACTGGGTCAATATCTAAATGTACAAAGCTAAGCAAGCTTTGCTTTGAACAAATCACAACAGTAATACAACACCCAAACACACTGATTAAACAGATTCCCAAGGGAGCTGTAATGCACAATAGATTTCAATTTATTTTTAAAGAGCCTGGCCTCTAACAAAGCTTGATTTCAACTAGGCAGCAATTGCATTTGCTGTTTTGCAAGTTACTTTTAATTATTTTATGTATATAGAATTTTCCCCATGAGTCAGTTTTTCCAAGTTTCACCCAAAATTCTTCTGTTAAACCTTAAAAAAAGGAAACATGAGCCATTGGCTAGGCTTTTACCTGTGTCCATGTTTGAAGCATGAGTTCACTAATATATGTGAGGGTACCTGTGAAACCATTTCATCTCTCTTTAATCTGAGTATATCTCTCTATCACTGTTCTGCTTTTTCTTCTTCTTGACACCCATCTCCTAGCTAGTCTGTATGCCAGTGTGTTAGAAAATTCACATAGCACAGATTCTCTTAAATTCAGCTCCTTGTTTGATCAATCCCAGTCCACATGAGTTTGTAGCCTATTGTAGCTTAAGGGCAGACCCTTTTTGGATTATTCAGCTGTTCTGAAACATATATATTCAGGTATCATTGTTGATTATAGTTTGAAGGAAACACACGTGAAAAAGAAACTGCAGCTCAGGAGGAAGTGAACAAAAGTAGCCTACTGTTGAAGTTTCATTTTGATCCTCTTCCTCTGCTCATCACCTGCATTTTCCTGTGATTGGCATCTTATGCCAAGAGAGAGAGAGCTCAAACTTTCTCATTGTTCATTTGCTGCAATTTGTCACCACTTAAGAGAAATACAGATCTTAATAGTGAGTGCAGCCATTGTATGCTGATCAAGATGATTATGTGAATGTTACTATTGTAATAAAATTTTCCAATAAGGATTAGAACAGAAATACATTATTTCTTCTGGCGTGCAGGGACATTTGTCTCTGCCACAATCCATGCTATCATGTAGATTTCTGTGTTAAACTGATTGAGCCAATTCAGAAACAAATGAGCACTTCCTTTGGCCCTCAAAATTACAGATGATTAGATCTGAGGTTCATAAATAATTGCTTTCAGAGAGTGAATCTAGATAGTCAGTGCCTGTGTTCCACATTTTTTATGCCTGTTTACTTTGGTTTAGGATGCGGGTGGCACTGTAGTCTAAACCACTGAGACTAGGGCTTGCCGATTGAAAGGTCGGTGGTTCAAATCCCCGCGACGGGGTGAGCTCCCGTTGCTCGGTCCCAGCTCCTGCCAACCTAGCAGTTCAAAAGCATGTCAAAGTGCAAGGAGATAAATAGGTACCGCTCCAGCGGGAAGGTAAACAGCATATCCGTGAGCTGCTCTGGTTTTTCCAGAAGCGGCTTAGTCAAGCTGGCCACATGACCCAGAAAAACTGCGGACAAACGTCGGCTCCCTTGGCCAGTAAGGTGAGATGAGCGCCGCAACCCCAGAGTTGTTCACGACTGGATTTAACTGTCAGGGGTCCTTTACATTTACCTTTTACTTTGGTTTACAGTGATGGCTAACCTTGACACTCCAGATGTTTTGGAACTACAACTCCCATCATCCCTAGCTAACAGGACCAGTGGTCAGGGATGATGGGAGTTGTAGTCCCAAAACATCTGGAGTGTCAAGGTTAGCCATCACTGGTTTAGAATCAAGATATCCTTACTACCTCCACAATCCCTGTCTATCACTTATATTTTCAGCAAGGATAAAACCAACCTTGAATGCAATAATATGGAGGATCTTGGCAGTGGTGGCAGAGTGGGGAGAACTTTGGCTTAGGATATATTGAATTGCTTAAGCACTCGGATATGGGGCAAGGAGATTTGATAATATAATGGCAAATTCTTGGGTTAATTTGTTTGACAAAAGAAAGAAAATGGTTTTAGGAGTAGCTAAGAGAGGACAGAATTTGTTTGAAGTGGAAGTCTGAACAAAGAAAGAAGTAAGCAATTTTCATTAAAGTGACAACCTTTTAACAGGAATGGGCCAGGTAACTAGTCCTCATTCACGATAGACACAATGAGAGGAAGGAAGCACTATTCCTGTAGCCCCTTTTAAAACTGTGGCTCAGCAGTTCATTAGCAGTTCATCATCATATGGTTTAGTCACTAGATGACACCGGAATGAGTTGTACCTAATGTACTGTTGGGAATTTTCCTCTTTTTGTTCCAAAAAACCACTTGCTCCGTTCCATATGTTGGGCCAGTCAAGGGTGCAAGTGTGTGCTCCTCACACTGCTCAACTGTGTAAACAGTGATTAATAAGCCAATTGACACATGTGTGCGCACAATTCAATGCACATAAGTGAAAGTCATGCACTGCTCCCCTTCACATGTTGGACTCATTGAGAGTGGGGAAGTATCATCTGACAGTCACATATTAGTTCTCTGATAAGACATATGTTGCCTTCTAGGCCCAAAAAGCACACTAAACTACAGATACTTTCAACCCTATTATGTTTAATGCTCCTTGGATACAGGTTTGCAGGGTTGATGTGTTTCCCATTTTCATTTTTTCCTGCTCCGAATCAATCATAAGATGGAGGCATCTTCATGGATATAGGAGGAGTGGATCTAATTTTTTTCGTATCAGAAGATTTCTTAATTTCTCCTCAGATTTTTCAGTTTTTTAAGTATCTGGTTTTGTTTTTGAAGTAGAATCTAATAATTCTTCGTTGTTATGGGGTTTTTTTCTACTTCATATTTTGTACAGTACACTTTTGATGTGCCATTAGTTCCAACTTTCAGTTTCATTTCATCTTTTTCTCCCCCACAGTGAAGTACACACTGATAAAGCAGTCTTGATGTGATGGCATGTATGATGGCATTGGGAGTTAGTGTGTGTGGTGCTTTATGGATACATTTACATGATCACTCTCACTACCTGAGCTGATTCTTTAAGGATGTCCAAAGAAATAGAGCCAAGATGTATTATTAAATTAGTTGGATATCATTCCATCTTGATCTACTTAAAGACATAAAAGAGCCATTAAGCTTTGCCAAGAAGAAGAAAAATCAAATATCTTCCACAGTTGTAGCTAGGCATGGGAGAGAATTTTGATTAAGTTTGTGTTTTAAGGTGCACTTAATGAATCCACAGTTTTGAAACGATATGTGAACCGAGACACAGACATCCTTCAAAATTCACAATTCTCTGAATTTCGGAATGCAGTTCTCCAGCTGAGTGATGGGTAGAAAAAATGCATATACTAAGGTACAAGACTGACACCTAGGACTTCCTGTTGATGTAGAATAGAATACCCCTATTTTCATCCAAGGAAAGTTGAAAGGTATGGGATTGCCACAATCTTGAGCAAATTTACTTGTCTGGAACAAATAAGCTCTGAACATGCACATGCAATCACCCTCCCTTTCAAGTGTATTGGAAACTTGGGTCGTTTCACCATGAAGTCCATAAAATGGTATACAGAAACAGAAGGCATAGGCCTCTTTCAGAGCATAGGCCTGTTGATGGAACAGCCTCAGGTAAACATATCTCTGATTTACAGTTCACCATGAAAGAGCCCTAAGATATTTATCTTTGTTTATAGTTCCCATACTGCCTAACACTTGCTATAGATAGGTGTTGAGATGTATGCTAGCAACAATCCAGTGTGCTACCATGTAATTTTTTATTTACGTGTTCAGACCCAGAAACCTCCCCTTAAATAATTCACATGTGACTCAAATATTTGGTTTGGTTTTTGGCAGAATTTAGGCCACAACTTTATTGATTACAGACTGTGATTGGTTGCATAGGCTCTGGTTCGACTAGCTCCCTGCCATACAGGTAGCGCTGACCCAGGGTTCCAGCATAGGTCAGCCAAGGGTGAACACCTGGATAAGCGGAAAGCCGGGAGCAGGCTATCTCCGCCACCCAAATGTCCGCCTGGACTCAGGCATGGGCACAACCGCCTCTCAGGGATTGACCAAACCATTGAGTCCCTGGATTCCTTTAACGGAATACGCTTCGCATAGGGATGACGAGCCCATTCTCCCATCCCTATTACCTGAACCAGAGCCTATCCGCAACCTTACAAGTTGTGATGATTTGCTACGCGGCAGGCGAAAGCCAAATGGCAACAGCCAATCAGCCAAGAGGGGAAAATTCCTGCTGTGCCCCTGTCCCAACAACAGACGACACACGACGGCATAGCAAGGTCAAGCGCAACAGCCCTAAAAATAGGGAGAGGTGGGTGGGTGTTCCAATGCACGCACCGAAAGAGGAAGCTCTGGGACACATGCATGGGCATATATAGGTCCCTCAATACAATTAGACTGCGCCCCATTGGCCAGATTGAACCCAGCATCGAGAGACCTTCCAATCGGGTGTTGTGGCTGACCAATCGAACCCACCCACAACACAGGGTGTCGGTTTCCAGGTCTCACCCCCATACGTGCCCTCTTTAAGGGAGGACCCAATTTACAGGCAATCCTCGTTTTTCACGGTGGTTACATACTGCCCCCTTTCTGTGCGTATCAGTGGGGCCTGCATAAAGCATTCCACCCTGCCCCATCCCCGTTCTGCCCCTGTTCCACCCTTTTAGTGTTGTTTGGGTGATGTTTTAGTGACCTTTTTGAGTCACTTCTGGTTCAGTGCTGTGCACATGTGTGCGATCACACTTCAATTGGACATGAGTCAATTGGTTGTTGACTGTATTGGAGACATTTGTACACTGCTGAATTAATCACATTTCTACACGGTGCAAAATTTGTATTTTTATTTCAAGCATCAAAATTCAAGTCACAGATCAGTGGCATTTCTTATAGAATATAAATATATAGCTCAGCAGGATAATGCTCAACTTGCTATATGTTTATATCTATCTATACACAAACATACACACACATATGCTTGAAAAAATAGCTTTCTGTATCATATTTGTGAGTCAAGGCATGGAGTTAAATCCCACTGAGTTCTCTACATCCTATCTGCCTTTGGAAATAGGAAAACAAACACAGAGGTATAGGAGCTAGATGGCACATATAGCTTCTGCTGTGTCTCTGCAGGTCTGCATTCAATTCCATGCATTTAGGCTTTAGTGGGATTTAAGTATCCATGTGTCACATGGCAAAGTAGTCAAGGAATTCATGTGTTGCTGACCCAGGTATACAGTGATCAAATCATCAGTAGAGAACAGATTCAAATTCAAATTCAAAAAGTTGGAGAGATTACAGCCATTTGTTCCACACACCTTTTGTGTAGGGAAGGAATACTGATGCCTTATTCCAGTAATATTTTTTATACTGCAGCAATAGCCAACAATAAATCCACAGAAAAGAGGAAATTGTGTTTTCTTCTTATGTAGTAGGAAGCAGCAGGAGACTCCTGTGGCGTGCGCAGTTTCTACGATCAAACATAATGCTTGTATTTCCAAACAATGAAACATTTCTATATTTTTTTGATGGCAAGATAGATATTTTAAACATTATCTATATACCCACAGAGGCTTTCAAAATCAGGTGTTGGTCATTTAATACACACTCCGTTTCTATAGATTCCTTCCTCACATGTGCACTGTTCAAAGGCTAGGCAACTGCCCAAATGAGGAATGTATTACTGAAAGGAGGGTGGGCAGCAGAAATCCTTTCCTTTCCTGTGTTAAGATGGAGAGCAATAAACATGCATCTTCTTCTAAATGGCCCACAATTTCTGGAGCTTGGTTCTGCTCCAAAAAGTTTTGCATTCAGAACTGGAAATAAAGAGGTGAGGTAAACAGGTTGAAATAGAGCCACATATAGTTAACTTACAGACAAGATCTGCAGAGGTAACTGGATGTAAAAGAAGTTAACCCATAAATGACCCTGGAGGCATAGTATGTTTCTAAAAAACCTGGGTTTGCCCTAGGATATGGGTAGTAATTCTCACCACTCACAGTATCCACCTTTTAGGAGGTCTTTCTGACTCACTTCCTCCCAGACCCTCACTACTCCAAACCCTGAGATGAGTCAGGTTGGCCCAAATGGCAATCCATACACAGCACACCAGGAGTACCAACTTGGCCCTGCGACCGCGGCTGCCCGGGGCCGTGAGTGCCATGCAGTGTGCATGGCCCTGGCACCAAATTTTGTGGATGCCCATCCCTTTCATGAAGAATTTTGTGGGTGCTCAGGCACTCAGGGCCCCAGGGAATTGGTACCTATGCAGCACACCATTCTCATATCCCTGAGTGCCAAGTCTCAGGAATCATTATTTGCCCTCAAAGTTGGCTAAGGGCGTTCACTCAAGATAGCCCCTAGCTGGTAAATTTCTGGCACATCTCTGCTAAAATGTGACCAACATGACTTAATTAGATGGCACACCTACATCACTTGCGTCCACTATCCCAGCACACACGGGAGACAAGGCCACTGTTGTTGTTGTTCAGTCGTTCAGTCGTGTCCGACTCTTCGTGACCCCATGGACCAGAGCACGCCAGGCACGCCTATCCTTCACTGCCTCTCGCAGTTTGGCCAAACTCATGTTAGTAGCTTCGAGAACACTGTCCAACCATCTCATCTTCTGTCGTCCCCTTCTCCTTGTGCCCTCAATCCTTCCCAACATCAGGGTCTTTTCTAGGGAGTCTTCTCTTCTCATGAGGTGGCCAAAGTACTGGAGCCTCAACTTCAGGATCTGTCCTTCTAATGAGCACTCAGGGTTGATTTCTTTAAGAATGGATAGGTTTGATCTTCTTGCAGTCCATGGGACTTTCAAGAGTCTCCTCCAGCACCATAATTCAAAAGCATCAATTCTTTGGCGATCAGCCTTCTTTATGGTCCAGCTCTCACTTCCGTACATTACTACTGGGAAAACCATAGCTTTAACTATACGGACCTTTGTTGGCAAGGTGAAGGCCACTGTACAGACAGGCAAAAAAGAAGCCAGTCTGCCAACCAACCAACCAACCAACCAACACACACACACACACACACAACCCTCCTCAGCAATGAAGCAACCAGCTAAACCTGCACTTGCTACTAAGGGGGGGGCAGTTGGGTGGGTGGCCAGAACTCGAAGATGCCAATGCACACTTAAAGAGGCTCCATGGTTCTGCTCTCTTTCAGCTTTGATATGATGTGCACCTACACGTGTACCCTACTTCCCTTCTATCCCAGACACCACACTGAGATAGCCCACTGGTCCATGAAAAGAAAGGGCTTTGTCAGAAAGGAAAAAAGTATTCAAACTTCTGCCCAAATGTTTCTGAACCCTGAGTAGTTTATCCCCAGTTTTTGAACAGCCAGCATAACTTTACAGAAAGTCCATCCTCAGCTTTCCGAAGGGTTGGACTAGATCAGGCATAGGCAACCTTGGCTCTCCAGATGTTTTGGAACTACAACACCCATGATCCCTAGCTAACAGGGCCAGTGGTCAGGGATGATGGGAATTGTAGTCCCAAAACATCTGGAGAGCCAATGTTGTCTATGCCTGGACTAGATTATTCATGGGGACTCCCTTCCAACTCTATAGTTCTATGATTCTTTGACAGCATACAGTGGTTCTTTTGTACTCGGAGAGGAGATTTGTATAAGAAAAATAAAATCACAGATGAAGTTGTTGATCTGACTGAAATGGAAGAGCCCTGAAAAATGTAAGTGAAATATTTGCATACTCGGATGTAAGCGAAAATGTACTGAAAGTATTCCAATATCTGCCTGTCTTTGACAGAAGCGCCCAACAGCTTCAGAGCTATTTCCTGCTGTTTGTGATTCCTTCTCTCAGGAAAATTTGTATTGCAAGTCTCACATTCTGTTTTCAATTATTTTTTATGTAGCTTCCCCCATGGGCCCAGCTTCCAGAAAGGCACACAAATCTTTAAAGCAAATATGAAGGCAGTCCAATCTGGCAAGAGCTTTTTGTGACTAAGGGTGGAAATGGGTATCACCGTGTTGGCAAGCGTGTTCCTCTAGCCTACATCCACTTAGCAAAATTTTCACGAGGAGGGAAGGAGGGACATTGCCACGCAAAAAGGGGAGGTACTTTTTTTGCAAATTTTACCTATCCTTACCACTTGCGTGTGAAGACCCCCCCAAACCACCCCCAAATAAAGACACAATAGCAAGGCCATAAGAACAACCCTAAATATAGGGAGAGGAGGGCAGGTGATCTGCTGCACGTCACAAGAAAGTGAAACACTCCAGCGACATGCAGCAGCTTAAGTAGCCCCTCAGCAGCCAATAGCCAACCCAGCTGACCAAATTTCTGCCCCAGCAACAGAGGGGCAACCAATGGGGTGTTGTGGCCATCCAAACGGTCCTGCTCCACAACAGGGAGGCAGTTTCTGGTGATCTCACCGCAACATGTGCCCTCCATGATGGAGGACCCGACTTCCCACACTGTTCTGGGGAGAGCAGATTTTGGGGCTAAGTAATCTGCCCCTTCCATGAGCAGGATGCGTCGTGTTTTCTACTGAAAACAATGGACATAGAAGAGACAAATGGCTTCCTTTCCCACTACAGATTTAACTAATTAACTCAGTATTGCCACACTGATTGTTTTGCTCCTCTATCACTGCTATTGCAAAGGTTCATGGTGCTTATTTTTGATCTAATTGAATTGTCATTATCTGTTCTTCTTCCAGTTCATTTTCCTCTGATCCCACTGCTTACGACTCCCCATTCCACCCTTACAATATAATCTGCAAGCGAGGATTGCAGTACATGCATCTGATCAAGTAGACTTTAGTCCACAAAAATATGTGCTGTAATAGAATGTGTTAATCTTGAAGATGCCACAAGATTCTTCATTAACTTGCTTTCAGTGAAACTTCATCATCATTGAAGTCTGCATTCCTGAATATTTTGAAAGGAATGTGAGAATCATCATATAGTATCTCAGGGCATCGTATTTGGTTCTTTTCCAACATGACTATCTTCACAAATTCCATCCCCATGCCCTTCCCAGAACTGTTATAAATTTATGGTGTATGCAGCACTCTGGCATGATCCAAGAAGAAGAAGAAGAGTTTGGATTTGATATCCCGCTTTATCACTACTCGAAGGAGTCTCATAGCGGCTAACATTCTCCTTCCCCTTCCTCCCCCACAACAAACACTCTGTGAGGTGAGTGGGGCTGAGAGACTTCAAAGAAGTGTGACTAGCCCAAGGTCACTCAGCAGCTGCATGTGGAGGAGCGGAGACGCGAACCCGGTTCCCCAGATTACGAGTCTACCGCTCTTAACCACTATACCACACTAGCTCTCCAAGAGTCAGAAATTCTGCTTAACTGGAGAAAACAGGCCTCTTCACACATAGCTCACATGTAGAGGACAAGTTTGTTGAAAGGGGCTTCAAGGCCGCATGTCTAGACCCACTCATGTGACACTCTTTGCCCTCGCCATTCTTACTGTCATGATGCATATTGCATTTGCAGCAAAGAAACTCCCTGTGTGATTTAGAAACTTGTTTACCCAGGCTCCAACTCCTGGGGCCCGAGTCACTGTGGGATCCCCTATATATATATTTGAAGGGGCTTGGTCCCCTCAATGTTCAGAGTGCCCCCTTTGCGATGGCAGGATCCCACGTGAATGTCGCATGCACGGTGTTGCGTCTGGCCCCCTTAATCCTCCAGCGAAGGCGGCGCCTCTGCCCAGGATTCTAAGTCATGTAGGGAGACTCTCTGCTGCAGCTGTTGTTCTTGACACAGTGGCAATGGTGCGAGAGGAGGAACTGTCCATTTTGTGAGGTGCAGCTAAATGTATGGCCTCGAAGCCTCTTCAACATGTTCTCCCTCTGCATGGGGAAGCTGGTGATGGGAGCAGTTGGAACATCTGCTTATGGGGAGTAAGTGTCATCTAACAAGGTGCTTCTTGCTGCTGTGGAACCAGCAGCAGAGACAGCATAGAGATGGGAGGTAGCATAGCATGGTGGCGACTGAGAACTTGCTTAGAAACCATTTTGAGAAAGGATGGGACTGTCTTCAGTTGGCCACCACACCCAAGGCACACAGTGAGAAGAGTCTACCTCCACTGTCAGAGGCAGTATGCATTTGAATACTGGTTGCTGGGAATTGCAGGTGGGCAGAGTCCTGTTGTGCTCATGTTCAGCTCTCAGGCTCAACACAGAATCAGGCTGGTCACAGTGAGAACAGGAAGCTGAACCAGATAGACCATGGGCCTGATTCAGCAGACTATTCTTTTGTTCTTATATATCAGGGATGTCCAACTTCCAAGAGATTGCAATCTACTCCCACTATAAAAACACTGGCAGTGATCTACCCATTGAATTGACCAAAGTCCTTGAGCTTTTTTTGGGGAGCCTTCACCAAAGTTGTTGAGCTTTTTTTTGGAAGTCAGACTCAAAATTGTTGAGCTTTTTTGCAAAGTCTGACCCAAGGTTGTTGAACTTTTGGGGAAAGAAGTTGACCAGGATTGGCCAGTAACGCCCCGCGATCAACCAGTAGATTGTGATCAACTGCTTGGACAGCCCTGTTATATATGAATGATTGCTGAAGAATCTGCCCAAGCAAAGATGTTTTCCAGTTTGCTTTGTTTCAAAGCTTCCAGTTGGAAAGAGGAGGGGGTTAAGTGAGATTACTCCTTATCCAAGTTGCTCTATTGATCCTCAATTTTAGAAAACTTTCTGCTATCTTGCTATAGGTGAAATCATATGGTATTTCACAGAATCACAGAATCACAGAATCATAGAGTTGGAAGAGACCACAAGGGCCATCCAGTCCAACCCCCTGCCAAGCAGGAAACACCATCAAAGCATTCCTGACAGGTGGCTGTCAAGCCTCTGCTTAAAGACCTCCAAAGAAGGAGACTCCACCACACTCCTTGGCAGCAAATTCCATTGTCGAACAGCTCTTACTGTCAAGAAATTCTTCCTAATGTTTAGGTGGAATCTTCTTTCTTGTAGTTTGAATCCATTGCTCCGTGTCCGCTTCTCTGCAGCAGCAGAAAACAACCTTTCTCCCTCCTCTATATGACATCCTTTTATATATTTGAACATGGCTATCATATCACCCCTTAACCGTCTCTTCTCCAGGCTAAACATACCCAGCTCCCTAAGCCGTTCCTCATAAGGCATCGTTTCCAGGCCTTTGACCATTTTGGTTGCCCTCCTCTGGACACGTTCCAGCTTGTCAATATCCTTCTTGAACTGTGGTGCCCAGAACTGGACACAGTATTCCAGGTGGGGTCTGACCAGAGCGGAATACAGTGGTACTATTACTTCCCTTGATCTAGATGCTATACTCCTATTGATGCAGCCCAGAATTGCATTGGCTTTTTTAGCTGCTGCATCACACTGTTGACTCATGTCAAGTTTGTGGTCTACCAAGACTCCTAGATCCTTTTCACTTGTACTGCTCTCAAGCCAGGTATCACCCATCCTGTATTTGTGCCTTTCATTTTTTTTGCCCAAGTGTAGTACTTTACATTTCTCCCTGTTAAAATTCATCCTGTTTGCCTTGGCCCAGTTCTCTAATCTGTTAAGGTCATTTTGAAGTGTGATCCTGTCCTCTGGGGTATTAGCCACCCCTCCCAATTTGGTGTCATCTGCAAACTTGATCAGGATGCCCTCAAGCCCATCATCCAAGTCATTGATAAAGATGTTGAATAAGACTGGGCCCAAGACAGAACCCTGTGGCACCCCACTAGTCACTTCTCTCCAGGATGAAGAGGAGCCATTGATGAGCACCCTTTGGGTTCGGTCAGTCAGCCAGTTACAAATCCACTGAATGGTAGCATTGTCTAGCCCGCATTTTACCAGCTTCTTTACAAGAATATCATGGGGCACCTTGTCAAAGGCCTTGCTGAAATCAAGATAGGCTACATCCACAGTGTTCCCTTCGTCTACCAGGCTTGTAATTCTGTCAAAAAATGAGATCAGATTAGTCTGACATGACTTATTTTTCAGAAACCCATGCTGACTTTTAGTGATCACAGCGTTCCTTTCTAGGTGCTCACAGACCGTTTGCTTAATGATCTGCTCTAGAATCTTTCCTGGTATTGATGTCAGGTTGACTGGGCGGTAATTGTTTGGGTCCTCTCTTTTCCCCTTTTTGAAAATAGGGACAACATTTGCCCTCCTCCAGTCTGCTGGGACTTCACCTGTTTTCCAGGAATTCTCAAAGATTACTGCCAGTGGTTCTGAAATCACCTCTGCCAGTTCTTTTAATACTCTGGGATGTAGTTCATCTGGCCCTGGAGACTTGAATACATCTAAACTAGCCAAGTGTTCTTGTACTACCTCCTTACTTATTCTGGGCTCTGTTTCCCCTGCTGAATCATCTGCTCCATATTCTTCAGGTCGGGCATTGTTTTCTTTTTTGGAGAACACTGAGGCAAAGAAGGTATTGAGGAGTTCTGCCCTTTCTGCGTCCCCTGTTCGCATTTCACCATCTTCTCCTCTAAGTGACCCCACTGTTTCCTTGTTCTTCCTTTTGCTACGGACATACCCATAAAAACTCTTTTTATTGCTTTTAACCTCTCTAGCAAGCCTGAGTTCATTCTGTGCTTTAGCTTTTCTGACTTTGTCTCTACATGTGCTGGCTATTTGTTTGAATTCCTCTCTGGTGGTTTCCCCCTTTTTCCATTTCTTGTACATATCCCTTTTAAATCTTAACTCAGTTAAAAGTTCTTTAGATAGCCACCCTGGCTTCTTTAGGCACCTTCCATGTTTTCGTCGCATTGGTACTGCTTGAAGTTGTGCTTTTAATATCTCCCTTTTAACAAACTCCCATCCATCATGAACTCCCATCCCTTTTAGTATTACTGACCATGGGATCACATCCAGCATTTCCCTAAGTTTTCTGAAGTCGGCTTTCTTAAAGTCTAGAATTTGAGTCTTAGTATGCTTGGTTGCTCCTTTCTGATGTATAATAAACTCCAGAAGAGCATGATCACTCCCACCTAATGATCCTGCCACTTCTACCCCACTAACCAGGTCATCACTATTGGTTAGGACCAGATCTAAAATGGCTGATCCTCTTGTTGCTTCTACCACTTTCTGGACAATGAAGTTGTCTGCAAGGCCAGTGAGGAATCTGTTCGACCTTATGCTCTTGGCTGAGTTTGACATCCAACAAATATCAGGATAGTTGAAATCCCCCATTACTACTATCTCATTTCCTTTTGAATGCTTGGTCATCTGTTCCAGGAAGGCATCATCTATGTCCTCAGTTTGGCTCGGGGATCTATAGTAAACTCCCACAATGAGATCACTGTTATTTTTCTCTCCCTTAATTTTGACCCAGATACTCTCAATTTGGCTTTGAAGTTTTAAATCATGGATCTCTTCACAGGTATACACATCCCTGACATATAATGCCACTCCTCCTCCTTTCCTGTTTGGTCTATTTCTCTGAAATAGATTGTATCCCTCTATTACTACATTCCAATCATGAGACTCATCCCACCAGGTTTCAGTGATGCCTATTATGTCGTATTTAGTTTGCTGTATCAAGAGCTCAAGTTCATCTTGTTTATTTCCCATGCTCTGTGCATTTGTATACAGACATTGAAAACCATTGATCATTCCCCCTAGTCTCCTACTTAAGGATTTTTTCCTCCCACCACTAGGTCTGTGTGCTGTTTGCTCCATTTGGTCCTTGACTTTTGGATGATCATCTTCAGCATTTGATAGACTCCTACCTTCAGGACCACTGTCTCCCTCCCCCACATAAGTCAGTTTAAAGCCCTCCTGATGAGGTTTTTGAGATTGTTGGCAAAAACATTCCTCCCAACCCTTGTGAGGTGCAGCCCATCACTTGCCAGAAGTCCATCTTCAAGAAACTGCAGGCCGTGATCTAAGAATCCAAACCGTTCCTGCCGGCACCATTTGCGAAGCCAGTTGTTCACTTCTCCTATTTTCCCCTCTCTTCCTGGGCCACGGCGTTCAACTGGGAGGACAGATGAGATGACAATTTGTGCATTTAATTGCTTCAGCTTCCTGCCCAGAGCCTCATAATCACTTTTGATCTTCTGGAGGCTATTTATCTATTTGTATATTGTTTAATGCCAAAATAGGCTTCTAAGCAGTTTACAAGTGTAAAAACCTACTACATAAACATTATTTTTTATTTTGGTTTTAGACCCAGGGAAGAATGTGTTTTTTTGTTTCAGAGATGTTATTGATGTGTTCCTGTTTTTACTGTAAGCTATATTTTATTGCATTCTTTGAATTTTACATTCATCTTTGTAAGGTACCTTGAGGGCCTTTTTGGCCAAAAGGTGGCATAGAAAGAAAAGAAAAAACTTCATATCCCATCGCAAAGATGAACATACATACAGAAATGCACCATTAACAATAAGCCAACCAAGTACAAGCCAGATCATTACGGAGTCAAGAGCTTTTATATTCAGGCTCGCTGCTGCTCGAGAGTATTTAATTAATTGCAAGCCAAGAGATGGTCTACATATATCATATTGCAGTAGCCATCATGCATGATGAATAAAGCTGTTTTGCAGACACATTTGCCACATCCTCTGAGGCATGCACATTTATATATATATAAAGAAAGCATTATGAAAACATGGCTCTGTTTAACAGTCCTTGTAGTTAAATATGCATTGCGTGGGTAGATGGGAGAGAGAGCGTATAAACCTGCAGAATTTATTCATGGGTACAGCCAGTATAATGCAAAAATTTAACTTTGAAAGGAAGCTATAAAATTAGCATTTTCAAATTTATATCTCGCTTGACACCCTCTGGGCCACAACAAGTAACAGATGCTGTCAATACAAATTACAGCACTTACATAACATTGTGACATACCTGAGCGAATGCAAGTATTCATCTCACCTGTCAGATTCCTACAAGGACATTTCCACCACTTTTTCCGTATGCCCTTCTCGTTACTTGGATTCCCCTGCCTGCACTTTCCTTCAGGGGAAATAACATAAAACATGTTTATATGCCGATTGAGAGTAAACACCTTGAAATTCATGCAAGAGATTAGTTATTCAGTGCCATCGTGACAGTTTGTAGCTGTGGAAAGAGAGAGAGGGGGGGAAAACAAACCAACCTGTGATTTTGAGAGCTTGGTAAATATATATAACTCTCTCACTGCAGAACAGGCATATTACACTGTATGTAGCAAACCAGTCTTTGCTAAATTTGCCAAGGGCCCAGTCTGCCAGTAGTGATGACAGGGAAGGAGTGAAAGTTCACTGGTACATTCCCCAAGTCTCTCTCACTTAGGGATGTCAGGAAGCAGCAATTTCTGCTCCATTCTGTGTTAGTCACAATCAACATTGTTTGTGTTCCGCTACAGTTCGGCTTCTGCTAAAACCCACATTGTTTGTCTTGCTAAACACTGTGACTGAAGCTAACACAATTCATTATGTCATTAATTACATAAGCCGTTCCAGTGCATTTCAATGGAAGGGAAACGTCAAAAACAGTGCAGAAGAAATGTAATAATTTACATAACATTTGCTGGCTAAAAAATAACAATAGTGAATTTACTCATCTTCACTCATGTGATTTCTGTTCCTTTTTCTTCCTTTCAAAACAATGGCAGCATATATGATTACAGACAATTAGGAGAGGGTTTTTTTTCAGGACCTCTGTTCATAATAGCATACTCATAACAACATTCTTAATCATATTTAATATGCTTGTTATTAAATATTTAAATAAAATTAAGATTAAAATTATTCTCTGTTTGTTTGTTTCCAGAAATACATAGTAAATAATGGCTTTTTGTGTCCAATAAGAATATCCATATTCTAAAGAGAAGACTTTTTGGTTTCCTATAAGTACACACCATGCTGGTTGTAGGGACCATGCTGAGGAGGGCTGCACTGAGGAAGAATGGTGGAAGCCTCCCCCTCCCCCTGATCCTGATCCTGAATCTTCCCAGGAGCAAGAGGACAGTATAGATTTGGAACAGTGGTTTGCAGAGGGGCATAGTTCAGAAGGCAGAGGCTGGGAAATACTGGGTGGGGTACAACTAGAAGAAGAAACACTAGAAGATAGAGAGTTAACAGATTAACGGTCTCTGGACAGCATTCACCCCCCCTTCCCCAAAGACATGGAGAGTTCAGAAAGTGATTATTAAAGAATCTAATGTTCCTTTCATTTGATCTTCTTATTTACTGCCACAGGGGAGGAACCCAATTCCCCAAAGCCTGACACTGGTATTCTATTGGGACCTTTCAATTATGTTGTATAACCAATACAGTCAAATTATAATATTTATATTTTTAGTCATACTTTATTTATATTTATACTATATTTATATTTTTAGTCATGCTTTTCCACAACAGCCAGAAGTCATACCTTTTCATATCACATCTCTACAGAGAGGTCTTCCAAATATTTCCAGTGTCTAGAGATTAATAGTCTTGTAACACTCAAAGCTTGTAGCCAAAATGTTTATGCTCCACCCCCTGCTCTTCATGGCAGTATGACTCTGAATATCAGCTCCTGGGCTGGGAATCATTAGTGTGCAGCACAGTGTGGCACTTCAGTCCTGCTTGCCAGCTTCCTAAGAGCATCTGTTTGTACACTAACAATGAAGGTGCTAGTCTAGATGGCTGTTTGGCCTGATGCAGCGTGATTCCTATGTTTTTATGGGGAGCAGAGGGATGAATCTCCTTTGCCATCCATTCTACCCAACCTTTCATATGGGAACGTTATTACCAAGTTAAATCTTCTGCCAACACTTGCCTTGGTTTTTGCATAGTATGTAGCTCTATTAATCTTAAAGCAATATATGTTTGATTACGGCTAAAATTTAATTAGGTGCTATTGTACCGTGTGCGTCAGACTAGCAGAGTCTTGCACGACATGGTGAAGTTCTGACGATTTCATAAAATTCTGTTGGAGTTACAATAACTCCTTTGATAAAAATAATTACAGAGGTTTGAATGCCACTGGTTATTTCTGATTGCAAATGCACACTCTATTCTCATCCTGCTGTGATTCATGTAATTATGGTTAGCATCCATTAGACCCAAATGTGTTTGCCCCAACCTCCATTGGGGCTATATTACTATAATAATAATAATAATAATTTATTATTTATTATTTATACCCCGCCCATCTGGCTGGGTCTCCCCAGCCACTCTGGGCGGCTTCCAAAAGAACATTAAAATACAGTAATCTATTAAACATTAAAAGCCTCCCTAAACAGGGCTGCCTTCAGATGTCTTCTAAAGGTCTGGTAGTTGTTGTTCTCTTTGACATCTGAAGGGAGGGCGTTCCACAGGGCGGGCGCCACTACCGAGAAGGCCCTCTGCCTGGTTCCCTGTAACTTGGCTTCACGCAGCGAGGGAACCGCCAGAAGGCCCTCGGCGCTGGACCTCAATGTCCGGGCTGACCGATGGGGGTGGAGACGCTCCTTTAGGTATACTGGACCGAAGCCATTTAGGGCTTTAAAGGTCAGCACCAACACTTTGAATTGTGCTCGGAAACGTACTGGGAGCCAATGTAGGTCTTTCAAGACCGGTGTTATGTGGTCTCGGCGGCCGCTCCCAGTCACCAGTCTAGCTGCCGCATTCTGGATTAGTTGTAGTTTCCGGGTCACCTTCAAAGGTAGCCCCACGTAGAGCGTATTGCAGTAATCCAAGCGAGAGATAACTAGAGCATGCACCACTCTGGCGAGACAGTCCGCGGGCAGGTAGGGTCTCAGCCTGCGTACCAGATGGAGCTGGTAGACTGCTGCCCTGGATACAGAATTAACCTGTGCCTCCATGGACAGCTGTGAGTCCAGAATGACTCCCAGGCTGCGCACCTGGTCCTTCAGGGGCACAGTTACCCCATTCAGGACCAGGGAGTCCTCCACACCTGCCCGCCCCCTGTCCCCCAAAAACAGTACTTCTGTCCATCCTCCAACCGCCTCCAGACACTCACACAGGACCTTCACCGCCTTCACTGGTTCTGATTTGAAAGAGAGGTAGAGCTGGGTATCATCCGCATACTGATGAACACCCAGCCCAAACCCCCTGATGATCTCTCCCAGCGGCTGCATATAGATGTTAAAAAGCATGGGGGAGAGGACAGAGCCCTGAGGTACCCCACAAGTGAGAGCCCAGGGGTCTGAACACTCATCCCCCACCACCACTTTCTGAACACGGCCCAGGAGGAAGGAGCGGAACCACTGTATAACAGTGCCCCCAGCTCCCAACCCCTCTAGGCGGTCCAGAAGGATGTTATGGTCGATGGTGTCAAAAGCCGCTGAGAGATCCAGCAGAACTAGGAAACTGCTCTCACCTTTGTCCCTAGCCCGCCGGAGATCATCAACCAGTGCGACCAAGGCAGATTCAGTCCCATGATGAGGTCTGAACCCCGATTGGAAGGGATCCAAATGGTCCGCTTCTTCCAGGCGTGCCTGGAGTTGTTCAGCAACCACCCGCTCAATCACCTTGCCCAAGAATGGAAGATTTGAGACTGGGCGATAGTTGGCCATATTGGCCGCATCCAAAGATGGTTTTTTAAGAAGCGGTTTAATAACCGCCTCTTTTAGCGGGTCTGGGAAGGCTCCCTCACAGAGAGAGGCATTCACCACCCCGCGGAGCCCATCGCCCAGCCCTTCCCGGCTAGCTTTTATTAGCCAGGATGGGCAAGGATCAAGAAGACAGGTGGTCGGTTTCACTCGTCCAAGCAGCCTGTCCACATCCTCGGAGGTAACAGATTGGAATTGATCCCATAAAACATGACTAGACAGGGCTCTAGCACTCTCCCGCCCCGGCTCTGCTCCCACGGTGGAGTCTACCTCCTTCCGAATCTGAGCGACTTTATCTGCAAAAAACTTTGCAAAAGCATTGCAGGAGATCTTGGGGTCCCTATCAGACCCAGATGACGGAGGTGGTTCTGCTAGATTGCGAACCACCTGGAAGAGTCTCCTGCTGCTGTTTTCTGCAGATGCAATAGAAACGGCAAAGAAAGTTCTCTTTGCCGTTGCCATTGCCACTTGGTAGGCTCGAAGTTGAGCTCTAGCCCGTGTCCGGTCTGATTCAGAATGAGTTTTCCGCCACCGGCGCTCTAGCCGTCTCAGCGACTGTTTCATCACCCTCAGCTCCGGAGAAAACCACGGAGCTGTCTGGGCTCCATGCAATCGGAGAGGGCGCTTCGGAGCCAGACAGTCAATAGCCCTGGTTAACTCCACATTCCAGCGGGCCACCAGGGAATCAGCTGAAAGGCCATCAACATGGGATAAAACATCCCCTACCACTCTCTGGAAACCATTTGGATCCATTAAGTGGCGGGGGCGGACCATCCGAATCGGTCCCACCTCCCGGCAGAGGGGAAGGGTCGCAGAGAAGTCTAGTTGCACCAGGAAGTGATCTGACCATGGCACTTCTTTTGTATCGCTTTTACTTAGTGTCAGATCTCCAACATCCATAGAGGTAAACACTAGGTCTAAGGCATGTCCGCGGCTATGAGTTGGGCCAGACTTATTCAGGGACAGCCCCATGGAGGCCATGCTTTCCACGAAGTCCCGAGCGGCCCCTTGTAAGGTCGTGTCGGCGTGGATATTAAAATCTCCTAAGACAACCAGGCTAGGTGTCTCCAGGAGCACATCCGCCACGACCTGAAGCAGCTCGGGCAGGGAATCCTTGGTGCAGCGGGGAGGTCGGTACACCAAAAGGAATCCTGTACTGCCCCTATTGCCCAACTTCCAGAACATGCACTCAGAAAACTTGGTCTTTCCAATAGGACGCCTGGTGCAAACTAATGACTTCCTAAAAATCACTGCAACCCCCCCTCCCCGCCCAGATGGCCTGGGTTGCTGTGCGTAAGAGAAACCTGGTGGACAAGCAGCGGCAAGGACTGGCCCATCTGCCTCATCCAACCAAGTCTCTGTCACACATGCCAGGTCAAGTCCCCCATCCACAATCAGGTCGTGGATGGCAGTGGTTTTGTTCATCATTGACCTGGCATTACACAGCAACACTTTCAGGTCATGTGGGTATCCCTTGTTGATTCCAGTACCCGTCCAGTCAGGGCCAGACCCGGAGGCAGGGATAGTCCTCAAACAACGACTAAGCCTGCCTCCTCGGTAATGACATGGTCTGGTCCTAGCGTGACTCCTCCTCCTGCCCGTGATCACTGAGATCGGGTGTCCCAGTGCATCCCCCCCTGTAGAACTTGTCCCAGCCATTTTATCGGCTGGGACCCACTCCCGGGCAGCCCTGATCCCACCCCTTAAGAACAAACACCTATATAAAAAGCAACAGAAAAAACAAAGCAAAAAAAACCCCCACAAAAAACAATTAAACAATATAAACCAAAACAATAAAGATTACAAGTATACCAAAATTAAACAAATTCCCAAACCAACTAAGAATCCATTCCACCCACCCTACCAGAAAGAATTAAAAACAAAACAAAACAAAACAAAAAACCATTTAAGAACATTCTAAAAATAACTCGGTGCTGTTATAAGTTCTGCTGGGCAACAGTAGCAGCCGTCCTTTTGAGGGCCAACAGGCCCTGCCCTGGGCCAGATGGTGAGAGGCAGGGAGAGGTCCTGTGGGCACTCAGGCAGAATAATCCTGGGCTGTGGCAGCCGTCCTTTTGAGGGCCAACAGGCCCTGCCCTGGGCCAGATGGTGAAAGGCATGGAGAGGTCCTGTAGGCACTCAGGCAGGAGAATCCTGGGCAGCAGTGTTCCAGAGGCCTCTCTGCCGGCCTTTAAGCTGTCGAGGTGAGTGCAGGCCCCACCCCCCAGAGTCCAGGTGAAATTGGCAGGAGGGGAGAGCACAAACACTCACGAGCAGCAGCCAGCAGTGGTGTTCCAGGGCCTCTCTGCCGGCCTTTAAGCTGTCGAGGTGAGTGCAGGCCCCACCCCCCAGAGTCCAGGTGAAATTGGCAGGAGGGGAGAGCACAAACACTCACGAGCAGCAGCCAGCAGTGGTGTTCCAGGGCCTCTCTGCCGGCCTTTAAGCTGTCGAGGTGAGTGCAGGCCCCACCCCCCAGAGTCCAGGTGAAATTGGCAGGAGGGGAGAGCACAAACACTCACGAGCAGCAGCCAGCAGTGGTGTTCCAGGGCCTCTCTGCCGGCCTTTAAGCTGTCGAGGTGAGTGCAGGCCCCACCCCCCAGAAGAATGTCTGGTTGCAACGGATGGCTAAGCAGACATGATAAAGAAAAATTATGCAAGGCCCCTTTCTGATTGGCCCAGTCATTAATTTCAGGCACTACAATATTTATCTCCCTGTTTAAAGTATTTACTTTCACTTAAATCATTCATGCTCAACCCCTAAAAAATTTACATGAAAAACTAGCCATTTGGCCAGGTGTTCAAACTGCAGATTATGGAAGCAGCTGCCAGAGCCCATCCATAACATCAGGAACACAATATTCATGCAAACGGTGGAAGAAGCTGGAAATTAGAATACCAAGGTTGCTGAAAGGAGACTTAAAGTAAAAAAAATAAATACCACCCCTTGCTGGAAGGCAATGCTGTTCCAATGTGCTTTGTTTTTCACAGGAAGAACAGCTGAAATTGCTCACAAATCATTCCAGGTGCATTAAATCCAGATGGTAAAAGTGTTACATTGTTGTTGTTGTTGTTTTAAAAACTCATTAATTATAGGGCAGGACACTGTGGCTGTTATTGTTTCAGCAAATAATTACTTGGGAAAAAATTGTTTTTCCTGCTGAAGTTACAAGCGCTAATTTTTTTCCACCAAAGCCCATTCACTTTTCTCTTGCAGAATACTAGCAATGTGGACACATTCTTTGCAATGACAGCTGTGGACTCAGTGCCTTCACACATGTAGTCACCTTCTGAATGGAGTCGTCAAGAGGGCACTCTTAATGTGTTGATCATGTGGTATTTTACAAAGGAGGTGATCTCTAAACAGTACGGTAGGTATTGTAGCTTTAAACCTGGATTGTCAGTTGTGCCCAGCAAGGATAAGAACTAGCACCATTCATTCATAGCACGGAGGCCTGTCTTGACTGTGCTCAGTGGCTCATCCTCTCAAGAATCAGGCAGCAGCTATCCCTGTACCAAAGAGTAATCAATATCTTGAATTTAGGGCAGTAGTATTTCTTATTTAATTATGAAAGCATGAATGACAGCTGCAAGGTCTAAGCCCTAAATGTGATGCATTGCCATTATCTTGTCACACCTAGGTATTGGGTATCGCCACAGAGCGAAGGTCCAGGTTCAGAGGATGCCAAAATGGACCAAACACTAGTTATAATGAGTTTCTTTCAGGATATAAAGCCTGATGCCACAATTACCTTTGCTTTATAAAGAAGTGAAAAGGAATTGCTTTACTTACATTGTTTGCTGCAGTAAAGTATTTGGTATGTACTGTATTTAGCTTGCAAAATCAGGGTTGAATATAAAAGAAACTTGAATTCCTCTGGCTATGAACTTAAAATTTCTCCTGTAGTTTCTTACTCTGCATATTTGAAGCATTCCATTTAAACCCCACCAATATATTTTTTTTTATATAATAATAATAATTTTATTATTTATACCCCACCCATCTAGCTGGGTTTCCCCAGTCAGTACATCAATATAGATCAGATTTTATGGAAGGACTATACAGGATTAAGTTGAGAAAAAAATGCAGACTTGAAATCTGTGGTCCTTTGGTTCCTGCCTGTTACGGCAGGGTGCACAAACAATTGTGTCTTGATGGCTGTAACTTTCTGAACAATCATGCAGTTTTCCAATACTTCCTTGTTGGGGAAGCTTAATTGGATTTTCACTGGAATTTCAAGAGCACCTGAACACTATTGGCTTCATGGACCTCTGCCAGCTTGACTTTTGACTTGAGCATAACACTGAGAGTGCACTTACAGCGGCGGCTGACAATCTTTGCCCTAAGATTGATGGGGATAGTTGTGTTTTATTGATCCTATTACATCTTTCAGTGGCTTGTGGTACAGTTGACCATGAAGTATTAATAACGTGAATGCAGCTACTGGAAGGATCTCTTTCCAAAGTTCCCACTTGATCTTGTTGAGGGAAGTTACAATGGATGTTGATTTGTGTCATTCTACTTGTGTGTAAAATCAGGGACAAATGTGAAAGCTCCATCCCTTGATCATTGTCCCAGTCATCCTCCATGAGAAGAGAACAACTTCTGAAGCAGGATGTTTCCTGGGACTAAAATCCTTAAATCAAAGGTAATTAGATGGGGTGGAAGAAAGGCATGGTTTACTACCCAGATCTCAGTGCAGTCTGTGATTTCTGTGCCAAAGCACAATAAATGTTGCTCTGGCAGGCATATTCTGTGACCCAGCAAAGCAGCAAATGACCAGACAGGCACCAGTGTTGGAATGAATTCAGGCCATACCTTTATTGACTGCAGCAGGCAGGGTAAGGGTTAGCATGGCAGTAGGGCCAGGATTAGTTCATAATTCCACTTGCCCCTTGCTGGTGGAATGGGATCTGCTGGGTTGGACCATGTATTCCTGTGGCCAACAAAAAAGGTTTAAAGACTCTCTCTCGAGACAAATCTAAAAAAAAAAAAAGTATAAACACCGACAATTGGGAAACACTGGCCTGCAAGCGCTCCAGTTGTAGAACAGCCTTTAGCAAAGGTGTCATGGTCTTTGAAGACATTCAAACTCAGGACAAAAGGGAGAAATGTGCTAAGAGAAAAGCACATTTGGCAAACCCTCACCATGATCAACTCTTGCCCAGAAACCTATGTCCCCACTGTGGAAGGACGTGTGGATCCAGTATTGGCCTCCACAGTCACTTACGGACTCACTGTTAAGACTGTGTTCATGGAAGACAGTCTTACTTAGCTACGAGTGATAGAAGAAGAAGAAGAAGAAGAAGAAGAAGAAGAAGAAGAAGAAGAAGAAAGACTAGAGGCAGGGTGTTTTTTTCAGCTGGAACTTACCGGAACTCAGTTCTGGCGCCAGTTTCATGCCCTACCACCTAATGACATGAGCTACACTCCCTCTATATCAATTGCAAGGAGTTCTATGTACATAGTACATGCACATACATTGGTTTGCATGTAGAACTCTCCTTCTAGTGTAGAATAGATGCACATATGCTGAGGTGAGTATGGGGGCACCTAGCCTATGTAGCCCCAGAGCTCCCTCCACTTGTTTCCTGTGTGGAGTGGCTTCTGTTAAGTGCCTTTTAAGTACACTGTTGACATAAGAGAAGGATCTGCCCCACTTAATTACCTGGTGCCCTTTAGGAAAATAAATAACAGTACTATTTATTTGAAAAAGGTACTTACAGTTAGTACAAAAATAAAAATAAAAAATCATTTGTAATCTGTGGTGGGTTATTGCCCCCTTTTAATCTAGGCTCCCTTCATTCGGCTGCCCACAGAAAGAAAATCATGTCTGCCTACCATCCTGACATTTCATGCTCTTGTGTTATTATCCACATGCACTTAAGACAACAACAGCCTTCCAGTATAAAGAAGTGATATAGCATCAGTCATGTTACAAAGTTTGGTATCTAACAAGTGAGTGACACCTACTGGTAAGAACACACACACACACACACACACACACAACCACACATTACACCCTTGATTCTAATCCCCTAAGACGCTGGCAAGCTTGCTACTAAAGGCACACTCTTTTATGAGCGCTGTTTAGTGGTAATGGCAGTCCATTCTCTAGGTGACATTCAGTGGAGAAAAAGCTCAGGAGACACCAGAAGCAGCCGCCATAGCTCTGCTTGAGGTATTAGCACTGACAACAGCCACACTATTGCTTAGCCTCATGAGAAGCTGTGGGTACAGCAGTAAGTGATTCTGAAACAGAGACACACAGGATAATTCCAGTGGTAAAAAGGGATTTCTTTTTATCACATTCATTTCAGCAAGATAGGCTACATTTAAAATGTTTCCCAAAGCCCCTCAGTTGTTGTTGTTTGCAAAGTGGGAGAGGATGGACAATGTGAGAGAGATTTCAAAAGTGACACCTGGTTCCTCTTTTGCATTATGACAACATTTCTCCGAGCCTAAGACACAAGCAGGAGAGAGATTTCCTGCAGTTGAGTTTGATTCTAACCAGCATGAAGCTGATTTGAAAAAGAAAGCATCAAACACTAATAAAGTATGGGATACATCTGCATTTTGGATATTGTTGTCTGAACAGAGATTTAAAAAGTCAAAACTGGAAATGCAGCAAGGAAATGTGAAAACTACCTTAGCTATGCACCAGCTCCTACAATCCTTGAATGCTCCCGTGCAGGTTTTGGCTCCAAAAAACCTAACACACAGTTAAAAAGCTGTGAATTTGGGGGAATATTTTCCCCCCTTAAATGCACAGTTAATGTAGAAACAGATAGTTGACTTTTGGGTGAACATATATGAAAGACAGGGATCAGAAAGTTAGATTAATTAGTCCATCCTTAGGCATCCTCGTCCACTCCACCCCCCTCCCCAAACAAAAGATTGCAAAGGTACAGTAAATGTAATGGCAAGCCATTGAAAAGGCCATGGGTAGGCAAACTAAGGCCTGGGGGCCAGATTTGGCCCAATCGCCTTCTAAATCCAGCCCACAGACGGTCCAGGAATCAGCATGTTTTTACATGAGTAGAATGTAAATGCAACTTATTTAAAATGCAACTCTGGGTTATTTGTGGGGCCTGCCTGGTGTTTTTACATGAGTAGAATGTATGCTTTTATTTAAAATGCATCTCTGCGTTATTTGTGGGGCATAGGAATTCATTCATTATAATTTTTTTCAAAATATAGTCTGGCTCCCCACAAGTTCTGAGGGACAGTGGTCTGGCCCCTTGCTGAAAAAAGTTCGCTGACCCCTGGAATAGGCAAAACTATTGCATTGCACTCCTAATTATATCTACTCAAAAGTAATTCCCATTGAATTCAATGGAGCTTAGTCACAAATTAGTGAGGTTAGGATTGTATCCTTAGTCTGGGTTGAGTCTCACCGCCACTCTCAAATCATTGCTCCATCTCTACAGCTATAGTGTGTTCTCCCCACAAGTTTTTCGTCTTTCTGAACAACTTTGCAGTGAAGATCCCACACCATGAACACTGAATACATCACTTCATACAGGTTAGTTTTGTATGCAGGTATAATGCTAGAGTACAAAATATGTGCATAGCATCAGATGTCAAATGAAAACAGACGGCCCCAAATGCATGCATGCAGCCTTCACATCTGCCATGTTATGTATGCATTTTGTATTTGGGTATTATTCAGTCTGCAGACCTACAAATGCTATAAGCTTTTAGGAAGTGAGATGTCAAAAATGTGCTAGTTGCTTATAAATTAAATGTGCAAGTTTCTTTTGCACACATCTCTGGGTAAATCAAATTGTTTTAAGCGGATTTTGTAACCCAAAGTAGACACAGCAATGTTTTGAGTGCAGACTCAATATACATGCAAGTTCTTGTTCTCAAATTTAGCTAAGTAAACAGACAACCCAAAGAAAGTAAGTTTTGTTCTAGATCAAATATTGATTGGAAAAATGAAGACTAAGTATTTGCACAGTATAAAGAAGCATTTTAAGTGGCATTTTTAATCACACTGTAGGCCCAGGTTGCGAAACATTTAATTTATTCCATACTGTCTTTGTCTTATCTCTTACATCTTTGTGCCTTGACCATGGTGTTTTACCAGATTGGAAAAAAGCAGCATTCTTGTGACTATTTTAAATGGCATACATACAGGTGTATTACAAGCCACCACAGCATCACAAATCCTTTGGGATGTGTGCCACTCTTTGTATATATTTTTTCCTGTGGATGATTCAGATGGGGATCACTATTTGAATTTCCCACAATGCCCTGTAATGATACCACACTGTGCACTTGAGGGCATTGTGGGGAATTTAAAATGGAAATGTGCCATATTCCCATGGAGCCCAGAGCAGGCAATGTCAGTTCCAGTGGGCCCTGCCGGGGCCCTGGCAGCTACCCAGGTGTGTTGACCCTGAAGCTGGTGGGATTTAGACTGCTATTTTCATATGGACCCAATTTGCATAGGGAGATTTACAGAGTGTGGAGGTGCAACTTGCACATTTCCTGACCAACCCACAACTTCCTTTTCAAATGTTAATGCCGGCCCCACAAAAACCCATGAAGTATAAGCTATATTTTATCTCCCTTGCACCCAATTAGTGTGTGACTCCATTCTGAGGTGCTGAGCTCAAATAAGAATGCTAAGGACATGCACCCTCACTGCTGACTTTCAGATGTCTCTTGAAGACGTTTTTACACCAACTGTCCTATTCAGTGATTCCCCCTGCCCCAAGATGAGCCAGATATTTTTATGATCATTTTGATTTTGTTTTTTGTGTATTTTATGTTTCAATTTATTTGTGTATGTTGTTGCACACTGTCTTGATAGTCTGTATGAGTGAGTGGTTTGTAAATAACTTTATAAATAAATTAAACAGCACATGGGTATGTAACATGGTGATGTTTTTGACTCTATTTCCCATAATTCCTGACCATCGACCATGTTGACTTGACTGATGAGAGTTGTTACTTACAAGATCTGAAGGGCACCACATTTGCTACCCCTGATATTAAGCGAAACCTCTGGAAAACCATGTAGGACCAATTCTGCTTTGTGTAGAGTTTTATTTATAGCTATTAATCTTTTTACTCTCCATAGTGCATACCTGATTTTAAATAGACAAGAATTTTCCATCTTGCAGGCTTTCACAGATGTACTTCTGCTGAAATCAATGACTTCTACAAAATACTTTTCATATTAAGCCGCTATTTCTATAAACAAAGAATTGGGTTCCAAAATATCCATGTATAGCAAATAGTTGGTACATGCTAGAGGCTTCATGAGGGGAAACCTACTGATTAAACTTTTTTCTCACCCTTTAATGGACCATTATTCATTCTGTCTGAGGGTGAGACATATTATTAATTAGTCTCACGAAGCACTTGCAGGCATTGGCTCTGTGTGTGCAAATGGGCCCAGGTTTTCACCACCATGCGGCCAAAAGCTTATTAAGATACATGAAAAGCACCAATCAATTTGCTCTAGCAAGAAGTGTGAGTTCAGACTTTGTTCAGAGCAGATTCAACTGACAGTGGCATGACAGATCCATAGCTGGAATTGTCTTTGCTTCAGCCACGGAAGCACAATGTTAAGTACTGTTTATGAATAAGCTGTATTATATATCATACCACAGTGAACTGAACTGTCAGGAAAAGATGGAGTTGCAATGAACAGCCATAAAATGTTGGGAAAGCATCTGTGGCATATTACGTTGGAAAGTGAGTTCGGCATGTTTCACAGCAGCATATAGCAAATTAGAAGAGGTAAGCACAAGGCAGCCAGATGTTGGGGGCTACACATCCCAAAGAAATGTTGTAGGGATGGAGGATGCTGCTTGCTACTGAGTCAGAACATTGCTCCATCTTGCCCACTGTTATTCAGAGCAGTTCTCTAGGATGCCAGAAAGGAGACTTTCTCAGTCCTACCTGGATCTGGGACCTTCTGCATGCAAAGCAGATGCAAAGCAGATGCTCTGCCAACTGAGCTGGGCATCACCCATGCAAAAGAGCTAGAAGGCCAAGTCACATTCCCTGTTTCTTGCACCCAGATATGGACCGTGCTATAGGGAAAAGAGAGGGTTTTAATTCTTCACTCTCTCCACCCTCTGTGGTCCTAATTCAGTTGACAGGGGGATTAGCAATATGTATTGGGGGGGGGGATAATCCCATTGGCCTCAGATAAATTCCCACCAACCAATGCAAATCGCAGGTGCAGGGGATCTGCTATGAACTGGAACAATAGCAAAGTCAAAGAGATACACACACCCTTCACAATATTCTGCAAACAATGGGAAGGGAAAGGGTGAGAATTCAGACAAAGCATGGGAAGGAGAGAATTGGGACCTTTACCAGTGGACCAGAAGGATTTGTTTCGAGTGGGGGAGTTAAAGGTAACTTTTTAAAAAATCAAGAATTAAATAAATTTGTGTTGCCGGTTGTGTTCTTACTGGATTCAGTAGAGCTTTAAGTAGTAGGATTGTTGTATTTACAGTAACCTAAAAGGCCTTTTCCCTTTCTTCTCTCAGCAACCTTTTGTTTTCCAATCCAACAAAATTATTATCTTGCAAACCAAGTCTTTAAAGTCAAAATTTCTCTCACTCTTTGTTGCGTGCCAAGGCCCCGTGACCCGTGGTCCCCTAGTAGATAAATAAAGCACACAAACAAGCGGATTTTGGTTTATGGCTTCAAATAGGCCACAACTTTATTGGTTACAGATGTGAGCTGTTTGGCTTAGGCATTAGGTGAAGCCAGACTATATCTTGACTCCCACCCATCTGCTGGGAATCCAACTAAGGGTAAACCACCAATAGGGGGAGCCCTATGACTTACATCAAATAGGGGGCCACCAAGGGGGGCCCTGCTGGGGTAGTGGAATGGCCCTAGCCCACGTCCGGGCATTGGACATAATCCACACCCCCAGATCCCTTTAACAGGATACCCTTAATGAAGAGGGGCAGGCAGAAGCTACAACCCCCCCTTCATCCAAACAAAGGCCTACCCAATGTCTAATCTCACAAAGTTGTGACAGTTGCTATGAGGTAAGCGAAAACCAAATGACAGAGCCAATTTGTCAAGTGGAAAAATTCAGGCCCGGTCCCAACAATATTGCGATTGATGATTAGTCCATAGCAAGGTCGTAACACATTAAATAAAAAAGAGGGCGAGGAGGGTGGGAGATCCGCCAACGGGCATAAAAGGATGACCTCCCCACCACACTGGAGTTTAAATTCACCACAGACACCATCCTCCCGTTGGCACTGATTGGTTGAGGAGGCCCATCCCTCGAGCAGGGCCTCGCCCAGCACCGACAGCGTGGGGATGCGGTGCTGGGGAAGGCGCCAGTCTCCAAGCCTTTGCCGGGTTACGCAGGGCCCGGGGCCCAGCTGCAACACCACCTACCAAATAAGGTAAGTGGACTTATTAAACGTTCACCAAAAATTCATAAGAAAAGGAGTGTAGGAAGAGCAGAGGGATGAGAGAGGCATTTTACAATTCATCAATATATGAGTAGCAGCCTCACATTTTATTTATTTTTGCAAAAAAGCACTGATCCTTGGTGTGATCTAATAAATATTATCTGAAGGCAGAATCTTTGTTGTTCATTCATTTATAATCAACCAGAATCAAGCATTTAGAAATATATTAGAGACAATGATCTTCTACTGAAAAGGCAAAGGACTGGATGACTTGGACGGAGGTATATGAGTGACGTCTATGATGTACATGCAATGAATGATGTTGGCCTTTTTTCTTTCACTTCAGGCTTTGAAAGTGTTTCCCTCCTGGAAGCAAAATTTTATGCAAAGATGTATTGAAATGTGTGATTTAATTTACTAAACAAAAATGATTCTATTACAAAGCAAGACAACAGTAGACACACAATAAGTGTTTACAGTTCTGTTTTATGTGAGTGGCAGTGGCTGTGAGGGTTTGACAGGCTTTCCCCGCAAGTCTAGCTAGCATTGACTCTTGCTAGCTGCAGAATCCGGCAATGAAAATTGCCTACAGGAGTTAGAAATGTTGAAGAATTTCAACAAACATAGAAAAGGAAGCAGGAATTGTCAATGCTTGCTTATTTGCCCCATGTGCAGAATGGAAATAAAATGATTGGTATTTACTGTTGTTGTTGCTTTCAGTTTGCAAATGGTACCGGATTGATTATGCTCCCCACCCCCCCCACCCCCTTTGCATCATGCTTCCTTTGCATTATAATTAATGTGCTGGAGCAATGTAATGACAGTGTGATTCATGTAATTACGTAAACTACATCAGTTACATAATTTAACCACATTGAACAGCGAGATGAAGAATGTGGGGGGGGGGTTAGTGGAAGATGAACTGCTGTGGAATAGAAACAGTGCTTCATGCAGCAAATGTGGGGCAGAATAGATAGTGATGCCTTCTTACATCTGTAATAGGCATGTACTTGAAGTTATTCTGTGGCTCTGTAAATCAAAGTGAAGCTACAAATCCTGCATTGCCGGGGGTTCAACTACCTGACCTTTGAGGTCCCTTCCACCTCTACAGTTGCATGGTTGTACATCCAAGACCTCATCCAGAATTTGCCTTAAACTGATAGAGTCCCAAGGTGAAAACTATTTAAGCTCCAGCAACAACAGCCAAAGCAGGGAGGAGCGGATTGGGAGCAAGTTCAAGGGAAGATGAACAATTGCATAAGAAAATAAAAGCTGTTGTGGGGGTGGGAAGGAGGAACCTCAGGGTGAGATTCAGAAGAATAGCTTGAGCTAGAAATGGGTGAAATTTGATTGAAAAGGAAACCTCATGAGAAAACTTGCTTTTTTAAAAAAAAAATTGAGACGTTTCCACTCAGCCCTGAGTGCTCACTAGAAGAACAGATCCTGAAGCTGAGGGTCCAATACCTTGGCCACCTCATGAGAAGAGAAGACTCCCTGGAAAAGACCCTGATGTTGGGAAAGATGGAGGGCACAAGGAGGAGGGGACGACAGAGGACGAGATGGTTGGACAGTGTTCTCGAAGCTACCAACATGAGTCTGACCAAACTGCGGGAGGCAGTGGAAGACAGGAGTGCCTGGCATGCTCTGGTCCATGGGGTCATGAAGAGTCGGACACGACTAAACAACTAAACAACAACAATAGGTAGATCAGACACACCTTTGGGATGAGCGCCAAGGCAATGCTGTTAAGCTCTAATAATTTCAGATTCACAAATGATAGCGTTTTAATCATCATCATCATCATCTTGTTAACATAAAACCTTGGGATAACATTTCAAGCCTTAAGGGGGCTTTTTTTTTTAGTCGCAAAGGAAACTAATTCATAAAGTGACTAAAAAAGAAACAGTGTTGAGATTCTGATGACAACAGGAATAACTGCAAACTTCTTTTGTCTCTCTCACTTAACTTTGGCTCATTTCATTTTTAAAAAATGAATTCCTGGTAGCTGTGCTAAAATACTGATTAGTCTTCTTGCTTTGTGAACTACTGACATGTAAAAAAAAAAAAAAAAAAACTTTAGTGAGAATAGGTTTTAATGTTTTCCGTACCTTTACTCTGCGTCTTCCTCCACATTGGCACCCAGATCAATTTGTTAATCACCCCACACTTCTCCCTCTACCCTCCTCCATCCTTCACACAGTTCTGTTCTAATTAACTCCACTATCTCTTCTCTTCCTGTAATTTCCCCAACATCCTCCCTCCCTCCTATTTGCACTTTCCCTTTTGAAGATTGCCCTTTCCACTCCACTTTCCACTTCTATCCCTTCCTGCTTCTGTCTGGCTGTGTCAGAGCTTGCCCTAGCGATGTTTCTGGTATTGTGGGCTGTGCTACCCACCTTGTCAATGTCCCTTTAGTGACTTGGCCTCTAACAATGAATTCTAATTAACGAGCAATCAAGGCCAGCTAGGTCACACTTAGCCTCTGGTAACTGACAAGAGAGAGAGAGAGACTCACTTTCAGAAGTGAGTTTGGGAGCTGGACAACAAAATGCTGAGGAACTGCAGGTATATTCTCTACTTTTAGGACTTGTTCTGCTTCCTCATCCCACTCAAGTTATGACATTGTAAATAAAACAGATCCAAGCAAATCTGGCTGTTTGAGAGGCCTTGCTCCTTTCCAGAATGGGTGTGAAGCTTTGGTATGAGCAGAAGATGTACATTGCACTTTGAAATTCTTTAAAGGAATTCATTGCTAATTATGATGGCAACAATAATATTGAGATGGTTACTCAGAGTTGATGGGAGTTGCAGTGCAAAACATCTGGAGGGCTCAAGGTTGGGGAAGGCTGCTCTGGGACATTGGTGGCTTCCACTGTGAGATTGGATCTTTCATACTTGGGATAAAGTGACCCTGTAGAAATTTAACTTACCGGTATGTGCAGACACAAGGAAACATGCATAGCGATCAGTTTATAGAGTACTATATCAGAGAGGGAATATATTCAATTTACCAGAACAAACTTCTCAATATTGGTAAGCAAGAACTCGTTGGCACAGGCAAGCTCCACTTTTCTTTCCACACAGTTGGGTATATAAAACTATGATGAAATATCAGTGTTGACCTGTGCATTAAAGATAGCCAGCGGTTATTTCCACAACTGGAGTTGGGTTATACTGGTGATGATTTAAATAAAAAATAAAACAAATCAACGAGTAGAGCCAAAGAAAATACTGGAACTAAATTATATTCATTAATTTCTATGGGTCTACTCTAAGTAACACTTAATTGACTAGCACCTCAGCACTTGATAGTTGGTGATGGTTTGTAATGCTTGCATGTCAAGGCCCTATGACTCTGTTGCTCCCACAGCAATGAATAACTAAACAACAATTGAAAATTGGGGTCAAATAGACCACAACAAATAGACGCGGGTGGCGCTGTGGTCTAAACCACAGAGCCTAGGGCTTGCTGATCAGAAGGTCGGCAGTTCGAATCCCCACGACGGGGTGAGCTCCCGTAGCTCGGTCCCAGCTCCTGCCCACCCTGCAGTTCGAAAGCACGTCAAAGTGCAAGTAGATAAATAGGTACCGCTCCAGCGGGAAGGTAAATGGCATTTCTGTGCACTGCTCTGGTTCGCCAGAAGCAGCTTAGTCATGCTGGCCATATGACCCGGAAGCTGTACGCCGGCGAGATGAGCGCCGCAACCCCAGAGTCGTCTGCGACTGGACCTAATGGTCAGGGGTCCCTTTATCTTTTTACCTTTAGACCACAGCTTTATTGATTACAGAATGTGAATGTTTTGGGCATAGGCATCAGCACTACATCAAATAGGAGTACCCCCTGAGGTTTTCCCATTTGAGGAGTGCTATGGTCCTAGCCCCCATCCGAGCGTTGGACAGAAACAAGTCCTCCAGGTTCCTTTTAATGGGATACCTTAACCACGAAGGGAAAGGCAGAGACTACAACTGCCCCTCCAGCCAGACTAGGGTTTACTCAATGCATAACAACACAAAGTTGTGACAATTGCTACGAGGAAGGCAAACACCACCAAGCCAGAGCCAATTTGCCAGGTGGGAAAATTCCTATCTGGCTCTGAATACAGCGGCCAAGCAAGTCCATAGCAAGGTCAAGCATGAAAGGAAAACCATAATAAAAATTGGGGGGGGGGGAGAGGTAAGTGGACTTGTGTCAAAGAAGTAAACACAAGAACTGCAAAATTCTTCTCTGGTTTTGATTAAAATCCAATCCAAAGAATCTCCCCCCAAAACCTCTCCAAAGGGAGGGAGAGAGGGAGGAAGAATTCCAACTATCTCTAGGGGCCTGGTGCAGTGGACTGCATTGCAGTGCAACAAGGAGCAAAAACATCTACTGCATATGTATATTTATGCCCATAAAGGATGCAATTCTTTTTCTTAGCAAAACAAATGTATGTTACTGAAAAGTGCTTTAATCATTTGCTCTTCCTTGCTTTCTGGAAGGTTTTGATTTTGAATGTCATCTCACACTCCTGGAAATCAAGTCCTGCGTGTGTTTCGAAGCAAGATAGCTGAGCCCAATTGTGTTGAATGACCTTTAGGAAATAATGACTTACTGCTTATTTATGGTGCCTAATGCTCTAAAAAAAATTACTGGTAATCTTTTCAAAGCCATCTCTGTACATTCTATATTGAAGCACTTGTAACATTTAAAGGTGAATTCCCTGTGGTAGCAGATTATGTATACATAAAAACTTTATGTATAAAAGATTGCTCTTGCTCAGTTCAACAAGCAATTGTGACAAACAGGTACGGAGGATCAAGCAAGACAGTCATTGAACATGCAAGCTCACAATCAACTTTGCTGTGAAGGAACAAAGTTGAGGTGGGGGGTAGAGGGGGGGGGACATAGCTCAATGGTTGAACAGTTGCCTTGCATGCTGAATGTCCCATATTCAATCCCTGTTATCTACAGGTAAGGCTGGGGAATGTCTCCTGTTTGAAATCCTGTAGAGTCAAAGCCAGTCATTGTGGACAATAATGGGCATGGGTGGACTTTAGCTCCCCACCTTTTTGACCCCATTCATCCCCTGCAAAGCTGGTGGTGGGGAGAATGTTGGTGACTTCTGGTGGGTAGGTAATACAGGCACTTTCTGGGGGACTGTACAAAGAAATATAGAATTGTAGGGTTGGAAGGGACCCAAGGGTCATTTAGTCTAACCCCCTGTGATGTAGAAATCACAGCTAAAGAATCCCTGACAGATGGCCATCCAAGCTCTGTTTTAAAAAAAAACCAATGAAGGTGAGTCTACCACCTTCTGAGACAGTCCATTCCATTGTCCAACAGCTCCTAGCACCAGAAATTTATTCCTAATGTTGAGTTGGAATCTTATTTCTTGTAATTTGAATCCATTGGTTCAGGTCCTACCCTCTGGCATGGCAGAGAACAAGATGAAGAGTTTGGATTTGAAGATTGCTCCATCTTCCATGTTGACAAGGTTGGCTAAGATGCAGCAGCCTGCTTCTCCATGGAATGGATAGATGCCAGAGCTTAAACCTTTATTGCTATATTGCTGCTAAAGTTTATATCACAGACCAGATAGCACCCTTTTATATTTATTAGTGAGATTTGGGAAGGAAAAAGTATGGAACAGGTTGCAATAGACTGGTAAAAAAAAACTCGCCTGAGAAGCAGAGTGGATATATTCTTATCCAACATGGACCAGCTTTATCAATGTAACCCTAAGTACTTCACATTTGTTTTATATATAATTAGTGGCATTGGAGCTATGCATAATATTGTATGAATTGGCACTAATGACAGCAGTAAAACCACCACTTTCCATATCCGACCCCACTAAAATTGGCAGATTTACCAGTATCATAGTTTCCACAATGGATTCTAGCTAATCTGCCACTGTTCCGGACCATCTGTGCAGACATTGTGAGGCTTTTGGAACTTCTGCAGCACTAATAAGATTCTTTCTGACATATCCACCACCCCAAAGTCATCCCATGGAAACAGGAGTTCACATCCACACCAGAAAGGCTGCTGACTTCACAGCAGGCTTGTCCGCACTTCTGCTTGTCCTGCTGCTTTCCCCCGGGAAAACCTGCTCCTTGCCATTGAATCGGGCCAAACGTCTGTTGGGTTTCCCACACCTTGACATTTGCTCCCAATCAGCAGAAAGGAATAGGTTTTCCTGGGGAAAGAGGTGGGGCAAACCGAAAACTGCTTGGACCTAGGCACAGAAAAAATGGAAGCATGGAGGAGGCCCCAGGCCTCTGGACAGTGCAAATCAGAGTGCAGATGTGTGGAGACATCCAAGGTTTTCAGCAGGGTGGCAAGGAGACTGCAGTTTATGCATGGGAAAATTGCATTCATTCATGGAACAGTTGTGCACGCTTCAATGTTTTTGTTTTCTGAAGATGACAGGTTTTTGTTTTTTTAAAGACCATTTCTTTAAAAGGTTTCTTGTCTAGGGTGCCGTGAAGGTTAAAGGATTTTTTCCCTCTTTTTTTGCAATTGTTTGCACAGTGGAGGTGCAATTTGCTTTTGTCTAAATGCAATGCTGAAAGTTGTTTAGGCAATTTAGACGTGTCTATGAATTGGATCACTCCCGGCATGTTAATGGCTCTGAATGACATTTCTCAGAATAATTTCTGTGAGCATTGAGGTGGAAGTAACATTACGTTCCTGAAGGAGTCCTCTCCCCACCCCCCCTTGCTGGTGTTGCTACTATTTGTAAATATTATATCAGTACTGATAGTCTATGGAGGAAAATATTCTGAGGATGCATGACAAATTAATGAGGTGTGGAGCACTTTGCCCTTGCTTGTCTCACCCTCACAGATCCACAGCAAGGCTTCCATTTTTCCTTCTGATCAAGAGTTATTGCCCCTTATTATTATAATTTTATTATTTATTAAATTTGTTAGTGGTTTTATCTTGTCTGAGGCAACCACCAAACTAACAAGCAATATCAGATGTGGTAGCTCTGAGACACTTTTAATTCAGACTTGAATGCTGTGTAGCTATGGACCATTGAGCAACCATGTCACATGTTGTTGAGAGAGCATGTTTGCACAGGAGTTGTGGTCTGTGCATAAGAGTTGCTAGTTTGCAGGAGGAGTATAGAAAATGAAAGCATGGGGTACATGACTAAGGAGGAGGCTGGAGAGCAGGGCAGCTAATTTCCTTTAGTATTGTAATGCGTCAACTTTCTATCTTGCCTACCACTCAGCGATCCTGCCATGTTCCAACAGCTCAGCTGACTTTCCCCTCAGAAAGCTCAAAGTAGTGTTCCTGAATACTGTGACTGAGACCAGGAATTGCTTAAGAGTAAAACCAAATAGCTAAGTTGCTTCCTAAAGCATAGCTACAAATAAACATAGCTGCACAGGTAAGCACACACAGCTTTTCCATTTGTACTGATGATCCTGCTTCCAATATAAGTAGCAGCCTTTGCCTTTTGTCCTTCCCAGAGCATTCATCTACTTTATTAAGAAAAGGGCAATTAGATTACAAGAGTTCATTGAATCAAAATATACCGGAGGAGAAGAAATGCCTTACTTTGTGGTTACGACATTTTACATGTTTATTCCTTTATTTCTGAAGGTCTGTACAACTTGGAGTACAGGCCAATATCCATTTCTAACTAGCAAGGGTGGCCCGACTCGTTTTTCCACATGAGGTGAAAAGGGAATTGCCACCTCCTGCTCCCCACTTCCACCCCACCCTACCCCACCAAATCACTGTGGCCACCCCTGCCCCCAACCACTTCCACTGCCGGAATGCCCTGACTCTCACTGAACTCAGCAAGTGCCGGGGTGTTCTGGAACGCATCGCCACTTGGCTTCTCTGCCCAGGGTGGGGAAGCTGAGCGGCAATGTGGCTCACAGGAACAGCACAGCTGTCACCAAACTCAGGAGTTGGGGCATTCCGCAAAGTGTTGCCACTTGGCTTCTCTGCCCAGAGGCAGGAAAGATGAGTGGCAACATGTACTACATACACTAGATGAATGGCAGGTGAAGATGATGGACTTTATGGAACTTGCTGAACTGACAGGGAGACTCCACGACCAGAGAGAAGACACAGTGGAGGAAGATTGTCAGAAATTCAAAATTTATTTGAAGAAATATTATGGAATACAAAATTGAAAAACTCTTAGAGGAGGAGCTATAGGCTTTCAGTGTAAAAATGATAGGATTTGTTTAAGGAATTGTTATTTAGTAAATTTAAGAAATTGTAATAGAGGAATGATAAGTATTATATAGATGATAAAAATATGAAAATGAAACTGTTGATATAGGATGAAACTTAGATGGAAGAAACCGAGGGAAGTCACTTAACTTTGTTAAAGAAAGATGGTTGAAAAACAAAAAATGTTTTATTTTTGTGTGTGTGTTATTGCTTACTTGTATTTTTGATTGTTAAATCCGAATAAAAATTATTTATTTTAAAAAAAGGAAAGATGAGTGGCAATGCCACACACTAGAATGCCTCCTTCTGGAAGCGGTGTGGTGGGCAAACAACCATCTCCTGTGCTTCCACCACCTGAGGTGGGTGTTCCATGCTGCCTCATGGGCAGGCCAACTCTGCTAACTAGCAAAGCATCCATTGATTAGATGGGCTCCCATTTTGGCGTTTCATAAGTGCTCTGCTTGGAAATGTGTGTTCATGGGAGAAGGACTATACTGTGTTGAGGAGGTAGGCAGATTAATCCAACCAGATCAAGCATTGCATATCTCCAGGAAGCCACAAACAAAAGAGCTGAGTGAGGTTGTATCTAAAGCAGGAAGACAACAGTATGGCTGTCTCTTTCCAAACAGCTCACCTCCATGGAGAAAGGACAGGTATGTGCTAAATCTGTATCTGTACTAGATCTCAGCACAGGTCTACCACATTCTCAGCTAAACTGGGGTGTGTGGGGCACACTTTAAGTGAAAATGGGCGCATGGATGGGTAGCATTAAATGTTCATTCTGTTTATTGCTTTAACACCTGCAAATGGATGTTTTATCCAAGGTGACTTCTAATACCACAAAGTAGTAAATGGGAGGCAGGCTTCAGCTACCTACGTGCTCCTTTGGTCTTTAAAATTAAATTTCTCTCGTGAATTAGGCGGGTCTGCATCTAAAGACGGTCAGCCGCAGCTTGGTGATTATAGATGTATAAAATCTTTTGATCCTCCTCCTATTCCTTTATTGTAAAGGGCAAGTGATTCAAAATAATCAACAGCCTGCCCTTGTAACATCATTTTGTTTAGAAAATCTACTTTGAAAACTTATTAGTTTTTTTGGTCTAATTGCTATAACTATAGCTAGTGCCTCATTTAGTTTTTCTGGGGCAAACATGGAAAGGGAGAGAAGGTGGAGGAGGTGATGGGCAAAAAGAAATGGAACCAGGGTGGCAGGGAGATGAGAATAGGGTCGATGAGAAAGAGGGGTAGGAAAAGCCTGCACAAAGGGTTTGAGAAGAAAATTAGTGTGTTGCTGGTGAGGATATGACGTTAAGAGCTGAGGAGGTACAGCAACACTTTGCAATGGAGACAAGGGGAGGAGAGACACTTTGTTTTGCTTTGTTTTGTATCTCGCCCTTCCTTCCAAAGGAGCCCAGAGCAACAAACACCTTAGTGCAGGGGTAGGCAAACTAAGGCCCAGGGGCCGGATGCGGCCCAATCGCTTTCTCAATCCGGCCTACGAACGGTCCAGGAATCAGCGTGTTTTTACATTAGTAGAATGTGTCCTTTTATTTAAAATGCATCTCTGGGTTATTTGTAAGGCCTGCCTGGTGTTTTTACATGAGTAGAATGTGTGCTTTTATTTAAAATGCATCTCTGGGTTATCTGTGGGGCATAGGAATTTGTTCATATATTTTTTTCAAAATATAGTCCGGCCCACCACATGGTCTGAGGGATGGTGGACCGGCTCACGGCTGAAAAATATTGCTGACCCCTGCCTTAGTGATACCAAAAAAAAGTATTTAAAACTTTTAGAAGCTAAGCACTGTAAAACATTAAAGAAATGTAATAGCAAATATAACCAAATTGTGTGTCTGGATATTATATTATTTATTTCTATACTGCCCTTCATTCAAAATCACAGGACAGTTTACAATATAACAACACAAAATACACACCACAATAACAAAAACAACACACACACACACACACACACACACACACAGTTTTAAAGGCCACACATTAAATTAAAAAGCCCTTCTCTATGCATCATCACTTGCTGATTTGTGTTATGCACACATGAAAAAGAGAAGCTTTTTTTGTGGTGCCACACTTTTGGAACACCCACCCGAAAGAGGCTCAACTGGCATGGGCGTGGAAATCTTTTTCATACCTGATCAGGACATTCTTGTCTGCCCAGGCATTTTAATTTGTCTTTTATCTGCTTTTTGTTTCTTAGTTTCTTCTCCACTCTCTTTATTGCTTAGCTTTTATTGTTTTATGATTGATCATGTTATCCTTTTATTGTATTTCACTGCCATGTTTATTGCACGGCACCCTAACATCCCTTTAGATGAAGGGCAGTTTAGACAACACACACACACACACACACACACACACACACACACACACACACACACACACACACACAAACTCTGGTAGCTCATTGCATTATATAGAACTTAAGTAACTCATTGCATCTTGAGCTACAGATCTCTAGTCATATTTAATCCAGTAGGAGAAAATGGCAATCTACAGAGTTCCATTTACCTTTCTCAAGGTCAAGATCATTATACTGCATAAGATATATCCCCCCCAAATAATTTTAGAACCTTTCATATTCAGCATACTGTAATCAGAGTTATAAACTTCCCAATAACAGTATTTTGGGATAGAAGTGATATTAATGCTGTAGACCAATGTATCCTCAGAATAAAGCTATGTCATTAATGATAGTTTGATTAAGTGGTTGATTTGCATCATTAAGTCAGCCTAAGTAGATACTTTGTATGAGAATGGTCTACAGCGCTGGCTTTCTTTGGGGTCATCGGAACTGTGGTACATTCTGTGCCTGCTAATATTCCTCAATACACTTAATGAAAGACTTTGACTATTTGACAGACAGGTAACGATGCTGGATGGAATGCCTGATTGATTGTTTCTTTCTTGCTATCAATTAAATGAAAGGCTTGCTGGAAAGATCTGGACTATATTTGCAGCAAAGCTCTTAGGCTATGTGAGCGGATTTAATCCAGTTTATCACCTTGATGCGGTGTCGATTCTATGGTATTCTTTTCTGAAGTACAACTTGCATAAGTGCTGTCTGGATGCTTTGGCTTCGCGTTTAATGGGCCAGAAAATGGTGCAAAATTGCTTACCTTTGTACACAATGTCTCGACGCGTCAGCAGTGATGTAGGCAACCTATTGCTTCCTGATTTGAAATGCCATTTCCAAGGCTATTTGAGAGAGTGTCAGTGCCTAGGCTGTGGTTTCAGAATGATGGACACCTACTGCTAAAGCATGGGTTTGCCAGATCGTGGCATTTCAATGTGCCAGCTCTAGTTTCTCTTTCAGATGCTGGCCCTGTTTTGCTGTGTGATAATCTTGAGGACAATGTCTCAGGGAGTCCATTGGCTTCTGCGGCAGCAAACCTGATAGAATTCACACTCTGCCTGCAATACAGAATCAGAAGCCTTGCAAAACTGAGGTGTTGCTGCCTGTAAGTACGACTTGCCTATAAAAACTAAAGCTGAAACGAAAACTACTGATACTATATCTTAGTTGGTAGAGGATGAGAGTCTTACTCTCAGGGTCATGGGTTCAAGCCCCACGTTGGGCAACAGATTTCTGCATTGCAGGACTAAATGACCCTCACGCTCCCTTTCCAACTCTATGATTCTATGAAATACATCCATGAAATTTATAAATACATTGACAACTGCCCAGTAGAATTGGAACAAACATATTAAAGTTGCTGGGAAATATCACACTAATCTTTATTCAAAGTAGACCCATTGACATCAATGGACAAGTTACTTACGTCCATTGATTTCAGAGGGTTTATAATTGGATATCGCCCTCATTTGGAGTGAAACAACTTATCTGATAATACAAAACCAATTAACTCATACATCTTCTAAGATCCAAATTATGTTATTCAGCAGTTCACTTCCAAAGCATCTGATATCAGGCTCAACTGTCTCGGCTGACATCATTTATTATTATTATTATTATTATTATTATTATTATTATTATTAATACCCCACCCATTAATAATTATTATTATTAATACCCCGCCCACTCTGGGCGGCTCCCAACAGAATACTAAAAACACAATAAAACATCAAACATTGCAAACAGCAACCACAGGTCTAGTACAAGGTATTCATTGTTGCTTCTTCCATAGTGGCACCACATTTTGACAATCTGCGATTGGAAGCACATCTCTGCATCTCCCCCCATAGTAACCATCAAAGAGGGGGTGCTGTCAGTATTTACAAAGCAGGGGATTCCCCTTTAGCTGCATTGGCTCAAGCCGCTGTGGTGTGCTTCTCCAGCTTAAGTGGTTAGGAAGGTTCTGCTTGTAAAAATCACAGCAGCAATAAATATTTTATTCATGCTTTCAAGACCCTATTTCACAGGAGTTTTACCACTAGCAAACATAGTGCCTTGCTCTTCTGGAGCATTTGCTGTTTTATACACTAGATGTTTCATTTGCCTTGAAAAGTTGCACGGGAGTGAAAAAGACGGGGCAAGTATTTGGGGGGTACTTCACCAGGTAACAATCCCATTAGGTTGTTATGTTTCTTTCACCTGCTGTAAGCTGATGGTGTGTCATCTGATAGTACTATTGCAGCACAATCTTGCACATTTCTTACAAGTAAGTCCTGTCATGTCCATAGGGAGTGCTCCCTTGTAAGTGTACAGAGAAATGCAACTTTCCCTGATACTGCTCTCCTCCATCTTGCTTAAAGATGCCCTTTCTTCTTTTGCACTTTTTTACATGCCAGCAAAAAAGGGACACCCCCTGTGACAAACAAAGTTTGTGTTCTAACACAAAGCTAGATTTTAAGGTGATTTATTCCTCTCCTTTTCTAATGTGTGGGAACTGTAGCTCTGTGGGATGGAAACTACAGTTGCCAATATGCTGGGGGGGGGAGGTAGTTATGTGATTTAAATGTCTTCACTATGTTGCATAGTCAACAGGGGGTATAGGGGTACAAGGGGCTTCAGACAGCTAATATTTTGGGGCAGGGGGCTGCATTGCCCAATGTTGAGGGGGCCACCCCCTGCCACCGCTGGGTGCCCTCCATGCACCCCAGCCCCCACCCAGCATCACATGACATGTCACATGACACATCATGTGACCACGTCCCCTTAATGTGGGAGGCAAGTTACACCCCTGAGGGTCAACATAACAGAAAGGTGTTCTAGCATGCATTTTGCACAAGATGATGGGTGCTTATCATTCTGTGTACAGCAACAGCTTCTATAGTTAGTAAATACATGCATACATACATATTATGAACCATGATCTTCTGTCCAACTCACTTCACACTCTGCAGAATGGAGATAATACTGCTTACATGCAACACACAGTTATTGTGAAGGTCAACAATACAAGGGGCTAGCTAAGCACTCTGAACTCTAAAAGATGCCCTTTGGATTACAAACCATTATAATTTGTACTGTATTTTTCCGTCTTAAGATGATGTTTTCTGCTAAATAAAAATAGGCAAAAATTGGGTGTCATCTTATACATGGATCATGATTGCAGAGGGGGGACGTGCGTTTAATGGCAGCAGCAAGCAGGAGATTGGCAGTGGGAATTGGGCGGGTGATTGGTGGCTGCGGCAAGGCCTGCTGGCGATTGGCTGCGGCTGCGGTGATTGGGCAGGTGATTGGCGGCTGTGGCGAGGCGGGCAGGTGATTGGGGGCTGTGGCTGCGGCAAATGGACGGATGGGCTGTTGGTAGTGCTGAGTGGGCAGACAATTGGCGGCTGTGGCGAGGTGTGTGATCAGCAGTGGCTGTGGCAAGCGATTGGCAGTGGCGGGCAGGCGGGTGAGCAATTGGCAGAAGTGACCTCCCCCACTCCCCCAAAAAGTTAAAGAACTTAATTTCTTAATTTTGGGTTAAAAAATATAGGTGTCGTCTTATACATGGGAGTGTCTTATACACAGAAAAATATGGTTAATTGCATTGTAAATCCCATGGACTGCAGAAATAAATGTTCCAAACTGAGAACATGCAGATGCATAGTAACAGTAACATATTGTGTAGCTCCCTAACATGTAGCGTTTCTTAAAATATGCTGTTTGACATTTTAAAGCATGAAAAGTTTAAATATGATAAAGTGCAATAATTGACATGTTTTTAAAGGGTCTACTGCATCTTAGCCAAATAATTAAAAATGCCTTCATCCCTCCCCTCCCCATTTAGAGCTTTTTACCATCCTACCCAGCTGGATAGTTGTTACTTAAAAAGGAATCAAGTCATTTCCTCTACTTGTGTGATCCCCCCCCCCTACACACATGTAGATGTGAACACCTTTAGATGCAACCCCACAATCTTATTGACAAATAAACGTTGAAGCCCTAATTTAAAACATATTGCATGAGGCAATTTTGCTTTGCAGGAAGTGCAACTGTTGCTCAACCATGCCAGTGGCAGCAGCGCTGGTGCAAGCCAATCGGGCGCCTGGGGCGGCATGCGTGCCCTACGCCCAGGGGCGGGGCCAGCCGCTCATGGGGCAGGGCCAGCCGGGGTAGGATGCTCCGCTGAACCTTTGATGAGTCTGTCTGTCTCCTCCCACTCAGCCACCCTACAGCTGAGGGGGAGGCGGCAGGCGGCAGGCGGACCGTTTGGTGCAGCACAGAACCTGCGGGCTCGTTGAAGGCCCCGCAATGCGTGCCACCCGGCATTTTGTCACCCCCCCTCAGTGGTGACACCTGGGGTGAACCGCCCGCGCTGCACCCCCTTCATCTGCCCCTGAGTGGCAGGTGATCCAGGTCTTATAAGCTGCAGTCTCTGGGCAGTGCCTTGCAGGATCAGTCTACCGTTCTTTCTTACAAAGTGCCAAGTGGTAGCAAAATGCCATTTTGTTCAGCATTAGTCATTTTGTCTTCAGAAGACTCTTCCGCCTTATCTTTATTGATACTTTTCGCTATTCTGGTGGCATAGAGGTAATGCGCTGCTCAATTTTAGGCATGGATTTCCAGTCAGATAACTCTTTTAGCAACTATCGATACAAATCACATGGTTTCACATAAAATGCTTTCAAATCAATTGCCATGAGGTTTCGCTCAAAACATTCTAACAAGGTGATCTTCTGAAGTTCTCACCTGTTGCCAATTCTTATCCAGCTGTTTTGACAGGAAATACCTAGAGATTGTCTCTAGCTTAAATAAGCCCTGCCCAAAGTTAAAAGGCACAATGGCAGATCTAAAGTAGAACTTTAGAGCCCGGCTCCTGAATGTAGAGGATTGTTCCTGCAGAATCTCTTTGCATGTGGTTTAGGTAGGTCAATCCTTTATTGGAAACAAGCTTCCCCCTCATTGGTCCTATGCACACAAGTTTTTGAGTTATACATTTTTGCAGCTTTCTTTTTGAGGTTGCAGTTTCCTTTCCTTCCTTCCTTTCTTGGGTTGGGAGGGAGACATCGTGGATGGAGGTATTAAGGAAGGTGTCTGTGAAAGGCATGACAATTCCAGTCACATCACGCTTGTACCCTTTGGCATTTCTGAATTAAAAGATAACTCCAATGATATTTCGCTTGGAGTGGGGAAGGCTGAAGCTTACAATGACAAACAACAAAAAAGGCACTTTAGCCTAAATCTTTGGAAAATCAAAAAAATATATAATAAAAAGGAAGAGAGAATGTTTTGCACTCCAAAAGGCGGAACTTGCCTGTGGGAAAGTCATTGCAGCAATTTCCAGATAACAATCAATGTTACTGGGAGGGGAAATATAGATATAAAATGGAAGACAAAGTGAGGACTATGAGAATGATAATGAACTTTGTCACCCAATTAGGCAGGAAATATCTAAGCACTTCAAAGCACGATTTATGTATAGATGGCATAAAAGCTGATCTGTCAACTGTCTTTGGGGCGGGGGGGGGGCGATATTTTGAATGCTATTTTTCTTCCCTGTTCTGCCATCTGTTTTTCACCCTCTTCTTCTTTCAGAGTTCTGACAACTTCTGATGATGACCTTTCAATCAGCAAATCAGTGGGTGGAACCTACAGTGTGATGGCTGGAGGAAACACTTAACTTTGGGCTTAACTTTGGGGGCAGTTTTCATTTGCATGTGTGGTTTCCATGATACCTCGTGTTTCAGAGGAGCTTGTTATTTCAGGTTTTCACTTTGGCAGTGGGAATGGCCAATGTACAGCATATCAAAAAGCAATCGCAAAATATCCAGGACTCTGAAACATTAGATTTTTCTATGCATCCCCTCCTGTTAAAGCATTCCTGTTTTTAGTAAAGTTGGAAGAAATATGCTCTGAATCAATCTTCATCCATATGCAGTACATAGCATATGGTCAATATGGTGATATACATATAGATCTCTGTATACATTCACTGTAGGATGCAAGTTGTCATTTAAATAAAAGGAATACATGGAGCCATTTCCTCATCTTAAACCAAGTAAGCCCTAGTAAGATGCTGTTTTGTGAATTACTGTTTTTGACTAGTCATGTATTTCGTAATAGGTATACTTTCACCTTGACAAAAGTTATATTTTATTTTTGAGGCCATCCATTGCAATGAAAATCTTTTTTTCTCCCTCTCCTGTAAAACCAGAACTCATGGACATTCAGTGAATCTGAATTCTAGGATTCAGAACAGATAAAATAATGAACTTATTAATGCAGTGCACAGTTTAACTATGGAACTCATTCCAACAGAAGGCAGTGAAGGCCATCAACTTGGATGAGGATTGGACAAATTCAGTTTTATTTTATTTTTAAAAATTTGTATACCGCCCTTCATCCATAGATCTTAGGGCAGTTTGCATACAATATGACAACCTGGAAAGCTCTGCCATCTTAAAAATGTCATCGCTGTTAAAAACAGAAGAATAACCTGCTCAGTCAGACTGATGACCCATCAGCATCTTGTTCTCACAGTGACCATCCAGATTGTTGTTGTTGTTTAGTCATTTAGTCGTGTCCGACTCTTCGTGACCCCATGGACCAGAGCACGCCAGGCGCTCCTGTCTTCCACTGCCTCCCGCAGTTTGTTCAGACTCATGTTGGTAGCTTTGAGAACACTGTCCAACCATCTTGTCCTCTGTCATCCCCTTCTCCTTGTGCCCCCCATCTTTCCCAACATCAGGGTCTTTTCCAGGGAGTCTTCTCTTCTCATGAGGTGGCCAAAGTATTGGAGCCTCAGCTTCAGGATCTGTCCTTCCAGTGAGCACTCAGGGCTGATTTCCTCAAGAATGGATAGGTTTGATCTTCTTGCAGTCCATGATCCACCATCCAGATACCTCACAGCATAAAAATACAATATTAAAAGCACAAAATACATAATAAAAACAAGAACAAAAGCAAAACCAACCATCATCCCTTCTCCACCCCCAAAGGTAGGATAAGGTTATTGATGGCTACTAGCCACAATGGCTATGCTTTGCCTCCACATTTGGAAGCAGTAATGATATTGAATACCAGTTGCTGGAAACCATAAGAGGGGAGAGTGCTCTTCTTTGCTTGGAGGGGATAGCAAAAAGGAAAAGGAACAACATCATAGTATTGGGGCCTCAAGGGTTAGCAGCGGGTCCTTTCTGAGGTGTGGCCTTTGCAAGTGCCAAACAATGCTGAGCCGCAATTCTAGCTCTGCAAGCCCCCCCCCCCCCAAATACCTCTTCATAATTCCAGTTATAAGAATGTGGACAATGATGGGGGAGCAGGGCCCTAGTGCATATGGATTTGTTAATTTACTCTATCCAGAGAGGGAGAATCACTCGTATGTCTTGTTTAAGTTTAAATAACTGTAATCGCTCTTCTGGGTGGATGCTAATATTATTTTATTTTTTAAATGCAGGCAGGACAGCATTATTCTAATCTAGCATGGGGGGAAATGCTAATTTGGAATATAAAATGCATATTTTTACAACATTCTGCTAAAATAACCCTCTCTTTCCACCTTTCTTCTGAGTTATGATTGGGAAAGGGGTGGGGGGAGTGCAACTGTTGAAGGAGAGAGATCTTGTGATGTTCTGACCGTAGACAGTCTATTTGTGATGGGCACATTTTAGGGCACACTTTTTACGCTGTCACCTCAGTGGGGCTTGCAAGGAGAGAAGTATGCACAGAGTTTCAACAGGGGTCATGTGTGTTCCAAATAAGGACTGCCGGCAATTTAGCAGTACTTGCAATATTAGTTGAAGGCAATGGACATAGGTTTAACTAGGTAGCTGTGAAGTTGCTCTTAGCGTGAAGGATTTTTTTGGTGTCAAAAGAGGGTAATACAAATGGCTGTACAGAGCCAAACATTGTATGAAACTGCTTTTGTTGTAGATCAATGCACATTATAGAAATAACATCAAAGGTAGTTTATTTTCATAGCAGGCAGCTGGGACTTATTTGAAATTGATATAGATTTTTCTTCCAACTTCACACCCCAGAGGCTGTGAGGTACAAACAAGAGGAAGCGGATATGCTGAACATTGCACTGATTTCAAAGACAGATGCTGGAAACAGTGCCATAGCAATGATCTAACTTGGCTGTCAAGAGTTAAGAAGATGGACAAGATAATGTAATATTTTAATAATATGGTGCCACCTCAGACACACTGGCATTCCCATCCACATCCGGCTTTCTCTGTGAAGGTAATCCATCTTCGGTACTGTGTAGATGCAGTTGATGGCTCACTTTCCCACAGTACGTGTAACATTACTGTGATTGTGTATCTTCAACTACAAAATCATCATTTCAAATGAAGAAACATCCAGATAGGCTAAAGGAATGCATAGGTAATTCAGAGATTGTTTCCTAGTTAAAAAGGAATCTGAATTTGATACAGACTGAATGAATAAACCCTTTGTTCAACCTCTGCAGACAGATGCTTCCCCAAACATATTGTGGTCTATGGAAGGCAGTGGGGATTGTTCTGGTGGAAGATCACCATGTGACATCCAGATTCATTCTCAGAAACTAGCTGGAAATAGTCTTTCTTTCTTTCTTTCTTTCTTTCTTTTTTAAATTTTATTTATACTCTTCAAGTTTATACATTTCACTAATTTTATACATTTCATTAATTTTACAATCATTTCGACATTTCTAAACTTGACTTCCTTCTTCTCTTTCTGTGGTTCCTTAAATTTAATTTTAATATCTTCTGCATATCCAAATTACCCTAATTTGCTCATTTATTCATCTTCTTTAAATATATACTCTTATGAAACTGCAGGTTATTACAATAATCCTGCAAATGTTTTTATCTGTTTACAATTTATCTGTAAATATTCAATAAACCATTTCAATTCTTTTATAAAAGGTTTGTTATCCTGATTTCCTATTCTTCCAGTAAGTTTCGCCATTTCTACATATTCCATACGTTTTTGTATCCATTCATCCTTTGCTGGGACTTCTGCTTCTTTCCATTCTGGGGCCGCTGTAGTAGCATACATGAATAAGTTTCTATGCAGTTTAGGTACTTCTGTCCCTATAATTCCCAAAAGAAAAGCTTCTGGTATTTTTACAAAGGTTATTCTAAACATCCTTTTCATTTCATTATATATATTTTCCCAGTAAGCTTTAACCTTACTACAAGACCACCACATATGATAAAAAGAACATTCTTTCTCTTTACATTTCCAACACATATTTGAAAAAATATTGTCTTATACATGGAAAAATATGGTGTGTGTCTGTGTGTGTGCGTAATCTGCTAAAACCGTACAATAAAAACAGCACGACGCCAGCCTTTTCATCAAAAGCAGTCAGCTCCAAATGACTGTTTGAATAAAAAAAGTCTTCACCTGCTGGTGGAAGCACAACAAGGAGAGAGCTAGTCTAGCTTCCCTAGGGAGGGAGTTCTAAAGTCTGGAAGCAGCCACCGCAAAAGCACCAAGCAGACCATTTAACATGGACTCTTGCCAGGGCCAGCCCAGGGCATTTTGCCACTTCAGGCAGTAAAACACATAATATTGCCCGCCCGCTCCCACAACTGCTGCCTCATCTTCCACAGCCGCCCCTTCAAAGTGGGAAGAAGAAGAAGAAGAGGAGGAGGAGGAGGAGGAGGAGGAGGAGGAGGAGGAGGAGGAGTTTGGACTTGATATCCCACCTTTCACTCCCCTTAAGGAGTCTCAAAGCGGCTAACAATCTCCTTTCCCTTCCTCCCCCACAACAAACACTCTGTGAGGTGAGTGAGGCTGAGAGACTTCAGAGAAGTGTGACTAGCCCAAGGTCACCCAGCAGCTGCATGTGGAGGAGCAGGGAAGTGAACCCGGTTCACCAGATTACGAGTCCACCGCTCTTAACCACTACACCATGCTGGCAGTGGCATGGAGGAAGAGGAGGAGGCAATGAGCAGGTGTGGTGGCATGCCGCCTGAGGTGACTGCCTCACCTCACCTCACCTCATGGGCCCTGACCCTTGCACATGGTCAGCAACAGTATACCTGGAATAGATAGCATTACCAATTATGTCAAAGCGAAATTACAGACACACATGCATGTAGAAGTGGGCTATTATATGACTATATGACCCAATGGGAACAAACCTATAAATATGTGGTATCTGTGGCAGCAGTTAAGCTACAGGTGGTGGGATGCATAGCAACATCAAAGGTAGCTTGTTGCTTTATTTTATTTGGCCTTGATTTATTGCATTTTTCACATGTAAGATAACACGAACTGCACAAGACGACATTAAACTAGAATATGGATTCCAATCACCCACCAAGATCAGGACAGGATTTAAAATGGGTATGGCTGGAAGGGCAAGCATACTTTGAATCAAGAAACAAGCCCATAAGCTTTAATCTTGAATAGTTTAGGAATTGTAGCAGTTCCACCTGCTTTTCTAGCCTTCACTATTATTATAGGCTTCCTTATTATTCTTCCTAAACTCAGTAAGTTCCTGCAAGAATATTCATCGTATACAGATCGAAGTTTTAGATATTGCGGTCAAGTATTTGGCTGTCGTCTAAGCAAATGCTAAAATGTTTAAGTTGCCAGCTATTGGATTTGTATCCCGAGAAGTGAAACCTTTCAAATCTAATAACTTTAACAATTTTATAAGCCTAATTGCTCCTGTTGATTTTAAAGCTATTTAACTTAGATATTGATCCTCAATGAGTGTGGCACAGTTTTCCACCATTTTAAAATTATTCTAATATCAGAAAATGTCATTCCTTTTTCCTTCATACTGAAGAGCATGAGTTTGTAAAAAGTCTAAATTCTCTTAGGTTGCATCCTTGGCAGGAGGTGAAGGAGAGGAGAAAAGACTGAACAGAGCAAAGACCAGGACCCCAGATTCCCCGAAGGTACCTCAATTTCTGTTTATTTTTTATTTTAAAATAAACTTAAGAAGCGAGAGAGAAAATGAGGGAGAGGAGAAATCCAATCAGCTCACATTAAAAAAATAAAGATATCAATACATCCATAATAGTTCAAACATCTAAACTGACATATGCCATCCATATGTCTAAACAGGTATCCACACAAAGTTGACATTTACAATAAATGTGTTCAATTGTAGCAAGTCTGTTAAGACTATTGTGTAATAGATAGTGGGTGTTCATCCTTCAAGGCTCAAAATATTTATTTATTTGTTTAACAACATTTATATACTGCTTGATTGTACTAAAAACTCAAAGCTGTTTCCAAAGAGGTATGCATCTCTTGGTAACCATAAAGCTAAACCACTTTCTGTCAGTTTTCTCACCCTTCAGACCTAGCATCACATCCTATATTTTTTTCCAAAGGTTGCGCTAAACTCTGGGGAGCAGCTATTTTTTTGGGGGGGGAGGTAGATGCAGGGGAGGGACGCAGGTGGCGCTGTGGGTTAAACCACAGAGCCTAGGTCTTGCCGATCAGAAGGTCGGGGGTTCGAATCCCCGCGACGGGGTGAGCTCTCGTTGCTTGGTCCCTGCTCCTGCCAACCTAGCAGTTCGAAAGCACAAAGTGCAAGTAGATAAATAGGTACTGCTGCAGCGGGAAGGTAAACAGTGTTTCGGTGCGCTGCTCTGGTTCACCAGAAGTGGCTTTGTCATGCTGGCCACATGACCTGGAAGCTGTACGCCGGCTCCCTCGGCCAATAATGCGAGATGAGCGCGCAACCCCAGAGTCATCCGCGACTGGACCTAATGGTCAGGGGTCCCTTTACCTTTTAGATGCAGGGGACTTCAGCAAAGGAGGCCTCAGAATAGGGCTTTTCTTTTTTTGAGGGGGAATGGTATAATTGTTCCTTCTCTGAAACATGATCTGGTTGCGTGGGCACTTTGGGGAATCGTGCAGTAACTTTGGAAGCATCATGAAACAAATAAGGCCGTGATACAAAAATTTACCTTGAATTCCTTGTTATTGCTTCAGTGGTGAGTTGCAGAATGCATCCACATTAAAAGACCCATCTAGAGATGTCCCTAAGCAACCAGAACTCCTTGATCTGAGGTCACGTTCTTGAAGTCCATGATCGACTAACACAGGTGGCTTTGTGATGATCAACAAGCATCAGAAAACCATCTCGATGTGAAGTGCCTTTCCAGGTAAAGAAAATAAAAACCACAAAACGTGAGACAGAGGTAAGATGTCAATGGCGTTTGTAATTACCTAGTTCAGAATAGGAACAGTAGAGCTCATGAAACTCTTCTGTATTATGCATTAAGTGGCATTTCTCCCACAGTTCTTTTCTCGCTTGGCATGAAAATTGGGATTCTGTGCAGCTGCAGTCCATGCTCAGCAGCACATTCTCTATCCACTTGCACAAAATGTCTTTAGTTTTGAGGGGATTCTTATAGCTTGATGTGTACTAAATGGATGACGCAGTCATCTGCTTTGTAGGTGCCAACCCAAAAGTTTAATGTCATGATCAGAAACTCTAACTGATTGATGTGAAGTGTGGGACTAGACTGCCAAACCAAGTAGATGTTTGATTGGCAAATATTTTCCTGAATATAGGACGATTCTCTCTGTTGTTTCTTGCAAATCTTTTTATGTTAGACTCCCTTATACACATCAAAGACCTTCTCTTATTACGATTGTCTGGGAGAGGGAAGAAGGCTGTTGAATTATCAAGTGTCTCCCCTACGGTTGCTGGTGCAACTCGGCACTACGGGTCCCAGGGGGGGATATAATAAGGCACTTCCACGTGGCGGCATCAGAGCATTTGTACCAAGATGCTGTGCTGAAAGAGAACTCTTAGAAATCGGATGAGCTTTCTTGCTCTCTGAATGTTCGCCAAGAAAATTTGTAATTACTGAGCTGATTCCAAACAGAGTAGAAGGGAGCTTTCCCATCACTAGGCAGAACATGCAGGAGAGATTAAGCATAATAAAACCGTTTCAGGAAAGAAAACTGAACAATCAAAACCACCCGAGTAAACTGGGAGAAACTAAAAGCACACTTTTGTCATGCTGAGCAAAGAGAACACCCCCTCCAAATGTTGCTGCCATAGCAACTGCTAAGTAGAAAGATGAATGTATTTTTGAACATAACTGACAGATTTTTCCATAATTCACTGAACTCTCCTTTGGTTATGAACAACTTTTTTGCATTGTCTCTAAAGGGCAAACTTCTTAAATTTGGTAATGCGAAGGGGCAAATATGTACTCCTGATATTTTGCCTTCTGTCATATTTTACTTTTTCTGCTACTGCATGGTCCAAACTCCATGCTGTCCTATGGAGCTTTGTGCTCTCAAAAGCACAACATCATTTTGAAACCCACCCATAAGTATTTTGCTGCTGCCCAGTGAAAGAAAATAGACAGTGTGGTCCACAAAATATACAACTTCATTGAAATGGAAGGCTATACTCTCCCCAATATCTCCACCCTCTCCAAAGAGTGCTTATCACTCAATCTCTATCATTTTCCTTTGAATCCATGTGCATTGTAGTGAACTCCTGAACTCAAGACTCACATGTGTTGAAGTCTGCAGTTACAAGGTTGCAGTTGTCTATATGCCACATTGCCTGCTGACATGAAAAAATAAATTCATCTGTCCCGATTTTTCAGGCTATTGCTCTGGTTACAAGGTCTCTGATTTGTGCCCACCTAATTTAAATTTAGCCATTGTCTATGCCTCAAACCTGAACAGTCCAAAATGGAAGGTCAGTTCATGTGATCCCTGGAACACAAAGACGGCAGTCCTAACCCCACTTACTTGAGGGTAAGTGCCATTGAATTCAATATGATTTACTTCTGAGTAGGCATGCCTAGGATTGTAGCCTAAAAGTGTACTTTATTGTGCATTGCCTGGATCTATTTTAGACAGAAAAGGGGATTAATGGAGAATGTAAATAATAATAATTTCCAGATCGATAGCCACGACACAGTCTGTGAAAGACTAACCCAAGTATTAGGGAATACAGTGGTACCTTGGTTCTCGAACCTAATCCATTCTGGGAGTCTGTTCGACTCCCGAAATGGTTCGAAAACCAAGGCGCGGCTTCCGATTGACTGCAGGAGCTTCCTGCACTCAATCGGAAGTGGCAGAAGCTGCGTCGGACATTTGGCTTTTGAAAAACATTTGCAAACCGGAATACCCACTCCCGGGTTTGCGGCATTTGGGAGCCGATTTGTTCGGGAGCCAAGCCGTTTGAGTACCAAGGTACCACTGTACACTTTGTGAACTAATATTTATTTCTTCATGCAGTGCATAGTCAAACTAAGGAATTTGCTCCCACAGGAGACATTGAGGGCCACCAACTTGGATGGCTTTAAAAGAGGATTGGACAAATCCATGAAGGAGAAGGCTATCAATGGCTACTAGCCACAATGGCTACAGTCTGAATACCAGGATGGAAGAGCACTCTGGAGCTTGGGCCTTCCTTGCAGGTTTCCTATAGGCATCTGTGGGAACAGCATGCTGGACTAGATGAGCCATTGACTTGCCCATGTGCTGCAAGCTTTAGCCATGGGATTGTATCCAACACTGGCTCAAAGAAGACCTACTGAGATTAATGGGCACAGCTAAATTAATTTCAATAGTTTACTCTGTGTATACTTTAGTCACATTCAGTCCACAACCAGTTAATTTCCAGTGCAGTTTCGAAGTTTAAAAATGGCTACGACTGTGAAGGCAATGTGTAATTTAAAATATGAGAGAACTCCAATAATAGTTTCACTTCACTGACCAAGTCCCAACATGGTTCATGATAACAATTACAGTGATACATCTGGTTAAGTACTTAATTTGTTCCGGAGGTCCGTTCTTAACCTGAAACTGTTCTTAACCTGAAGCACCACTTTAGCTAATGGGGCCTCCCCCTGCCGCTGCACCGCCAGAGCACAATTTCTGTTCTTATCCTGAAGCAAAGTTCTTAACCTGAAGCATTATTTCTGGGTTAGCCGAGTTCTTAACCTGAAGTGTATGTAACCTGAAGCGTATGTAACCTGAGGTACCATTGTACTGGTATTTCCCAGTGACTTCTGCATCCATTGTGAATTTGAACCCCCTTTACTATAATGAGAATGTGAAAGGAACATTGAATATGAGAAAGAGTAAAAAAAAATTAAATGTTGCAGATATGTTCTCCCGCCCCCAAATCCAGATGGCTGAAGACAGCACTAATAGTGGCAAGGATCTAATCTGAAATATATGTGACTTGGAAAGCTGTCACTTGCCACATGGGATTTTTGCTTCCAGGCATGCTGCTGACCCAATGATATTAATTACTGCTTGATGAGATGCTCTTTCTTTTTTGTTGCATTTATTTGGTTTTCTTCCAGGAATTCAACCTTCAGAGCCAAAAGCAGAAGATGCTCTGGCTTGGAATGAAGCAGTAGTGACGTCAGGGTAGTATTTGGGGGCAGACATCCAGGGAAACCAGGAAGCTGGCTTCTATCAAGATAGACCATTGGCACATGTATTGCTTTCACTCACTGGAAATTGTTCTTAAGGATTTCAGACAGGGTATCTCCCAGTCCTACCTGAAGATGCTGGGGAAGGAGGGGTTATTGTTTTGTTTTTGATCTTGTTTTTTATTATGTACTCTTTGTTTTTGCCTTGTATATTTATGCTGCGAACTGCCCTGAGATCCACGGATGAAGGGCGGTATACAAATTCAATTATTAATAATGGTAATATCCAAAGTATATGAGCAGTGGTCCTTCTCCTGCTCAGCAGAATGAGTCGATGAGTTCCCAAATGGCTTACTCCGTTTTGAAAGAAGAGACATCATCATCATCATCAATTTATCCCATGTTCATCTGGCTGGGTTACCCCAGCTATTCTGGGTGACTCCCAACAGAATAATAATAATAATAATAATAATAATAATAATAATAATAATAATAATAATGTGATCAAACATTAAAAGCTTCCCTAAACAGGGCTGCCTTCAGATGTCTTCTAAAAGTCTGGTAGTTGTTTCTCTCTTTCACATCTGGTGGGAGGGCGTTCCACAGGGTGGGTGCTACTACAGGAAACCTCTGCCTGGTTCCCTGTAACCTCCCTTCTAGCAGTGAGGGAACCACCAGAAGGGCCTTGGAGCTGGACCTCAGTGTCCGGGCTGAATGATGGCGTGGAGATACATATCACCATCTAAAACGGGATGGTCTATAAGACCATTAAGTCCAGAGTCCAAAACTGCCTAACTGCACCACTGCTTACTTGCTTTCTGGACCAAATTTACCACAAAAAATGAAGAAAATTGCTGTCTACCCACCCACTTGTATAGTCTGAGTACTTCTGTGAACATTGTGGGTTGTATCCAGCTAAGCAGTTGCACTAGTGCAATGGGTTTTAGCTGTATCTTCCCCACCGTCTCCTATCCTGCAGATTCTCCCTCTGTGGCTCCACGAAGCCTCTACGGCAGATTTAATGGGATGGGGGATGGTATGAAGGGAGAGGAAAGAGTGAGAAAGTTACAGCGCACATCTAAATGTCTTTGCACTACTATCATGTTTAGTTGAATACTGACCTATCACCAATCCAGAGAGACCCTCACGGTAAGAACAGAACAGTATAAGAAGAAAAGTCAAAAGGGGGTATGGCCTTGCATCAAGTGGGATTACAAGTTGGCATTCCTCCCAAACTGTAAATTCTGCTTTGATTTTGTGCCTTTATAATTATAGCTGGATGACCATTTTGCATACCCTTATTTGGACAGACATTAAAACAAACAAGGTACAAATAATACACCTAAGGCTAATCTCTGAAAAGGCTAAGTATGTTGGATATGATCTTTAGAGTCCCCCGGGTTATATCCGACACCCACCACTATGACTTTAGGCTAACTGCTAGTCTTTAAGCCTCAATCCCCTTCTGTCCTCCAATATGCATATACAGTGGTACCTCGGGTTACAGACGCTTCAGGTTACAGATGCTTCAGGTTACAGAATCTGCTAACCCAGAAATACTACCTCAGGTTAAGAACTTTGCTTCAGGATGAGAACAGAAATCGTGCGGCGGCAGCGCGGCAGGCCCCATTAGCTAAAGTGGTACCTTGGGTTAAGAACAGTTTCAGGTTAAGAACGGACCTCCAGAATGAATTAAGTTCTTAACCCGAGGTACCACTGTAATATTACCAGCCTACATGACAGGGTTGTTTTAAGGGGCTTCTGACCTAATATATGTGAAGAATTTACTACACTCTTAAGTAATATTTAAATTCTAAACTTCAAAATAAAACAGCAAGTTCAATCAGTTCTGGAAATGAACCAATCAAAAGACCTGTTGATATTTGATCCTCCAGTCAGAGAAACTGCTGTTAGTTTGAAAGTTGACTACTTGTTCAGGGAAATCGAAATTAATTTTGAAGCAAAACTATTTCCCCAAGTAGCAATGGGCCATTAAGGGGCTTCCCATTCAGGCTGATGAATGAAAAGGCCCGTTTCAAAGAGGCCCATTAGTATTTCTGATTAATTATCATGAAAAATAATGAGTTGTCTTAGGCAGGAGAAGCAATGCTTAAATTGATTGAGTTCTTGGATTAATAAAATCCAATTATTCTCGCGTGTAATTGGCGCAAAGTTTATTTGTATCTCCCTTTTAATAAGTTTGCTAATTATATGAGAAAGTAAACAAAACAAATCGTAAATGAATACAAAGTTCAATTATACCTCTAAACTTTGGCAAATAAGGCCTGTGCAGAGACTGCTTCAAAGTTATGTTTACTCACACAGCACATAGCAAAAGTAATGGGCACAGCTCCTTGGACAACGAGGATGGGCTAAAGAGTGGAATCTGCCTGCTTACTCCTTCATAAAGATGATGGAGGATCCATACACATTTACCCATCTGTAGCACAAAAATTACTTTTTCTCAGTCCATCTTCATTATTTTTCACCCTCAACATGCTGCTTTCAACCTGTATTGATGCTAAGTCCTGCCACCCACAAGTGCAGGAACGGTTACTTGATGCATATCTGAAAAATCCTCCCCTTTATTAGGTTATCCACATCTTTTGATTCCTGCATAAGTCCCAGGTGAATGAAGAAAAAAGAGGTGGTTGTAATCTTTATATATGACCACTCACAATGTAATTAGCTAAAGGTAAAGGTAAAGGGACCCCTGACCATTAGGTCCAGTCATGACCAACTCTGGGGTTGCGGCGCTCTTCTCGCTTTATTGGCTGAGGGAACCGGCGTACAGCTTCCGGGTCATGTGGCCAGCATGACTAAGCCGCTTCTGGCGAACCAGAACAACGCACGGAAACACCGTTTACCTTCCCGCTGCAGAGGTACCTATTTATCTACTTGCACTTTGACGTGCTTTTGAACTGCTAGGTTGGCAGGAGCTGGGACCGAGCAACAGGAGCTCACCCTGTCGTGGGGATTCAAGCCGCCGACCTTCTGATCGGCAAGCTCTAGTCTCTGTGGTTTAACCCACAGCGCCACTCACGTCCCTTCCCAATGTAATTAGCTAGGTGTGGATATATACATGCACACCTGTTCTCAGGCTGCCCACTACTTTTATTTGTTTTAAAACAGACACACTGTAAAATCAATCTGCAATGAGCTTTTATATTCAGAATGAATCCAGTTTCTCAATATGTATTTTTCAGGGGCAATTTTTTTTGCAACACATCAGGACTGGACTAGGCAGGGGTGGGGGGAACACAAGTAAGGGAAGCAAGGGAAGAGTCTAGGCATGAAAAAAATAGGCACTTGCAGACGTGCACTGCCAACTGGTGAGAATTGCATACCATGGATATAAAAATACAAAATTGGGACAGGTAGTGATGGTGGCATGCTATCCCATATTCTGAAAAAAGTGAAATGGGAAGGAGCAGACATCAGCAGAAGACTTCCATGTGGAAGTGCCCAATATGTCTGGATTGCCCCACCCCCACTCGTATCCTCCAAAATAATTTCATGGAAGCCATGCAAAGAGTGGGGGAACCACACATACCGGTACTTTTCAAATCTTACTTTAGAGAAACTGTGCAGATTTTCTGTAGTTGTTGATGCTACCAGCGAGGCACAGTGCCTGAAGCAGGCAACATTTCCTCCTAATAAGGATCCTGCTTATATGGCCTTAGAGAGTAGTAGGCTTTGCAATGGTGGAAGACTCATTGCCAAGGTCTATGCAATTCTTTTCCGTAGCTCAGTGCAGTTTAATGTAGGCATTCAATTTCACTCCAGCTCTAGCAAGCGATGTTCTTGAAGCTGCCTGGATTTCAAACTATGTTGGAAGGGAAAGGCACAACCCTGACCCTAGCCACAATGATCTTCCACTATTCAGTTTTATAGCATATTTTTATTTTATTTAGAAGAAAGCTATTGCACTCCTCTTTAAAGGCAGTAACATCCATTTTATTAGCCAGGCCTACACCTTCACATCAGCGGAGTGTTCCAATAACCTCACTGCTGAGATGAGAAATGGCATCCTCTTTGTCAATACAGTTCTTTTGACATAAAAAGGTTGTAAAACGGAGGATGGGGGAAAATGTTCATTCAAAGAGCTAGAACCATGATTAAACTTCTGTTGTTGCAAAGATGATAAAAGTCCACAAGCCTTCTGTTTGCCATAAGGAAAACAGCAACATCAGAATGGATCTCCTTGAGTTCCAGTTATGTAGCCCATAACTAGGTATGAATGATCAAAGCTAAAAACAAAAGAAAACAAACAATGACAAGCACTCATATAAGCTCATGAGTCTTCCACTCATTTTTTCCCCAACTTTACAATGTTTTGTGACTCCAAGGAAGTCAAGGGATCCTATTTTTTTTTTAATTCTATGAGTATCTCAGTGCAGTGCAGTGGTAATGGATTAAAAATTAAGAGTCACCTGAAGTTAATTTAGGATTTTATATATTGTTGGCATCTGTCTGTCTCAAGACACAATGGAGTGTGTCTCCAGGGACGAGGTCAAACCGCTGGAGAATCACAGTGCCTGTTGTGGCTGCAGAGACCAGTAACTTGTAACTGCTGCCTAGTTTTTGCTGCCTTAGTGGCAACAAAGTGTCCTCCTCAGGGTGCAAGTCTGGGCAGTGTGAGGTCCTCTCGACCTCACTGATGTGGTCCAAAGGAAAGTGGAACAATACATTTGCACCAGCTTGGCTGCAGGAGTTGCCAGAAGGAGGCTTACAAGACTCCATCAAACTGTTTTAGGAAATCCACTCCAGATTTGTGTAGGGTTCACGCCTTAGCCTTTTCTTCTCCAGAAGATGTTCTACATGACTATTTCTTAAATTGATTGTTAATATTAATTTGTTCCAAGCACTACCACAAAGCTATATCCTTTGTGCTAGGTACTCTTTACATGCAGGGAGAATGTCTTTTGGAAGGTAATGTGTTGTATTTCCTTATGCAACCCCAGAATATATCTTCGGCTGTTCAGCCTTGACATGTGTGGGTTAAAAGTTGGTAGGGGCAGATGTGCACATGATGTTCTTTGGATGTGCTAAGGGTACCCCTCCACCACTGACCTTCCCACATTGAGTGGGAAGGTCTGAACACAGGACATGCAGCTGAACATGCCATGCTTTGAAATCAATGATACCTAACTGTGAAGAGTCCTCTAAGCACATTCAGCCATTCATCCCCACACATTAGAAACCTCCTAGAGAAGTTGCTGCTCAATGTGGGAAGGTTTGAAGAAGAACAAAACATGTGAGGATGATGAGGCTGGGCTTGAATGTGCACCCCTGCTGCCTCCCCACTTTTTGCCCACACTTGTTCAGACTGAATGATTGAAAAGGGCTATTGCTAGTTCTCAAACAAAATTTGGAATAAAAGGTAAAGGGACCCCTGACCATTAGGTCCAGTCGTGACCGACTCTGGGGTTGCGGTACTCATCTTGCATTATTGGCCGAGGGAGCCGGCATACAGCTTCCGGGTCATGTGGCCAGCATGACTAAGCCGCTTCTGGCGAACAAGAGCAGCACATGGAAACGCCGTTTACCTTCCCACCGGAGCGGTGCCTATTTATCTACTTGCACTTTGACGTGCTTTTGAACTGCTAGGTTGGCAGGAGCTGGGACCAAGCAACGGGAGCTCACCCCGTCGCGGGGATTCGAACCGCCGACCTTCTGATCGGCAAGCCCTAGGCTCTGTGGTTTAACCCACAGCGCCACCCTAAATAAGCATGTCCTAAATAAGTAGCCAAAACTTTCAAAGACTTAAGAAAAAAACAAATGAACTTCTCATATGGAATGGAACAGCAAGTTCTCAGTAGGGATCTGAAATCATCTTTTAGATTTTCCAGAATAGAAGCAAAGCCTTTTATTTTTATGGTTTGTATCTTATCAGGTGCATAGCCTGTCTCACCCTAAACACCCAAGACTGGCAGGATTAATCATAAAATGCAAAATGCAGTCATTAAACCCTCATTTTATCTTAACTGTTCATCTCCCTGGCCAACAAAAGAAAATGAAAGCCTCTTGTACAGCTTTGAGAACAAACACATATGTTTTTGCAAGTCTCCAGGGAAAAGGAGCTCCCCAGTAGAACAATGCCGACAACAAACCCTATTTCCAGTTTTGACATAGATAACAAACTAAAGAGGTTATCTCAGTTATTTGGTCTGTAAAGGTTGTGATCCAACAGGAAAGATATAAATGGCTCAAATCTTATGCACATCACACTAGAGTATGTCCCACTGAATCCATGAAACGTATGTAGGATTGGGCTGCCAATATACTGGGAGTACTGGTATGGCTTAGTTCTCTGCTCCTATTGCTTGGTTCTGACACACAGAGCAACTGGGTTTTTATGGGTTCATCCACTGGTGGATGGATGGGTGAAGTATTTTGTCTTAGGTCTGATCAGGTTTGATACCATTAAATCTCTTCGAGCCACATCATTCTGTGTGGCACAAATTCATATTTGCTGAGAAGTAGTGAAAAAGAGGCCGAGAAAATGAATGGAGACTTTGGGAGACTCTCGTTAATATAATGGTACATTACATTCCTGCACAAGACTCAAGGTGCCTGCAGATACATCAGTCTATCTATGCTGTGGAAGCAATGGCATTCCATGGTTTTTTTAAATTTTATTTTTGAATGTACCGGTACATTGAATTTTTTTAATCACAATGATGTCAGCTGACAGTCAATGACAAGCATAGAAATAATTGCTGTGCATCCTTTGTTGTTGTCCTTGGGATCTTCCTCTGTAGACTGAATGAGAGTTTGTTGCTGTTCTTAACTGTTCACCTTAGGAACAGAACCTGCCCTTTCTAAACTTTACTTTCTTGGATATAGAAACAGCAAGGTTTTTCTGAAGGTGTCACATATACAGGGCCCTAATGCTTTACTGATCGCTCTGAGTGCATGGCAAAAATACATAATCCTAAATAGAGATGGACTGATACCATGCTGGGAGATATTGCTGTTACTAAATTTAATAAAATAAGATTGACACGCTCGGTTTTATCATGGCCAGGATCATAGTCTTATAACAATCCAAAATGACACACAGGGAAAATCACTGCCGGCGATTAGAACTCAGACATTCTTGGCTCAATGCAGTAAACTCTTTCATGCAGGAGCAAAAAATGAACAAGTGTCTGCTCTCAAAGTGTACATTGCCAGTACTGAAACTGCATAGCTTCTTTCTCCTTGTGTGGGCAAGTCAGAGACCCCATTCATCAGCTCTTATTCTCACAGGCTGATAAACATAAGGCATTTTGCTTTTACTGCTACAGTTATCTAGAGCATATTAGCCTGTAAAGCAATCACAAGTTCTTCAAACTCACCTGTTCAGTAGGGAGGTAAAATATTCAGAGCTTTCAGATTAAACATGGGCAGAGCCATTGAGTTTTGCACCTGGAAGGTGTTGGTTTATCCAAACACGAGAAAGTAATTCCAGTCCCGCCTGTCACATCCCCACAGCAAATGTAAAGCATGTTTAAAGCACATGGCTTCCCCCCCCCACAAGAATTCTCGGAAGTGTGGTTTGATCAGTGTGGAATTGTAGCTCCCTAATGAGCAAACTACAGTTCCCAGGGTTCTTTGGTGGAAACCATGTGCTCTGAATGTATAGTGAGGATGTAACCTATGCAGGCAGTGAGGGAAGGTCTCTTGTCAGTTGCCAATGGTCAAAGTACACCTGGTCTGCTTCCTCACAGAAACTGATATGATGGGAGGCAAAAATGCCATCTTCCCTTAAAGAGGAGCATTGATTGTGCATGGCTTGACCCTTGCCCACCACTGTCCCAGTTCAGCATCCAGCATTAGACCCCAAGAGTGCCAGGCCATGCAGGTCCCCCCAAGCTTGTCAGAAATAGGAGGTGATTAGTGAAGTGCCATACACCCTAACTTGCCTTGGGCTGCTTACCAGAGCTCCAAGCCAGTTGCCTGCCCGCAGTAAATGCCAGTGAACTCAAAACAGCACCCAAGCACAGCACAAGCCAACTAGATTGAAGACTGCGCAAAGGGTAAAGTAGGGGAAAGTGGTACGCCAAAGGTCCATTGACCCAAACAATTCCCACTCAGCCCCAAGTGATGACTGGCAAATGCCACACTGTATTAAGGATTCAAGTATGGTAACAATTCCCTCAGACACGATTGAACGTCCCCTGAAATGTGGCAGAGAGACCAATTGAACTCTGGAAATCTACTCTAACCGTCACTCTTTCTGGAAATCAACATGGTATACTCTTGGAATTCTCTACCCTTTTGTGGGGAAAGAAAACTGGAATGACTATTTCACCAGTTATCCAGGGGGGGAGACAGGTTATCCATGGAGGCGAGACCCAGCATGGCTTCTCCCCTGCCCCACCTTCTCTCTTTGTTGCTGTCACTGAAAGAGGCAGCAGCTGCACTGGAAACCTAGGTACCATTTTGCATCCTCCGCAACGTCCCAGACCTAACATCTTTGCAGGATGTTACAGAGGGGAAATAGTGGCTGCCACAAATAAAATAATATTGCAGAATGCTCAGAGGAAAAATGTAGAAGTATGATTTGAAAAAGCCTCAAATATTTTCTCAGCTAAATGTCTTATGATACCTTTTGACTCAGCTCTAGTGAAATACCAAGTTTTCCCGGGGTAGTTCATTGGATCCATAGTAGACAAGCATTAGTAGTTTGTTCAGTAGTGAGGAGGGACCTTTTAACAACAGTCAAAAGGGAACTTCAAAGCAGAGTGTCTGCCCACTTCTTGTATTGCCTGTCTCTAGAGCAGCAGGGAATTGTATGCCTCTATGCCATTCTTGCTTTGATTGCTTTCCTGCCCAATCACTACTGCTTGCGTCCTCCCATTCCTCCTTCTCTGCCTGGGAAGAAAGTGTCCCTGGGTCCCCGATGCAGAAAGAAAAGAAAGTGAGGTTGCTCCCATCGCAGGCATTTGGCAGCAGGGTGTGCTGTTTCCCAGCTGGAGGAGGAGAAGTTGGCAGCAGCCATGATTGGTCAGCAAAAGAATAGAAAGGGGGCAATAATGACATATTTGCCTTTTTTACTGGCATTTAGCTGGCCTCTGGGAAACAGATAAAAAATATCAAGGAAGAGCTGACCCCATGCTCACACCACTGTGAGCTCCCTTTCTACATTACATGTGCATTCAGTCCTTTAAAAGGCTTTAGATTAATATGGAAAGGCTTCTGCTATGCTAATATGGAGTCAATATGCACTAAATGGTATTTCTGCTTTCCACATGATTAGGCTTATTCTCCTTGCTCTCCCATAAAAGCTCTTTTGCCCTTTAGTTTGTTGGGATTCTCATCAGAAGTGAAAGGTGACCATTTACTTCAGCCGCTGTATTCTGTGTAGCCTCTTTCTCCTCCAGGTTTTTCCAGTTAAACCACTTGGTATTTTCATAGCACAGATATGAAAAAGAACCATAACCAGATCTTACATTCTTCTGGTCAGTGACATTTTCTATGTCAATGATAAGCCCTTAATTATGAAACACATTGGCTTCTGCAAACCAACAGCTTCACCTCTCTCAAGTCTTCCAAGCAGCTAATATGAAAATACATTTCTTTTCATTATATACAGGTATATGTAGAGACAGCATAATGACAAACAACCAAGAAAGAGATAAGCATTTTCCTGAGATGTTTTGTCATGTGCTCACAATAAGGAAAGTGTAAACTAATAGCTGCTGATTTATAAAAGAAGAGGCAATAGATAAATGGTCACTGGATGCGATGCGGTAATAATATGCTACACAGCCATTATATCCTTTGGTGAGATAGATGCCTGCATGTGTTCATTTCCAGCTACAATTCCCATAGTAGTAATGTCTGGAAGCTACTGTAACTCTGGCCTCAACCCACCCACCCCCAGTCTCTCCCCACCCCACCCCACCCCCTCTCTCTCAAATGCACACCAGCTTAACCCCACCAAATTTACTCCTGATTTCCTTTGGAGGGGGGGGGGGACGAGAAAGTAATCAGGCTTTCAAATGTTGTAGATTACCAGATGCATTTGCTAGGCTAATAAAGTACTGAAAGTATTACATCACCACGTTCCAATTGAATGAGACCTCCAACTCAAAGGCAATTAATCCAGTAGCATTAAAGAGCTTTAAGAAGATTTTCTGCAGTCAACAAATGGATTGAATCATTTCATAGCAAGGGCTGCTAACAATGTGAGGAGACACGTTGTGACCTGATGCTAGGCAGGTGACCTATCCTTAAACTATGGACTGCTGCAGAAAGAGACTTTACTCTTCCCTTTCACTTATATAGTTCACACATGATTATTTCCACACATGCGTGTCAACTCTCTATAGGAAAAAGAATGTGTGCTGCATGTGATTAACACATCGTGTATATTAACCCAAGCCCTCTTCAGACATAATGGAATTGAGTAAATTACTGCTATATGAGCTTGATTTTATTGCGTTACAGAAATTGGAAGGTGGCTATCTGCAGCGTTGCGCCTCCTGTACCCAAGCTAGCAAAATGTGGATACAGAGGCTCCCCACTGTAGACACTCATGGATGAAAATGGGCTCAAGGGGGCAAGTTAGCAGGCTTGACCAGACTGTTCTCCACATGGTAAATTGCCCGCAGCGTTCCGCCCAACATTGTGGGTGCCCGGTGGGTGCTCATGACGTCATGTACCGTGTGTGATGTCACACGCCCAACAGAGAGCCCCCACCCCCGCGGCAGCGCATACCCTCCAACATTTGGGGATGGGAGTGTGGAACAAGCGCACTCACTGCACTGCCATCCCTGTGCGAGCTCCGCTCTCCCCCCCCCCTTTGCCCGATCTCCGTGTTGGTGGGGAAGCAGCCCCGGATTTGCGGGAGTCTGGACACTTGCACAGGTGAGCTAGTAGCCTCTTAAACTGAGAGAACAAGTCTCGGCGTGTTTCTCCACCGTTTTGCCCTCTTCTCCTGCCTCCTTAACCTTCCCTCCTACAGCACTTTCACTTGTCTTTCTTTCCCGCCCAGAAGCGCTTTTAAGAGCCTTTCCTGCACCGGTTTGGTTTGTGTGCTTGCAGGCAGAGCTGCTTCGTCTACTTAACATGACATCAAAAACTCCATCAAAAACCCTTTTGTCACATGAGAAGCTTCAGAAGGAAAAGTTAGCATATCGATGCAGTTCAGGCACTGCTGATATACAGCCAAAACGCATAACCAAAGATGCTTGGCTTATATATAACCACCAGTGTTTTTTTCTGGGGGGACGCAGTGGTACGCATACCCCTAAACATTTTTATATAAAGCGGTTTATATAAGAAGCTTTCAGAACACACAGTAGATCTCGCACTTTCTCCCACCCACTGGCAGATCTCTGTGCGTTTTCTCCCACACGCCGGCAGATCTCTGCATTTTTTCCTCCCCCCCCCCCGCCTGATCTCCGTGCTCTTTCCACGGGCCATGGTGTGCATCCACCACCATATTTTGTGGGTGTCCGCCGCCTATGTGGGAAATGTTGTGGGTGCTCGGGCACCCAGAGCCCTAGGAAGTTGGCGCCTATGTGAAGGCTAATGTGTACAGTATGTCAGTCATGTTTTGCTATTATATATACAAGTTCGACTGCCTTATATTGACTCAGTCCATTGGTCTAATTGTCTCAGTACTATCTACCCTGACTCTCTAAGATATTCTTCATATATATAACATTTTTTCACATTTTTTTTTTTACATTTTCTGTTTTACAATTTAGAATATTCATTTAAACAACCTTAAAATATAAATGACTTCCCTTCTTCTCTTTCCATGGTTCCTTTCACATAAGATAAATCCCTGCATATTTTACATAAATGAAACCATCTAGTATTCCATTATTACATCCATCAAATCTTATTTACACTGTTGAATTTATCTTAATGCTGCCAGTGTTTTCAAGTGTACACAATTTCCCCCCATATATTCAATAAACATTTTCCAATCTTCTTTAAACATATGTTCTTCTTGTTCTCTTATTCTATATATTAAGTCTGCAAGCTGCACATATTCCATCAGTTTAAGTTGCCATTCTTCTTTAGTTGGGACCTCATTCGTTTTCCATTTTGGGGCTAACAAAACACAGGCTGCTCTCTCCAGGATCATCAACAGAGTCTTTCCCAGGTCACTATAATGGGGCCTTTCTGTAATGGCCTTTCTGTAATAGGGAGACTGCTGTTTTGCTCAGATCCTGCGTGCGAGTTTCCCACAGGCATCTGGTTGGCCACTGTGGTAACAGGGTAGTGGACTAGATGGGCCATTGGCCTAATCCATCAGGCTCCTATTATGTTTTTAAGTTCTTCAGCTGGAATTTCTGTATGAAAAGCAAGCAGTGAACTCCACCCCCTCCCCAGTAGTAACTGTGCAGCACACAATACATGTGGCACAGATGATAACGTGTGTATTGTGTACAGCAGGGGTAAGGAAACCTGTTGCCTTCCAGATGTTGTTAGACTCTGCATCCCATCAGCCCCAGTCAGCATGGCCAATGGGTAGGGTTGGTGGGAGTTGCAGTTCACCAACCTGCCTGTACAACTTACACACATTGCCCTACACACAACTGCCCTGCAGTTGACAAAGCTATGGAGCTTTCAGTGGGGTATGATTGGATGAAACTTTAATGGAAACCAGGGGACAGGGGTGATGTTGTGTTTCAAACAGGATTTAAAGGGGTATGTTGGGATGTGTGACCCAGTCTGGCATGTTCAACAACTAGGTCTTAAAAGGTAAAGGGGACAGAGTAGGGACTCTCTGACCAATTACCCCTGTTGACTCACATTACTGGGCTATAAATCAGTGTCCAATGCTTATATATGTCTCGTAAGTGGTAATATTTTAAACAATAATCAATTTTATTATCCTGGGATTTCCTTGATTCTCCCTACCAGTAGCTGTATTCCTCAAATATGGCAATTATGAAATCAATAAAAATGCTTGACAGTTATAAGGTGGTGAAGCAGCCAGGAGGGTGATCTATACACAACTGCAGAAACTAACTCCACCTTCCAGATGTCATAAATCACCAAATCAATATGAGTACGGGGTGATGGCTTAAATCCCAGAGACTTCGTGAAGGCATAAGGACATCCACTGGGTCACTTACATTATCAGTGGTGAGGAAAATGGTCAAGGATAAAGATGATCATGTTTTACTAGTCGATGCGTGTAGCCTTAGAAGCACACCTGAAAATTAACAACCTGATGAAACAACATGTGAACATTTCCTATAAACTGCTCCTTAATAATAGCAAAGGGCTTCCCTCACATTTCAACAAACCTGCAAAAGGTTTGGTATCTCCAGCTGCTAATTAAAATGTATAACTTTCTTTACTTTTACATATCGTGCAGAATAATTTTGAAGTATTTCAGTGTACTTTTTTCCTGGTTTTCCTAAGGCCCTTAAAGAAATGATTATTTATGGATAGTATTAATAATAATAATAATAATAATAATAATAATAATAATAATAATAATAGCAACAATAATAAATGAAGAAACAGAATTCTAAATCAGGGATAGGGAAACTTGTGAATGAAAGCCAACTGGAGCTCTCCAGGCCTCTCTGTTATGGCCCTTGGGACTCCCCTAAGACCACACCCCTCCCTAGCCTCACCCCTCACTGACTGTTTTTGCCTCCCTAGAAGGTGTCCTTGAACTCAGACAATGTCTCTTGCTTGCCTGGATAGAAAATTAGACAGGTGTGTGTGAGTGAATGAATGAATGAATGAAGGAACTAGTCAAGTGTACAAAGGTAAAATGTACAAGCTATTTAGGCTTATTATAAGTGCTTATGTGGGATACCAACAGTCATCAGTAGTCTTTGTAAACAGAACAAAACTGAATTTATCCCCAGGAGCCCTATCCCCTATTCACTCTTATTGCCGGAGAGGCACTTTTCCGAACAACTGTGTTTGATTTGCAAACCACCTAACATTTACCAGATGGAAATGTGTGTATTTATTTTGCCATCGTGGCTGAGTAGCAACTTCATGGCTTCATTATGTTACTGCCATAGGGACTGTTAAGGGATATGGGCCAGGTGCTTCAGGTCCACTCTGTTTCTCATTTGTCCAGCCTTAACTTCAGAGTTTTCAATTTCTTTTAAAGTCCACATGAAAATTCACCAGCATTTTAGTGCCCGCTTCTCTTGCCATGAACATTTTTGTATGCCGTTTTGCCTAATATTCACATATTTGCCACCAGTTTCCCTTTCCCTCCTTCTCATGTCTCATTTTCTGTTGTTTTCCCTGCTGCCTCTCACTGGATAAATGCCCATTTTCTCAACCGTAAGTCTGCCAAAACCAAATTCAGATTGTCTTGTTGCCAAAACTGAGCTTCTTGTCAGCATCTTTCAATATTGCTTTCCATTCTTCTTGATAATGTTGATATTTGTTCTGAGATCTGGAATCCAGGAGTGTTTTTAACCTTCTCTTTGCTTTTCTCTGTGTGTTTAGGTTTTGCCAAGTTGTGTTATGCTTCATTTATCACTATATCGAGAATCAAGACTTTCATTTCTAAAGATAATGCACCATTTTAGTTCATTCCCTTATCTTATCTGTGCTCCACACAGGTAACAATTTTCTAGGTAAGCCTAAACAGGTATCCCCATATTCAGCCCTCCAGATGTTTTGGGACTATTCCCATCGTCCCTGACCACTGGTCCTGTTAGCTAGGGATGATGGGAGTTGTAGTCCCAAAACATCTGGAAGGCCGAGTTTGGGGATGCCTGGCCTAAGATTTTCCACTCTGTTCCCTGCTTGCCTCTGAGCACTTCGTTCGAACATACCTAATCCTTACTAATTCTCCTTCTATTTCATTTCACTTTCCTTTCCTTCCAAACTGCACCTAGCAATTTGGAGGACTACTACTGTTAGAAGATGCATCCTACCTCTCTCTGTATCAATCCTTTTTATCTGTTGGCCATGTCACAGAGCTGATCTGTCTTGGCTTCTCCATGCCTCTAGCAGTACCAATTCCATGCTGCTTTCCAAGAGCCGGCTTCTGTTTCTAAATACATCTGCTCTGTACCAGAATACATCACTGGCTCACAGTTCTCTGCCCAGACTCCCAGTTGATGGACATCAGAAGAGTTCAATCTAGACTTCCAAAGTGGTATTTGAGGGACTATTGATCAACTTGCATATTGCCCGCCAGATGGTGGGTGTAGTTAGGGAAATCCCTTTCAATGTTATGCCGAATTTGAGAGCTTCTTGCAGCAAGTGAACTGTATATTCTACAGAAGGCTTTTTGAACATATTTTGAATGGCCTTATGCTTTACTCCTGGCTTGGACAAATAAAAGATTGGCAATGCCCTGACATGTATTTAAAACATTGCTTCCAGATAAACATTCTCTTTCAAAAGACAAGGTTTTTTTTCCCCATTCTGCATTTTTAAAGGCATCCGTGTGACTTTAAATGTGCTGTCTTTCAAAGTTACATGGGAAATGCTCCTTAATGCATTTATCTCCACTGCAATATTTTAAAGAAAAAAATGATGCCAATCATTCCTGGCTTGTGTACATTAAGTTCACTCTTAAGCTCACCAAAGGGAAAACATTCTGTCGAGTCTTGTCCACATTTGAGCATTATTTAACTGCCAATCCATTTTCCCCATTTCAATTTTTAAAATCCAAAGGATCAACATAATACATACACGCAAGCACCCAAATAGAAAATGTTCTAGCAGCAAAACAGGTACATTTATAATTTAAGTTTGCACAGACACCTGAAACTTGTACACATAGTACTGTAACTATTAAGTAGGTAGTGCTGGAGCTCAGTGATATATGCTTTGTATGTGAAACAAAATAAAAATAAAATCCTTCCAGTAGCACCTTAGAGACTAACTAAGTTTGTTATTGGTATGAGCTTTCATGTGCATGCACACTTCTTCAGATACACATATGCTTTGTATGTGAAAGGTCCCAGATTGAATTTCTGGCATCTCCAGGGACATCTGTGAAAGACTCCTGCCTAAGCCCAGGAGAACACTGAGTAGATCTAAATAGACCAATGACCTGGCTTGGTATAAAGAGATGCAAATTATATCCAAATAGAACCTGTATTGAACTAATACATTTCCAACCATATAATGTAACCACAATAACCATACAGTGGATGCTCGGGTTGCGAACGTGATCCGTGCGGGAGGCACGTTCGCAACCTGCAGCATCTGCAACCCACAGTGCTGCATCTGTTCATGCGAGTGATGCAATTGGGCACTTCTGCGCATGCGCAAAGCGCAATTTAGCGCTTGTGCGAGCGCCGAAACCCGGAAGTAACCCGTTCTGGTACTTCCGGGTTCGGCATGTCCGTAACCTGAAAACGCGCAACCCACAGCGATCGCAACCTGAGGTATGACTGTAAATACTATGAATCATTGACAAAGCATCCATTTCAACAAATAGTATTTTTCAAATTTGTACAGATGAAAAAACTTCTAATTCCCTGGGGGGCAGGGTAATATTTCTTATCAAATTCAACTTGAATGAGTCTTCCATCTGTAGGAACTTGAAAGAGACTTATTTGTTGAAACAGATAGTTTACCAGCGATTCATAGTATTTATTGTTATTTGTACATTGTTGAAAACTAATTTTTAGTACAACGTTAACACCATTTGGATATAATGTAGGTGTATCTGTGATGCAGATAATTATTATTAGACTCTCAGGGGGTATTTTTATTTGACCCAGGATCATTTGACACTTCCTATGTAGGTGAGTGATTATCAGCCCAATCTTACTAAAGTTTTGCAAAATGGTACTGTGAATTGACCTGCTTTGCTTATACATTTTCTTTCCCCCTCTTTCTACTGTTGTGGAGCAGCCTAAAGACCCATAAATTTTGCATTAAAATATTATTAACGTTTAGTTGGAAGTTTTCAGAACATTTCCACACCAATGCTAAGAAAAAAAATACAGAACAGTGAAACTCAGCCATCTTTCTTCTGGCCCTTTGCCTATGCTTACAGCACAGGAATAAATTCTGCTGCTTGTATCTAAACCAGCTTCGGAATCAGACTTTGCCTCCCATTTGCATAATGGCTGAAAAGGAGGGAGATCCTTGCACCCTCAATGCCCTCATTGTGAAACTCAGCACAGTTCAGCCTTTTCTAGCCTTCATTATGCAAGCAATACACCTGTATAAGGAAGCTGGAAATAAAGGAATTATGGAAATGTGATGGAAAATACATGGAAATAAAGGCATTGTTATAAGGAAGCCACCTACCTCTCTCCTATGAAATTCAAATGTTAAGCCACATTATTAAAATAATACTGAAGCCAATTACTCAAATATTGGCATAACAGTATGAGACACCTAGGTAGAAGCAGCCAATGGGATACAAAAAAAAAAATATGAAATTTTATGTGGGGTGTCTGGGAAAGACAAAGAAAGAGATTTAAATCAAAATACTTACTAATTTCAGGAACAGAACTCTTAAAAATGAGGAATTTAAAGAGCATTTGTAATGCTGGTTCCCACTAGCAAATTGTTCCCATTTGAAGAAATGAGAACTTATTTAATACTATTTGAATATATTTCCAGAATGCTCAGGTGGGGAGAGCAGCTGCTTTTTGCCTTTTAATCTTTCAGTTTATATGAATGTAAGAGGCTAAACATTCTTTGTTGTGGCTTGTTGTTTGCAGCCAACCTTCCCATTATTATGAGTGATATCCAGTGTTAGTTTACCCATTGAAATCAGGGGACTTAAGCCCATTGACTCAATGGGTCTACCTTAAGAATGACTTAGTTGGATACCATCATGGGCAATATTCTGCTAATGAATTCTGTTAGTACAATGATACCTACTTGTACAACACGTCTCCACCCCCCCCCCCATTCTCCATGTGTGCTGTACACTCCCCCCTGAAATCTGATCCAGAGGGTTGCGGGGAACCCCTAGAGCATATTTTGGGGTACAGGGGAAGTAGGAGAGGAGAATGTTCTGTTGAGCAAGCAGAAAGCCTTGTACCTCCATAATTTTGGGGCAGCACAATGAAAATGGGTAATTTTGACTGATATTTGCATGAAGAATTTAATGGGAGGGATCACATACAGAGTGTGTATTTAAAACTTTGGACTAAGTACATTGATGAGAGAAGAGGTGACTTCTCCCACTCCCAATATTGCCAAACTATTATAAAACTTTTATTTGGGGTATTGACTGCAGGAAGTTTACCAAAAGTTATGTCTAGAAGACATTATAACCAATTGGAACAGTACAGGCTTTTAGGAATAGTTTTTTTTTAAATTTTCCTACTTATAAAATCTAAACAGTATTATTAATATGGTGACCAATCATTTTGCACAACCTTTCAAACTATCTGTCAGTTCTCTTAAAACTCACATAGGTTTTGATATATTTTGTTGGGGGGATTCACTGTTGCCATGCTGACATAAATCCAAATCATAGTTCAAAATCTGCCTCTCAATGGGCCCAGTGCAAAATACACCTGAGGCAGCACATAAAACATGGAGCGTATGATTCACATATTCCCTGTGAGCCTAGAATAGTAAACATCTGCTTTAAGGATGAAGTTGAATTGTCGCTGTCTGTGAGTCATTGATGCATCTATGGTTCTTGCATTTGTCTAATATAATGCTGGATCTTATTGTGCTAATAATCTTGAAAATGAATTCAGCAGGGTAAATTCTATCTTGTATGTGAAAAGGTAGTTTCCCCCCCTATTTGTTCCTGACATACTGATTGTTAACTATAACCAGTGTCTCTTTGCTTGTTATAAGGCAGGACTAAATAACATCTGTTCATCCCACTATTCATTAAGCTGTATAAATCTCCATCACATCCCTCCCCACCAAAACTGTCTCCTTTCTCTCTCACACACCATGTGCATGATGTTCCATACCAGTGATCCCTTTGTTCACCTCTTCTGTACCTTCTACAGGAAATTACTAAGGAAATTACTGTTCTGAGAAATCAAGGCTATTCTTTCTGTCATTTACCAACAGAAAAGCAGAAGGTAGTTATTTCTTGTACATGGACTGTGTATCTTGTGTCATAACATTCTAAATGAAATCCAGGTAATATGGGCCTGAAATCCAGGGCACATGTCATTCTGCTCAAACAGTAGCTTTAACTAGTGTTATCATTTATAGAGCACTGAAAACACTTCACATGTGCTATCTTATTAATCCTGGTAACAGTCCTGCAAGTTAGGCCAGTCAAGGGGGCTTGGGCTAAGAGAATAATGACATACCTAAGACGACCTGTTGAGGCTGAGGTCTGTAGAGCTTGAAAAAGGTTTCCCCCTCTTTTGAAATGTTGACAATTGCTATGAAATATTGCTGTGGGGTGGTCTCCAACTGGAGTCCCTTCACTGACAGGACGCATCTGTCAGCAGAATGGGGCTGGAGAGGAAATATTCAGCTATGCATCATCTCCTTGTAGCTCTGTTGTTCACTAAAATCTTCTCTGGAAGGTTCTTGCAGGAACTTACCACAGTTTCAATATGAGAATGTTCCATAATTTCTGTAAAACCCACTTGCTTTGACTAGATTTTTCTTATGGCGAAAGTGAAAAATGGTTGAAGTAATTTAAACTCTGTGTTGTTGGTTGGTTTGTTTTTTGTGTGACCAACGGTAGATATAACTTTGTTTTGTTACAACTAAAATAACTTAATGAATATTTATGAGGAAAGCACCAGAAAGTTTCCTAGGAATTGAAGGAAGTATTTCTATTTATCAAATTGATCACTTTTTTAAAACCTTGTTTCTAATTGTAGCACACAAAAATGTTTCCAAGGATGGTTGCCAATTAATTTGTCCCATTATCGCAGGTATTTCTGCTTGCGGAACAGAACTGCCCCAGCGTGAACCCCACCCCCTTCCCATATCGCTTCCAGAGGGTTGGAGGAACCCTTAGAACACATTTAGGGGCTGAGGGGGGGGCAGAAGGGGGAGAGTTTCACTTTGTAAGCAAAAATACTTCTCTGATTTCTGAACATCAGTCTGTTGATACCCATGAGATAAAACATACAGTTATTGTTCTCTTTATTTCAGGTATTTTTAAGCCATCTTTTAGGATCAAGCTCTCACAAAGTGGTGTACGCCATTATATGTACATAGAATAAAAAATCACAATATTTGATAAAAGCACAGTCACCATAAAAACATCATAAATATGCAGATTATAGTCAGCTGTATTCGTCTGTAACATCTGTTATTTCTCAGTTACATCAAAGTCAAGTGTGACTCTTCAGCTCACTGACTGGAAGTGGTGTTAGCAAGATTTCTTTGTGTTTAGAACAATAGCCAGTCAGTCTTAGACCTGGAGCAGGAAATCTGCAGAGGCCTGGTTTGCTCTCTGCAAGAATCCAGCGCCATGACATTGGGGAGCCCTCTAGAAACATAATGGGGATGAAGGATCTGTTGAAGTGTTAATGCTATGAACCTTCCATGTTATAGTCAATCTGTATATACATGTAAATAAACTGCAGTGGTTATGTGCTGCCGCTAAATGACGAAGTTGTATTGCTCGGGAGCAATCATGTCAATGGCCTGAGCCATTGGATGGCTAAGAGGTTGTGGATATTCCAGAGGTTGGCCAGGGTTTCGACAGGAGCATGAGTCATATCATTGCACTGGATCCTGCCACCGCACCCAAGGACACTAAACCCAAGATGTGTGTTGGACCCCTTAGATCTCTTGCTAATCAGAGACAGTGATGTGCCTAACCATATACTTTCAAGAAAAAAAGTGACTAGGAATAAATAGGTTTTTCATATCTATTTGAAGGCTTGTAGTACTGTTTCTTTTATGGTTTCCAGCTAGGTACAGGACATATTTTGCTTGTTGGTTTTCATATGATTGCGTACAATGGATGCTTTGCACTCCCAACACTGAAAGAGAACAGTTGAAATTCCCCATTGCTGCAATTAACTGAAGGTAATTGGAGGATTTGTGCTTTAAAAGCATTTAGCTTCTTGGTGTGATTCCCCAAAGCTCTTCACCCCTTGTGGCTAATAAAAATCCCACTGGTTGGCATTGGGAAAGCAGTGCCCATTGTGCTCAGGCTTGGAAATCAGATAAAACAATTATGTTTCTCCTCTATTTCATGTTGCAGTTCCAGCGGTTAAAGTAATATTCTTGTCCTAAACAATTATCTGTTGTGCCTTGCTAAACAGCTGCTCTATTCCACCCCAGAGATGGGTGGTTTTCATTGGTGAATAAAGTAATTTCTCCATCTCCCATAATTCCCCACAGGGGTATTCTGAAGCTTAATTAACTTGCTGTTTTAAAACACTTGGAAATCCTTAGCTAAAACCAGCTCTAAGAATGAAAATTAGTCATAATCATCTTTATTCTTTACATGGAAATCCTAAAAAAAAAAAAAAAAGTTCATGAAATATTTTCATTTAAAGTTACTCTAGCCTCTTTGGTGATCTGGTCTATATTCTGAAATATCATAGGTTTTATATCCCCCCAATTTTTCACAAAAGAATAATCTAACATAAACAGTAGCATATAAACAACTGAGTACAGGTGCACCAACTTTATGGGGCTGAGGTCTCTATACACCCCCCTTGTCTGCTGGGCGGGGGCTCAGCTCCCCCAATCTTGAGGGGTCAGAGGAGGCCTGAAGGAATGTGCCCTGATGTGGCATGGCCTGGGGTGATGTCGTCCCAGGCCAACCAGCATGACCTGGTGTATGAAAGTTGCATTGGGAGAAGGCACACGCAGCCCCCACAATGTTGGGCAAAATTTGGCGCCTGTGACCGAGTATCACCATTGACATTCAGTTTGGTGGTTGTGCAGTTGTGCAGTGCCCTCCCTAGTGAGGTAAGCCTACTGGTATCTTCATTATTCAGTTTCAGGAGGAATTTGAAAGAAAAAAAAAACCTGTTTACTCTTCTTGGCCACCTTGAGATCATTGGATAGAAGTACTTTTCTCATCCAATTTGCTTTTAGAATTATTTTTTTTTAACTGTAACTGCTTTTAGATGTTTTTAATTGCAATTTTAGAATGTTTTAATCTGCTTTAGAATGTTTTTGGGTTTAGATTTGATATCTGCTTGCTGTTCTCGGCTCCTTAGGGAAGAAGGGTGGGATATAATTCTAATAAAAAAGATTCAATAAAAATGATGTAAAACTGCAGCACCTAAATGCACACAGGGAGGTGCCTTGTTCTAAACAGCTTCCGCATTCAGTTCCAAGTCAGCTTGTGCACCTAATGCATTTCATATACGCAAAGCCTGTGCTGATGCGGAGCACTCTGTTCATATTAACAGGGCAAATGAAAAATTGAATCCAAACACAAGCATTCTCAGAGTCACTCCTAACTGAATAAAGGTAAAAGTAAAGGGACCCCTGACCATTAGGTCCAGTCATGACCGACTCTGGGGTTGCACACTCATCTTGCATTATTGGCCGAGAGAGCCAGTGTACAGCTTCCAGGTCATGTGGCCAGCATGACTAAGCCGCTTCTGGCAAACCAGAGTAGCGCACGGAAACGCCGTTTACCTTCCGCCGGAGCGGTTCCTATTTATCTACTTGCACTTTGACGTGCTTTCGAACTGCTAGGTGGGCAGGAGCAGGGACCAAGCAACAGGAGCTCACCCCGTTGCGGGGATTCGAACCGCCGACCTTCTGATCGACAAGCCCAAGACTATTCAGTTAGGAGGGACGCGGGTGGCGCTGTGGGTTAAACCACAGAGCCACCCGCGTCCCTCCTAACTGAATAGTCAAACATATATACAACACTCCGGTCGATGTTCATTCTTAGGCCTAGTGCTGTGCCAAGACCTACTCTCCAATTTTGCAAAAAGCGTTCTTCCCTTGTGAAAAAGGCATCTGTGCACCTGTCACATTTTTAGGGCAATTTAAGATTTCTTTATAATTCTTTAGAATTTGGAATTGCGGAATGTACATTGTTGTTACAAGGTGGCCAATAGAGAAGGGTGTTTTTCTTTCCATTAAAACATTCCTCCCATGATTTCTGATCTGAAAAAGCCCATAACAGGAGTTACCTCATTAGGTATCTCTCTGGGGTTTAACTGAAGCATAGCAAGCTAAACAAGCTGGTTACCAAGCACCTGTGTTTGTGTGCTAACTGGATGTGCTTTTTAGTGACTCCCCCCACCATTCTTTATTCAAACAAATTATTTACACACTGATTTATTTTAAAATAAAAGGGCATTGCTTTTTAAAAACAGAATAAGGGACAGCAGCCAGGGGAACCCTGATAGACAGAGTTTGCAGCTTGCTATGCTTACAGGAAAGCACTTCTGTGGACATCATGGGACTTTAAGGAAGATTAGGTTTCCTGGAAGACTTCAGAATGCAGAGTATTGGAGAAAGGATTGGTAGAAAGGACATTCAGAAAGCCCCTTGGTCACCTTGAAAGAATGGAAGGCGCAACATAAACCTTGCACTCCATCCATCAGAATTTCAGTGAAATGTCTCTCCCCTTCTGTAATTTTCAGTTTCAATTTCCTTTTTCATTAATTAATGAGAAATAGTGTTTAAAAATAGAATAATCTTTTAGGATTGCATTATTACAGCACATTCTTATACACGTCTGCTCCACATCAAATTCCACTGAGATCAGTAAGACTTAATAGGATCTAGTGCTGAGTGTGTATGTATCATAAAATTGTAAGGCTGTCATCATGTTGCAGTTTACATGGCCACCAATAGGTGGCCATACAAACAGCAGTGTGATGACAGAACAACAAAAGGGTAGCCCAGACTGGAGTAAATAGGTCGTATGGGTGAAGGGTGGCTCAGGCGAGCTGCAGAGGAACAGGCAAGGCAGACCAGGATAGCTCTCCATTAACTATCCTACTCTGCTGCCTTTGGGAGAGCAATCTGTGAGGCATGTGATGAACTGTAAGATGAGGGAGGTTTGACCAGGTGTAAAGAAAGGTTGGCAATGGGGATAGGCAGAGGGTGGTGTGTAAGCAGGATCTGAGAGATATGTGAGCAGTGGCCACAGCACTGTGTGTATGTATTCACATTGTTAGGGTCAGAAACAACTTGTCCTGTTGGACAGAGCTGGGTGATGCAAATCCAGTGCTGCTGCGGGTGTGTTTGCACTGCACCAACCACCCCATCAACTCACTTCTATCTCACTGCCTCCTGGTCAGCAACATCAGCCTACCTGCCATGAAGCTAGGATAGCTACTCTGCCTGGTTAGTGTACTTAAGCTGAAAAGAGACTGTGCATAAGGGAGGTTGTGTTGGATCATTGTCATATATTTTCAAAATGGAAATGACTAGATGCCATTTGAATGCAAGAAGCAAAGGGTTAGCAGTCCAACTGCTGGCATTCATACTGAGTCAACAATTATCTCTAAGTACACTTTGAATTATTGTGGCACTCTTATTTTAGGAGTTACTAAATAATAAGACTGAATTCACTTTTGGGTCAAAATAACCACTTGTGTGTTTATGATTTTAGACTGCTTGCTGTTGCTGGAGATTCGGGCCAGCCCTGCCATTCAGCAGGGTGAAGTGGCCTGCTTCAGGTGGACTATGAAGGGGAGACAGAGCAAGGCAAGAACTGGTATTTGAATGGTCCAGACTTTCAAATATGTGATGGCGCTAGCAAGAGGCTGGGTGCTATTTGGGTTCTGTTTGGGTTCTGTTTTTGGCTTCAAAATAAGAAGAGACAGAGGAGATGTGATAGCCATCTTGAGATAGCTAAAGGGCTGTCACATGGAAGTTTTGTTCTGCTCCGGAAGGTAGGACCCAAACCAATGGATTGAAATTACAAAAAAGGAGATTCTAACAACACATCAGGAATAACTTTATGGCATTAAGAGCTGTTCAGCAGTGGAACAGACTCCCTTGGAAGGTAGTGGACTCTCCTTCCCTGGAGGGTTTTAAGCAGAAGTTTGGTGTCCATCTGTTGTGGGTGCCTTAGTTGAGATTCCTGCATTGCAAGGAATCTCAACCACATGACCCTCACAGTTCCTTCCAGCTCTACAATTCTATAATTCTGTGAATGTGTTTTTGGCAATGAAATATTCATGCCTCTGAACATTGTGAAGTGACATTGTTATGGAAATCATCACATCAAAATTGGCCATTACCAAAAGGCTTGGGAGGTTGCATGAGAAGGGGAATATTCTGCACTCACAATGGAAATGCACTTGTGTGCAGTGAAGCTTTCATTTGGAAATCTCTGTACTCCAGTGATGCTGGGTCACACCTCTGTATTTATATCAGTTTGGCTGATAACACTCTGAGGTTAATGTGGCATGTGGAAAGCCTCTTTCAGCTGCACGCCAAAATGCAAAGGTTTCTTTGCTAAACAGCTGATCAGTAGGGAAGCTGACAGGCTGCGTAGCACAAACCAAGAGATGCTACTAATTAAAGTTACTGTAGAAGTTAAAGTAACATTGAGGTCCAAGGCCAGTAAAACAGTCAAGCACCCAAAATTGTGACCCGATGCATCAAAAACCAGCCATGCTTGGGGGAGGTCAACTGCATACTTCTCCAGGAAGCACATTTTTGTATTGGCTGCCATTACAACTCCAACAAGCATTCTGTACTCGAGCAAATCTTGATTTTGGCAATATTTTAATCAGTGGTTGTGGCTGCCAAACAATGGTAGATCCAGTCCACTGTGAGCACGACACTTGTATGTGGAAAATATCCTGTTGCAGTTCTGAAAAGCTTTGCCCTTTGCCCTTCACTGCCTGTGAACACGCACACTTCCACAAGTTTGTGCCCTGGCAGCACAAAGGTACCATCTTTCCCCCTTTTTAAGACACCGTCTTATAAATTTTTTTCCTCAAAAAAAACACAGGGTGGTTTATTTTCAGGGGATGTCTTATTTTTATTACGTCAGTATGGTACGGTACAGCCTCCCCCTGCGCGCTGAGCAGGCGGGGCAGAACTCTGCAAGAGGTGCATTTTCCCCCGCGCCTCTCGCTGGTTCGCTGGCTCCCTGCGCACGGGGAACAGGCGGGGCAGGAAGAGGCATCTCCCCCCCCGCGTGCCTCTCCCTGCGCGCTAAGCAGGCAGGGCAGAACTCCACAAGAGGCGTGTTCCCCCCCCGTGTCTCTCACTGGTTTGCTGGCTCCCTGCGCATGCAGGAGGGGCTGAGGAGGCGACGGGAACAATGGCGGCACCATGGCTTACTTTTGGGGTACGTCTTACTTCTTACAAAGGTAAAAAAAACCTGCCATGGCTTACTTTATGACTACGTATTAAAAAAGGGGAAACAGGGTACACCTGCAAAAAAACCTTTAGGAAAGCCTACCAAAATGCCTAGAAATGCTGATGCGAATTTTAATCTGTTTTAGTATTTCAAATTTTTGTATGTTTTAAAAAATTGGAAATGTTTCTCGATCTTCTTGTTTTTATCTCTCTCTTTTTTAACACAAGGAAACAGTGTATAAGTTTCATTAAATAAACAAATAAACTAATATATAAAGGGCCTTTTGGGAAAATGTATATTCCTTGGACCTCAGTCACAATGTTAGGCTCCTTCTGCACTTTACATTTAAAGCACCATTATGCAACTTTAAACAGTCATGGCTTCTCCCAAAGAATCCCGGGAACTGTATTATTATTATTTTATTTTATACCCCACCTATCTGATTGGGTTCCCTGGCTTGTTAAGGGTGCTTAGAGTTATTAAGACACACCTATTTCCCTCACAGAACTATTTTTTAAAATAATAATAATATTTTTTCATTAATTTTTCAGCAAAAATAACAGAAATAAAAAAACAAACATCAACAAACACAACAACAAACACAAACAAAGAAAACTGTAAATAAAAACAATATCAAATCCATGAAATGGGATTCTCTGAATCCCATGGCCTCCCCCCCCCCCCCGGGTTCCTTAATTTTCCTTTTCAACTGCATATCATTTCTACTCCAAATTATTTTTCTACCTCAGATATCTTACATTATTTCTAAAATTACATGTGTTTTTAAAATCCTTCCAATCTATTAACCTGCTTACAATACTGCTGTAAGTACATAATAAATATTCCCCATCCTTTTTAAATTTCTTGTCATCTTCATTTCTGAGATTTCCAGTTAGTTTCGCCATTTCAGCATAGTTCCTCTTTCCATCTTTGGGCTAAGAGTATCTGGGTGGCTGTCGTAGCATACATAAACAATTTTTTCTGCCTCATGGAACTATTAATTTCCTGGGAAGAAGGATTGATTGTTAAACCACTCTGGACTTGCGGGACCAGGAATCGGACTTCCCATCCCCAACCTGTATAATGAGAGACCAAAGAGACTGCTCTGGGTCAAAACAGGTGACAAGTTTATTGAATACAGATGAAAGAGGTTTGGCATGGGCATGGGGCAATCAAAATAATTCTGGCCCACCCGCCGGAAGTGACGCATGGTCAATCCAGGTGGGGTTTCCCAAGACTTACATCTAATTGGGTGACCCCCACAGGGACCGCCATCTGGGGGAGTGCCTTCGACCCTGGCCCCACCAGGGCACATGGACATGGCCACTCCCCCTGGATCCCTTTAATAGGATATCCAGTGTTTGGAGGGGCAGGCGGAGACTACAACCTCCCCTCCATCCAAAACAACGGATTGCCCCAATGCCCAACCAGTTGTGATGATTTGCTATGAGGTAGGCAAAACCACTGCGTCAGTGCCAGTTAGCCCAGTGGGAAAATTCCTACCCGGCCCCATCAAAGGATGGCAACCACTGTAGCCACATCAAGGTAATTGACTCTGAGCTTAAACCGAGGGTGGGTGGGGAAAACCCAACGCAGGAAGAAACCAGCTGAGCCCAGGGTGCTGGCTGCATAAATGAGCGAGGGGCAGATCCAAGGGAAGCCCATCGTCGGCTCCATTGGCTCCACCCCCCCACGCCGCCCAAGTCCCAGCCTGCAACCCCATTTGCCAAAGCAAAGTGCAGGCATAGGATCTGCTTCCTGATAGGCAGGGGGAGCTTATGCCCCTTGCACCAATCAGGAAGGGCCCGGCCAGGTTGAATTCCTCCATCAGGGCCCCAGTGAAGCCTCCTCCGTCCCGCAATGCCGCCGCATGCAAAAGGGTGAGCGGGCTTGTAGATCCAGGGCCGTCTTTAGCAGATGCGGCGCTGGGGTTGCAAATATCTGCCCAGCACCCCCAAATTACCACGGACAGTGGGGGGGATCAAAGCTGCACACTGCTAGCAATGGGGGGGCCCCACAACTCTCCCCCATGCCACTGTGGGAGAACAATCCCCGCAGAGGCTTGGGAGGGAAGCTGCGCGCCCGCCAGCCATATAGTTGGTGGGGCAGAGCTTCCATCCTAAGCCATATGGTTCCATAGAGCTTCCATATGGTTGACGGGGCACAGCTGGCGGATGTGCAGGGAAAGGGGAGGCCACCGGCAAAGCCATGCAGCTCCCCCACTCACTGGGGCGCCCCTGAGAGGCCGGCGCCCTGGCGCAACGCACCACTAAGCTCTATGGGAAAGACAGTTCTGTGTAGATCTGTGAAAGGAATAGGTGTCTCCTAACAACTTTCACTTCAGCCATCTGATCACTTCAGATGGTGACAGCAGTCACAAAATTAAAAGACGCCTGCTTCTTGGGAGAAAAGCAATGACAAACCTAGACAGCATCTTAAAAAGCAAAGATATCACCTTGCCGACAAAGGTCCATATAGTTAAAGCTATGGTTTTCCCAGCAGTAATGTACGGAAGTGAGAGCTGGACCATAAAGAAGGCTGATCGCCGAAGAATTGATGCTTTTGAAACATCAGATAACTTTTCCTTTATTGAATACCTCCTGTCATCCATTTTAAAGTGAGTTGGGATTGGTGATTATTAAGTATATGAGAGCTGGACCATAAAGAAGGCTGATCGCCGAAGAATTGATGCTTTTGAATTATGGTGCTGGAGGAGACTCTTGAGAGTCCCATGGACTGCAAGAAGATCAAACCTATCCATTCTTAAAGAAATCAGCCCTGCGTGCTCACTAGAAGGACAGATCCTGAAGTTGAGGCTCCAGTACTTTGGCCACCTCATGAGAAGAGAAGACTGCCTAGAAAAGACCCTGATGTTGGGAAAGGTTGAGGGCACAAGGAGAAGGGGATGGCAGAGGATGAGATGGTTGGACAGTGTTCTCGAAGCTACTAATATGAGTTTGGCCAAACTGCGTGATGCAGTGAAGGATAGGCGTGCCTGGCGTGCTCTGGTCCATGGGGTCACGAAGAGTCGGACACGACTGAACGACTGAACAACAACAACAACTTTCAGAACTGATAAGAACAGCCCCATCCTTACTAATTGTTAAAATGAAACAAAAAATCTATTCCCAACCATTTTTTTCAGATGCCACACAGTTTATCTTTTATGGTAGTAGCTTGCATCCTCAGCCTGCCAGTCCTTGCAGGCTGGAAACGATCCCTTCTGGGCACCCCTTTGCTGTACAATGGTGCAGCATTATGTCAACACACACTGTGTTTTGTATGAATAATGTATACTAATGTAATGGGTGAATGAGAAATGCTTACGTTTAAGATACGGGTTCATAAATGCAATGGTTGTCACAAGGGCTTAACAAAAACAAAAGAGAAGAAAACTCATTCTGGCCTCCCATTGACTCCTAACATGCTGAAACCTTTGCTCTTCTGTGTAATTTCAAAACATCTGCCTGCAGCAACTGAAATCTCTGTGAACTTTTCTTCTTAGGCTTCATGGAAGATTCAAGAATCAAAATGACCCTTTGTCGTGGGAAAGCAGGCAATGCTTTTCCAAGGGATGTGTGTGAGAGAAACAGACACACACACACACACAGAGAGAGAGAGAGAGAGAGAGAGAGAGAGAGAGAGAGAGAAAATATGACCTAATTGTGAGAAGATTGCTAGGACCCAAATTAGATGTGAGGCTATGCAAGTCAACAGAAAGCACAACACAGTCTCTCTCCGCCACCCACAAGGTTATGAGCAGATGATTTTCGCTGGGACCACAGTATCCAGAGAAGGGTGGTTTAACTTTTCACTCCCAATTTCAGTCCTAATAAAAATATCCCTGTCTACTATTAGTTCTAGAACAAAAGGTTTCATTGGCACAATGGCAGGCATCACCCCCCACCCAAGGGCTGATAGCAGTGTGGGGGGGGGATTTTTGTCTGGATCATGCATAAAGAGGGAAGGCTTATCCTCTCATCCCTGAACAGGGTGGTCCCAATTAAAATCATCCCACTCATGCTGTTAAATGAAAAGAAAACCCTGATGCGCTTTCTACTGATGTATTTAGCAACATGCCTAGTTTGTTCCTCAGAGTATATTACAGCAAGTTTCCCTGATTCCCGTGGTTTACTTTTTAGAAAGTAAATATCTCTCCCCCCCCCTCTTTTTAAAAAATGAAATTAATCTTTCTCTCATTCTCCTCTTCAGGCTAGCATTCCTTGATGCAGAGCCTACAGCAAATGTGAAGTCTGCTGAGAGTTGTATTATAATTCATTCAGTCAGGCTTGATTTAATGGCATCTAAGTCTAATCAGATTCCCTTTGAAAAGAGCTGGGCCAGAATGGGAGGTCCTTTCCTTAAATTTTACATCTTACAATCACATATAAAACTAGCTGAGTGTTACTTATACATGAAGAAGTAGCTTGAGGATATATGATGCTAATGTACTACCTTCAAGAAACACTAACCATATCCAGTCATTCTGTCCCTTGTATGAGTATGTGTATGTTTTTTGTCTCAGCAGTTTTCATGGAGCCTAGCAGCTGCATAAATAAAAAGAAAAACCACCATGATGTAACTTTCTGCCCCTGGACCTTCTGTTGCATGGCTACCACCACTTCAGCAGCCCTCCACAAATTGAGGGCTGAACTTCTACAGCGAGGAGCTTGCTTTATTCATGGAGGCAGTTGTGGCGTTTGCCCTCTTATGCTAGTGACGCCATACTGGGATGAGAGGGAAAGAGTTAACCAACTCTAAATGACTGTCGAATAAGAACCCAGGGGGCGGAGTAAAATGTGTATAAGATTTAAGCACAGAGGTTTTTAGAGTTAGTTGAGTCAGTTGAATTCAGTCAGTGAGTCAGTTGGGAGCCGGGGTGGTTAATTAAGGAGATCAATCTGGGAGTTGAGTGAGGCTAGTCAGAGAGTCAGTGTGAGAGGTTTTAGTCAGCCAGACAGTGTGTGAGAGTCTGATTTGATAACCTAGACCAAGGGTGGCCAACTCCCAAGAGACTGTGATCTACTCACAGAGTTAAAACCAATGATCTACCCCCTTTTTAGGGGTTCACGTCAAAGTTGTTGAGTTTTTTTTTCAGGGAGGAGGTAGTTGTTCAGCTTCTTTGGGGGGAGCCAATGAACTACCAGTGATCTACCGCAGGCATCCAGTGATCTACCGGTAGATCACAATCTACCTGTTGGACATGCCTGACCTAGACAGTTCGGGTTTGAGAACTTGGAGGAGGTTAGTTCGGATTGGGAACTTGTGGGTAGGAAGGTATAGGAAGGTATAGGATGGTATAGGAACTAGCAAAGAAATGTTGACAAGACATCACCTAAGAACTTAAGCAAAGCACTGTATTCGGAACCATAAGCTTGTTACTGAGTGAAAAAAGAAACTTGTTCTTTTTGGTTCAATTTTAAAAACCTGACTGGACTCAGTGATTACCAGGGGGTACCTGGTTAGTGGCAGCGGGACAGCGGGGCAGTGGTGGCACAGGGATCAATAGCCTGTTAAACGACCGGGGGTCCCTGTGTGAACGCCACAGCAGGCTTCTAAACTGAGCAAGAAGAAAAGACTTCCTAGTGTGTATATTCTCAGGTGTTAAGATCTGCAGAGGTGGCTCTGTTGGCAGTTTTACCACCCTTAGACATGCAGTGAATGGTGAGCCAGGAGAGGACTTTTTTTGGTGGCAGCATCTAAATAATGGAAATACCTCCAGTAGAGCTGTTTCTAGCACCTTCCTTGTATCACTTTCAGTGTATAAAAGGCATACCTCCTTACTCTGGCCTGTGACAAATAAGGTATTTTGTTTTGTGGGACTCCACTTCTTTTTATTGAATGTATACTGTTCTTTTCCATTCGGAAGGGTTCTTTTATAACCATAACACTATTATTGGTTTTTATACTTGTATATTCTAGTGTTGTAAACCACCCTAGGGCTGTAGGCAGAAGGGTGGGCAAGAAATTTTATGAGTTAATGAGAAAAAACACAACATAATAAACTTCAGTCCCAACACATGTATGGTAATAGGAGCAACAACTGTAATGCAATGGAGAGGAAAGGGTCATGGAGCTTGCCACTGCTTTCTATCCTTGCGTGAAGACACAAAGTGACATATTTTATAGTTCATCTATTGGAAGTAATGGGCTATGTTTAAGTTCCTCTGATTCTCAAAGTGGCCCCAGGATATGTTCTGAAGGCACATGAAGTCCTCACCTTTCTGAAGCCTTGATAGTCTGAGTCTGGTTAGGGTCCGCATAGGTGACCACCTGGAACCATATGTACACTACCTTGGATTCTATGGGAAAACTAAGATCATAAAATAATATGAATAATCAGTGTGTGAATGAACTTGTCTCACTGTTCAATCCCAAGTGTTTTCATTCAGAGGTACATTCAGTCTATAGATCTTCTTTTGTAATTGAAATCAAAGGCCTTGTTTGCTTCTCATGCTAAATCAAACCATGATTTTGAAGAATTACCGACGAAAGAGGAATGGCAGATGAAATTAATGGACTATGCAGAATTGGATAAGATAACAGAGAGAATTCGAAACCAACGGGACCAGAAATTCTTGAAAGATTGGAGTAAATACGCGAGTTATTTGAAAGACAATTGTAATCAACTGACTACGCTTGTATGACTACAAGATGTTTTGTAAGGCGAACTATATGAAATATTACAGAAAAGAGTTATGAGAATGGATTTTAAGTTATTGACTATTAAAAGTAATAGTTAGAGTAATAAATGTAAGATTAAGAGAGGAGGTTTGAAAATCATTAGATGTGGTTGATGGAAATCTCAGGCTAAAATAGCCAAAATGATGTATAAGATGAGATGAGATGTTCTGTTTGGAAAATATATGTAAAAACCACACACACACACACACACACACACACACACACACATATATATATATATATATATATTCTTCGGCGATCACTCGTAGCCGAGTAAGATTGTCTTCCATCAAAACAGTTTTAACAATGAGTCCGTAAGTGACTGTGGAAGCTAATTCTGGATCCACACGTCCTTCCACAGTGGGGACATTGGTTTCTGGGTGGGAGTTGATCTTTTATGACTGCTAGGTGGTGACCCCACTGGGCACGGTAATATGTAAAATCAAAACATGATTTAGTGTAAATATGAGAGCTGCTGGACAGGAGATTGTGGCTGCTTTGCTTGCCCCGTGTGGTTTTGCTGCTGTGCTAAATCCTGATTTCACTTAAGCGTGGCATCCAAACCCAGACTCAATAGTTCTCCCATACAAATCCACAACCCCAAAACTATTGGAAAAACCAGGGTTCAGTTTGTGATAAATCTGGAGATAGCTAAATCATGAGGTTGGATTCAGATGATGTACTCAGCCAAGCCATGGCTTACCTGAGTGTTGCAGAGCAGCAGAATGACCAGAACAGAGGCAAGCGGCTGCAATCTTCTCTGTCATCCAACTTTCATGCTAAACCATGGTTATATATAGAATAGGCTATATAGCATAGGCTACTGTGTCATCAGCTTAGTTACTCCCTTAGTTCTTTCATTTATCCTCTTACTTACTTAGAACATTATGTGAATCTAAAAATTGTAAATATGTTCAAATTAATTTGCCAATGTGTAAAGTCAAGGCTGCCTGTCACAGTCAATGTACATCCTTAATCAAATGCAATCAGATAATCAAATTTAGGAATCCACTTTTGTATGTAGACACTTAAATGAGCACCCTGATTTTCCAAGCCGTTAAGGAGGCTTTTGGTGCTCATCATATAAATCAGAGTTCTTGCTTAAATGAATAAATATAAACTTTTTTAAATGATTGAAGAAATGTAAACAAAATACATATACATAAAGCATTAAAATGATTTTAATAGTTCACTGTTTATTTTCTGCTTCTATCATCTATTGGGGAGAGTTGTAACAGAGAGGGAAGGAGGACTCAGCTATACAGCTGCAAATAAAATGCTTTGAATGTGTTGCAAAGTGCAATATACAATTGTGACACTAGATGGCAACTGTGAGCTATAGCAAATTTAAGGCATTTTTCAAAACGATTTTGTTTTTTTTTGTTTTTTTAAAAAAAGCATTTTCACAACATTTTCAACATGTGTGTAGATTCCACTAGAGAGAGTGTTTCAGAATACAGCTGAAATGAAGGTACAGTCCTAATCAAACTTGCCTGGGAGAAATTCCTCTGGATCATTTGGCATGCAACAGATCATGCCTCATTGGACATGGGTTTTTGGACACACTGCTTCCCAAGAACCATGTCACACCCACTATCAGGTCTAGGTTGACCCAAAGTCATATGTTAAGGCAAATGGGAGAAAGAAGAGTGATTTCAGATGTGACAGCGCTGGTGGGGAGGAAGTCCAAATGGCTCATTCCAAGAAATGAAGGCAGAAAAACAACAAAAACAACAAGTGGAATATAAGATCCCTCCTCTGCTCTCTTATCATTGTAGCCAGAACACTTAGAAATGACTAGAAGAAAAATGGCCATTAGCCTGCTTGATCCACAGGATTCAAAAGCAGTCATGATCATAAATGCAGATAGCAATACTTTATGGTGAACGAATAAACTTAGCAAGGGGTGCATTCATTCAATTAGAGATTTACAGCAAACACAGACAGTGACCGGTCAACAATAAAGAGAGTTTGTTGGCTCACTGGTCCCAGATTTGGGAGATGCTCTGCTTAAAAATACGAAATAAAAAATTATGATTCCCCTCGCCCCATAGATTCGCCTTTGGTAAATGAAGGAAAGAGGGACTTGCTTTCCCAAGACAACACACTACTCACAAATTTTCAGTTTATGGGATGCTGCTTTCAGATATTAATTCTAACCTGCACATTTCTTAACACAGATCTTAGCAGGAACTTGATGAATGATTATTCAGGAGAATTTACAAGATGGGGTTGCATTTAAAAGCTCCTTTCTTTGGGCGATTTTGCAGTTTTATTAGAAGGAAGGATGAAAGACCAGTTCATCTTTTCCTTCTCAAGTTGGCAAGCTCTCTCAGTAGAACGTCAGAAGACAGCAGGCATAAAAGTTTACGCTTCATTAAATAAAGACAGATAGACTCCACCCACAAGGTAGAGATAGAATCAGAGAAGCATAAATCTCAGAGAGCATTACTGCAATTGATTTTATCTGTAGAGACAATGTTCCTTAAGTAGAAATGCAAGAGGCATGATTTACACTTTGGCATGATTGGTGTAGCGTATCCAGCTGGAGCAACAACATGTGAAATGTGTTAGGAAACATCTAATCAATAAACTGTTCCTTTTAATCTGTGTGGATAACCTTGCTAGGTTCCCTCCCTATTTCTTTTAGGCAAAAGGCTATGGGCTCTTGAAACTCGGCCTATTCATTTTCTCTCCCCTTTGCCTGCTTGGCAGATAAAAAATGTGGAATACCATAGAAAGAGAGCAAAACTTTGATTGTATATAATAATAATAATAATAATAATAATAATAATAATAATAATAATAATAATTTATTTGTACCCCGCCCATCTGGCTGGGTCCCCCCAGCCACTCTGGGCGGCCTCCAACAGATATTAAAATACATTAAAATATCACAGGTTGGGTTATAAACTTCCCTAACTTCATAGTTAATGAAGAGATGTGGTGGTAATGATTTATTAAATTTGTATTTAATAAGTACAATTCGTATTTAATGCCTTCATCTGATGATCCTAAGATACCTCCTTTTGAAGGGTAGATTGGCTGTGGAGACCCAAGCTGCTTTCATTGAGAGTTTTTGAGGGTCCTGAAAACAGATTATGAAAGAGGGATGTCGCTATAAAACAGAAGGGGGGGGGACTCAATCCCCAGCTCCCACTGCTTCAACCCCACCTTCCCACAAATGTCAAAGCACCACTGTGAACCCTCCTCTGACTTGCTGTCATTAACTTCATTCCCACTCTATCCCTCCTTTCTCTGGGACAACCTTCAGCAGTTGCCATCTCTCTTGTTTTTGTAATAAAAGATTCTTTTCTGAGAAAGCGCTGATGGTGTCTGTGAGTACACTTTGCCAGCTAGATAATATATTCCCAAGGATTTCATGATGTGATCCACATTTTCATAAATGTGCTGGTTTCTCGATCAGCTCTACTGGACTGATAGCAGCCTGCCCTCTGGCAAAATAAAGTAACAGCCGAAGAGAAAAGAGGTCTCCCTGACACTTCAGCTAAATTCTTTCACCAATTTGTGTTCTGGAAGGGATTATTCCCTGATCATGGAGGTTGGGGGGTGGGGGGAGGAGAGAGAGAGAGAGTGAAAGGTTTCAGACATGTTCAGAGACATGTATTCTGAGCAAAGATTGTAACATTGGTCTTCCCACATCTGAGAAATAGAAATTAAAGTATGGGGAGGTGCAGAGGGTTAAGTAGGTGATTCAATTGGCTTAAGAAAATCTCTGAAAATTTGAAGTTGCATTATAATTAGGTGTGAGGCAGGCAGATAAATATTATTTTAGAATTATTTTTGTTCAATAAAACTTGATGGAACTAAGTCACTCAAAATAGGAAGGGTATTATAAAGTAATGAGACCTTTCATTACAAAGAAGAACTTAACTAAGGTTATGTGTTCATATATTGTTTGAGATAAAATTCAATTCATAGATTAATTAAGCTTTGGAGATATTTTTACTAGGCATCACATGGGCCTTATGGGCTAGTCTGTTCCTGGCCAACAATTTTTATTATATTTATTTAAATTTTTGTTAGCACAAATTCTATCATTTTGCATTTAGGCTACAAAAGCCCTAGGTTTCTTGTCGCTGATTATGTATCTTATAAATTACAGAGGAAAATGATACTTTGATAGATGATTGCAATCAGAATGATAATATATAATTTTGATTAATCAAGGGAGTTTGATTAATTTCAGTGTTGATCTTTGAATAACCCTGTGCTGAAATGGTGTTTACTGTCATTCACTGTTAGTAATAACAGGGAGCAAATTGAGCTCTCTTATTTAAACCTCCTTAAAACACCAGCCTGATGACTTTCTACATTTTCAGGTGTTTAATTAGTCTGCTCAAAAGTAAACAGGATGCAGAGGTGTTTGACCACAATTCAGTATCGTCCTGTACATGTACCAAGCTGTACTGTCATTGTCAGCTCTTGAGAGGGTCAGAATCCTTACTCTATGATTATTTATCATCACTGCTATAGCAGGGTAGTTCTGTTGCATGAGGTGTGAGGATTATTTCATGGAAATGTCACCATCACAATTTCCCCTGATTTGCAGGAAAAGGTAGGTAAGGAAAATGCGAACACTTCTTCAAAGTTCCCTTCTCACATTTCCTAAAGACATTTGAAGCTCACACATAGCAATCGATTGGTCAGAATGGTACTAACAGGTCGCATGTCCATCTCCTGATAGCTACAATTCTTTTATGTCTGTCTCTTCCCCCACTGAACCTCTTTGCCCACCAGTACTAGGACTTCTGTCCTTCAACATGCCACACCCACACCAAACATTTACATTACTCTTAAAGGTAAAGGTAAATGACCCTTGACAGTTAAGTCCAGTCACGAACAACTCTGGGGTTGCGGCGCTCATCTTGCTTTACAGGCCGAGGGAGCCGGAGTTTGTCCACAGATAGTTGTTCCGGGTCATGTGGCAAGCATGACTAAGCCGCTTCTGGCAAAGCCAGAGCAGCACACGGAAATGCCGTTTACCTTCCCACCAGAGCGGTACCTATTTATCTACTTGCATTTTTGGCGTGCTTTCGAACTGCTAAATTGGCAGGAGCTGGGACTGAGCAATTGGAGCTCACCCCATCGTGGGGCCTCGAGCCGCCGACCTTCTGATCAGCAAGTCCAAGCGGCACAGTGGTTTAAACCACAGAGCCACCCACGTCCCATTACTCTTATGGCACTTTGATAGTCATAGCTCCCTCCAGAAATGAATCCTGGGAATTTTAGTTGGCTAAGGGTGTTGGGAATTGTCACACTGTGGGGAGTAAACTACAGTTCCCAGGATTCATTTCTGGTGGGAGCCATGACTATTAAAATGGTATAAATGTGCTTTAAATGTCTGTTTTTGTTCTTGGACCTTCTGAATGCCTGTAGCCTTCCCTCCCTTCTTCCCTGCCATGGCTCATAGCTTTTAGCTTAGTCCAGGCATGTTATGTACCAATAAGTAATAGTTGTGTGTTAAAGGTCTCTCGATCCGTGCCCGTTTTCCTGCTACCCCAACACAAAAACACAATGCTGCAATAATATAGCAACAGAGAGAAGTCAATATAATCACCACCAGATAGACATATATTTTGCGGTGCTTTCAATGAAAGTACACAACTGGTTGTTTTTCAAAGGGTATGAAACTTAGGATACTGGATTGTTTGGAAACAACTCTTGAGTACCAAATACGGACCTCCCAGTAACTGAGGTCCTCACATACACCAGAACATCACTTTGGCAATCTAGAAATTGCCCCTTCCTCTTAACATTTTAGAAGTAGTGCCAAAGTCACAGACGCTGTGAACGTCAATAAAGAAACTGTTCAGTTCCTTTTTGTTTATGCATGGGTGAATGCTGGGCACTGAGCATCTGTTCTAAACCAGGGAGACACATGGAGGCTATTATAAAAGTCCTGCCTAATGTTCAGTTCTGGCCTCATAGTTTGGCTTCTAGCATAAAGACCTTTGCCTCTCCATTTTGAATCACAGTGGAATAACCAAAGGCAAATCAGTCACACTAATGTCACCATTTGCAATTATGACCTAGTGGAAAATTACTAGTGGAAAATTACTATCTAATACACATAGAGATTGCACCATCATGAAAAGTTAAACTCTGTCATCCAGGGCATCAGTTTAGAAAATGCCATGATCCAACTGTGAATGGATGGCTGCCAGCTTCAGTGTTCAAAAGGGATTGATCAGATTTTGCATAAATGAGAACTCATTCTAATTCCTGTGATTTTGGCCTTGGCTTCACCAACCTAGAAAATCTATGTCTGTTTGGTATCGCTGCAGGTGGTATCACTGTATGGCTATATATGGGTAATTAGGGAAATTCAAATATAATCCTTCTACCTGATATGTGGAATATATGATCTATCTACCTATCTAGAGATTATATGTTCTCCAAATAAATGATCTATTAAGCAGAAGGAACATAGTCTAAACTTCTACAGATAGTCTAAACTTCTAAACTGTCTACAGATTAGTTTTCTATTTGCAGGGATTTGTTTTTGTGATTATTTGTTCAATAATGTGGAGAATAATAGTCTGCTACTGCACAAACATAGGATTACCACTTCAGTGAGAATAATAATAATAGTAATTATTATTATTATTATTATTATTATTATTATTATTTTAATAGCCTTCCCTGAAATCACCTTAAAAAAAAACATTTTTATTCATTTTAAAAGGATCCCTGAAATCACCTTAAGGTGGTGTACAGTAAAAAAAGCAAAGAACAATTAAAAACACCCCCAAAAAGCAGATAAACTAAAACCGTACCAAACAGACACTCAGGACAAAGCCCCATTTATACAGCTGGAACAAAAATGTCTTCAATCATTGGTGGAAAGTGCAGATAGTGGGTGCCTTTCATATCTTGACAGGAATGTTATACCACAGAACAGAAACAGCCACACTAAAGGTGCTGCTCTGGGTTATGATAGAGTGGGTTTGCGTAATCTTTGGAACTTACTGGAGAAACTCTCTCACATATTGCCTGGGTGCATAAAGGGTAAGATGGATTCTTAAGAACAAAACCTCAAATATAGCAGCTTGGGTAGGGTGCATAAGAGCACTTAAATGAAACTTCACCTTCACTTTACATAGTATGATGACAATGAAAATAATGGACACCAGCTGTGTTATTTAAGTGATTGTTGGTAGCATTGACAACATCAATGGTCTCATCCACTCCCTCCATTTTGGCATTTTGGGGATGGGTGGCAAGGCTGCTCCAAACATAGTAGCCCCTTCCTCAAATCCTTTGGGTAACCTGCTTTTATTTTTCTTTCTATGAGCAAGCCACATGCAATATTCTCTTTATTTGCCCAACTTTCACCCAGGAAACTAAAATTGAACAACAACAAACCACAAAAAACTATGTAGTTTTCTGCCCCAGGCTAACTTCTAACATATATTGGGGTTGGAGAATATCTCAGTCAAAGCTATTATGTGTTGTACCCACACACTGTAACCTAATACATCTTTGAGGAACAAATACAGTACTGTAAAGAATGAAAAGCAGAATCTAAGAGAAGTCAGATGCGCAAATAAAGTAACTTTTATGCTTCATGAATTACCATGTTTTTGAAATCCTTGCTTGCCTTAACACCAAATAGACTAACCATATTTTTAACTATGAAATTAATGCTGTTTACTGAATTAATGATAAGGAAGAGACTTATCTAAATAATGATTTCTCCTTATAAAAAACACACCACAGCCCAAACTGTTACTTTGGTACATTAAAGCTGCACTGATTCAAAGGAACATTGCCTTAAAAAAGATTTAATGGGACATGAAAGCATAAAAATAATGCATTATTTTATAAGCCACTACGGCTTTCTTAGAAGGAAAGCTTCCTACACTATATGACTATTTTATAGATCTTGGAGACTCCTCTAAACGTTCCTGCTGATTTCTCTGCATTTCTTTAGAAATAGGAACTTGAGACCTTTCATAGAAAGACAAATAAGACTTGGTCTCATAAGAACCTCCACAAGAATAACCCTGCTGGATCCAGCCAGTGGCCCATCTTACAGGGGACAACCAGATTCCTTGCGGAAGCCTACCAGCAGGACCTGAGGTCCTCTCCTCACCTGTGTTTCCAGAGGTACATTGCCTCTGAAAGTGGCTAGTAGCCATTGATCATCTTAGCCTCCATGAATTTGTCTAATCCTCTTCTAAAGCCATTCGTCCAAGTTGGTGTCAGTCATTGCCTCTTGTGGAAGCAAATTCCACAGTTTAAGTATGAAGATGTACTTTTTTGTCTATCCTGTATCCAGAGGTGGTTTTAGGGGAGCCTGACCAGTTCAGACGCAATGGGGAGCAGAGCTTTGGAGGCGCTGCAGGTGATGCTGCAACTATGATTTAGAATCACCACTGCTGCATCTTCCAGCATTCAGCTTCATTTGCCGTTCATGAGTTCTAATATCACAAGAGGGGGGAAGAAGCTTATCCAAATCCTTCCTTCTAAAAGGTGCATGCTCGTAATTCTGAGAAAGACTCAGAACTCTTGCTCCAACCATTGGTCAAATTAATGGCTTGCTTATAAAGTAAACCGCCCTGAGTAGTAAATAAATCTGGTGATGTGAAATGAGAATCCTCATTAGTTGATAGCTTGGAGATATTTAAAATGATACTGTTATCTGATCCAGACTAGATTACTGAGTATGGCACACTCTGGATAGGAATTCCTTCAAAAATTTCTCAGGCACTGTAATTGGTTCAAAAATGCAGATTATTTAAGATTATTTAAGATAAGATAAGATATAAGATATAAGATATAAGATATAAGATATAAGATGATATAAGATATAAGATATAAGATATGATAAGATTTATTGTCATTGTCCCCTTGCGGGAACAACGAAATTACTTGGTTGCTCTATCCACTCAGATAAGGCACTCCACATAAATTTAAAATAACTAAAAAACACTAATTAAAACACTAACAATACAGTACAATATAAAAAGTAAAATAAAATGAATTCAAAGTCCAGACTTTCCATTCAAGGCCAAAATTGCTCTGGAAAAGAAGCTGTTCCCGAGACGGCATGTTCTCACCTTCATTGTCCTGTATCTCCGTCTCGATGGCAGGAGCTCGAAGAAACAGTGACCAGGGTGTGATTTAGTTGGATAAATTGCAAAGAACATGTGATGTCCATTTGAAAAGAATGTATTTTGCTCCCTGTTGGTTTCTGGGGACAATGGAAAGCATTGGCAGTAAGCTGCAAAGCCCCAAACAATTTGGAATGAATATACCTAATGCTCCACCTTCTTCCATATGAATCTAAAAATCTTCCTTGAACTATTGTCCCATTAAAATCAATGGGACAAATCGGTCAGGATCTAAGTCTCATTGACTTAAGTGGGAATTAATGGTGACTAAATTTCAGAACAATCCAAACTCTGACCAGATTTTCTTAAGAGCATCTGGATGATGGTGGTGGTGTCTCTCTTCCCAGCTGTGCCTGGTTATGTCAGGGCAGGGCTCTCTTGCCCATGAGGTTGGCTTAAGCAGCCTCCCTGGGTGGCAGAACCCTGTGAGGCAGTGCCCTGTGGGTGCCCTGCTCATCCCTGCCACCACCAAGGTTGCACAGCTGCTCCAGCTTCTTCTGATGAGATCTTGTGGGATCTCATGAAACTCTAATGAGATCTCATGAGATCTGCTGCCACCACTACACAACTCCAATAAGCAAGTGTTCAGCAGGGCTGGAGCGGTGGCAGGGGGAGTTGTAGCACGTTTCTGTTTTGCCTCAGGCGGCAAAACAGGGTGGGCTGCCCCTGTGTGAGGGTCTTCCAGAAGCGGGAGTGGGGATTGACAACTTGGAACTTCTAACTGCCCCAACTTAAACTGCAGGTGGAATGAGCCTAAAAGTAAAGGTAAAGGGACCCCTGACCATTAGGTCCAGTCGCGGACAACTCTGGGGTTGCGGCACTCATCTCGCTTTATTGGCCGACAACAACAACAACAATCTTTATTACGGTCCATGACCAGAAATCAATTTGTATAAAATGTAATAGTGTAAGTTGTATTATCTTACAAATAGAGATAAAAATACGGGCCAATTCACAGAATTGATGCTTACATTTAAAACCATATTTTAGCCTCTTAAGGTTTAAAATTTAAGTTCAAAGTCTCTGCTGTCTATTATCGGACCATCAGGGTTACATTTCGGACCCCATTGCTGATATCACTGCTCGTCTTATTCTTGTCGCGATGTGACTGTATTTTGCCACGGGCCTTGTAATTTCGGGATCTTTATCAGCCAGGAGGTGTCTAATATAGGTATCATCTGTACTACTACCGGGTAGTTTCCTCAGAATCGGTTCGATCAGCTCTTTTCTTGAGTCTCGATATAATGGGCAGTGTAGAATGACATGCCCAATGGATTCGATCTCATTGCTATCACAGGGACATAGTCTTTGTTCAATCGGAGTCTTGTTGTATCTTCCCTCTAAGAGAGCTGAAGGGAGAGCATTAAAGCGCGCCCTGGAGAATGCCCAACGGTGTTTGGCGTTGTCTAGTATTTTGAGGTAGTTTGCTAGCTGGGGCCTATAGGAGTTATACAGGGGTTTGTAAATTATCGAAAGTTGATTAAAATCATTTTGGACTTCAATGTCCCTTAGTCTTTCTTTGATTATGTTCTTGGCCCTTCCCGTTTCTAGGCTTAATAAATACTCTGGGGAGAGTCCATATGTGGCCAGTTTTCTGAGAATGCCCTTCCGCCAGCTAGATTGGAATTTGTCGTGTAGCATCAGGGGGAGCAGACCAGCCGGCGAGTTGTTGATTCTTAGCCAGGTAAATAGTGTCCTTATCCATACTTTGGCTTCAATCCTGTATAATCCTGTTTCCAGACGCAGGGCAGCGTTTGGGACACATTTTGGTGTTTGCAGGAGTGATCTGAGGAAACCTGATTGTATCTTTTCATATGGGTCTAAATTAGCAAGGGAAACAAGTGGTGCGCCATATAATATTTGTGCTGTTGGTTTTGCAACAAATAATTTAATAGCAGCAGGAATGAAGTTTCCTCCCGTTGTGCGATGGAATCTAAGGATTGCCCTTGTGGTTTTTTTTGCTGTAGCGGAGCTATAATTAATGTGGGCAGTTTTCTTCCTTGACGCTTGGAACACTACTCCTAAGTATTTAAAGCATGGCACTTGTTCAATCTCTTGATTCTCAATCCGCCATCTGTGTATTTTCCTTTTATTAGAGAAATCCATGATTTTTGTTTTTTGATAATTCACTACTAGTTTCTCCTCTCTACAGTATTGGGTTAAGCTGTTAAGAGCTCTTTTGAGGCCCATCCGTGTCTGGGACAAAATAACTGCATCGTCCGCATAAAGTAATATAGGCAGTTTTTTGTCTGCCAATTTTGGGGCATGTATATCCGCCCCTCGTAGGTGGACTATAAGGGAGTTTATATAGATGTTAAATAAACAGGGGGCCAATATGCATCCCTGTTTAACTCCCTTAGTTGTTCTAATGCAATTAGAGAGTTGACCTTCTTGATTGCATCTTACACGGAGTCGTGTGTTATTGTAAAGTTTGGATATTAATAGCAGCAGACGTCGATCTATAGATGACTTGCTGAGTTTGTCCCAGAGTCGAGTTCTTGGGATGGAATCGAAAGCTGCTTTAAAGTCTACGAATGCTGCAAATAGGTGGAGATTATGCTGCGACGTATATTTCTCAGCTAGGTGTTGTAAAATCAAGCAGTGATCCATTGTGGATCTCCCCTGTCTGAATCCAGCCTGTGCTTCATCAAGTATGTTCGCATTTTCTGTCCATTCGCACAGTTTCTCGCTGAGATGTTTGGCATATAATTTACTTATGATGTTCAGAAGGCTTATAGGTCTATAATTGGCGGGATCAGCCCTAGAGCCCTTTTTATAGATGGGAATAATGATGGAAGTCCCCCAATCTTCTGGGATCTGTGCTGTTCTATCTATATATGTGAACAGGGAGGCTAACAAGGGGGCCCACCAGTAAGCATTGGTTTTAATAAGTTCTGCTGGTATACCATCAATTCCGGGGGCTTTCCCATTCTTTAGTTGATCAATCAGTAGGAGAGTCTCTGTTGTTGAGACTGGTGGCCATGGTTGTAGCTGATCTTCCGGTATATCTAGTGCATGGGGCTCGTCGCTAGCTTCCTCGTATAAGTTGTGGAAGTATGTTTCCCAGGCTTTCATTGATACACAGCAGGACAGTTGGGTTATGCCCCTATCCGGCTGTACCGCGACAATTCGCCAGAATAGTGAAGGATTGCTAGATTTAGAGGCCTCTATCAGTTGCTGCCATGTTAACTTCATTGCATATCTTTTCTTTACTGTCAGGAGTTTTTTATAGCTTCTTTTGGCTTCTAGCATTGTTTGTCTGTTAACCTCTGTTGGGTTTTCCTTATGACAGATGAAGGAGCGGATTAGTGTTTTCTTGGCGGCTATACAATCCCCATCAAACCACTTCCTAGAAGTTATCCTATGCTGGGTGGCTTTGGGATTTGAGTTTACAACGAATTCTTGAAGTTTTTGTATTAGCCTTTCATATGATGTCAGCGTGCTTGCTACACTCTCATCTGTTTCTAAGCATCCCTCCATTATTGCTTTTGAGAGACGGAGGCTCTCCTCGGATTTGTACCAGTTGGCTGCCCGCTCGCTCGCCTGTCCATTCCATTTGATTTTCCTGAAGCCTGTTCCAGGCATTAGGTCTGGTTGATATCTGTGTTGTGATTTAGGCAAATCAAGGGGGAGGTTACAAACGAGGGATAGAGGAAGATGGTCGCTTTCAGCTCTTGCTATAACGTTAAATTTTGATATCCTAGGGATCAAATCGTGAGAAACAATGCAGTAGTCTATAGCTGACAGTTTGTGTCCTGCCCAATATGTATATTGGCCAGGGTAGTCTCCTTGTATGGCCCCGTTCAGTAAATGTAAGTTCAGTCTGTAGGCCATCTGTACTAGATGTAGTCCTCCAGTATTACAGGTCTTGTCATGGGATGTCCTTACCATTAAAGGTGCGATGATTTCTGTTTCTGGAGGCCATTGGTGAAAGTGTGTGTAAAGGGCAGTGTCATTGGGGCCCACTCTTGCATTTAAGTCGCCAGCAAGTAATATCATGGCTGACGGATATTGTCTCCGCCAATTCACCACCTGGTCTTCCACTTCTTTCCATAGTTGTCCTACTTGTGTCTTCCGTCGGTATATAGGTAAGTATAAGTTTATGCATAGTAGTTTAAGCTGTCCAAAGTCCAAGACTGCTGCTACCGCCCATTCAGCATTGAAGGGTAGTTGAGTAATGTTGGCTTGTATCTGCGTTGAGATCAGTAAGGCTAAGCCTCCTTTAGGTCTGCCCCCTCTTTGGCTGGGAGTTGCTCTCGTTATACACGAGTGATAATTGTCCAGATAGAATTCGTCCATCTCCCAAGTTTCCTGAATAAACAGGACGTCATATTTAGTGAGGAAGTCCGTTAGGTTGGGGTCTTTATTTTTAGCTCCCCACCCTGCAATGTTCCACGTACAGATGGACAAGTTATGATTTTTGGATGATAGGCATCTTGAGGGGCATTCAACCCTAGTTGACTCATTTGTTGGTGAGGTTATCTTGTGGATATCCCCAAGTGGGTTATCCTCCTTTAGGTGTTCCCACTTTTTTGATAGTGCCCCTGGTTTGGAGCCGTTTTGGAGTTTATCATTCATTAAGTCCGGTTTGTGATGCATAGTAGGACACTTTGACACGGGATGTACTTTGAGGTATTTAAGTATTCCTAAGGGGGGTCCATCTCTCGTGTCCTTATTTCAATCTTCCTCGTGTATGTCGTGTAGGGCTCCAAGGTTGTCCATACAAACTGAACCGTTCCCACGCGGAGGAATCGCTATTTCAGCTTGGAGCGTTCTTGTGTTCTTTATTATAGGTGGTTCGGTAGTTCCCAGTTCCTCTGGTGACAGGAATCGGCTTAGTGTCCACTCTCTACTAGATAAAGGTTTTGTGGTATAAGTTGCGTAATTGAATTCCATAGTGTCAGGTGTAGCTAAGAGGGTAATAGATTTCCTTATGGATGCTAATCTTTCAATTAACGCATCCTGGGCTAGGAGTATTTGTTCAATAGATGCTATAAATTGCTTTTCCTTCTCATTGGTGATATTTTCGTCTAACACATGGCTAGGTAAAAGAGTCTTTGGGCTTTTAACCAGCTGGTTTGTGGCTTTATCTGGTTCTAGTTGTGGCAGCTTGCAGTTTTCGTCCGTCACCAATCTTACCTGTTTTATTTTTATCTTGTCAGTCTTATTTGTTTCGACAAGGGGGGTGGGATCACCGGACGTTTCAAATTGGCGAGTCACCTGCAATCCTATCCTTCGTAGCTTGTTCTTGTTATCTAAGACTAATTTGGTTGTGGGCCAGTCTCTGAATGTTACCACAACTCTGTTTTGATCCTTATCAAATGGCAAAGGTTTGACATTGATAATGTTTTCTGCTGGAACGAGCCCTCTGATGGCTAATTCCGTTTTCTTGATGATATAGGTTCTCTGTTGTGCAGGCGAAAGGCAGGCTTTATGCATATATACAGGGCGAATGATGAGTTTTTGTTTATTTAGAATTAAATTTCTGTCAGTGTGGATTGCCTTAAGGGGCGTTTCTTGCTTAGGAGGCGGGTTTTCCTTTGGTGTTCCTGGAATTCCATTCGGGGTCTCTGGTTGCTCTACTGGGTTTTGAAGCCCGATCTTATGAATGTTTTTATTTGAACTTAGGCTTCGACTTTTGTCAGGGGATGATATAGCTGGGTTGATGGGGCTCGTTGGGTTTGGGTTCTCTAGGCGCTTAAATAGTCTTGTGAAGTTCATTTTCCTTGTTCGAGATGGAAGCTTTGTCTTCCTTCCCATTTTTACATTCTTGGGCTTCTTCTCTTTATTCCTGGGTCGCTTCCCCTTTAAGAGAGGTTTCTTAGGGGCAAGTAAGTTTTCCACCTGATCTGTTTTGAGCCTGGGTATTTTCCTTTTTCCAGCACTGGTCTGGCTTTTATTTTCCTTGGTGTTGTTATCATTTGGTGAGCTGGAGGAAAGTTTAGATGAATGCATGTTGTCCATTCCCTTAATTATTCTAGTCAGAGTGGTAAGTAGACCCAAACATTCTGATAGGAAGTCTTTAATGTGTCCCAGTTCTCTGCTTGTCTGCGACTGCTGTTCCTTTAGCAGATCATTAAATAGCCCTGTTAGTATATAGGGAAGACTTTCCAAGTCCAGATATTGGACTCTTGTATCGTCCTGGTCTTCCTTCGCCATTGTGTGGTGCCCCGCCTTCTCCCCAGGCGTGAGTTGTTGGGAGGGCTCATTATTATTATTATTTATTGAGTTTCCCTCTTGTAACTCCTGTTCCTGTTCCAGCCCCTGTTGGTTCACCAGAGTTTCGTTTTCTGAAATAGCTTGTTTTATCTCAGTTGCCAGATCGACTCCCACCCCTCCATCTATTTCCTTGGTCTTTCCATGCCAAGTGCGGTCTATGGACCATTCGAGGGGGAGCCGTCTCTCAGCGTTACTTAATTTGTCTATTTTTGGTTTAAAGTAATTAGAGATTTTTGCCTGTCTTCCTCTTGTGGGGGGTTCAGCCGCTTGAGTAAGGGGGATTCCCAGATCTTTATAGCTCTGTCTGGTGAGCACCATCCCTAGGTTGCAGGTCCAGTGACCAGGCTATTCAGATGGGTGGGGGCTTTTCCTTTTCCCTTCACAGGTCTTATCTTGGGGCAGGAAAATACTCTTGGGAGTATTCTTAGACTTATCTTTCCGTAGTGAGCTGCCGCGGTTCCCACTCACTTTATTGGCCGAAGGAGCCAGCATACAGCTTTTGGGTCATGTGGCTAGCATGACTAAGCCGCTTCTGGCGAAACCAGAGCAGTGCACGGAAACGCCGTTTACCTTCCCACCGGAGCGGTACCTACTTGCACTTTGACGTGCTTTCGAACTGCTAGGTGGGCAGGAGCAGGGACCGAGCAACGGGAGCTCACCCCGTTGCGGGGATTCGAACCGCCGACCTTCTGATCGGCAAGCCCTAGGCTCTGTGGTTTAACCCACAGCGCCACCCGCATGGCGGAATGAGCCTACCTCCCATGGAATTCCCACTGGAATCAGCATATTGCTCCAAAATGGGAGGGAGAGTTCAGGGCAGGCAGAGAGCTGTGTCAGCCAGGATAGTTTTGCTCCCCCCTCCCCCTATGCACAAGAGGTGAGGTTCTACATGTGGCAGTGGTTCTGCTGCTCCCTTGCCCTGGCTCTATACTACTTAATAATTTTGACATTCTAACCTAAGTTTTAAAACTTGCAGCCCCCACCCCACTCTGTCCTCCAAACTTTTTCTCCCTGTAAAATACAAATTTCCCTTGGCTTCTTCTTCATCTTTTTATAACCCACTACCTAACATGCAATTGCTATGATTGAATCTTCAAATCCTTGCAGAGATACAAGATATTTTTAGAGTAGCCCCCTGGACCCGGACCACAGGTGGCAGTACATGTTTAAGTTTGAAATGCACTTCTGTAGCTTCTGTAAGTGAATTGAAAGGGGGTGGGGGTGGGGAGTGGGGTGGCTTTGCTTCCTTCTTACAGCAGCTCTTAAAACCTCATTTTCTTCATAAACTAAAGGATGATACACAGAGATAATACCGAGAGCTCATCAAGTATTAAGCAGAGATGAACAAAATGATTCATACTTTAAAAGAGACAGGAACAATTTGCATTGTAAATTAATGGTAGAGTGAATTTCCCCCAACCCCTTAAAGCAGCCCCTTTTAAATAAAGAGAAGTTCAGGCTGAGAGCCCTTCTTACAAATTTCCACAGATATTTTCCAAGCAAATTAATTAGCTTGTCAAAACCACATATAGATGAATTTATTAATGAGTCCATTTCAATTCAGGGATGTATTTGGTCCACTGATTTTCTGAGCTTTCTCTGTTCCACTTGCATTGGTAAAAAAAATGCCATTTTAGTTCACAAATGGCAAATGTCCTGGTACCGCTGAATATTAAGTTGTCACATACTTAAGAAGAACACTCTCCACAGGAAGATGAAGCAGATGCAATAATAATAATAAAATATATCAGGCTTGTTTTTTATTATTATCACCGGCAGTATCAGTTGAACAGCTTTTCTCATCAGAATGCATATATGATAGATCCTGGTTTCAAAATCATTAATTTTGAAGGCAAAAGCAGAAAAGAGAAAACACCAACACATTTTAAAGCTAAAGTCTGCTCTTTGGGGAGGGGAATCTGATCAATAATGGTCAATAATTTTATTCTTCACTATCACTTAATTTGCGCTCCTTTCAATACAAGCTGGATAGTGTCTGTGGACAATGAAAAGCCTAAATCATATACTTGTTGTTGTTCAGTCGTTCAGTCGTGTCCGACTCTTCGTGACCCCATGGACCAGAGCACGCCAGGCATGCCTATCCTTCACTGCCTCTCACAGTTCGGCCAAACTCATGTTAGTAGCTTCGAGAACACTGTCCAACCGTCTTATCTTCTGTCGTCCCCTTCTCCTTGTGCCCTCCATCTTTCACAACATCAGGGTATTTTCTAGGGAGTCTTCTCTTCTCATGAGGTGGCCAAAATACTGGAGCCTCAACTTCAGGATCTGTCCTTCTAGTGAGCACTCAGGGCTGATTTCTTTAAGAATGGATAGGTTTGATCTTCTTGCAGTCCATGGGACTCTCAAGAGTCTCCTCCAGCACCATAATTCAAAAGCATCAATTCTTCGGCAATCAGCCTTCTTTATGGTCCAGCTCTCATATACTTAATAATCACCAATCCCAACTCACTTTAAAATGGATGACAGGAGGTATTCAATAAAGGAAAAGTTATCTGATGTTTCAAAATGTAGTCAGAAGCAGGATTTTGTTATGTGTGTTGAGTTAAGTTGAGTTAAGTTGGCCTTAACGTGATGCCCATGCCGAGGAGCTTCTGTTTATACCTTAAAGAATCCTTTATTTTCAGCTTCTATAGTACTATTGCAAGTTAGACCGCCGGGATGCGGGTGGCGCTGTGGTCTAACCCACAGAGCCTAGGTCTTGCTGATCAGAAGGTTGGCGGTTCAAATCCCCGCAATGGGGTGAGCTCCTGTTGTAAGGTTGTTGTAAGGTTCTGCACTTAGGCAGGAAGAACCAGATGCATGACCCAAAAAGCTGGCTGTGGACAAACGCTGGCTGCTTCGGCCTGAAAGCGAGATGAGCGCCGCACCACATAGTCGCCTTTGACTAGACTTAACTGTCCAGGGGTCCTTTACTTTTACCGTTTTTGTTTTTTTTACCTAACCCAGAAGCGCAAGGCATTTCAGGCTGTCAGTTTGGCTTCTAATTCAAGGTGCACAGGGTACACAGAAAGCCAATGCCCACGCCTTTTATTTGCAACCAGTTGGGAAGGTGTTTTCATCAGCAGAAACAAGGCATTTGCAGAGATAAACATAGAGACAAAATACTGCAGAGGCCCCTAAATCTCCACTCTCCTTTCTTGCATGTTTATAGCACATATCATTAAGCTGCACCAGGGTGTACACAAGGGAAAATGATGAACCAAGGAGTTCACTGAGTCTGATGAGTTCAAAGCTTCATATATAAATATATGCCTTATAATTTGAGTAGACTAGGGCACTTGCCTCTCTGAAAGTTTGATTCACTAGCACAGAGTGAAATCCTCTTACATGTGGCATGTACACTTTGATTAAGAATAGATCCCCACATGTTTGGTGGACAGGACATCAGTATTTATCATTTATTATTCCCTATGTGAAATTTATTCCCATTTGTGGCCTACACTTGCATCCTATAGCACATTACTGAGTCTTTTGCATCTCTTTCCAGAACTGTTCAAAGAATTTTAGGTAGATGGCCTTTCACTGTGTTTCCTTCTGTTCTGCTTCATTTGAAATTCACTCCATCCTTTTCTACACTTCTTTCACCCACTTTTACCAGAACCTACCAGGTGGTGCTGTGGGTTAAACCACAGGGCCTAGGGCTTGCCAATCAGAAGGTTGGCAGTTCGAATCCCCTTGACGGGGTGAGCTCCCATTGCTCGGTCCCTGCTCCTCCCAACCTAGCAGTTCGAAAGCACGTCAAAGTGCAAGTAGATAAATAGGTACCGCTGCAGCGGGAAGGTAAACGATGTTTCCGTGCACTGCTCTGGTTCGCCAGAAGCGGCTTAGTCATGCTGGCCACATGACCTGGAAGCTGTACGCCGGCTACCTCGGCCAATAACGCGAGATGAGCGGCGCAACCCCAGAGTCGACCCCATTGCAGTTACTTAACAAGAACAGACCACAAGCAAAGCTTTCTACTTAGATGATTAAGCTTTTAATCAGAGTGAATTGCTAATTTTTCATGTGAATGTATACTTTCCCCTATGCAAGTCAATGGAGAGTTTGCGCGCGCAAACACACACACACACACACACACACACACACACTCTCCATGAGAGGACAGAAGCCCACTAATCACCAGCTTGAGATAACAGGGGCCTTACTGGAAGGTGATATTTTCTCTATCCCAGGCTTCCCTTGCAATTTATGCTATTTTTTCTACCACCCTCATCCAGTGGGAAGATCTCTTTCTCTCATGCAGAAAACATTGTATCCCCAAAGATCAATGAAAGAGGAGAAGTGGATCCCCACCCCCCACCCCCTTGGTGTATCAGGATCCTTGCAGTGGGGTGCCATTCCAGGGGACGCATGCTCTTTTCCCCCCCACACACCCTTTGATTCCTATTGTACATACCCCCAAATGGAAAAAATATGCTTTTATATGGTGAACCACTACAGCTATCTTTCTGAAATTTGTCAGGTTTCATCCCCTCAAAAGAGGTGACTATCCCTACCAACTGCATCCAATTCTGCAAGAAAAGAAACAAAAAAGTTATAGTTATTTTCTAAAAGAATCAAACAAACAAAATAACCCCAAGGTGCCCTGCATGAGAACCCCTGGATTTAACTGCCTACAATTTGACAACCTTAATTCTTGATAAAACCTGCCGCGGCTCAGATTTTTTCCATTTCAGGCATATTTCCTGTCATATCAAGCATGAGCAGAGCTGTCCAACTCCAATCATATTTCCCACACAGTAGCCCAATGAGAAAGGCACCAAGTCATAATGTAATATCACTTCCAGGGACACTATTAGGATTTATATACAGGTATAGCTTTCCATACAAGGGCCGGATGTAAATGGTTGAAAATACTGTCCCCGCTGCATGCGCACCCCTCAGTTTTTCCACCCTGGAGATGGGCCTTCAAAAGGAGGATGACATTTTGGCTCCATGACACTTTAAAGCCCAAGTGACAATATGGTCAAAATGATATGCCACATTTCGCTCAGACTACAGCTTCTAAATATCTCTCTGTGTCTGTCTCTTTAAGAAGACAGTTAAGCATGACTCTTACTTGCAAGTAAATGCATTTAAAACTGAGGTGCAATATTTTTACCAATTATATCTAATGTTGCTTTATAAACCATTGTTAAAAAGACCATTTATTGGAGCTTAGAATCCTGAAGGCCAATATGGGAGTAATATGGAAAAATGGCTCCTATTAGCAGAATATTTTTTTTTCCAAACCCAGTCATATTTTGTATTATGGCACTGACCTTTCCGATCTTAGTTCCCCAACCACTGGATAAAGTAAAAATCCATAAAGTCTCTGTAGAATTGCTCAGAGTTTTTTAAATGGTATTTTCAAGTGACTCTAGTAATTCTTCCATTTCTCTAATGATTTTTTCCCACTGCCTTCAGCAAATTAGCCTTTTCTTTTTCAGAGAAATAATCGGCAGTTTTCACATTTACTGTATAGTGCTGTGTGTGATTAATAGTTCGCCTTTGAAAAAAAATATTTTTTATTTTTTGGAATTAAATAAAAATAGTGACATACACTTTTCTACAGTGATGATTCCCCACTAATAGCATCTCATGTTAAAGGCCATGTCAATTAACCAACAGACCTTATAGCTATCTAAAACTGCCAGTATTAAACATTGTACAGATTTGTTTGTGGCAAGGAATAAACAACTTGACCTATTCTTAACTGTAGCAACCAATCTGCAGAGCAGAATAAAATAAGATTAAGTATATCTCAAAATGTATCTATGGAATCTATCTGGTACCAAACAAACTTTTTCAAGTCAATAAAATATTGAAATAGCCATTGAATATTTTATTATATCCTAGAAGGGCATCCCAGGAACCATGGGATATAATGGATCTTCCTCTCTACAGGTAAAGAGGGATGCCCACACTCAGAGAGGAAATTCCACATTTGGTTGCATTCCTATAGTGATGGTGGAAAGATCTATAGCCATTTTTTATTTGCTGCCATTGCTCTAATGGTGGATAGGGAGAAAATTGAATATTCCAGAGTGTGTTAGGGTAGAATATGAGAAACTATGGATCTGGCCTTGGAGTCCCCACAGAATATAGCGGGGAGTTAATTGGCCCTAGAACTGTCATTCCCAGGAAGTGATTTCAGCAAAACATGGACTTCCACTTCCCAATTAGAACTTCCTCCTGCTCCACCAGCATTAGCAAGAGAGGGCTTTCAGTTTGGACGTTCATTCCACTCTGCCACGTTAGAAGAAAGAGGGCTGGGAAGAAAGAGGGCTGGGAGAGCAGGTGTGTTGGGATCCTCCAATCCCATTCACTGACATTTTGGGCCCTGCTGAAAGAGTATCCCAAGAGAATCTTCATCTTGATGGAAACAATCCTACTCTCATTGTTGTAGTCTTTAGGATAGATGCATAGTTTCCATTCCTTTTGATGTTGGTGTCAATGGGTGGGGTACATGACATCAAGCATAGAGTCAGCAAATGAAATTTTGCTTTCCGTCCACATCTTAGGTGTAACTGATGTGCCTACGGAAAGGGGCTTTGTGAATCTAGAAAATGGTCCACAGTTGGGGGCAACTGAGCCCTGGAATGTCAAAGATGTCAGTTTTAAAATTAATCTGATGGCACAGGCTGTAGCTTGAACTGTGAGAAGGTGGGAGGGAGGGGAGATTAGATAACTCAGCCCCCCACCTTTGATCCTCACTGCTGCTTTGATCTTTATTCCCTGCCTGCCTGCACTAAATGGCCCTTTAACCCCTGAAACTTATTTATTGTCCTGCTAATTCTCTGTACTGGATAATGAGATAATTAGGTGTGAAAAGAACAAAAAGGACTTGGACAAAGTTAAACTGAAAATAGATTTAGCTTTTATTAAAGATTTTGTTAGGGCAGTAGTTTAAACAGCTATTATAAAATTGTTCTTGGGGGAACATGCTTATTTTAAAACTATTCAAACCATAAAATAAGCCATAAAATAAACCATTACCCACAAGAGAAAATGAAAACAACCACAATAGAAAATACAAACAATATAGGAAAATATATTTCAGGAGTTATCAACCATTTTGGCCCAGTGAGCACATTTGGAATTTTGAGAAAGTGCCGTGAGCATCAGTCATAAAATGGCGGCTATGGGTGTGTGGCATAGCACCACTTAGCCCCCATGTGGGAATGGCATAATACAAAATGGCTGCCAAATCTGAAAGAGCAGAAAAAGAACCACCACCACCACCACAATAATAATAATTTCATTATTTGTACCCCACCCACCTGATTGGGTTGCCCCAGCCAACTGGGTGGTAATGCCACTCCCAATCACCCCCATCAATGGCAACAAGACACCTATAACAGTCCCTGGTGCCTTCTGCTGCTCTTCTCTGTTTAGAATGGAAGGTAAGTTCCTGTCATCTCATAAGACGTCGGCATATTTAAGAGTGCATGCTCAGTGTAACATTAATACTGCACAGCAGTCAGAAGTTTGAGTTGGGGATATATTGCTTCATCTTGTTGTAGGCCCCAACTTACATTTACTAAAACCTGCTCTGGGAACTAAAGTCACATAGACTGCAAAGCAGATTTCTTCAGAGGATGCAGGATTGCAACATACTGAAGCTTCGTTCCAAGTTTAGGCTGTAGCAGCCTAGCTGGGATATGGAAGACTCCATGAGTAAGAATTCAGTGGTATTTAAAACTTTGATGATAAAAGCTTCTATTCTCTCTATGATCTTTCTCTTTTTGTAAGAAGGCAGGTTCTCCTTCATGAAGAGCACGTGTTGCGATGGGGGGATTGTATAGATGGCCACTGCTGTGATTGGGTCCTGGGTGTTGTTGGGGAGATTTCTATGTTGCAATTTGTTGATGGACAGCCCAGTGACTATATACTGCTTGGCTTGCAGCATGATAATCCTATTTGCTGCATGCATCAGATCTCCCGCCCCCCCTTCCCTTTATTAGGCCTCTGTGTTGACCTTGCTATGCCTGTCATGGGGTCGTCTGCTTTTGGGGCAGGGGCCTGGTAGGAATTTTTTTCCATTTGGCTGATTGGCTGGTGCCATTTAGTTTTCGCCTACTGCATAGCAATTAGTCACAACTTGTAAGGTTGGCGGTTAGGCATTGGTTATTAATTTGGTTGGTGGAGGGGTCAGGATTGACTGTGGCTGCCCCTCCAATGCTGCTGCTGCACGGGGAATTCCATTAAAGGAATCCAGGGGCTCACCATGCTTTTGTCCGTATCCCCCGGTCGGGGGCCAGGGCCACGCAAGAGCCCCTGGGAGCATTTGGGGAGAGGCGAGGGTCAGACCCCCAGCTCCCATTCTCTTCCCAAAGTGTTTTCCCTTTACTGACAAATGTCAGTTCTTTCCCCAGCGGGACAGATAGTCTGAACCAATGCCTAAGCAACCACTCACATATTTTGTATTTTAATAAAGTTGTGGCCAAAATCATGCCAAAAACCTTAAACTTAAATTTCTGTCTGAAGTGTGTTTCATTTGAGGGGTGGTTTGGGACCTCAACACGCAAAATGGCATCCTGGCAAACGGTAGCTTTAAGATTATCCTGCTCAGCACTGGATAAAATGTCTGTTGATGGATAGAATATTCTTTTTCAATCTGCTTAGGGCAGCCAAATACCTTGGGCTACTCATGCACACAGTTATAAAACAAATACTAGTGCCATACCCATTCTGCTTGACTTCCTCCAAAAAACAGTTAAAGCTTTTGTAATTAAAAAATAATCACTTGTGTCAGATCCTAAATGAATGAAGCTACAATTAACTCCAGGCAGCTCTAATCAATCATCTTTTCTTGGAGTAATTAAAATTCTTTTCATTTATGTCAAGCAGTTGCCAGGTGGGAATGTTAGACCTCTCCCTCACAGTACAGTATGCAGAATAAAGAATGGAAAAGTACACTGGAAGCTTCTGCTGGATTTCAAGGCATTGTGTTTCTTCAAGCAAAGATCTGTTCTATCTGTCAAATGGTATTGTGTGTGCGTGCATGTTTAATTCATGCATAGCTTCAAGCTGATGCCCTAAAGAGCATCATAGTAGCAGGATTATACTCTGTTGTGAAGCATCTTCCTATTGGTGGTGGGAATCTACACTGGCTTGGTACTCTGCTGCACCCAATAATGGGCAGGTGAGTCAGGTATATGAAGGTGGCCTTGACACCATCAGTGCACATACTAAGTGTATATGGACTTTCAAGTAGATCCATTTTACATCCGTTTTACATTTTCATTGGAGCAGAATCAGGTTTGGGCTTGAACCTGAATTGCTGAATTATGTCCTTATTATCCCTAGTTCTATTGTTCTTGCCTTGCAGAGAGGATAACCAGAAAAGAAACAGAGATGGGGTTCTACTCCACTCATCTACTCCATTGTATGGAACTGTGTTGGAAAAATGCCCTGGGGGTGCATGCAAGCCCCCGGATCTCTGAGTGTCCTCCAGTATGCACAGCACTGGAAAAGGCATTTCTCTTCTTCTCCAGGGCCCTCCAGCGATATATACCAGCTGGTATATGCACACTAATCTTCTGGCAAAACACAGCAAAAAGAGAGAGACATCGTAGATCTAATCTACTATTTATTTACACACTATATACAGACAAAGGCATAATGGCGTCAGTTCTCTCCAGCTCCAAGAGAACAAACAGAAAGAAATAAAAGCGAAAGTACCGTGTAATAGTACCCGCAGCAGAAGAGATAAGACTGTCTTCCGTTTCTCACGCTCTTCTCAGACGGGCATGTGATTTACAACAATCTCATCTGCAGCATCGGAGGCATGAAATGCTAACACTGTGATACACACACCAATAACACAACAGTGAAGTTCTGTGTTACCCCAGTATTTCTGTACCAACGTATAAAATATAAGGATGGTGTAGAACATTAAGACATAAACATCTTGTAAAATTAAAAAAGGAAGAAACGGATAATCATTAAGGTGACTCTCCAATAAAGTACAAAAATAAAACAGATGCAAAGGCCTGTCAGCAAATTTACAGGTTTATTTAAGTCCTCCCCCCCCACACACCAGAATTATGCTTGGGGGAAATTAGTAGCACTGAAATATTCCTGATGTCTCCCAGAATAAATTACAAATATAGATGCTCAATGATTGACATATTGCAATTTACCATTTGGGACAGACAAATAGTGTGGGGTGTGACTGCCTGGATTGACCATTTTCTCACCATTGTTAATGGGGAGACAGATGGTAAAATGGCATTGAATTTAACAGAGAAATGAACTTGTATGAATGTTGGTAGAAGTACTGAATGGACATCCATTGTTGAATGTTGGAAGAGATTTCATGTAAGACACAACATGGTGGTGGCCCTGAAATGGTAATGAATGCATAATGAATAATGCATTTGCCTTAATTACGGATTAATTCATCATGATTAATGTTTTTATGATGGAAACTCAAGGCACTGATAATGATTAACCTATTTATTACAGAGTGTTGCTGACTACAATAATATTTTTGCAATATTGGCACTATGAACACTACATCTTTCTATGCTATTTATATGAACACAGATGCAGGATATTTTAATGTTGCTATTGCCATCTCTCTGAGAGAGAAAAAATGTAATCTGAATGAATTGAGCTGCAGAGTTGTCCAGTTTAGGTCTCATGAAAGTATAATCTTGACAATAAATTATGTATTAAACAGACTTACAGTCCTTTTCCTCTAAAATAGCACTGCTAAAATTATTTCTGGGGTGCACATTACCTTGAGACCATAATAGAGACAGGGTGAGAGGTGGACCATGGTGTTGCATTGGGAAGTGGGAATTAGTGAAAACTGCTGCCACCTTCCTCTAGCAGGAGCATCTCGTAGATCCCAGTTCCTATCACTGAACATAAGGAGTCCTTCCATTTGGAGTTGGCCAAGTCCGGATCTAGCCCTACAAAAAGGAATGTAGTAAAAAGGAATGTCCCGCATACAATTGATCAGGATTATCCTGAGTTACATGAAACAAAGGACTGCTTTGCAAAATTCCTGTGTATAGGGGAGGGGAGGTATTGGGATTGGCTGTGGCTTCCCAGAACATGTCTTTCTGCATCAGTAAATGTGCATTCCTTCTGGGAAATGCAATCTATATTGGGCTTTTGTATTATATGAAAGCACCCTTCTGATATCATTTACTGTACCCCTGACACTTATTTTTTTGAAGTTACATGGTTTTTGTAGTAATGGTACATGTTGAGCTATGACTATGATCAAAAATAGTCCAAAATAGTTCTGCTTTGGTTCTCCTTGTGGATTGTGAAACAACCTCTAGGGGTTGTAAGATTGGCAAGAGGTCATTTTTTATTTTTAAACCAGGTCTTCTGGGCAATGAGTTCTTCATCCATCCACATGATTCATAGTGGCAGAGTAATGGCATGAACATGAGGTCCCTGCCTTGATCTCACTGGGTATCCAAAAACCATCCAGGATGCAAGCAAGGAGATATGATGTGGTACAGTAGCTCATCTGTTCTTGCTGCTGACATTAGGAAATGGTTAATGCCTTTTGGAGTGTTATATCTTGATTGGCACTTTCAAGCACAACAACCAGAGAAAACTATATGAATTGGAAATAAGATGGTTACTGTCATCATCATCATCATTCATCATCAATTTAAATTTGTATACCGTCTTTCTATCTTACAATACTCAAGGCGGTTTACAAGCTGAAGAAACAAAAAATATACATCTTATAACAATCTAATGCAATACAAAAATGTGATAATAAATACTGTTGGTGATATAAGGCCATAATAATACCACAGACAGACACAGACATGGGTAACTGTGATTTGTTTAAACTCAAGTTCATGAGAACAAGTCAATATCTAAACAGTTTCAAATCTTGGCTTTTTCTCAAAGAAAAACAATGTAAGCAAACCACAGTCCATCTAATTCAGACTTCATGGAGAAATGTGGTTAGTTTCTAATCTCTTCCTCTATCAATGAATTGGGGTGGGTGGGGTGGGGTGGAAGACCAAGACCTTACTCTGCATTATTTTTTCTAGTGGGAAATCATAGTTTTCTATTACATATGAATTGAGCTAGAGTTCAAACATCAAATGGAATCAGTAGTACCCTTTCTTCCTTGTTTTACTCTCCCTCTATAAATAAAACTGTGCCATCAACATTATTTATACTGCCTAGTATTGATGTTGTTACTGCTGTGCTGCTTATTTGTGATCCCATAGTTGGCACGTCAAGTTCTGTTCTCTAAGCATCTAAGCCTAAACCACACACCATACTTTCCAAGCCACAACAAGCCACAGCTGATTATTGGAGTTTGCAAAGTCTAGTGCCTTTGCCCACATACTTTGATTTCAAACCATGCGTGCAAAAATGGTTCACCCGACATCATTATGGTGTCTGGTGATTGACAAGTAGGTGGCCAGATTCAGCTCCTCACTCCTGAACTAAGGGGAACCTAGAATAAAGTCATGTGCAGAATATTTTTTGTAATCTCCAAGTTCCTTCACCACCAGTGCTATAGTTTTGACTACTGATATAGAAGAGGAGTAAAAAGCTCAATGGTAGCAGGCTGGTGGCAATTGTTCATGAAACATGCTAAGGTTTACTGGGGGAACATGGCAGGTTCAGTGCACTTACTATGCATTCTGGTCACAATGAAAGGGATATTTTTTGTTCTTTCATTGTTCCCCCCACCCCCCTGATAACAACTCAGGGATACAAGAGAGAGAAAGAATAGGCTTCAGTTGACCTTAAAACTATAGTAACAGCAGCTGTTTGATGTTCCTACACATTTATGCAAGAAATATGACAAGGCTTCAGTTTGACACTTGGAAAACAATTTTGGAAATAGAAATGCTGGAGCTGACGTCTGGAGGAAGCAACAGTTTTTTCAATAGGATTGATGTGGTTAGGGTCCTTTAATATTGGACATCTAGAAATGTAACTGTTAAGAGGGATTGACTAGACTTTCAGTTTCAATACTTGTGTGGAAGCACAAAAGTTTGAAGACATGTCTCTGGGTCAAGAAGACCAAAATTATTGGGGTGGGCCCTGGGAGGAGCAAACAAATGCAGTGATATATTTTAATAATGACAAGGAACATTTAAGAATTCATAGTACAGTACTGGCCAATTGTGGACATGTAAATTATATCAGGAATAGCTAACCTGATGCTTTCTAGATTTTGTTGGGCCACAGTTCCCACCATCTCTGTCTATGGGTCATACTGGTTGGAACTGACAGGAGTTGGAGTGCAAGAACTTCTGGAAGGCTACAGATTTGCCACCCTTGACATAACTATATGACAATTTAGGATAGATTTAAATAGATAAATAAAATAACAATAAACAGGCAGTTTGATCCATTATTTTCTCAGTAGAATTTCAAGCATTGTACTTGTATGCAGACAGATTGCCATACTATCAGACCATTGCACATGAAAAGAAGCAGATGTTATTTCAAAAGGACATTAAGATATGCCATTGTTAAGGTGCATTTTTAAGGTGAGTCAGTGCACCTCCCCACCCCAACTATGAGATGACTGTACCACAAAATTCCAGCAGGTACAGATGGCCTAGTTGCACACCAGTGGAGATTATCTTAATAAATTCCAAAACTGATTTGAATCAAATTGACATTGAGACTAGCTCCAGTCATTGAGATTAATTACAAAGGGTGTAAGTGAGTCTGTAACCTGCTTGCTTTCATTTCTCTTTTTCCTGAGATCTGCACCACAATAAAACTATTAAAAGTGAGCTGAGTGGCAATGCAATTGCTGTTTATTGAGTCACAAGTTGTGTGATGGAGTGAGCTGACATTTCATTGTGTGTGTCAAATAATGCACACATGAATCTTACATTCAGCACAATATAGTTGTGTGAACCTGGCCTTCAGAGAACAGTTTGCTTCCAGGACTGTGTTTGCATATGAATTTGGATGTAGCTGCTTGCAAATTTGTTTCTAGTTCACTTTTTATGCTCTTTTAGAGATGCTAGAAAATGTTTTAGATGCATTAGACTTCTCATTCTTCTTGTCAGGACTGTCCTTCCCACCCACTGAAGAAACATGGCACAGGATTGACTCCTCCCACTTACAAGGTGCCATGCAGATGACTTGATCCTGCATGATGTTGGTCACTGTCAATTTGTGAGTGGCTTCCAAGTGTGCAGGGAAGCCATTTGTGAAGGAGCCCCTTCCATCATGTATCTCTCTCTCTCTCTCTCTCAGAAAATGAGAGTACCCCTAAACGTGTTTTTTTTGGGGGGGAGCACTGTGTGTGTCCATACATATATCCTTAGCCCAACCCCTCCCAATTGTTTCAGGTTGTCCCCAGGGTGGCTTACGGCAGATCAGACTAATCTAGGTGCCACAAATCAGGGCAACAGGGCAGATTGGTGAGGGTGGGTAGGCTGTGCACAGTCCTAATCTTTATATTTTAACGGCTTTGTATTACTTGATTTTTATGTTTTGTAAAGCTGTAAAAGTCCCAATCCTGATAACTCTGGATGAAACCATGAAGTTGAAGGCACATGCTGTTTGCTACTTTGCTTGAGCACATCTTTGGTGAAGGACTCTCTGAAGTATGTTAATGGAAGTTGGGGATTTCTAAATAACAACAATGTTCTACTTGGAAATTGAATATAGTGAGGTTGGCAGATCCCTAAACGATGCAGGACAATATGCTAAATAAGCTCTTTTGAAAGACTGCATGACCCTTGGAAGACGGCCAATAACTTGCTTCTTGAGATCTGCAAAAATGAAAGGATATTCTTATGGTGTTATGCACTAAAATAGGTAAATGTAAACTAAAGGCGGGATCTGAACTCTTAGAACTTCAAGTAATGTTTTAGTCCCCATTGTATTCCCAATTATTGGTGATTTTTGACCTTATGTTTTGAGAGAATGACCAGCTTTTCCCAATAAGTCAAGTATCAAGGAAAGTGAAGGTACAGCACTACTGAAAGGGTTTTTCCAAAGTCGAGTATATTGTTTTTCAGAGTGGGTATGGCACCATCTAGATCTACAATTCCCTATGCTCTTTGGCCTTCCAGATCATCCAGCTTGAGTTTCCATTTATTCACTTCAGTCCATTCTGGTTTTACTGACATTGCAGATGACTTGGGATAGTAAATGAAGGCCATAGTAGAATTCAGGTCTGCGTAATACATAGGATTGGGTTAAAAGTTCAAATCCATTTCTTGTACAGCTCTTGTGGCTACACACTGAACATTTCAAGTTGGTCTGGTAAACACTTCTGCCCATTCACTCTATCTACTACTGCTTCTTTTAAGAGCAAAAAATCTCAGTAATTGGTGCTTGAGAGGGGTGGCAAGATTCAGTTACCTGCCCTCTGCTCCCCATTCCCAACCAACCAGATGACTAGTAGAATTTCAGCTTTAAAAATAATTTTTTTGGGGGGGAGGGGAATTCTCTGCATGCACTGTGTTGGATTGGAGCCCTGGCCTTACAGTTACTTTCTGTGCTCTTTAGGCTATCCTTCATTCTTTTTTGTCATGTGTATTTCTGGAGACTAGCTTGGTATATTTTATTTTGTCTTAATTTATTTCTGGCAAGCCATCTGCTCAGTGCACCAACTGGTAAATACCAAACACAAGCACCCTTGCCAGCACAGCTTATGTATTCCTGTCAATTTCTGCCTGCTAAAAAACATGCTTCTTTTCACAACAGCCAGCAACCAAGGTGACAGGAGCCAAGAATCAGTGTTCTGATCTTTCCTTCCAAGTTGTGTCATGTAGCACATTTAGAACAAAAAGGGGAAGGCATTTTAATTCGAAACCCCTTCATTTTCAAAAAGTCTTGTTTTATTTGCTCCCTGGCACATTCCTTGGAGGCTACCAGAAGATGGAAGTAATGAGAAGACAAAAAATTCCTCATTTTTAATGACAGATCTATCTATCATCTATCTATCTGTCTGTCTGTCTGTCTGTCTGTCTGTCTATCTATCTATCTATCATCTATCTATCTATCTATCTATCTATAATATAGTAATTTCACTCAAAATGTGTCTCTAGAAGAAAATACTGTTTTTGCTTAGTGCCAGCTCACTCACATCAGAGTACATGCCTTGGGAGCTATAATAACGGCAGGTTCTTCCCAGTAACTGGATTATGAAGAGAAGTATGCACCATGGACATTTTTCTCATGACTACTTTTATTTAGTGTTTGTTTGTTTTTTAAAGAGGGACATTCAGCTGAGAGTTGTATTCTGAAAAAAAATGTGATAAAAGCAACTGGTCTATTCCCAGATTCCCAAGACAATAGGCAGGCAAACGTTCCAGCAGAACATGATTCTGAGAGGATAGAGATGGTGGCTGTGCTCCCTACCAACTTTTTAAGACTAGCATTCTGCTTTGAAAACTTCCTAGGTCAGTTTTAGTCTTTAAAATCAAGTAAAAAAAAAATATTTACATGCATCAAACAAAGGGCAAACAAAATCGATTGAGATTGAAAGCAATGCTTCCTATACTGGTCACATTGATGATGAGCCTAGCCTATTAGGAATGTGAGGGCAAATAAAGGATATTTCAGAGTGTGCTTTCTGAAGACGTGAGAATTTTCATCCTCTTCACAACCCCAGAAATGTGTGTGCATTGTCTCAATTCAGAGATATGTTTTCACAAAATAGCATGCTCCTCATTGGCTTAATCCTAGTATTTAGTCTTCCATTCACCAAGCAGTCAGAAGGGAAAAGATATTTGTTCACAATGAGCAACCAGACAATATTTTAAAGCAAATTATCTGACACAGTTGCAAATTATGATGTCCTTTGTTTGTTGCTTCACAGACACAGGGCTGACATAGAATCGCTTCTTCTTTAGGATTAATTAATTTAACAAGAGAAGTCATGTTCATAAAATATGCCTTCAGTGTCTTCAGCTGTTTTACTCTGGTTATAATTATGTCTCATTATCTTTAACTTTATGAGCATTTCTCTACTCTTCTGTTGTTATCATTACTAGCACTGTAGAAATTTTTATTAACCAAATTCGCACACACAAAACCAAAGCTCACAAGAGAAATTCATTCCTGTACAGATGTTCAAATCAGATTAAATGCAGAACCAAGTGGTGTGGATGGAATGGAATTAAAATGAAGAGGGTGAGTCTGTCAGATCAGATGGCCAAAACTGTACAGTAACCTAATAGATATTATTATTCACCAGAATACAGAGTGTGAAATCTTCTTAGGCTGCCATAGATGGGACCAACACTCTCCCCTTGAGCTGTATATGGCTCAGTGACTTCAGTTATGTCACAATCTTTATTGATTTCAAAGGAGATGTGCCAAGTGCATAACAACTTGCATTTGGCCAAGACACTGGAGATTAAATTAGTATTTTAGATCTGGTCCAGGAAACACTGGAGCTGAAATTATTGTTTTAGGTTGCCCATAAATAATTTTGGTCAGCATCTTCTCATTTCATTTGCTTCAATTTTTCTCATGGTTAATTTCCATATAATAGAAAACGATAAAGATTGATATGGTAAACCAACAGTGATTGGATAAACCAGCAGATGGATCCCAACCTACAACTATATTCAAGGGCGTTATGCATCTTGTGCTTGGAAGGTTCCTTATTTAAAAGGGTCAAAATGAACCAATAATTCTGGTAGCAAGAAATCTTTCCCCATAAATAACGAGGGCCAACATGGTTCTTCAGGCTTTTGCCCAGTTCCCTGATAGTCAATTGTTTATGGACTATCTCTGCAGCTTCTATAATTTGTCCATAGGAAAGTAGTGTACAGAAGAAGCAATGATCCTGACAGCCTTCATTAGTTGTGGCTCCAGTAATTTGTATCCAGGCCCCAGTGCTTTATTAAAAAAAAATGTTCAGGGGCAGTGGCAAAGTTGCATGCTCTGGCACTGGGGGCAGACAGCAGGTGTGGGTGTCGCTGGTACGCATTCCAGGAGCGTGGCACACCGCCCGCAGGGGCGTGGCATGTGTCCGGGGGCATGGCATGCCGCCCATGGAGGCGTGGCGAGCTGCCCGCAGGGGCATGGCGTGTGTCCTGGGGGCGTGGCACGCCGCCTGTGGGGGCGTGGCACACAGCGCGGTGGGGAGTGCACAGCGCGTTTCCAGGGGGCGGCCACAATGGTACTCCCCTCCCCGATGGTGCCGGGGGCAGAGTGCTCCCCTGCCCCCCATTCCTCCGCCAGTGTTTAGGTGTACTCTCATTTTCCTACTCATATTGAAATTCTGCCCCTCAATGAGGCCAAACTTAGTTTCACAAAATGTTTAGGGGTATGCGTACCCCTGCGTACCCCCCCCCCAAAAAAAAAAAGCACTGTCCAAGTCTATATGCAGTTAACTGTGCTGTTACTCTTTGGGTACAGTTTTCGGATGTGTGTGTAATTGACATGTTGCTTTATGATTAGTCTGCCTGCATTGTTTTCTGAATGAAGACTTATTCACAAGACCCACAAGAAAACTATGACCTAGGAGCCATAAAAAGCATATATAATTTTTGCACGGGACCGCATACAATGTATCATTATCAGCTTATCCATATTATCTCAATAAACCAATGCATGGAAAATATCTATGTAAGAGTATGGAAAAATGTTCTATATATTGTTAACAGAAGCATAAAGCTGAGGTTAGATTATAGAATATGTTACTGAGTTTATGGGTTTGGGTTAGAAAAATAGCCTCCATCCTAATGACAATATATTATAAGAGATATATCTGGTAAGGGAAGCTGTGTGCAGCGGTATATGCAAATCTTGAGTTTTCATAAAAAGAATAAATAAAAGTATGCACACAAAGTGTTTTATGGTGATGCATATGGAAAACATCCCCCTTTAGATGGATTCCTGTGAGTTTTCAACTAATAAATATTATGACTTACTAATTCATATTACCAAGTGTTTTTCCAGTGAGCTGCTTATTTCTGATCATAAATAACAACACTGTTTTACTAATAGCTTTTTAATGAGTAATAAATAATTGCTCCATTAATATAAAGTGCACTAATTTGTTCTACTCATGAACTCATTTCTCTCTTGTGTATAAAGCATAGATTTCAAAATTATGGATACCCTTATTCTATAAGGTACAATAATAATTATGGTTATAAACAGATTAGGTGACAGAAACAAAATAAGGTTATATTTACATCAATGGAGGTGGACAGGTTTTGATATAGTTTCCAATGCCTTTTCACATGAAGGTCGTCTGGTTTGAATGAGAGCAGTTAAGAAGTTGGGAATTAATTACACAGTATATATAAAGAAAGGTGATGGAATCTGGTTGCTTGGTCTTACATTTAGGTTTTTTGTTGCCAGAGAACTTCAGGCCGCTCTCATATATCAACATCTAATTAGGAAAGGCCCAAACACAGTTTCTTTATTTACCAAGTGGGGATGCAACTCACTAGCTTCATTTACTTGTGTGAAAACTCCATTGAATTCAATAGGACTTACTTTTGAGTAGACATGATTAGGTTTGTGCTGTAACTCTACGTGCTTTGCAGTAGATTTTTGGGTTCCATGACTGAAGTAAGCTTCTGTTAGGAAAACTATAAGCACATCTTGAAATTTAAGTTTGATTTTTGTTTCCTGTGAAGTATCAAACACACCATCTCAGATAGTGGTCTTTGATGGACTATGCCGAAATGGCAAAGCTAACTGGGAAGTCCAGGAACCAAGAAGACAATAAATTTAAAAAAGAATGGGAAATGTTTATAATGTACCGGTACATACAAAATTATTGTAAACAGGTTAAAATATTAGCTGGATTTTAAATGCACTTGTAATGCAATAGAAACTACAGATGATTTAGGATGATGAAAATGTTGGAGAGCATTGATATGCAGATGAAAACAGAATTAAGAGGACCCATGAATGGGATGGGGGGAAGTCAGGAGATTCAGAGTAATCTCGATACGTGAATGTGTAAGACATTTGGATGTAACTGTTATGATAAACCCGGCCTGTGCAAGTTGTGAAACTGCCCCAATAGCCAGAGCCATCACATGAGCACATCCCGGCTACAGAGGAGTCTGGGGTGCCGGTTTAATAAGTGATTGTTCCTAGATAGAAACAACACACTCAGCCTTTTAGGCTAAACTAATTTATTTAAGTATTTGTGCAGAGAGTTCTCTGCTGCCATTTCTGCATCCGTTCAGCTTCAGGACAAGCAGTAAGAGAAGTGAAAGTAAGTGAACGCGCAGACTCAGATTACATCATTACATTCCATACAGAACATAAACAAAGCAACTTTCACATGCGTCTGTGTGAGAAGTAAAAGCCACATGATTCCAGTCAGTAGCAGTTGCCACTCGACTGGGGAGAAAATCACAACAGTAACTTTATCATTTTTCTTCTTTGTTTCTCTCTCTCTCTCTCTCTTTTCTTTCTTTTCTTTTGTACCTTTTCTCTTTTACCTTGGTGAGGTTTGGGCTGAGCATAGCTACACCATTCTGTAAGAGTAGCAGTCTCATTCAGATGCACTACCCTTAGAAGACTGATCCAATCTGATGGGTTGCAGAATGCTTTGAGGGATTTTCTAGCTCACATGGCTGTCACTCCTATCAAGGATCTTGTCTCATAGTGGAATGGTGAGATGCATAGAGTCTTTGACATGATCACTCCTGAGAGCTGCGGAGCATGTTGGTGCCATTGGAACTCCAGTGATCTGTTTGCCATGGACCGGGAGGGTCAGTGGTTATAGCTCAGGTGGTGTAAGTGTCAGTCTGAACCTGACTGAACATGTGTGAAGCTACACAACTAGTGAAGAAAGCTGATTTCTCTGCCACTACTGGGCCCACAAGTAGCAATCTGGCAAAACGTTTCTGAGTGGTGAATGGTATCCTATGAAGAAGATATCCTATTCTCTTATCAAGTCCATATGGACAGACATTCTTGGGGGTTATTGGTAGATAGGGACTGCATTTAACATTTGATTGATTGCTGATGTTACAGTTTTTAAGTAACTATAGCAAAGCACTTTGATCTACTGTTAGCTAGCTGCAGCTCTGAATCAGATGGAAATATGTTGCAATAATGCTGCTGTTAGATTTTATACATGCTTATAAGACTATGTTCATAAAAAGTATAATTTTGAAGAGCTTTAAAATTCATAATAATAAAGGCTTATAGAAGAAGACACACAAGTCAGTGTTTCTGTAAATGCCTTGTTATTAAATTGCTAACTCTACTCATTGATACAGTAACCACATGCAAAGGTGGTTTTGTTTCTCATTTATTTTTTCTGATGAGACTCTGTCTCCTGTGGGGCTTCAGTTTTGATGTTGTTTTCCTTGCTGTTGACTGGATTTATTTTCTTTCCACAGAAATATTCCCTGTGTCATCCTCCATCATTTTAGAATACAGTCTTTATGCTTGCACACAGAACTCTAGTTTTGTTCAGGGAATTTGGGGCTTTTCTTAAAGAAAATGGTGGCGTTCCCTTCCCCTTTGTATGAATGAATGGCCCTGATTTAATTTATAACAGTATACAAAGTGAATGCATACAAGATAAGAAAGGATAATGTGTCCAGTTTAATGCTTTTCAAGAGACCCTGTTACCAGGCATATCCATCTTTCAAATTTGGTGGTGCTATGGCATAAATAGTAAATATTATACAGCAAGGTCCTTTATATGATGGCATCAGGTCATCACTGTTTATCTCACTTTTAGCACAGGAAATCTTGAGAAGGCACTCTTAAGATGTGGTAGGTATGATCATGCTGGCCTGGCATGAGCTTCAAATCTGTATGAAGCTTTATGCCTATACAGTGGTACCTCAGGTTACATACGCTTCAGGTTACATACTCTTCAGGTTAAGAACTCTGCTAACCCAGAAATAATGCTTCAGGTTAAGAACTTTGCTTCAGGATAAGAACAGAAATTGTGTTCTGGCGGCGCAGCAGCAGCGGTAGGCCCCATTAGCTAAAGTGGTGCTTCAGGTTAAGAACAGTTTCAGGTTAAGAACGGACCTCCGGAACGAATTAAGTACTTAACCAGAGGTACCACTGTATTTGCACTTGGCCAAAATATAGCAAAGGGCAGAATCTGCAAATTATGCCATGATCAAAAAGCTGAAATTTGAACTAAATTGTGAAAGGCCCTGCAGAGCTGGTGAATCTGGAAGGAAAAAGAAGTAGTGCTAAGTGTGGGGCAAGAAGGACTGAAGAGGGACTGAAGCTGAATGTTCAGGACATTAGCAAAGTAGAACACAGTCATACCTTGGTTTTTGAACAGCTTAGTTCTAGAATGTTTTGGCTCCCAAACGCCTCAAACCCGGAAGTGACTGTTCCAGTTTGCCAACTATTTTTGGAAGCCAAACACCCAACATGGCTTCTGAAAGGGTGCAGGAGCTTCCTGCAGCCAATTAGAAGCTGTGCTTTGGTTTCCAAGCATTTTGGAAGTCGAAATGGATTCCGTTTGACTTCCAAGGTACAACTGTAAAGATCATCATGTTTCACATTGGAGTAGGAGAAGACTTTCTCTTTCATCCAGACATTTTCTGCAGGGATCACACTTCATTGGTAGCACCTGAAGAAATAGTGTGAAAGTGCTTTGAGGTCATTTCACAGCTATTGAAAACATGGGGGATGAAAAATTCGAGCATGTGGACAGGGAAAAAAATTCTATATATTTATGGATGCTGTTGTCCACCTTGAGCTGCATGTCAGTAGGGTGAATGATTCATTCAAATATATAAATAGTGGCACCCTCCACAATAGCACATTGCCCTCCATCCACCACCACCCCATCAGTTTCTGTCACTTTTCTGTTGTTTATGGCAATAAAGCAATTGTTGAGAGAGCGAGAAAATGTAATATTAATGCAGGATATTACATTCATCAAAACTGAAAAGTAGCTGAAGACACCCATCACCAGCCACATTAGTTAGCCCTTTTCAATACCCATCTGTTCTCCTTGTGATCACATATCTGAACTAACGGAAAGGCAGGATGCCAGAGTGCAGAGCTGCCAATAACAGAACAGCTGTGAAAAATATGTAGCCTAATACAATATTCAAACCTGTAAATATTGGGTTCTCAGTGGACTGTCACTTAGTCTGCGCAAACACATACCACAAAGAACTCTCCACATCAATTGGTAATACAGAGCATCATTTTGTCACTCTCTGCATTTTGTGATTCACCAGTACATACACCCAAACACTTACCTTTTATTGTGGTATAGTTGCTGTTTGACCCTAGATTTCTTTGAGATAATTTAGAGCTTCATGTCCGCACCTTGGATCAGTTGAAGCTGTATATGAGAGAGTGCATGTCGTTTCCCCCCATTCTCACCAATGGCTGGTTATGTCCAGATTAAGAAGCATTCCATGGCTGCAGACATGCCCCATTCTCATTTTTCCTCTGGCTAAGCATTAAATTTATGAGCATGGATGCTGGGTGCAGAGAGCCCCTCTATGTTTTTGCTTCTGTATATAACAACTGGTATTCCAGAATTCTAAACCCGTGGGGGATTAGGGAAATGAAAAAACCTGTGTCTGTCTGAGCTGTGGTGAACCTGGTTACTGAGATTAAATTTTCCTGTAGCCATCTGTCATGGATGCTTTAGTTGAGACTCCTGCATTGCAGGGGGTTTGACTAGATGCCCCTCAGGGTCCCTTCCAATTCTACAATTCTATGATTCTATAAAACCACTTTGGAATCATTGCCAAATATGCAGTGGAGTCTAACCATTCATCCATCTAGCTCAATAATGTCTGCACTGAGTGGCAGCATCTCCCCAGGTTTTCAGACATGAGTTCCCCCCCCCCCCAGCACCACGCAGAGATGCCCAGATTGAACTTAGGGCCTCTATCAGTCTTCTCTATCACTGAGGTACAGGCTCTTTCTCAAAGATCCTTTAATCAAATACTGCAATCTTTAACCTAATTATCTGGAAGTAAGTCCCATTGAAGCCAATGATTAATCCTATTAAACTCAATGTCTCTTCAGCTCGTTCCATTATAAAAGTAAGTACACATCCACTTCCAATGTATTCTCCTAGCTTTTGAGCAAAAATATCACAAATCCTGTATGTATTATCATATTTACCTGACATCCCTATTAAAATTCCAAATGTGCAAGATTCCTTAATCATCAGTTCAAACCTGCCTAATTAGAATGTTCTCATTAAAGTAATTAGTCCCTCTCCTGAAGGGCTAATCCATTGATCTGTAATATTTTCATGTTAAGCCTTGCACTAATGCCCTTCCCAAGATGAAGGTCTGTCAATATTAAAAGAACTTGTGTGAAATGATGATTAAAGAGATTTCTGCTTTTGTTTGTAATTTTCATTATAAATGGATGGAATAACAATCACAGTACTTTTAATATGCCATCTTTCATCTATAGGGCCCTACAAATATACATTTGTAATTACCTTTGGTTAGTAACACCAATTATCATATTACATTAGGTTTTTCCTACACAAACAGTTTTTCTGGGTTAATAGTCATATTCAAAGCTAAATCTCTGCTATTTTACATGTTCAAATGGGTGCATTGGATTCTGAAATTAGTGGCAGGAGAGGGCAATATCTACTGTCATGGACTGGCTGGATGCAGAGAAGTGGTGGAAGAAGAAGGCTCAGAGCCTGGGGATTGGTGGTGGGACAGCAATAAGTGGTCAGAGGGAAAAGAGGAAGCAGACTGAGGAGGAGGTGTAGAAGCTGCAGAAGTAACAAGGTTTAGTGAGCAGGAAGAGGCTGTGGCAGAGAGCGGTCCAGAATCAGAGGCAGAAGCAGGAAATGGAGAGAAATGGGGGCAAGCTGCTGAAGAAGCCTGTGAGTCCCCTGTCCTGCTGTGACCAGGTCCAGTGGCGGAGCTTCATGCTCCGGCACCGGGGGGGGGGGAGAGCAGGCAGGGGTGGAGCTGGCACACGTCCTGGGGGTGTGGTGCGCTGCCCGTAGGGGCATGGCGCCGAGCACACGCGGGGGGCAGCCGTGATGGCACCCCACCGGGATTGCACTGCCATGGGCGGTGCGCTCCCCTGCACTCCTCTTCCTCTGCCAGTGACCATCTTCCTTCCTCCCTTGTCTCCCAGAGCATGAAGAGGAATGAAGAGGGCAGAGCAAAGAGAGACAACATGAAGGAGCCTCAGGTTGCTGGGAAGGTCCTGGGGGAAAAGGAGCCTTAGAGAGTGGTGGAAGGCAGGGACCTTCAGTCCTCATAACTGCCTCATTGGGACAAGACCTACTGGCAAAAGTTGCTGTGATCCTTAGGCCTGAGCTGTTTTGGTTCTTTGAATAAAAAGTTTAACCTCACTGATGCACTGAGAATTATTTCTGACTTGTTCCCAACTCCTGCCTTGACATCTATGTAAATTCCCTTGATTCATATATGCATTGATCTGTGCAGAGGCTGCGCAGTTCATCGTGCTGTGAGACCTGCAAGGTCTGCACCCCTGCCCTCTTTCATGCCTTGGCTTGAGAGGGCAGGGCCCTGACTGACTCCAACTACAAAGGTTGCTACAGCTGCTCAAGGTGCCTTGATTATATCTATTGTTTTTTAAAAAATATTTTTATTAAAGATTTTCTTGATTTACAAAGGTATGTGTATTGTGTAATGTCTCTCTCGTATTTTTTCCATGTAACATTTTTTACAAATCAGTTTCGTTTCTTGAGTCATTAGGAAGAAAAGGGGGAAAGAGGTGGGCGGGATGGGGAGATGGGTGGGGTGGGGTGACGGTGTTTCTATTTTACTTAGTATACATAGGGTTTGGTGTCAGCGTTGTTTGTGTGGGTTCTTTGTTGTTCGCTTGTGCTCCTTTGGCAGTGAGAGAGGTCAGGGTTGGCGTATTGTTAAGCATTAATATTAGAGTGATGTAAATTTCGTTATGTCTTGTCATTATTAAGGAATTGTATTTTGTGATTTTTTAAAAAAATGTTGTGAGCCACTTTGAGCAGGGTTCACCACGGAAAAGCAACATACAAAGAAACAGTGATGATGATGATACATAGGTTCTCTGTGGGATCTTTACACTGCATTGCACTAAGAGAGAAAATCTGTTTCTACTGCTCTGTGCTGACTGTAAGCCCTATGAAGACTTTGTTCTCTACTAATCAATTTCCTCCAGCTCTTTTCCAAGTCTTCCTATGGACAACTTGGCTTGTTCCCTTATTTCCAATAGTATCATCTTTAACAAGGTAGGCAGAAGTAATAATGATACTACCCTCAAGTCTAGAGAGGCTTCTATGACCAAATAACCACTAATGATTTTTCCGCTTATACGCTGGAGGTTGGGAATATTAAATTAACTGGTACAGATAAGCTAGTATCTGCATTAGCTGCTTAATCTATCTTGCAAGATTGTGTTTTAACTAGTGTTGAGCTTTAAGTTCTCAGCAGAGAACAGCACCCACATTTCAGGTCAACCAAGAAGAGCAGAAAGGAATGGCATCATTATGGATGATTGGAAAGAGTTCCTGCACACCAAGATATTGTGCAGAGTGCCTGGGAGGGCAAAGGATTCTGGGTGCCAAGCCTAGGGGGTGCTGCAGGGTGTCACAACTATGATGTAGTGAATTCAGCAGAACAGAAGTAAAGATGCAGAGGGCATCAGATTTTGGCCTATCTCATGGTGCTGATGAAATTTGAAAAACCAAAATCTGCCCCTGCTGAATGCACACACATGCATGTACACACACACACACACACACACACACACACCCCTCTAACACAACTAGTAAAATTAGGGCAAAGAAGTTTCAACCCAGTGTCTCTACAACATGAATTTAGATTTGGACAGCAACTGTGCATCCATTTGCAAAAAAGGGGAAGCAAGTTTTGCATAGAACAAAAATGCAAACAAACTGTGCTTATGCCCATCCTTGTTTTGGTTCAGGTTTTTTCTTTCTTTCTTTTATTTGTCCTTCAGTGAAACTGAGTATTTTTGACACCATGAGCATTATGGAAATGCTGACCTGCGACACTGTTTTGATAATGGATATCTCTGTTAATTTAAGACAGCTTCCTCTTAACTCAGCAAGGCAATACATCTTCATTAATGAAAGAACAATTTGTGTCTGTCAGACTTCAATTTGAATCTCCTGGGGTTACTCCCAGTGATTTTCTATATTTATTTATTATGCCTTATTGTGGTTCCCCCCCTTTGTCTATATTTCCTTCTGGACAAAACATCCTTTGTTTGTTTAGCTCAGATGCTCAGCTTTAAATTATGCATAATGTAATTGCCGTAAAATGCCTATTGCTTAATCAAATTCCTAGTCCCCCCTCCTTCAATAACAATGCTTTGCATTGGATTTTCTCATTCTTATAAGTCCACTTTATATTCATTCTCATTCATGGTCTTATTCTAAATGCATAAATCTTCACTTTATTCGATGTATTATGGAAATCTATATCACAATATTTCCTTCTCAATTTGGCCAGGAAGCATATCCCCTGCTGTTAATTGTTCTGAAGCTGTTGTCATTGACACATTATATGGCATTAGACTGCATTGCCATCAAGTATACCTTCAACAGGGTATATCTAACTTTTTCTGTTAGAAGAGTATCAGTTCCAAGCAAGAAGTTGTATGTTGGTTCTGCAGTTATTGACAGTCTTGAGGACACTGATTGTAACCATCATAAAGCCACCTTTGCCTTTCCCCATCAAGGTCCTCAATATGGGTCTTTTACTTCATAAAGGTTTAGGCTAATCAACATATTTAGCTTTAGAATTAAAAGGGGGAAAGTAAACACAAAAAAGTAATATCACTTTTGGCCTTTTCATTCAAACCTTCCCTACAACTTAGCATAGCTGTCAACTTTCAGATTTGAAAATAAGGGATTTTTTGAAACTTTCGGATTTGAAAATAAGGGATGCTGCGAGGGCAGTGCAATGGCACCAAGTAGCCTCACCACCCTGTGATCCAGAGGCTGTGCGTGAACGGGTGAGCGAAAGAGCAAGCGCATAGACAGCAGACAGGCTGTCTGTCTGGTTGGGCGTGAGGGTCTGGCTGCACAAGGCATGCAAGCTCCGCCCCCAGTCGGTCTCAGACTCCTTATTGGCAGCCGAGCAACGCAGCTGAGGAGCCTCCCTGGCCGGCAGGGAGGGAGAGGAGCTGCTTCCTTTGAAATCCGGGAAATTTAAGGGATATCAACAATCCGGGATAGCAGCAGGAAACGGCATTGGAATAAGGGAGTTTCCCACAAAAAATGGGAGGGTTGACAGCTATGAACTTAGTGAAGTTCCAGGTAGGCCTGGGGTGTGATTTTGATAACATTAGCTGGAGGGATCATTCCCTTTCAGTGGCTTCCTTAGGCATTCTTTCTGTTTTCTTAAACATTTTCTATTTATCAGTCCTAAATGCTAAGCAAGGAATTCACTTTCATTTCAATGAGAGCCAGACTGATCAGTGTGGTGGACAGAGCTGTGGAGCCATCCTCCCAGTCTGACACCTCTACAGCTTACTAGGACAGAGATGAAGGAAGTGGCTGCAAAATCAGAGCTGAATGGACAAGCCAATTGAGCCAATCTGGAGCTTGCACTGGTGCATCTGACCAGCCCTGACCTCGCCTCTTCCCCAGCCAGCTCTGGTCCCATCTAAGTAAGATGCAGATACACCATTTTCAAGAGGGCAGTTCCAGGGCTCTGCCCTACTATGCCAGCCACTAATGAATAATGGATTTTGAACTTCTAGCTCATTAAAAAAAAAAATCTCTGGACAAGTACCTCTTTTGTGCCTTCTCTGTTTGAAGCATCATTGCTCAATGGTTAAAAGCAAGGTGTCTAATTTCAGAAAGATAAACTGTCATAGAGAATTATTTTAAGACTACACCATACGGAATTATTTGAAGACCACAGTTGTTGTTTTTCTGTGTTGCTATTATTGTCCATAGTATAGGGATAAAAAATTGAAACCTTTAGCCACTTTGAAAATCGATGCAAACTGCTTGTTACTCAGATGGACTGTCATACAACAGAAGACTATGCAATTAATGAGCTGCACTCTCAGATAAACCACAAAGAGACCTATATCGCCATTTAGAAGTGAAAAAATATTTTTTATTACTGTTTTAAAAAGTGATGGAGCATGTGATTTATACTGACAGATTTACCCTCCATCTAAACATTGCAAAACATGGTGAATTCCTTGTGAAAAGCCAAATTGGTTATCCTCATAGGTGATGGGAGAAAGGTCTGAGCTGTCATGATCAAGGGGACCAGACTTAGGTCCACGAGGCTGAAAGGCTTGTTGCAATTTTGCCAACAGACACAACCCGTTTACTTGTAGATTTACAATGCACAAGACTGGAACAGATATTACCGAGAGTCCTTTGAAAATCAGTCAGGCATGGTGGCACACAAGTAGTTTTACTAGCAGAAAAGGTTGCCTAGGACTTTATTTTCATAATTTAACACATGTAATTATCAAAAAATAATTGGCTGCAGTAAAAGTAAGACAAGGGCAGTTTAAAATGGGTAAAAGGGCACCATTGCCATAAACAAATGGTGCCTAGTTCTAACCAAAGGTGGTAGGAGAGCTCACAGCTCATTGCCCTCTTTATTGTTGTTTAAGTAATTGATCATTCTCACTTCCAATATATTGATTCTCCTCATATTCAACAGAGAAAAATAAAAATAAAAATAATTGCTTTTTCTTTCTTCTTCTTTTTAGGAATGCAGATATACATGCACCATTCATAATTACAGTGAGACTATAGCAAATAATGTCTCTTTCTCTTTTAACAGAAGCCTTACTTGCTTCTGGGCTACTGCAGTTGTATAATTTGGGGCTTTCACTAGCTAAGGGGATATATTATATAAAGGTAAAGGGACCCCTGATGATTAGGTCCAGTCGTGGACGACTCTGGGGTTGTGGCGCTCATCTCGCTTTATTGGCTGAGGGAGCCAGCGTACAGCTTCCGGGTCATGTGGCCAGCATGACTAAGCCGCTTCTGGCGAACCACAGCAGCACACGGAAATGCTGTTTACCTTCCCGCTAGAGCGGTTCCTATTTATCTACTTGCACTTCGTGCTTTTGAACTGCTAGGTGGGCAGGAGCTGGGACCGAGCAACGGGAGCTCACCCCATCGCAGGGATTTGAACCGCCGACCTTCTGATCAGCAAGCCCTAGGCTCCGTGGTTTAAACCACATATTGTTTGTTTATTCTAAAGATTTATACTACGCTTTTTGGTCAAATAGCCAACAACCAACTGTTTAAAATACAGAAAATATGCAAAGCAACTACTCACCTTTTGGAGACAGAGTGCCTGAGAGAGATTCCTGGAGGAAGCATGATGTTAAAGCCTCTCCGAAGCCAAGTACTGGGGATTGGAGCAGCAGCAGACCACATAGTCTGGCATTGACACTCACCTGACCTCAGGTGCTTATAAGGGCTTATAAGGGGTACATGAAAACAAGGTTGAAATTATGCAAATGCAGCAGTAGAGGACATCCAGCACTCTTGCATTTGCACTGCACTCACCTTGCCCCGCTCTTGCCCCTCCTCTACTTCCTGGTAAGCAGCAGCAGCACAACCAATTGCTGGCCATTTGAGCAAGGGGCAGCTGTGCATGATGTGTTTGTGCATGGTGCGTCTGGAACCTGGAGGAAAAGGGCAAAGTGAGGGGATATGTGGCCAGAAATAGATGATAGCCAAGCTCACACTGGCAAATGTTTGGAAATCCATAATGATGAAATTAATGGCTTGCAGGAATAGCATATGCAGTAGCTGTACAACACCACCACCACCACCACCAACAACAACAACAGGTTGCCCCGGCCACTCTGGGCAGCTTTCAACACGTATAAAAACATCATAAAACATTAAAAACTGAGATCCAGCACCGAGGGCCTTCTGGTGGTTCCCTCACTGCGAGAAGCAGAGCTACAGGGAACCAGGCAGAGGGCCTTCTCGGTAGTGGCGCCCGCCCTGTGGAATGCCCTCCCAGCAGAGGTCAAAGAGATGAACAACTATCTGACATTCAGAAAATACCTCAAGGCAGCCCTGTTTAGGGAAGTTTATAACCTGTGATATTTTAATGTATTTTAATATCTGTTAGAGGCCGCCCAGAGTGGCTGGGGGGACCCAGCCAGATGGGCGGGGTACAAATAATAAATTTATTATTATTATTATTATTATTATTATTATTATTATTATTATTATTATTATTAAAAACTGCCTGGATCAGAGCTGCCTCCAGATGTCTTCTAAAAGTTGTATAGTCATTTATCTCCTTGACATCTGATTGGAGGGCCTTCAACGGGGAGGTGGCCACTGCCCAGAAGGCCATCTGCCTAGTTCCCTGTAACTTCACTTCTCACAGTGAGGGAACCGCTGGAAGGCCCTTGGAGCTGAACCTCAGTGTCCAGGCTGAACGATGGGGCTTTAAAGGTCAGCACCAACACTTTGAATTGTGTGCAAAAAAGTACTGGGAGTCATATGAGTCTTTGGAGTCTATTTTGGCTGTCTTAATGCAGCAAATTTGGGAGACAGGTGAAAATATGTTTATCTGTGTATAGACTGAGGGTCATGTTGATCTTCGGACTTCTAGAAAGGGGTCGTTTTTAAAAGCACAATGAAAGAACGTTTGCAGAATCAACTACAGCAGAGGTGGCCAATGCAGCAGTTGTTAGACCACAACTCCCATCCTCTTTGATAATTGAGCATGCTGGCTGGAGCTCATGGGAGTTACAGTCCAGCAACACTTGGAAGGTACTGTGTTGGCAATTTCTGTACTAGAGGATGCAGACAGCTATATTTTTTATTAGCCTTGGGGGGCTACTTTCCATTCGTCTTACTTTCATTTATGGAAGTGAAGCTTCTGAGTTATGCCTCTTGCTTCTTCCTTCTTCCTGCTACACATCCCACAAGCTCAACTAGTCATTATTGCTCTGTATGTATCCCTTTTGAATCCACAATGTGTTTTGGAGTTTTGCTGCATCTTTAATTCTGCTCAGTTTACCACTGTAAATGATACCAACCAGGCAAACAAAATGCTTCCTGGCCAGTAAAGCTTTAGCAGTGCCCTTCACCACAGTTATTGTATATCTTTGTAGCTGTTTGAGTATATTATTTGTGCCTTGGCAAGGAAAAGGAAGGGATATGAACTTTCTTGAATATGAATGCTCTTGCCTTTGTCAGCTTATATACAACTTGAAGAGATGGGAAAATGCTTATAGAATATCTGTTTACTCCAAGGAAAGAAGGGAGTGTGCTCTCTGTTAAAATATATTTATGAAAATGAGATTCAAATGACTGCATTGCCACACTTATCTACATAAACAAATAGATTCAAGGGCACCATGATCCCGCAGTCAAATAAAAGTTTCTCTAAAGCCGCCATCACTTTTACAGCCCCACATTTTTTACATTCGCTTAAGTTGACTGAATTATTACCGTAAATGCAGGTGGAGTGGGAAATGAGGTCATGTCTTCTGGTAAACATTTCATTCCACAGAAATGAGAAATAAAAGTGGAGGGAAGTTTATTTCACTACATAGTGCTTTAGATACTTGCAAACTCTTGATCTATTTCCTGTAAATGTACAAAGGGACCATTGCTGAAACTAGATACACAGCATTAAAGGTACCGTGCTGCAAACTTACAGTAAGTCATCCTTCCTACTGTAATTTGCCAGCTTGTTAACACCATGTTCAGCACTTCCCAATCCCATGTACCTGACCATGAAGGGATCCATGAACTCACTCCTTCCAAAACACCTGACATGAAAGCTGTTCATCACAAGAGTGGCAGCTATCAGGGCTGGTCTATAGTACACATGAGCAGGTAGATCGTTAAGGAGGCAGGAGATGAGAATGGAATCAGAACTGAATCCTTCACACAGAGGGAGCAAGAGGCAGGGTTTGGCAAAAACACAAAACAAAACAAAAACAAACCAGAAAGTTTCCTCTCTCTTTTTGTTTTTGAAGTTCAGATCTCCTTGAGATTGTCGGAATCTTCAAATGGAATTCTTGAAGCTCCTGATTCAGATGTTGAGCAAGCTCCAGCCTTCTTAAAAGGTAAAGGGTAAAGGGACCCCTGACCATTAAGTCCAGTCGTGTCCGACTCTAGGGTTGCGGCGCTCATCTCGCATTATTGGCTGAGAGCCAGCGTACAGCTTCCAGGTCACATGGGCAGCATGACTAAGCCGCTTCTGGCGAACCAGAGCAGCGCACAAAATGCTGTTTACCTTCCCGCTGCAGCGGTACCTATTTATCTACTTGCACTTTGACGTGCTTTCGAACTGCTAGGTTGGCAGGAGCAGGGACCAAGCAACAGGAGCTCACCCCATTGCAGGGATTCGAACCGCCAAACTTCTGATCGGCAAGCCCTAGGCTCTGTGGTTTAACCCACAGCGCCACCCACGTCCCTTCCAGCCTTCTTACCCATCTCAAATAGTGAACAGTGACACAATACTGGAGCATTTGGTGGGGCAGGGCGAGTGGGGCAACTGTGCTCACCTGGCTTCCTAATGGTGAACACTGCTGTTTGTTACTGAGAGGGAGAGGGAGAGGGAGAGGGAGAGGAGCAAGGCAGTGGAGAGCTTGATGGTGCAGGTGAAGCAGGGGAAGCCTATAATTGACTCCACCACTGATTCTGTGCTGCTCTGGCACTGCAACAAACTCCCAGCCACACACCCCTTTCCCCTCAGAAACAAATAGTGATGCTCAGCGTTAAGAAGTCAGGTGAGCAATGTTGCTGCACCAATATTGTGTCAATATTCACTCTTTGAGATGGGTGGACACTTATTTGGCATGGATGGAGCTTGCCTAAAATATGTAACAGGAGCTTCCATAATTCCGTTTCAAGATTCAGAACCCCCTTAAGGAGATCTAGAATCATAGAATCATAGAGTTGGAAGAGACCACAAGGGCCATCCAGTCCAACCCCCTGTCAAGCCGGAAACACCATCAAAGCATTCTTGACAGGTGGCTGTCAAGCCTCTGCTTAAAGACCTCCAAAGAAGGAGACTCCACCACAATCCTTGGCAGCAAATTCCACTGTCGAACAGCTCTTACTGTCAGGAAGTTCTTCCTAATGTTTAGGTGGAATCTTCTTTCTTGTAGTTTGAATCCATTGCTCTGTGTCCGCTTCTCTGGAGCAGCAGAAAACAACCTTTCTCCCTCCTCTATATGACATCCCTTTATATATTTGAACATGGCTATCATATCACCCCTTAACCTTCTCTTCTCCAGGCTAAACATACCCAGCTCCCTAAGCCGTTCCTCATAAGGCATCGTTTCCAGGCCTTTGACCATTTTGGTTGCCCTCCTCTGGACACGTTCCAGCTTGTCAGTATCCTTCTTGAACTGTGGTGCCCAGAACTGGACACAGTATTCCAGGTGAGGTCTGACCAGAGTGGTACTATTACTTCCCTTGATCTAGATGCTATACTCCTATTGATGCAGCTAAACTTTTAACAAATGCTCAAATGGCTTCTCTCTCCTTCCTTCCTTCCTTCCTTCCTTCCTTCCTTCCTTCCTTTTTTCTTTTCGTTTTCAATACTCTGCCTCTTGCTATCCCACCACTATTTGTGAAGGGGAGAGGAAACTCACCTTGGGTTATAGGAAAAGGGTAGAAGTCTACAGGGAGTTATGATGTCTTTTTCCAGCAAGGGAAAAGTTCAGTCCTACAGTCCTCATTTTAAAACAAAGACAACTACCACTATTACTTGGCCAGCAATTATGGAATAAGGAGATGCCTAATAACGTTTACCTACCTTCCTGCTACTGTTCCCCAGGGTTGCTTGATGATGATGATGATGATGATGTTATTTATACCCTGCCCATCTGGCTGGGTTGCTTAGGAAGAATGAAGTGACAACAAGGGGATGAGTGCCAGCAGAATTAAAGCAGAGGGCCATTTCACAGCAGACTGTACTCCCCTCAATTCTGCTTGCAAAAATTAGAGCAGGCCAATCTCTGTATGGCCTATGAAAAAGCACACACATGAACACCAGTTTCAATACCTTTGACATGCCTGTTCACTGTTGAATCATTCTAAGGCAATTTGGAAGAAGCTGGGAGAGAATGTCCCTGGTGTCGTATTAGCTTGCAAACTAGAGCACAGTTTGAGAACATTTACATCCCCCTACAATCAGTGTGTCTTAAAACACAGTTGACTGGATGGTGCTGGATCGTGCCCTTGAAATCATCAGCTATGTTCTCATCTTGCTGTTGGCACTCCTGTCACAGCTATTGGCCACCAGCTTTTCTAATGGGGGTGACAGAAGGCACAGCGTCCCAAGGGAAGGATTATTTCTCTTTAAAGTATATCCAGAGACAAACAAGATTAACATTCCTATCCTAAGCATATTACTTGGAAGTAATTCTCATTGATTTCGAAGTAATGTGCTTAGGATCAGCGCGACAGACAGATGCAGATGCATTTGGGTAATGCAAGAACAATTTTTTTTTAAAAAAATAATAATAGTCAATTTAAAAGTAACCCGATACTTGAATTTAGGAAGATCCTGTATAATATTAATTCTGGCAAACTGCTTTAAAGTCAAGATCCCTTTCCTCTACTCCCAACATGCATCAAAATGCCCCCTGTGGCAAGAACATTTGAGTTTAAAAAAAGAGAGAGAGAGGCTGAACTGAATATTCACTCATTTGGGTTCAAAAGCAGTTCTTTCATGGACCCCAAGATATTTCCTCAAAAAAATAAAATAAAGGTAGAATCCAACATAACACTCTCATTCTGTCAGTGCAAGGGTTCCTCCTTGTGGAGCTGAATTTTCTCCCTTCTCCTTCCCTTGTACACCCCCAAAACCTGAGCTTCCCCAACCCTCTGGAGTACATCTGGGAAGGATGCAGAGCACATGCAGGAGAGAAGGAGGAAAGTCCATGATGGGACATGGCAGTTGAATACTGCTCCTACACATTGTTCTTTCTACTTTATTATTGTTTGCTGTTACTGTACCCCAAATGAGTTGTTGTTCTGTGCCATTCTCTCCCATGGTTAGGCATCCTTATCCTTCAAAGAGTGACCCAAGCTAATCAGGAATCATAGTAGCAATGAAGATGTCAGATGCTATATAGCCAATCATATTTGCCCTAAATGGCTTCAGCCCTGTATACCTGAAGGAGCGTCTCCACCTCCCATCGTTCAGCCCGGACACTGAGGCCCAGCTCTGAGGGCCTTCTAAGCGGTTCCCTCACTGCGAGAAGTGAGGGTAGAGGGAACCAGGCAGAGGGCCTTCTCGGTAGTGGCGCCCGCCCTGTGGAACACCCTCCCATTAGATGTCAAGGAAATAAACACTCTCTGACTTTTAGAAGACATCTGAAGTTTTAAATGTTTAATGTTTTATTGCGTTCAGTGTTTTAATTTGTTAGAAGCTGCCCAGAATGCACAACATACAATCCAGTCAGATGGGCTGGGTTTATTAACAACAACAACAACAACAACAACAACAACAACAACAACAACAACAACAACAACACTTTTATTGGGCAGCATATAGTTGCTCTTTTTTAAAAAAAAACACCAATCTTTATTAAACATATTTCACAAAATTATACAGCAATATATAGGTGCTCTTAATGAATAACTAATAACAAATAACCAGTTTACACCATAATTCTGTTCTGTTCTGCTTTACTCTAAAGTAAGTTCACCTTGCAGCCTTGAGGAAAATGTTTCCTGGGCTGAGCACCTGAGCGATCCTAGCTAATCAGATTGTGAAATAATTCATACAAAACATACTCAAGGCAATGCTCCCTAAATAGGTGAACGCTTCCCCTTCTTTTGCAGCGATGCACAACAAATCATATTTTCATTTCCCCCCTCCCTTTCTAGCTTTGCCCTCTTCATGAAAGGCAATATAGCGTTGAATAGCAGCCGCAAAATAAGCGACGTTTTCTGGGGCTAAGACTGTGCAATTTGTGCTTTCTTGCTGCCTTGCAATTTACAAGTGATTGCTAACCCCTAGTGGCAGCTTTACAGGGAAGTAGTTGCTCCTTCTAGCTGTAGCCAGCCTTTGACAAACAGCTAATGGATTGCAAAAAGAATTAGTGGCACATAAAAGCCCACAATTCTCCTTGTTGAAAGGGAATTGTATGTGGGCATAGACGCGTGAATGGATTGGTCATGTTGCCTGTCATGATTATTTTTCAAACATTTACACTGGTGAAGAAAATACAAAGCTTGTTGGGCAGATTAAATCCCCCCTTCGTTATCGCTCTTATTTGGGGGGGTGGGGAAGGGCACTTTAATCGTTAAATACCATAGAAGAGTTTATTATATAATGCAGTCTGAGTGTAGCTATGAAGTACCAATTTAATGGTCTATTTTCTTCACGTAAGCCAAAAAAGTAATTATTACAGCTTCATAATTTCATGCATAATCAGGATGTGCACTGTGCACACACAAACGCACCCATTCAAACACACTTGCACGCAGACGCACTTTCAATCCTGCATGTCTTGAGTATATAATCCTACTAACGCCCTATGCATGCATTGATAGAGAGAGGGGTGGGGCCCCACTTTAAGCCCCAACACTAAATCTTCCACCCACAACTGTGCATTGCACAGAGTTGTGTATGAGGGATGCACAACACGAATGCCTCCTGCACAATAGTCGTGCCAGGGCCGGATTTAGGTTTGGTGAGGCCCTAAGCTACTGAAGGTAATGGGGCCCTTTATATGTCCAGCTGTCCTTTGTCAACAACAAATTATCATTGTTTTTTGTGTTGAATATATGCTATATGGCAATTTATGGACCTAATAGGTATCTAAAGCCATTTGCACATAACAAAATATGTATTTTACCATAGCATACATATTTTATGTAGGCAGGCTATATATAGAAATGAGCAAACCAGTGAAATTTTACGGAGCAGGCTAGCAGGTGGGGCCCATTACTTACATCATAGGTGCCTATACAAAACACTGTTGCTGTATGTAGGTTTTATTTTATTTGTTTTTTATCTTAAATTTTGGAAATGTACATCCAGTTTCTTTTTCCTTTAAATTTTTTTTTGGGGGGGGCCAAGAGAGTGGGGCCCTCAGCTATAACATGTTTAGCTTATACATAAATCCGGCACTGGTAGGGACTACACATGATTCTGACACCCGATTGTGACTGACAGGTCAAGCTCATAGTCAGAGGGACTGATTTTACCTAAAACTGCCCTATTCTAGTGCTTTGGGGGAGGAAAGTGAATCCCTTTCAGTTCTTCCCACAAATCAACTTTAAAAACACAAACCACCGGACCAACCTGACAGCAACTTTTTTTCAGGTATGCTCTCATTGGAAAACCATTGTTGTTATCCTTCTGAAATATGACAGGTTTCATTTTTAGTAGAGGCTACTTTGCCCACATTTTTTTCAAATTCTGTAACTCAATAATTAAGTTATAGGCAGGGCCAGCCCACCCATAAGGCAAGGTGAGGTGACTGCCTCAGGTGGCAGGATCCACAGAGATGGCAGGTCCAGTTTCCAAGCGATGCATCGGCTGCCATTGCTCCTGCATGGCCAATGGCAGCTGTAGCGATGCAGAACGCTCTTTGGGGGCCAGATATGCCACCTCCTTGGCAGCCCTGCCCCCAATGCTGCCTCCACAGTGGCCTCTTGGTGGCACCCCTGGTTTCCACCCTCCTGCTGCTACCGATGATGATATTTATTCCCCACCTTGTTCCTGATGTAGATCTTCATGCCCCTCTTTTTCCATGGTGTAGCCAGGGCATTTTGTGGTTCATTCCAGGTGCCAAACACTGGCCCTGGTTATAGATGCCCCTCCATCCATATGCAAATAAAAATAAACCCTGGACCTATAGCTCTCTAGTTTGGCAAGCTTAAGGCACCCTGGGAGAGGAGGGGTCTACTATGCCTGTAAATTATAGAAATTTCTCTTGAAAGGAAAAGTAATAGTTGTTTTTTTTAAATTTCCCAATAGTGAATAGAGATTGGGGGAAGGCCTTTCTCTAACTTATGAGGCCTTGGACCCTGAAGAAAACTGGGCATTGAAGGAAGAACAAATGAATGAATAAATGTGAATTCTAGTGAAAGAAAAACTCCTAATTTATTGAGTGTATACCACTGATAATTCATTTTTCCCAAAGCATAAAAATATGTTAATTATGTCATATGCACTAATATATTAAACTCTATTGAAAAGTGGGTGTTGCTATATTACATAAAATGAATCAATCACAGAATTCATCATGAATATATCTCTTCCATTTTCCTCTGTATGAAAACTGATTTTTATTTGAATTTTATGTTTGATGAAGTAATTCTCAGGAGTTAATTATTTCTTCTCCTTGCCTTTAAAATTAATGGTAGTATGGTTGTTTTATAGCCATTGGTAACCTTTTGCTGTATATTGATCTGCTGTTTTTATGAGGATGAGGATGAGGATGATTGTCAATAATATGTGGAGGAGACTTGGTGGTGAATATAAATTTTGATCTTGAGCCTTAGTACAGTCATTCTGATGCATTGGATAGCTCTGTCGGTAGAGCATGAGATTCTTAATCTCAGGGTTGTGGGTTCAAGACCCATGTTGAGCAAAAGATTCCTGCATTGCAGGGGATTGGACTAGATGACCCTCACTGTCCCTTCCAACTCTACAATTCTATTATTCTTTATTACACAAACTTTTCTGAATATAGGTTTCGACTTGTCTGCACAGGAGTGGGGGGACCAATATGACCCAAGTGGTCCACTTACCAAAGGAAATTATCAGCTTTAAAATACAAGGTGGAAGCCAAAATGCTTAGGAGAGAGGAGTTCGTTCTGGAGGGCTGCTCTTCACATTAGCTGGTACAGAGAAGCAATCTCAAAAGACAGCAGCTGACTTGTTAAGTACAATTGTCACAGCAAGAATGAGGCATCGATACTTTGTGATCTATGAACTCCACCAGACGAATCAGGACTCAGCTAGACCGGTAAAGAAAAAGCCATTTATATGGGTTGTATGTGCGATATAACATTGTGCCACCAGATGGCGATGTGGGGTCCCGTTTTCCTCTACCTGTTTCCCCCTGTTTAAATTTACAACGCTTTAAACTGAAACGCTTCTTTGATGGGTCCAGATCCAGCCTTGGTTACTAGGCTGAATAAAAGGTGTTAGCATTTATGCATCTGTGAAGATGTGAGCCAGTGCTCTCTGACCTTTGCTGGCTGTAAACAAGAAAATGGAGCAAGGCAGCCTCTGAAGGAAACCTCACCCATTATATTCAAGGATGAACAATTTTATGGTGGGAAATAAAACAACCGAGGAGTCAGTATGTATCTGTAAATGAGTGTGTGAGGTACTTTTTCTCCAATGTTTAATAGATTACTGTATTTTAATGTTCTTTTGGAAGCCGCCCAGAGTGGCTGGGGAGACCCAGCCAGATGGGCGGGGTATAAATAATAAATTATTATTATTATTATTATTATTATTATTATTATTATTATTATTATTATCCAACAGTCCTCCACATTTGTCAAAGAAGGAAATAAGGAGCTTGATTCTAGTGTGGGCCAGCTCCAAATTAATCCTTGCGTTTGAAATATGATTTACAGATTATGGTTGATGAGAGAGGGGGAGGACACTCTACTAGTACCTTTTGAAATAGTTTGTGTTCTTCATTTCCTTACATTTAGATCTTTCTTCCAACGTTGAATCAAAGGTGGCATACATTTGCTTCCCAGACATTCACTGAAGCAAGTTCCAAGTACAGCCGTACCTTGGTTCTCAAACTTAATCCGTTCCGGGAGTCCATTCGACTCCCAAAACCATTCGTAAACCAAGGCACGGCTTCCGATTGGCTGCAGGAGCTTCCTGCATTCAAGCGGAAGCCGCGTTGGATGTTCGGCTTCCGAAAAACATTCGCAAACCAGAACACTCACTTCAGAGTTTGCGGCATTCGGGAGCCAATTTGTTAAGGAGCCAAGCCGTTTGAAAACCAAGGTACCACTGTACTGGCAAAACCTGGACATGCCTACCTTCAGCAAGGAAGCGTCGTCATGTGGCTGCAGACCATTTACTGGGACCACTGTACTACTACTTTGTTAGCTGTCCTACTAGGGCATCAGTGAATGATCCAGTGCCAGAGTCTCACATCTGAGCCTCTGAGTAGCCCTTTTCCATGTTACACATGTTGAACACCCATCAGTTGCTTGGAGTAGCCCTGCTTCTGATCTCCATTCATTCAGCATCCATGTCTGAAAAGTGACCCATGAACATACATACATGGGTCGTGCACCAGCTCAGCCGCAGTCGCAGGAGGCTACGAGGGCGCCACGGATATTCCAACAGGGGGACCCTGTTTATACTAAAAACTATGGGGCAGGCCCTGTGTGGATTCCGGCCACAATTGCCAGACCAACGGGCCCTGTGTCCTATGAGGTCGTGGGAGACGGCACTGGTAGCCTTCGCCGCCATGTGGATCAATTAAGGCAGCGGTGGCCCGTCCGAGAGGACGGGTCGGCTACAATGGAAGGGGAACAATCAGCGGTGCAGGCTAGCGGGGAACTAGCAGTCACCCCTCCCCCGGAGGCAGTGGCTGTCCAACCGGGAGACAGGGAGGCTGGGCTGGAAGAGGCTGCGAGTGGGACTGAATCACGACTAGAGGGTGAAGAGACCCAAGTGGGGGGTAGCCCCCGGGGGTCCGAGTTGAGACGGTCTCAGAGGGTGCGAACTCGCCCACGATACCTGGAGGATTTTGACTGCAGGCTGGTACGGAGGAATGGGGGTCATTGTGTGTGTCACACGGGATGTTGCTGTGTGTGTCACACTGGATGTTGTTGTTGTTTTAAGGGGAGTTCTTGACTAAGAGGGGAGGGGTGTTGTGTACTGAAGTAGAGGCACAACACTGGAGTAGTCAGGAACTGGTTAATGGGAGGGATTGCTTTTAATTAGTTGCACCTGGATGGGCTTGGCTATCCCAGGTGCTTATATATAGCAGGAGAGCTGGGGATGTGTGTGTTCTGTTAATGTTCTGTTCGTGTGCTGTGACTTACCTGCTGCTATGAATAAAGACACTATGGTAACACTACTGGCTGGACCCTTGATGTAACAGTTTCCTCTTCTGAAGGTCCCACTCAGGCTCAAAACATTAATATCGGGGGCAGGGCTTGTCTGGGTCTGGGACACCAGGTGAAGGTTAAGAATTATCACATAGCTCCTTTTTCAATAGGTCTAGGGGTGGATCTGGACACTATAAATAAGTCAGAAATTAGATCTTTTTAACAAAAGAAAAAAATCTCTATGGATAACTGTGTTTTAGAATTTCCTGCTCTCTGATGCCATCTGGTGTCGAATGTTTATAGTGAATTCAAATTGCTGTTTCTTTACTAATTTAGCTGAGTCCCTAGGAGCTCAGACACAATCCTGAGTATTGTTGGTCTATTATAATTAGTCCTCTCTTTTTATGACAATGGTCTCCTCTTCTTATGCCAGTATAGATTTCTTTTGGAGCCCTGTGAAGTGTGGCCCCCTGCAGGATGCCTTGTGAATGAAAGCTTTCTAAAACTGAGAAACTCTTCAGAAAATTCTGGGAGGAATTGTGAGAAAATTATTTGGCAGAACTGAAGATTTGTGAAAAGTGGCTGAGGAGACAGAGAATAAAAGTACCATCCAGAGACAACAGTGGAGGAGAAAACATCACATTCACATTTGATTTACACCCGTGTTTTCAAGACCAGCACATCTGAGGCCTGAAACAAATTTGATTAATTCACAACAAAATGCAACACACCAAATTCTTTCTCTGCTCAAAGGAGAATTTACAATTTGTGAGTATTGTGGTATACAATAAGCAGTTCCACATGTCTTAGATTTGCAGTTATGCTTTTTTTCCTGTATGCTCTCTCGTTAATGATATCTTAGCAAGTATTTTCTTTCCAGTGAAAGCAATAAGCAATGTCTGTATTGAATTAAGCCTTTAATAAAGAAGAAAAGTTATAGCTTAAATTCAATAAAAATAGATCTAAAACCAAACGTTGTTCTCATGATATAATTTTGCCCAATTTTATTCTATTTCAAATAGATAAGGAATCTGAAATACATAATATGTACTGAGCTGGATGCAGCCTTTTAAGTTATAGTGCCGAATTGATGTGAGAAGCTGCCCTTAAATCTTTCTTTCTCTTTCTTTCTTTCTTAGTTTATAAAAATACATATATTTTAAAAAATCCCCACATACACCCACCCTAAAAAACAAATCATGCTTGTACAATGTAAATAATACAATCGAAAATAAAGTATGTTTGTAAACAGTTAAGTACAGATTACATCAGTTAAGATGGCTTCAACTCTATGCCTTAGCAGGTTGTCTCATTTTATCGGGCTACTGCTCCTTTGAACTCGACTCCTATGTCCTTTTATCTCCTTTCATTTCACTGAGTGCCACTTTTATTCAGCGAAAAGCATGCCACAACTTCTGTGTGACTTTGCAAAAGTCCTCTCAAAAAGTTTTCATCATATTGCAGACCAAGAAAGAAGGGGGTAGATAAAAACACAGGATATTACATTTCGCAGATTACCGAACTCATCATCCTCACCATCTATGGCAAACAAACCAACGAACCATCTTGGATTTTTGAGAGATACAGTGGCCTTGGGTGGCATGCCTCTGGCTATCAAGAGATCTTGCTATTTTGCTTCTGCTTTGAATGGAATGCAGAGAAAGATCCTGTTTGTTCAGGCCTATAGTCTGATAACGGGGATAACCAGGCTCACTGTCATATGGTTGTGGTGTGTGTGTGTGTGTGTGTGTGTGTGTGTGTGTGTGTGTGTGTTTTATTATATCCCTGACTGTGCTTCTGCTGGCAGTATTCCAAGGACATTGATCACAAGAGCCTGAAACTCGCTGAAAGCCCAAGGAGAGGCAAACTGCATTTACTAGGTGTGTAGTGAATTTTCATGATCTAATCAGATTAAAAAATATACCCAAGGATCAAAGGCAACACACACACACACACACACACACACACACACACACACACATGCCTTCGTTGAACATGCCCCAAAGATATTTTTCCCAGCCTGATCTGGAGGAGAGTGGGAGAGAGAGAGAGAGAGAGAGAGAGAGAGAGAGAGAGAGAGAGAGAGAGAGTATGCACAGGAACATTAAGTTTGATAATGTGCTCTTCCTCCTTTCCTCCCTCCCCTATGTTAGCACAGCATTTACTGATGTGCTTGATCCTGCAGTCAGCAGTGAATTCATTCACTATTTATTAAGGGAACATTCCCCTTGATATGCGCGAATGGTAAGAAGACCCTTTGAGCATCATTTTGTGCAGCCCATCTGGGGGCACACACAAATAAAGAGCTGACAAGCAATCTCCTGCTGACATTTGAGTGCCTGTCCTGAAACAGTGGCAGCACATTTTCTATGCATACGTTGGCCCTTCTTAAAACACATTAAGCATGCAAGGCTTCCTCTGTTACCTCATATTGAATAATGAAGGTAAGGTGTATCTGGAAACTCAGAAATCTCCCAAGGAAAGAAGCTTGCCTGCCGTAGGAACATTACACAAAGCTGTGGTACAAAGCCGTGAATGGCGACTTCACTGTATAGAATGAGACTCAAGTATGTATGTCATGCAGCCCTGCTGGGTACTATAGGTAAAGGTAAAGGGACCCCTGACCGTTAGGTCCAGTCGCGGACGACTCTGGGGTTGCGGCGCTCATCTCGCTTTACTGGCCGAGGGAACCGGCGTACAGCTTCCGGGTCATGTGGCCAGCATGATGTCGTACCTGAAACCACATAGGCTTTAAGCCCATATAAAGGTAAAGGGTAAAGGGACCCCTGACAGTTAAGTCCAGTCACGAACAACTCTGGGGTTGCGGCGCTCATCTCGCTTTAAAGGCCGAGGGAGCCAGCATTTGTCCGTTTCCGCAGACAGTTTTTCCTGGTCATGTGGCCAGCACGACTAAGCCACTTCTGGCAAACCAGAGCAGCACACGGAAACGCCATTTACCTTCCCGCTGGAGCGGTACCTATTTATCCACTTCCACTTTGACGTGCTTTTGAACTGCTAGGTTGGCAGGAGCAGGGACTGAGCAATGGGAGCTCACCCCGTTGCGGGGATTTGAACCGCCAACCTTCTGATCGTCAAGCCCTAGGCTCTGTGGTTTAGACCACAGCGCCACCCGTGTCCTTGCTGGGTACTATAGTGATTGCCAAATGACTGGAATCATAGACACCAGCTCCGGAGGGCCGAGGCACTGTAGGCCCCTCAAAAAAAATCAGGCCCCCTGATTGTTGGAGCTGGGCATGGAGCGACATCAGGACATCACACAACATCAGGTTGTTGTGTTGGGCCTCTTCAATGTGTTTCAGAAGATGCTGTCTCTGACTGGAATTGGTAGGATGAATTTCCTGCAGTAAATACCAAAGTAAACAAGATATTAAGAGCAAGATTGGGGCTGGGCTGTGTGGGGATGAGAGGATAGCCGGTGGTGCCAGTTATATGCTCTCCTCTCAAAGTAAATACCAGACTATGGTAAGATGTGGCGGGGTGAAGATTTAGCCCCCTTCTCTTCCCAATGAGTCACGGTTTCAAGATTGCCTGTGGGGGTTTGCTGCTTCTATTTAAAAGACAAAAATTGCAAGGGCATTAAATGCATGCATGCATACCGTATAACACCAATTGTGGTTGAAGTCAGTTAACTATAGCTAAAATGAGCTTATATACATGCTCTGGTCACATCCAGGCTATATATTCAGAAAGGATTGCCATACAGCTGGAAAATTCCAGACATACCTGGAAATCGGATGTCTAAAATGGTGGGGGGGGGGATTTTTGCTGATTTAGCAAAATGTCCAGAACCCCCCCCCCCAGATATATGACAACTATGGTAATCCCCCCCAAAAATGCTAAAGAAATCCCCTTAAAGCCTAAAAAACATGTGTCCATACGTGAGGTCATTGTAGGGTTTGAGTGTTTGTTTGTTTTTAAAAAAGACTGCATTTACTACAATTGGTTTTACCGGTAGCATTTCTATTGTGTCTGTACGTTACTTTTAGTCATTTCCTGGAGTAAAGCATTATTATTATTATTATTATTATTATTATTATTATTATTATTACAGTATTATTATTATTTAAAGCAATTTTAATTCACAGGTATGATGGGTTTGACTGTGTTTTTAAATACAAAAACAACCAAACTTTTGGGGCGCCATAGAATATGGTCACTGAAAACCACGAATCACCCTCACTGCTTTAAACCTATACATGCTCTTTGCAGATGTCGGTTCATCAGTGCAGCCAATAAAATAGATTTCTACTTTTCTGAAAGAGGTGACAATGGTAGGGGACCCCTGAATAAATACAGCTCACTACTGCTTTGTCTGCGGATGTTGTAGTAGGAGATTACATGGAGGAGAGAGAAACTCTGGGTTTTCAAACTTTGTACTTAACTTTTAATTGCCATTTAGCTTGATTTAACTCCCCATGCTTTGATTTCTGCATCTTCAAAATGAAGTAAATATCACTTACCTACCATTTCAGAACACTCTTAGATTTAGTTAATTCACTCTGAAAGAGATCTTTGAGAGCCTTGGATGAATAGGGCTTAATAAGTGGTGAATTAAATTGACTTTCAGTATATATTAGTCATGGATACAGGATAAAGCACATCAGAATGTAGAGTTTCATTACCCTGTTGTTCATTTAAGCGGCCTGATTTCTCAGCCACTTTCTCAGCTTTTACTCATATGAATCCCATTGACTTAATGAGACTATTCATATGAGCAAAAGAAAGAGCTTGTGCAAATGAAGCCAACGTCATCAAGATGAGTTGGTTAGAGGCGCAGAGAAGAAACCAGGACTGTTCTGGCATTTAAGACTAGAGCGCAGAGCTCAAGGAGAGCCTGCTAATCCTGAAGGTTCTTGTACTAGGTTGAAAGTGTTGATCTTCCCAAAAAATGTTATTTTGAAAATGTTGAGATTTGACTTACATGGGCATGATGTATGCAGTTAAACATAAGATCTGTCCAGGCTCCCTGATTTCAATGGTTGAGATGTAAGCACAACATTAAGTCTACTGATGTTCTCTTGCTTGGAAGCTTGTATGTTTAACTCAGCCTTTCCCAGTTTGATGTCAGTCAGATGTTTTGAACCAGAATCCTCAACGTTTCTACATGTGCTGGCTGATGGGAGTTGTATTCCAAAACTTCTGGAGGGCTACTTTAATGCATCATATACTTTGTAAGAGTCAATGAGGTGGAATGAATAGGACTGGGAAGATCTAGGTTAAAATCCCCATTCCGGCAAAAAGAAATATTGGTTGGAGAAGTCACTTTCTCACTACCTCACAGGGTTGTTCTGAGTATAGAATGAGAGAGACGTCCACATATAGCACTTTGTTCTCCCTAGAGAAAAGACAATAAGCATAGGGGTGTTTTATTTCAATGGCTTAACCCTTCAAAAAATAAGCTGTGTTGAATGTTTTTCAGTTTCAGTTTAGGAATAAATGCCGCACCCTCCAAAATACACTTTGTCTGTGAGAATATTCACTTTTCAGCTCAGCCCTGGGGTGCTTCCAGGCAGCTGCCATTTTGCAGGCAAGATTCAATGAAGAGTCACTGTGCAGTAGTGATTCGAGTGCTGGACTAGGACCTGGGAGACCAGAGTTCAAATCCTAACTCAGCAAAGGTAACTTTGTGCCAGTTACTGCCTCTCAGCAGGTTTACCTCGCAGGTTCGTTTTGATGATGGGGAGAAGTGAGCACGTTGGAGAAAAGGTGGAAAAGAAATGCAATACTAAACAATAAATACAAATTGCATATGAGCAAATTCAGGTTGCACAATTAAAGTGAATTTGGTACTCTTACACAACAAACCCAGTGCCTCCCTCGAAAAAAACACCAATCAGTTGTTGTTTTTTTAATTTAAAAAAATATATTTTTATTTCCAAGGATTCAGGTTAGGTAGCTGACGTAATCAGTACCACCACAGTGAGATTCACCACTGCTAACAACATTATTTTGTGATAAGGATATTGTCAGGAAAATGCACTAGCAAGTGTGGGACATATGTCACTACATTGTATAACCTCCCCAGAAACAAAACAGGATGAATACTGAATAAACTACTGATGTCATAGAGCCTACCCGCAATCCACAGTGCAAATAAATCAAATAAACAGGTTGTCTGGAAGTGACCCTTGGTTGGCACCATTATTTCCCATCCCTGTTGTTGCTTTGGCACATTCTCCCACTTCCCCAGCTGCTGCTGTTTCATTTTTGGATGAATCACACGAGAAAGTGTAACCCGTCAGGGATCACCCATCGCAATACTACAGAATTTCTAGAATTTGGCTTATGTAACGGTGATCCCGGAGGTGGGTGTGAGCAACTGAATTGAAAGGCAACATAGTTGAATAAATGACTGTTCACAAGGAATGTTGAAAAGATCCAGCATGTTTAGGCACTGATGATTCTCGGGGTGGGAGATACAGCTCTGATATAGGGACAAAGGAAGCTGCCATGCTCATATCAATCACATCAAACCATTGTTACCTTAGCACAATATTCACTAAACTGACTGGCAGGGGCTCTACAAAGTTTCGGAAATGGATCTTTCCCTTTGGGACTCGGGAGTTTCTAGACTGAACCGCAGACTTCTTGCTTGCAAAGGATGTGTTTTACCACTGAGCTGTGGCCCTATAAATGAGGTAGTTAATGAAGTTCTCCCATTGATCTGCCCTTACTCTACAAAAGTGTATGCATTCTCTAGCACTTTTCCTCTGAGAAGTTTAGAGTTACATTTGCCTTTTTTTCCTGCAGCAAGAGCACTGATTGGGAAAATAATCTAAACTAATAGTCCTTAATCACACAACAAGAATTAAGTGGCTTGGGTATCTTGGGAGACCAGCTCTCTATATCATTATTGACTAGATGTAGCAACTAGAGGCCCAGGGGCCAATTCCAGACCCTGAAGGGTTTTCATCAGACTGCCATCATGACGCCGAATTGATCTCCCCCTCAGCACACACAGAGACATAGATGTAATTTAGCCGCTTTCTTCCAAGCTGATAAACAAGAAAAGAAACTTTAGTGCCTTCTCCTGCCTGGTGGAAAGCAAGAGGGGCTTTGGTAGAGCTCTCCACTTTGGGAAGGGTTGTATCTCAGTAGCAGAAGATCTGCTTTGCATGCAGAATGATGTCCCAAGTTCGATCTCTGGAATCTCCAGGTGTGGCTGGGAGATACTATTGCCTGAAACATTGGACAGCTGCTACCAGTCAGTGTATACAATACTAAGCTAGATAGGCAGCTTTCTATGCTATACATACAGGTTCAAATCACTTGAGCATAAGCCACTACACAGAAATATAGGAATGAGCAGCTGAGATGTTTCTATGTAAGCCTCTGCTGAAGTTTCTCTTGACACTGGGAAAGAGGGAGGTTGAAGACAGCTTTGCCCAGGACTTTGTTTTATGTTGGACCATATGACATTCTTCTTCAAGCAGTGGTATCTCACGTTTAGCCCTCCCTCAATCAGGATGTTATCTAGTTGACAGTAATTCAGAAAAGAGGGAAAGTGCCATCACAACCCACTGTTAAGGTAGCATGGGCAGTCACTTCTCCATCATTTTTGCTATTATGGCTTAGTTGAGCTCCACCTCTCTCCCGCTTCCACCTCCTCTGCCCACCTTCTCTGCAACACTGTTGTTTCCGGGAGTGACCCTGGTTATTTCCAGCTAGTTGGGGATAGCAGCTGCCAGCCATAGCTACAGTGGGCTGAGTTTGGTTAACCTTCCTGCCCCAAACACACACTTTTATTAGCCTTTTTTTTAAAAAAAAAAATCAAATGTGTGCAATATTGATAGTACGTATAAGTACCTCCAGCTGGGCTCAAATGTATTTACCATCTCCTGGCCTCAGCTGCCCAAGGTGGGAAGAAGATCGATAGATCTTTCTGCTTCGGACACTGACAGTCCATCCCTTTCATCTGGTTACCTGTCTGTGGGTTGCAATTTCTATAACACTTGTTAACAACCCTTAGATGTTCTGAAGCACAGGATGTTGGCTGCCTTGTGCAGCTGATGTGTTGCATTTGTCCGCTTTTGTGTTACTGTGAATTGGGGGCAAGGATGGCGTTTTGTCTTTCACATTTCTTCTTTATGTCTTGTGCATGTTCTAGTGGAAATTTGAAAGGTGCATGGGCTTTTCTTGAGAGAGAAAAACCCTGTGAAATAATGCCTCCATGCACACACATCAGAGAAGCCAGAAACTGGTCTGTTTCCTACATTGTCCAGCATCATTGGCTACCCAGTGGCACCTGTATATTTTCCCTTCCTGTATGTTTTGTTCTCTGCTGTAAATTTGATATTTACATGGTGATTTTCTGAATTGTGTGCAGATAAACAATGAATAAATGATTTTCTTGATTTTTCCTAATATATTATTTCCTAATTATAATAATATATAGACATACTGTACATGCACACACATATATGCACATCACCCTGTATCTTTTCATGCCATGTCAACCATTTTCCTCTAATTTCTATGATAATAAAGCTTCGAGTTCTAACATCACATTTTTATACTGAAAATAATCCCTTGCTCAGTCTACTCCCATGACCGAATGTGGAGGCCATCATTTCACATCTGAGCCTATCTGCTTTACTCCTTTGGTAATGTTAGGCTGGCATTAGCTAAGACCTGCACAAAATCCATTTGAAATTAGGCAGTGTTTTGTTTTTTGTTTTTAAAGTACCGGTAATAGCTGTCTTATTCCTTGTAAAAACTCAACAACCTCAAGAAACAGTGGGACTTCTTCAGGGCAAAGACATCCATCAATTGTCTGGAATTGATTCCATTGCTAATGCTGTTTTCTGTCTTAATTTCAAGGAGCTATACACAGATCAGCTGCTGCTGGAACAAGCACAAGTCCATCTTTTTCATGCTCCATTCCCAGAACGGTGAAAGAAGAGAGGGTTTCAGTGTAACACCACGACCCTAGGCAATGTGTTTGCTACTCCATCTGCTGGCTCCAATGCTGAATCCTGCAAACAGCACTGAACTGGGCCCTTTTGCGAGCCAAAATGTGTCAGTGGTTTTCACTGACATAATGTACCATCGCACAGCAGGTTAGACATCTGGTGAGAAGCCTGGAGGGATCCTAACTCTGCAATTTGCTGGCTGGCAATGTTAGGCAGGGAGAAGGGAGTCAGTCATTGTGTAGTGGGAAGTTCAATTCTGGGTGGTCCAATTAAAAAATGTTCTCAAATGGTGCAAACTCTATTTCAGACCTTAGCAGTCCTAACACTTGCCACCCATATGCCAATCCCCTCCTGGTGCTGGCAGTAATGATTTTGCTGAGAACATGATGCTGGCAGTCCAACCGATTCAGACACCAGATGACTTTCTACTGTCTATCGGGCAAGCATATTTTACGCATTTGCTTCCTTTGTTAGAAAGTAGCAGTGTCTTCCTGGCAAGGCAAGAAAATTAACTTGTGAACATTTTCCTACAGAATGCTGTTGCCTGAAGTTTGATTCTACTTTTTGAGAGAGTATCACCATCGTCATTTTGAAAACAAAACAAAAATCCCTTTCAAAACCCAACCTGCATGAAGGCCACAAATTACCTTGTTCTGCAATTGATACATTTGTCTTTCAGTTCCAATCAGCCAAATGTTGATGCTGAAAGATGCAAAGTCATCAGACAGATGGGTTTTTAGGTGACACATTTGAAAAGTGTGGACTGTTTGTTTTTGGACCACTTGCATTCCCTTGAGGAGAAATGTTAGCCCTACCACCACAACTACCATGCACAATTGTGCTTATTTCAGGAAAGTGAATGTGCCTGTGTGTTTTTCTCCTTTGAAGACCCTCCTTGAACCAGTTCTCTTTTCCCTTGAAATAAATGATGTCATTTATACCACACTGCCTGTGGTATTCTGCCTGAAGTTTAACACAATGGTTTTCAAATGGCATTGCAGTGATTACACAGTTTATCAGGCACCCTTTCCTGGGGACATCAGTAGTGGCAGACGAACTTTCCCAAAAGACATATTTGTGACCTTATGGCTGAATAAAGAAACAGACACAGAAGCTGGGTTGAACTAGGGCCATTTTATTTAGGCTTTTAAACTTGTGCTGATGTAGGGAATGAAAGTTTCTGGAATTCTTGGTGTTGGATCAATCCATTCAGATTACCCCCCCCCCATTTTTCCCAGTTCACTCTTTGACCTTGTTTACATTATGTATACTAGTTGGCCCATTATCCCAATACTTTTTATATTATATTTTTTTTGGGGGGTATAGTTTTTTAGGACAATTCATGAACAGTTTGGAAAGAAGCAGGCACTCAATGCAAAAGGCATCCGAATGCAGGACAAAACTCAGACTAGTCAAATCCATGGATGCAATGGATTCATTTAAAATGGATTCCTCTACCATTCCTATGTTGATGAAACCTGATTGCTATATGCTGTTGTGAAGAAACATTGAATGTGTTCATTTCTCTCACTTTTATCCACAATGGAACATTTTAATCATGTTGCTACTTTCCTTTTCTATTTCCATTCCCACATTAATCCATCTGATGTGCAAAACTCTATTGCCCTTCAAGTAAAATCACTTTGCAGCTGCCGCACACACAAATCCAGATTCCTGCCCTTATGCTTCTCTTGGACCCCCTGCCTCTGACTCCACTGCCAATGGCTAATTGGCAGGCTTTACTGATCTTCTACACTAGCAGTTCTGCTCTCTTCCCCCCACATTGCTTGGCCCAAGGCAGCCTGGGATGTGCTCCCTCACTCCATCGAACACAAGCATGAAGTGTTGTCAACAACAGACGTTGCAGCAGGCCTGGCTTTGGGAGTAGTGGCATCAGCGAGAGCAGAGGGTGGCCTCTGAGGCAGTTTTCTATGCTATGTCAGGAAGCCAACCTGCCTTCTCACATCCTAGGAAGACTGTTTCTGGTTTGATTAATTGGCCGAGTGAAATGGGGCTTTTGGACTAACTCACTTGTTTGGTGTGCCCGAGAGTTTGCTTGTTCCGCAGCATGGTAATTCCACTGAATGTTGAGACATTGAAATGAAATTTGCTACACAAGGCTACTTTCCACATGCAAAGCCCACCCAGACATGCTCACCCAATTTCAAGGACTTCACTGGTATAGTGAAATGCTCCATTGGTATAGTGAAGCATTACATGGTGAAGCAATGTTTGAATGCTTCATTGTGTCAAACTAACTCTAAGTTTTGCTGCTAATGTGTAGAAGAGTGTGTGTGTATGTATGTGTGTTTGGCATGTCCGATCACCCTTTCTGATGCGGTAGCGTTGCAAGATGGCAGTGGCTTCTCCAGGGCTTGGAAGAGGGAATCCTGACATCGGAGTTCCATTTGGATAAGGGGCGTTGGTGTAAGCCCATGCCACCTATCAGAAGCCGAATCCTAGCCTGCATCCTGGATTGGCAAATGGGGATGCAGCCTGGGCCACGGTCTGGGCTGGGGGGTGGAGCTAATGGAGCAAGAAGGCCATTTAAACAGTTCTCACCTGGGGCCCTACCTGCTTTTCCCTCGTCAGGTTCCTCCATCCACCCTCCCTTGGTTCAAGCTGATGGTTAAGGTCTTTGCTGTGGCTACCAGCAATGGTCGCCAATCCGCAAGGGGCTGCAACTGCTGACCACCTGAAAAAGGGGTAAGTGGCCATTCTGCAACATCCCTAATGTGTGTGTGCTGGAATCCGAGATGCAGCTTGATCCCACAGATTGATAGAATATTAACTTACTGGACACAAAGTTTACCTCAAGTGAAAATCAATGTTGCCCGATCTTGACCCTGATACAGTTGTCAAACTTCTATTTTCTGAATTACTTCTTTATCATCCTTTTTTTTTTTTTTACAATACAAAACTGGATTGCCACCTGCGTCCAAACTGTATCTGTGAATAACAGATTGCAATAATTATGTTAGTGTTCAGCTGCCATGCATTAAAATGAAATGCAGCAATGAGGATGACTTATAGTAGAATATACCATTTTGATTTCAAAAGCTGATAAGCAGAGAAGCATGAATTATTAAAGTGAATAGTGACATTATAGAAAGGCCAGTAATCAAAAATTTGCTTGCACAAAACAAGAAAGCTGTGACTAATTTCATATAATGATGTTTGCCTAACGTAATGGCACATTTAAAGGTCAGCTTAATAATAGAAGGCATTTGATTCCAAGAGAAAGGAGTACCTTCATCTTTACTGTATAATTCACTTGACGCACACTGTATGTTCGATGACATAACATAATCACGCTTCTTCAAACATAAGCTGGAGGCAACTTGTAGACTGAGAAGGTCTATTAAAATTCTGCAACTCTCTTATGATCTGAGAAAGGAGTTTGGTAATGGGAGTTTAGAGAAGCTTCCCTTCTTTGTTTTGACACATCACAGTAAGCCAAACTGTAGTTTACCTTGACAATGGAAATGTGTGGGCCTCTTGTAGTGTGATCTTTTTGTCTCCCACAATGTGCTATACTAAACCAAGCCAAGTTTTGGCTTAACTTGTCATCCAAACACAGACTTGAGGTTAAGCTCTCTTCTCACCGACCACTGTTTTTGCTTGTTTGAATGGTTATGAGTCAATCTTTATTCAGTTATTATTCCAGTAAATTCCCTTTTACATTTATTAGCCAGTTTCTGGTGGTTTGGTTTGGTTCATTGTTACATTATTACCACCACTGTGATACCTTGTTTAGTTTGTTTGGGAGTTGTAGTCCAACAACATTGGGGGTCCCAACGTTGAGAAAAGCTGGTGTAGAGGATGTGAGCTGTGAGCAGCGATGGATGAGATATTTCCGTTTCTCATTTCCCGAACCTTAAATTCAGTTCTCCACATTTTCACAGTGTTGAAAAAGGTCCTCATGGAAGGTCCTCTCCCAATATGCCCTTTTTTGGGGGGGTATGCAGTTTTTCTATATATCATGAATTTTGTATGCTGTTCTCATGAATATATGCATTTTTATGTACACTTTACCCAGCAAATGCATCTTTGTGTACATTACTTGGATAGAAAACCGAAGTGCAAAATTCAGAGAAGTGCAAATTTCCAAGGATGACTATTTTGGTTCACATATTGCTTCAGAAAGTGCGAATTCTCACCTTTAAAAGATAACTGAGTCTAATTTCTCTCCCCTGCCCATCCTTACCTGCACAACTGCACCTTATAAGGGAGCTGTAGTTCTGCTTGGTTGTAGGGCTCAGTTGCTTTGTTTTTGTTCATGTTTTAGCCTTCCAGTCTCCAAATAGTTGAGAGCTTATGCTTGGTGGTGGACATAACTTTGTGATACATTATTTTCTAGCTGCATAATTATTCTCTACATCTCTTGCCAAAATGACACATTCACAGAGCAGCTTGAAGACATGGTCACAATCCAACACAGAGCTGACTACTTAAGTCTTAAGCTGATTGGTTTCAATAGGCTTAATCATACTTAACCCAGTGTTGGATTATGATTTGGGGTTGCTTAAGGGGCCTTACAGCTTCAACAATTTGTATGAGTGAGCACTATATTTTTTGGTAAACTTTTTTCATATTTCCAAAGAGTTTGGGGTGTTTGTGGAAAGCTTGATGAGATGTACTTGTGGATATGTTTTCATTACTCAGGACATTCCATTTTGCCATCCTTACTGTCTACAGATCTAGTATCAGCATGATGTATATAGGCAGATGGCATTATTTTTGGCAATTTTCCTGTCTATTATAATTTTTATATGATGCCGTACCTGAAACCACATAGGCTTTAAGCTCATATAAAGGTAAAGGGTAAAGAGACCACTGACAGTTAAGTCCAGTCACGAATGACTCTGAGGTTGCGGTGCTCATCTCGCTTTAAAGGCCGAGGGAGCCAGCGTTTGTCCATTTCCGCAGACAGTTTTTCCTGGGCATGTGGCCAGCATGACTAAGCTGCTTCTGGCAAAACCAGAGCAGAGCACGGAAACACCATTTACCTTCCTGCCAGAGCAGTACCTATTTATCTACTTGCACTGCATGCTTTCGAACTGCTAGGTTGGCAGGAGTAGGGACCGAACAACAGGAGCTCAGTCCGTCGCGGGGATTCGAACCGCTGACCTTTCGATTGGCAAGCCCAAGCAGCACAGTGGTTTAACCCACAGCGGCACACTTTATATGATGTTGTACCTGAACCCACATAGGCTTTAAGCTCATATACAGCTCGTAAAAGTGATTCAGTGGACAGTGAGCCAGGAAATACCTGTCACTACGGATGTCAAAGAATTCAGATGAAAGCAGAAATTGGATTAGAATGTCCACTTATTTGTCCCATGTCCAGAATGGAAATCAATCCAGTGGATGTGAATGGTATTTGCTATTGTTGTTGCTTCCATTCCACAAATAATAGGTTTACATTCCCACCACCACCACCTGCATTGTGTTTCCTTTGGATTGAAATGGACGGGGTGGCATAACATAATGACCACATATGTTACATATTTTTTATCTGTCACAAAAAGCTGAGACAAACTAGTTTTTAGCAGAAGATGACTTGCAGTAAAATGGAAATGGTGCTGTATGCAATGAATACAAGGTGGAACAGAAAACGATCCCATCTTATTTCCCTACTGGTGAGTCAATAATTCGTTAAGATGACTTAGGCAAGCCAGTATTCTCCCAGCACCCCCACCCCAAATCTACAATCATGAAATAATAATACAGGCTAACCTTAAGGAGGTGGTGCAAGAATATCATTATCAGGAAGAGAGCTCAGTGGGACTGCATATGAGTTGTGGGTTTGAGCCCCACATTGGGCTAAAGATTCCTGCATTGCAGGAGGTTGGACTAGATGACCCTCATGGTACCTTCCAACTCTACAACTCTACAATTTTATGTTTTATGTGCAAGTGTGACATTCAATCCATGGCATCACCAAGGTTCTCAGTTGGCAAAACTGGGGAAAATTCTGAGTTCTTGGCATGATGCTGCCAGTCAGCCTTTATCTGTGGTAGATAAGTCAATGGCCTGGCCTCAAAGAAGGCACCTTTGATATGCCATAATGTATGAACTGCCCTGAGACCCCCGTGGTATATAAATTCTAGTAGTAGTAGTAGTAGTAATTGAGAAATGCTTTGAAAATTATAGCAAAGGTTACTGCTTATGCATGAGTTAAAGACGGTAGACAGAAATGTAATACTGGGAAGCCTTTATCAATTTTTGGCAATCTATGGTACATTCTTCAAAACATGCTGGTAGCAACTGCTGTCTGTAATGTACACTATTAGATTTTAAATCATTTTAATGTAATTTTATGGTTGTGAGTTGCCCTGCGCTGCCTTTGGGGAGAAAGGGTGGATTATGAATTTAAAATAATAATACTTAATAATAAAATATTTATTTGAAATGTTGCAAAATGCATATTAACTGGAGCCTATGTAATTTTATAAAGCGTTCCTATGATGTGACTATAATTAGTTAAAAGAAGCTTAGAAAAGAAGTGTTAAATAATAATTTGTTGCTTTTAGTTATCACTGTTGTTGTGACAACTTATTTATATTCTGTGTTTAGCACAAAGACCTCCCCCAAATCAGAGAATAGCATATTAAAACAAAAGACACATTAGATGCTATAAATCAAAGAGGATGTATAACAATATAAGGCTGTAATACTAAACACACTTACATGGGAGTAAGTCCCATTGAACTCAGTGGGGCTTACTTTGGAGCAAACATGCATAGGATTGATAGATTGGCGTTGTCTGATATTTCTAATTCATGTACCACTTAACATAACAAAAATTCCAAGCAGGTCACACAAATTGCAATTATAAAATTACAAGCAAAAGTATGTTCTGCCAATAGAGATACAGCAGACACCTTCCATTTTAGTTTTTAAACATCTGCTGAAAATGTTTCTATGCTGCCAGTTAGGCAAATAAGGGAATCTGTAATAGTACTTGCAAAGTATGGTCATTGTTACAATGACATTTCCATCTTTTCTTTGAATCTGAGAAAAATACATTTTGGGTCTCCTCTTCGCCCTCACTCCAGGCAACAGCCTGCCTTTCTAACGGAACACAAACATACTTAGGAACTTCGTTAGAGATGATAATTGCATTGGTACTTTTGTAAGTGGCATGTTGAAGCCAGCAATTTATTTAATGTCAGCAGAGGGGCCTTTCAGTATTTTTGACATGTCCATTCACTGTTTGAACAATGGGGCCAGGAAATACTTAAAAATACTTACAGAGCATTAAACGTTTTGCACACACTGTCAGCTGCAAGCAGAACTGATACAGGATCTATTGTTTGTCTTCATTTGCTGGCACTTAAAACCATTGAGCTTTTAGTTTGCTTTTGGTGGGCATTTACCAGAAATGATTGGCATTGGCGTGGCGACAATAGCTACACACTCATGGACACTTCAAAGTGGGAGGGAGAAACTTGTAGAATTGTGTTGATCCACAGGAAAAGAGAATTGTTTTCCCCCTCTAGGACCGTAACTATACCATGCAGCCGTGGGGAAAGAAAGGGGTGGTAAAATTGTTACAAATGAAGCAAGGGAAATCCCCACCCTTGTCCTGCTGGAGGAATGAAACCATGTGATGGCCATGTAGAATTAAATGGACATAGCTTTATTAACAAGAAAATGGCAACAGCAGGCAAACTGCAAGTTTGAAGTGTGGGCAGACGGCATAAATTGCCAACTGACTAATAAAGGGCAAAAACCCCTGGTTTGGGCTGTGAGCCATCCAATAGAATGAGTCCTGCTCTTCAATTTTCATTTTTTAAACAGAATTTTGATACATTAACATCATTTTCACATTTTACACTTCTGGAATTGTTTGAATCCCTTGGACTCCACCCCCACCCCCTGATTTCCAAATCGCCCCCCCCCCACTTTGCATCTAATTACATTTTTCTAATTTCTTTTTTTATCACCCCCCTTTAACTAATATTACATTATATGTGTTACAATAATCCTGCTAACATTTTTAAGTATACACAGTGGTCTTTAAGATATTCTATAAACTTTTTCCACTCTTGATTGAATTTCTTGTCATCTTGGTGTCTGATCCTCACGATCATCTTTGCCATTTCGGCATAGTCCATCATCTTGGTTGTCCACTCTTCTTTGGTTGGGACGTTTTCTTCCTTCCGCTTCTGGGCAAGTAACATTCTTGTGGCTGTTGTCACGTACATAAATAGTCTTGTGAATTCTTTTGGTATTTCATCTCCTATCAATCATAGTAAAAAGGCTTCTTCTTTTTTTGATAAAGGTTATCTGAAACATTTTTTTCCCCAATTCATTGTATATCATTTCCCAGAAGCCTTTTACTATTTTACATGTCCACCATATATGGTAAAAAGTGCCATCATTATCTTTACACCTCCAGCATAAGTTGGAGATGTTTTTATACATTATTGCTAGTTTTACCGGAGTCAAATACTAACGGTACATCATTTTCATGCAGTTCTCTTTCAATGTACAACAAGCCAGACATTGTAAGTCCTCTTTCCATAACTTTTCCCATAGATTAAAGGATACATTGTGACCCACATCTTTTGCCCAGTGAGTCCTGCTCTTCTTTGCCTCCTCCCAAAGAGGAGTTGAGGCATTATGGACAGCCCCTGCTGATCAGCATTCAGCAGGGTACATCCAATAGAGCCAAGGACCAACTCAATGCAACTTGCCTTGAGCCAGCCAGCTGTGAAGTGTGTTGCGACCATCAGTCATCTTATAGGTGCCTCAAGGTACCTTGCCAGTAACTCAGCCTACCTGCAATTCCCACCAGCTGTGACCAAAGCCAATGAGCCAGATCACAGCCTAAGACAGACAGGGTGGAGCAGGCCAAAAAAGAGGAGCCCACAAGGCCAGGTGAGGGAACCCTCTCAAAAGTTCACACTCAGCCCCTCCAAAGGATCAGCTAGCCAAAGCCCGAGTTGACACTAGGAAGGGAGGATGCAGTGTTATGCCAGAGAAGACTGACACCAGTGTAGCATCCCAACACCACCATCTGCTGCACAATTCCTCACATGTGCAGAGACAAATTTGCTTCCCACCAAACATGGTAAAGCTGCATGGCCACTGGGCAAATAATAAGCAAATTAAAATTCAAATATCTGAAATCCAGGGTGAGGAAACTTCAGTTTGTGAGCCAGTCTAGGGCCATCAAGTCATTTTCCCCAAAAGCATGCCTACTCACCCATCAGCTGTTACCACTGCCTGGACCTTCAGATTGGCAGGGGCATGGCAAGGAAATGGAGAACTTCCCCACCCCTTCCATCTCTGCTGCTGCCTGGCTACTTAGAAGAGAAGCAGAGCAAAACACTTCTTGAAAACAGTCTCCCCATTTTAAAGGAGAGTAAGGATTCTTCTAAGGGTGCTTTGCTACTTTATTTAAAGGAGCAAGTTGTTGTCTTATAAGTGGAAATGAAACACCCTTTGTCGCAGCCAATCTGACTTCAAGGACATTTTTATCCACGTAATATGGTGATTTTGTTTAATGTAGTATAAGCAAATATTTTCCTTCTTTGGGACAACTATGGGGGAGGAGGGCGGAGAATTGAATCCTGCCATTTCTGAATAAATGCCAGGCAGTGACATTTTGGAACAATTAACATTTTATAGGAGGAATAACCATTGATTAAGCAATACAAGATAAAGGACGGTATAAAATAACATGGGCTGGAGGTTTGTCATAGCCACACCATTGTCATTTCATTTATTTATTTAAGGTTTTTATTTGGGGGGAGCAAAATGTGTTTGTTTCACATGGCATTGCAAACTTGGAACTTGGCTCTCTGAAGGTTGCTCCATTTTGAGCCAATTATTTTGGCTGGAACAAAATAAAATCCTGTATTTGCATTTCTGTGAAGAACAAGCTTTTCATAGACAGATTGTGGGATTTACTGCCACCCTTTGGGGTCTGCAAATGCCATGGCTGTGACATTCCAAACTTGGCATGAAACTGACCCAGCCCATGGAAGATTACAACATATGCAAATGAAAATGGATAACAAAAGAATCAGAGGAAAGTTGGACAAGAGGACTTTTAAATCTCCACTCATTAGCAACAATAAGCCTGTAATTTAGAGAATGAACTCTGATGGTCTTATTCTGTTACTTTAAGACACGAACATAATCGGTGCTTGCTGAGAAGTCACACCATATTTTATCCCAGTATAATTCAAGCATCTCAAGACCAGTGCAGAGCAGAGCTTAACTAGAGAATAGCTAACTTGACTTGGCTTTGTGCTGTATTTTAAGTGGATGCAACAAGAAAGTGTCTGTTGATTTGCAGTTCATAACAGAGAAGTTATTCATGACTGGTTTGGGGATATATGAAACAAGAAGGGACAGTCTTGCCCTCTGTAGTCTCTCCAAAAAATGACAGCCCAAAGGAAACAGATTGCATGTGTATCAGGAATCAAGTACACAAATACACATTTGGCTCAGGTGATCTGTTTTGGTAGTTAATGTGGCCTGAGTGCATCACATTTCACAAAGTACAAGAAGAGAGGTCCTTGTCATAAGTAGCTTCTAAGCTAAAATTCCATGGAGAAGAAACAATAGGAGAAGGCAAAAGAAACAGAAGCCAGGTTCAGGGTTGGCCCAAGACGTCTTGGCACCTGAGGTGAACCAAAGAGTGAGTGAAGATCTACATAAGAATCAGGTGGGGAGTGAAGATCTACATTGAGAACAAGGGTGGAATAAAGATCTACACCAGGAACAAGGAGGTAAATGAAGTTCTACATTGGAAATGGGGGAGTCAAATCAACCTTACCTGACTGTTGAAGTGGAAATCAAAAGCTGTTGTGGCGGGGGCCTCTGAATCATGCTCGGTGGCTGCAGGGGCCCAGGAAACACCAGAGGGCAGCCTCTGCCATTTCTTCCCTTGGGTTGGGAGGAGACCAGCAGCACCTCCTATTTGCCAAGAGGCCACTGCTGAGGCAGCATGTTGGGGGCTGCTGAAGAGGCAGCAGATCTAGCCTCCAAAGAGCATGGTGCAGCTGGACCAGTATGGAGCTGCTGCAGCAATAAGCTCCATTCCGGTGGATTCTGTGTCAGCTCAGCCTTTTACTTTGCTCAGAAGACCCCATCATGGGGGGTTTACTTCAAGATCCTGTTGGTGGGCACCCCAAAGGAAGTACTTTTGCCCACCCACTTGTATTCAATTCCACCACCAGCCCAGCACAATGCGGGTTTGGGTGTTAGTGGAAGACATTTAGCACACACTTCATGTCTTTAGTTAATGCCCATTTAGTTTCATGTTAATTTTTTACTGACCAACAACTACAAGAAACAATTACAACTTTATCAGTGTCATATGATGTTAATGTCTTAGAAATCCTTCTTCTTAAAAGGAGGAAGAGTGAGGAAAGTACCGTATCTAAAAAGACCTACACCCCAAGGCTGCTTTCTGCTCCTCCAGCCCATCTATCTTTCTAGTGCAGACATGCAGAAAGTGTAATCAAATTCATGTTTCCAGCTAATAGTTGTCCTAAATAAGCAGCTTTGACTCAAGTTTTGCCACAATGCGGTTTATTCTAATTTCTTAGAGTGATGATATATCAATTAAAACTAATCCATCTTCCAAGTAGGAGCTGTTTCAGACTCCTTTTATCCCGAGGAAGGGAGTGCATGAATCAGTAATTACAAAGCATTGCTCAGCTTCCCCCACTTAACTTTCATCTTCTGAGGAGATTAATAGCCATCCTTGGGACACCAGCTGCTTTCTATTTATCAAAGGGATGCCAGCGGCTGGCAGCTCTCATGAAAGACCAAGGAAAACTCTCTGTGTGTAGTGAGTAACATCCTTGAGATCTTGCCTGGGCGGTGGGGGAGGGGGAGAGAATCACTATTTGTACATTATTAGTCCGGTTGTCCCGAGTAGTTTGTAGATATGATCTTGTGAGTGACAGAGCAATCACAGAACCTTTCCTTTTCTTTTCCTCACAGTGACATTCAGATCCATCAGCCAGTCAGGCTTAAGGGCAATCAAAAACTCAATTTTTGATTCGATCTTTTCACATTCATGACTCTGTTAAGAAAATGTTGCTCTTCTCTTTGAAATCCAAACATAACTGCCCCATCGTTTCTCATGCACCTCTTCTGAAGAGTTGGTATTACTAGATAGGATGGCTTGATCAGCAGAACCATTGGGGTGGTTCTAGCGCTTTAATGTTATAAAGCATGCCCTCGGAGGTCAACGAGGCTTATATTCATAAGCTACATGGAAACAAACACCATTGTTTTGGTTTGTTCACACCCAATTCCATTTGACATGCTACTCTGCTGTCGGTGCCATCCTACAATGAATTTGCATGGAAATTAGTCTTAGCCGGGAAATGCACTCAGAATTATCACTTGATGAAAAAGGTGACCTGCTCTTTTCTACTTAATTTAAAGCCCAACACATTGGTGTTCGCTCAGTGATTTACAGTGTCGAAAGCACATTGCCTAGTTCTTGAATGTGTACAGTAAATTGCCATGAAATAGCTTTATTTCTGTTCTTGTTCCTTTTCTTTCTCTGGATATTCACGAGCACTTCTTCCACCAAGTGGATTAGAAAGAGTTCAGACACAGGTCAGTACATATGAGGATATCACATCTCCTTTTGACATCATTTGTAGCAGGCATTGCATCATACTACGGCAATAGCAATAGCAGAATCAGGATTCTGTCCTAACAACCGGATAGCATAAAATATTGTGATATTATAGATCTTTCCTTGGTTCAATCACAAATGAAATTCCACTGAGCTACAAATTAAAGCAAATTCAAATACATCATAGAGGTTCTAAGAACAAGGCAGAAAGCTACAACCAGCCAAATAAAAGAAGCATCACCACTTCCACTAAATAACGCTTGTGGATAACCAGATCTTCAGCTAACATTGAAAGGTTAAGGAGAAAGCACCAATCATATCTCGACACAGAGGCACTTCCAAAAACTCGGGCACCACCACCAAGAAGGCATTCCTCTGCATTGTCATACAGTGGGCCTCCACTAAAGCTGGCATTACTTAAAAGAGCCTCCCTGGGAGATCTTAACAAATGGGTTGGTTTATATTACGAGCAGGTAACCAGGTGCAAAGCTGTATAGGACTTTGCAAGTCAGTACAAGTTCATTGAAATTGTCTGGGTAGACATGGGCAGCCAGTGCAATTGTTTCAAAATTCATGTTAGATGTCCATGGCAAGCCTGTAGCTTCTGCACCAGTTTCAAGGGGACCCCACATAAAACACATTACAGGGTGTTTTGGCTGTTGTTTCCAGTGCCTTTCCCACTGCACTGAGTATAGCAGATAGGCAGGATAAACTCAAAATCTCAATAGAGGAAGGCAAATAGGAAATAACAGGCATGAATGGAGAGTAAAGCTGAAGGGTATAACCATCTTGGCTGGCTTTTAGTACAGGCCCAGGTCATTGTGCCTCAGCTTCCACAGTCACCGCCCACCATGAAACACCACTGATAGGTTTGGCAGCAGCAGATATGTTCTATAATTTGGGTAACATTTTATTCTCTTGCTGATTGTGCTGTTTTAAATGTGCATTTTATGTTGACTTTCTTCAGTAATGTTTTATTCTGGATTGTTTTATTTGATGTTTAAACGTGTTGTAAACCCCTTTGAGATTTTTTTCCCTTAAAAATATAAAGCGGTATAGAAATGAAAGGAATAATAATTAACTTATTCAAAAGAAACAGGGAAAAAAGGAAGAGCTGCTTTCTATGTAAAGGATGTGTGTACAGATGCAAACAGGCAAAGCTGCAAAGCTGAATGCAGTTAACTAGAGTGCTGGGAATCAGATACAGTTTTAGAACGAAAGAATATAAGACAACTATCAGTGCCTCAAGCGACCAGAATGTAACCATTCCAAAAATCATGGGGGAGGAGGAGGAAGAGACAACTATTTCTATATATTTATATCATCTATCTGTCATCATTTTCTGTGCATGGTAATCAGATTACAGTTTGTAAAATAGTTTGTTTTTTAATGACTCAAAGTTGTGACAGGAAGCTTAGCAATCGGAAAGAGTCTAATATTGTTACATAGGTTCTGGTCATCCACCATACATCAGGGATGCAGGATAATCTCATTATCCCTTCCTTGTACAGATAGTTTTCTCCTGTTATGTTGATGATTTCCAGCACGTTTCACGTAAGTTTTATTTTCTTTTTTCTCGTGGTACCTCCTTCTTGGAAATAAAAATACGATTTGTCACTGGAAATGAGATAATCATGTATCATTTTGCTTTTTTAATCATTATCTGTATTGCATTACAGTACATCCCTGGGCAATTTGAGTACTTAGGTTGTGTGGAAAATACAGCAATGGACTTTTCTGGACGGGGCATCTGCATATTTCACTTTCATTACCTTTCAGTGCATAAGGGTGACATACTCACATTAGCGAAGACATTGTAGTCAAATGATTGCAGCAGGAAATTGAGTCAGGCTTCTGTATTCTATTAAGGATTGGGCAAACTAACTGTAATGGATAATTTATCTGATTAACTTGTTTCTTCCCCCAGTGTGCTTTTTAAATGTAAGTTTAATGGTAATTATTTGGAAAACACTTTGTGCAGAAATATTTCAGCCTATTAAGTTCACTTGAGTTTAATCCTTACATTTCTAAAGGTCATAAAGGAGTAAAATAACATATTGGGAAAGGCAATATAATGAACTCATTTATTCAGCAGATCCTGTATCTACTTTCATTCACAGCTAATGAAACATCTACAGCAGAGGAGGAATTCTAAACCTAGGGATAGGCTTCATTTTCTCCCTGGTAGGTTGGCAACTCCAGACCTGTACACCTGAGGGCTTTCTAATCAACCCACCCACTATTAATGCAAAATAAAAGCCCATTAACATTTGCACAAACTAATAAGTGTCCACATAGGTCTGTACCATAACAGTTTTCACAAGAGAACTCATGAAAGCCTTGTTCTAGGTCATGGCTGCTTCTTGCTGAGTGCCTCCTGCCCATCACATTGCCAAGCTTGCAACCTCCTTGCCTCCCTCCTCCTTCCTGATCCTCTTATCACTCCTTGGAGGTTTATTAACCTCTTGGGCAGCTGAATGTTCACCTGTTCACTCAGGCTTTTCCTGCCTATTAGTGCCTGAGCCTGCTCTGTTTACTAGGATAAAGGTAAAGGGACCCCTGACCATTAGGTCCAGTCGTGACCGACTCTGGGGTTGCGGTGCTCATCTCGCTTTATTTTCTGAGGGAGCCGGCATACAGCTTCCAGGTCATGTGGCCAGCATGACTAAGTCTAGCGAACCAGAGCAGGGCACGGAAATGCCGTTTACCTTCCTGCTGCAGTGGTACCTATTTATCTACTTGCACTTTGACGTGCTTTCGAACTGCTAGGTTGGCAGGAGCAGGGACCGAGCAACAGGGGCTCACCCCATCACGGGGATTTGAACCGCCGACCTTCTGATCGGCAAGCCCTAGGCTCTGTGGTTTAACCCACAGCACCACCCACCTGTGCCTGAGCCTGTTCTGTTTACTAGGGTACTAGGCTGCAATTATAAACTTCTCTAGCCCATGAGGGCACTGCAGGATGGTGTGGCTGCAGTTGGCAGCCAGGGTGCAAGGTTAAGGGGTGGCAGCATATTGGTCCAAATTGGGCCCAATTCCATCACATGACAGCAGCAGGGCCAGCTCAGGATCCAATAGATCCTTGCTAGACTAAAGCCTCCAGCGCCAGTCACTGCCCCATGCTCCAGTTGCTTACTTTGGAGTACATAGGGCAGGAGAAAGAGTCGGGTAACAGAGCATCTTTTCCAAGTAGGGCTGTTCCATCACCAGTGCAAGTCCCATCACCAGTGGGAACGGATGCCCAGAATGGGTATGGGAACACCTGCTGCAACTTCCCTTGTCCCTGCTGCAGGGCCCTTAGCAAGGACAAGAGAGCAGGCAGGAGAGGTAAGCCTTGAGTAAGTACTTGAACAGAGCACTCAGAAAAGGTTTGAGCTCTTGCAAGCACTCAAATCAGATCAAGTACTCAGAAAATTCAACCCATTTAAGTGATGCTTATGTATCCATAGTAATTGAAGAATAGTGTCTATTGTGGTGTGCTAATGAAAAAGAACAGGAGCACCTTGTTTTGTAAGGGATTTTTTGGAGGTAGAACAAGAACATAGGAATTGATTTGCTGGATCATCTAATACAGATCTGTCTTCAACTGTGGAACTGACCCTCAGAAACATGGCATGTGGTGATACTTTGAATTAAGCCATTAAGCTTAACAGACCTGTTTGCAGGTTGCAAAGTTGCAGCGCCCATTTTGTCTCAGCTTCTAGAAGGGGGATAAAGTTTGCCACTTATGCTGCCCACCCCTTCACTTATATCTTATGTTGCAGTTTGAAGCCTTAGTGATTCTCAGAGACATCCCCCCCCCCCGCTTCTTTCTTCTTATAGTGCAAGTAGACTGGGAAAGTCTCCCTGCATTGCCTAGGCAACTCCTTCCTGTCTTCTGTTCAGCAGCACAGTGTGGGAAGGTAGGAAAGACTCCACACCTCCTAGGCAACAAAGCAACTCGTTCCTCTGTTCACTGTGGCTGGGGGGAAACTTAAAGAAGACACAGAATTAAATAAAGGTACATAGGCATTTCAAGAGCGGGTCAAAATATATTAGGAGTTATTTTTCTGAGAATTTTCTTTTCTGTCCCCACTCAAAATGTTGAATTCCACTGCCACCTCAATCCCAAGAACAGTTGATGAAATACTCCTGCAAATACTCTCTCTTGCCACCCACGAATAGCATGAATAATTTTGGGAGACCATTTTCTCTGAAACCTAAAATAAATGGATGAGCAGAATGCCATCTGCCTCAATTAGGCTCCCATAGTTGTGTTAATGGGGGAGCAGGTCTATTTGCACAAAGGAATGTGTGATTGTCCCTTTCTTCACCTGAAGTGAGTGAAGGCACCCATAATTTAGACATTCTCATGGAACATATCGGAGCTGTTCCCAGTCCTGAAACCTAGAGCAAACCTCTATATGCAAGAGATACTGTGCATGTATTACCATATATTACTACCTTTTGTAGTGAGATGGCCTAGAATCTTTAGATTTTCTTCCTGCTATATATTTTCTCGTGTATGTGGCATTGTGAGGGATGTGTGTATGTGTGTGTTTGTCAAACATTTCAATACAAGGTGCACTGGGATGGTGCCAAGTGTTTTCAGTCTTTGATTTTCTGTGAGCCCTCAAGCCATGGCTATAGTTCCCTGAATTCCAGACTTTTGTCCATGAAGTAAGCCACCACAGAATATAGGAAGTGATTAATGTTCATGTACTGCTACCCTGAGGACTTGACCTTGGCACTACTGGGACCTGACTTGGTGGGGGGGAAACCCCTATCTCATATTTCCTTAGCATTAGTCATTGTAACCACCGCTTGGCCTAGATGTTGAGCAGCTAAGTGAATCACAAAGCTATCTTTTATCTTCAGCACACATAAATTCTCCCATACATAACCTTTACAAATAGTAGGAGCATGTGGGCTGGGTGGGAGAAATGAAGAATGCATAATGTACGGTTATTTTTCTTCTCTTTCTCACAAGGGACTTTTGTTTCTAAATAGCTCTGCTGTAATATTAGCAATTACATGAATCATGCCACATGGTTTTAACTTTCCTGGTTGTTATATAACGAGAGCTTAGTAGTTTTAGAAATAAGCTTTCATTATGAACAGTGAAACTGTTCAATTATTCAATATTCTTCCCCCTCTTTTTTGGAGAGGAAGCTATTTTTCTTATTTGGGGCACTAGAAGACTTGAACATTGTGAATTCTAAGAACTGACCTGAACCGTGTCTCCAGAACTAATATTACTATCAGAGCCTAGTTATTTTTCATTTTTTGCATTTCTCCTAATATTGTCATGGAGTTCTTGGCTCAAAAGAAATACTAATATGTGTTTAAAATGTATCTTGAGAGAAAATACATTTAGACAACTGCATTTTGTGACAAAATCTGCTCAAAAGTCTTTCTCAAAATATCTAAAGCAAAGTTTTGTACAATGGTTATTTAATTCTCAGATTTTGGTAGAAATTGGGACAGAAGAGATTTATGAATGAACAGCTGTGAAATTAACATGTACTGCAAACAGACTAATTGGTCCATCCCTATTCCTGTCTGCTATTTGTATCGTTCTTGGCAAATTATCCTGGTTAATCTGTGCACATTGCACCAGCACTTAACAAACCATGCAATGTTGTATGTTCCACCTCTCCCTTACAAGTGCTTTACTTGCTTTTCGTCAGCTTCTGTTTTCTTATCCAGGTTGCTCTTTTCCTTTCTTTTTTAACCAGGCATCCATGCCAGCCCCTCCAGCAATATGATAGGGCACACAAGCAACATATAAATGAATATTGAATATTCCTATTCATATAAAAAAGCCATATCTGTATGAATTCCATTGGCCTGATCATTTGTGCCACCATTTGAGAAGATCTGCATATTTCCTACATCATCTAATTTGATCTCTGATCCCACCCTGCCTGACACATGTGCCATTGAGGATCTCACCAGCTCACATAAAGAGCTGAGAGACAAGTGAATGGCATAGAAGTTATCATTATTATTATACCTTGATGGTCTGCAGCAATAAAGAACTGTGCAATAAAGAGCTGGCAAGAGGCAACCATGCATACACTGAGTGCCACCCTGGGCAAGATCACCCCAGCTGGCTAAATCACCATTTACGTTCTTACTTAGAATCATAGAATCATAGAATTGGAAGAGACCACAAGGGCCATCCAGTCCAACCCCCTGCCAACCAGGAAACACCATCAAAGCATTCCTGACAGGTGGCTGTCAAGCCTCTGCTTAAAGACCTCCAAAGAAGGAGACTCCACCACACTCCTTGGCAGCAAATTGAACTGTTGAACAGCTCTTACTGTCAGGAAGTTCTTTCTAATGTTTAGGTGGAATCTTCTTTCTTGTAGTTTGAATCCATTGCTCCGTGTCCGCTTCTCTGGAGCAGCAAAAAACAACCTTTCTCCCTCCTCCATATGACATCATTTTATATATTTGAACATGGCTATCATATCACCCCTTAACCTTCTCTTCTCCAGGCTAAACATACTTACTTACTTATTAAATTTATATACCACCCTATACCTGGAGGTCTCAGGGCTGTTCACAGAAAAGATCACAATATATAGAATCAAAATAAGAACAATACCCGCCCCGCCCCCCAAAAGAGCCACATTTTAAAAGGTATAGGATCAGGTCAACCAAAGGCCTGGTTAAAAAGGAACGTTTTTGCCTGGCGCCTAAAGGTGTATAATGGAGGCACCAGGCGAACTTCCCTGGGGAGAGCATTCCACAGATGGGGAGCCATTGCAGAGAAGGCCGGTTCTCATGTTGCCACCCTCCTGACCTCTCAAGGGGGAGGCAAATGAAGAAGGGCTTCAGAAGATGAACTCAGGGTCTGGGTAGGTTCATATGGAAAGAGGCAGTCCTTGAGGTATTGCGGTCCTGTGCTGCTTAAGGCCATAGCTGTCAACCTTGCTCTTTTCTCGCGAGGAATCCTATTCGGAATAAGGGAATTTCCCTCAAAAAAAGGGAAAAGTTGACAGCTATGCTTAAGGTTTTATAGGTCAAAACCAGCACTTTGAATTGGGCCTTGAAACTAATCGGTAGTCAGTGCAGTCAGACTAGGAATGATGACTACAAATGAATTTTATCTCCCCATATTTTAGAGCAGCAGGGATGGGGAATTTGACATCTTCACCCCACCATCACTGTCTCTCAGTCTGCAAGGCACACTCAACAGACTTAGCATCTTCAGCAATGGAAGGAAATCTCTCAAGGGGCTTCTGCTGTTAGGGTGGGGCAAACTGACCAACCATTCCCAAATGGCCAAAAGCATTTTGCATGAATTCATTTCCATCAAACTAGAATTGACTGCTGCATTATTATTATTTTGCAACAAGCCTCTGGTGAATCAAGTAGTGCGGTAGTAGCAGTAGTAGGAATAGTAAATAAATAAATGGAGGGTGTGGCATGGCCTGAATGAGAGCCCGCACCTTGAAACCTCATCTTGGCAAAAATTTGGTGGCAACTTTAAAACTATTTTGCTAAAGCTGAGGATGATGAACAAAACAATGGTCTCAATTTGACCCACAAGGCCATTTTCTCCAAACCATGCTCACTTGCCCTACACCAGTCATCACATGTGACAACAGATGTGGGGCAGGTAGAGACATAGCTAGCTCAACTATATGATTAAATTCCCTATGGGAAAATTGATAGCACAGCCAATTCCTGCAGAAAGCAGGATTGAGGTCACTGCTCATCATAGGCAATGACTTCCTGCTGACCAGCTGTTTTTCAAGCACCACAGGAGGCTCTTTGCTAGTCCCAATGATGTCATATTGATGTCAGGTGATTGACAGGCTGGTGGCCCTGCCCACCTGTTCAATTTGGCCAGTGAGAGGTAGGGGAGCTAAGGATTGACCCCTTAACTTAAACCCACTGTGGTGGTTAAGCAACACAGATTGAAAGCAAGAAATATTGTTCTTTAAAGTATACTTTCCATCATCTTGATGATTGAGTATTTCAATGAACAATAGACATGAAATGCACAATTTATTTGAATAAACATCACAAAGAACCAGGAAGATATTTTAAAGACATCTCTAGGAGCATTAATGAATTCTTCAGGTCATTATCCACTGGAGTTATTAAAGATCACAAATGAGAGGAAATAGAAAGGATGGGGGGGGACTTTTGTGATGAAGAAAAAGGTGGTACGCCTGTAATAACCAAGTCACATTAGCTGGGAAAGTCTGGGAAAGTGAATGAAATATAAAAGGGATAGATAGCACATATTCTGTTTAGGTTGGAAGGCATGCAAAAGCACAGAAACAGCTTACTCTACAAGCAATCCAGTTTAATTTTTAATGGCATGTTATGATCTGAGTGTCATAGAAGTACATTTTTACTTTCTCTTTAGTTTGTTGTTTTTTTGCTTTCCATATTCATAGGAGATTTTCCACAAAAGAAGGGAAATGAAAATATTGCATTAAATGATTAGTAGTGGTGTAGTACTTTGGCCACCTCATGAGAAGAGAAGACTCCCTAGAAAAGACCCTGATGTTGGGAAGGATTGAGGGCACAAGGAGAAGGGGACGACAGAAGATGAGATGGTTGGACAGTGTTCTCGAAGCTACTAACATGAGTTTGGCCAAACTGCAAGAGGCAGTGGAGGATAGGCGTGCCTGGCGTGCTCTGGTCCATGGGGTCACGAAGAGTCGGACACGACTGAACGACTGAACAACAACAAGTGGTGTAGAGGCCTTACTTAGATGTTATAAATGGCTTTTGGGGTGCTTATTGAGGTAATGTAAACAGGTTTCTGACCAGGTTTAATCACTGATCAATATATTGCCATAACACACTACATTTTAAACATTGGGAAAGAACCGTATGGTTCCAATTTCATCAACAAAAAACTTAGACTTTTTCTGGACACAACATGGATATTAGCACTGAATTTCCATTAGATGTTCCAGACATGGCTTTTATGTCATGTAAAAGATCACCCCCCAAAAAAGTGAAAATGAACATTCAAGGAAATGTGATCAAGATTGAATGAAGTGCTGTCTGAATGCAAGCTACGTGTTGTAGCCATATAAATATTTTCCTTAAGTATCAGCCATGCAATAATCCCCCATATTTCACACATGCAACAACAAAGATTCTAAGAGTGCCAGACAATCAGTCTCCTGTGTTGCTGTGAATGCCTATTGTCAACTGGCTGACTACTAAATAGATCAGTGGCTCAGATGGATTTTAGTAAGATCTTCCAAGGCAATTCATAGGTCCTTAGTCTTTTTCTTTATTGGCTTGTGGGTGGTGGTGGGAGCTTTTGTGAGCCAACAACATTTCCAACAAATCAGCAATATTACAAAAAAGTGGCGAGCAATAGTGCAACACCGCTGGGAGAAGGGAAGAGCAAAGCACATTCACAGCAAATACTGTATAAAGCCCTTATAAATCAGAGGAGTGTTCCAGCAATCGGGTAGCCAAATCTGATCCTGAACGCAGTGGTGTGTAAATCAAAACTTAATTTTTAAGATTTACTGACAAGATTTATAAAGCAGAACTCAGCTATACATATCTGGCTCCTTAGCATCTAACTCGAGAGCAAGATCCGCCATTGTATGAGAGCACACAGCAGCACACATTAGAAACAAAACAAAGCGCTAGGAACAAGTTATACCTATGCAAAATTCCAAGTCATCTAATATTGTGCCTCAGGACTCTCATAAATAACAATGAGCAAAACTTGAGACTTACTTTCTGTGGATCTGTAGGTGATGATAGTTGGAATGTATTGTATGTCCATTGAGTCTTGTAGGTTTCTGAGATGGATTAGCTTGCAGGAGCTACATGATTCCACCCCCCACCCCCCTTCTATCCTCACAAAAGCCCTGTCAGGTAGGTAGGTAGTAGTAGTAGTAGTAGTAGTAATAATTAATAATAATTTATTATTTATACCCCGCCCATTTGGCTGGGTTTTCCCAGCCACTCTGGGCAGCTCCCAACAGAATATTAAAAACACAACAAAACATCAAACATTAAAAACTTCCCTAAACAGGGCTGCCTTCAGATGTCTTCTAAAAGTCAGATAGTTGTTTATGTCCTTGATGGAAGGGCGTTCCACAGGGTGGCCACCACTCTGCCTGGTTTCCTGTAACCTCACTTCTCGCAGTGAGGGAACCGCCAGAAGGCCCTCAGAGCTGGACCTCAGTGTCCCGGCTGAACGATGGTTAGCCTGAAACACTGTGACTGGCCCTAAGCCACCGAGTAAGCTTCATGGCTAAGTGGGGATATGTACCCTGGTCTTTCAGATCTTTAGTCCAGCTCTTAAACCACTATGCTTCTTTCCTGCTACAACAGCCCACAAGGGATCTTACACAAATCAAATTTAAAAATCCTAATTGACTTACTTAGGCAGCAGAATTAACTCCATTTACCTGGGAGTAAGCCCCATTGACTTCAGTATGACTTAGCTATTAGACATGGTTAGGATTGTGCTGCTGCTAATTTTTTTCTATTTATATTTTCCCTTTCCTCCAATGAACTTAAGGTGACGATGTGCATAGTTCCATCCCCAGTCAATTTGTCCTCAAAGCAAAGATGAAGTTTGTGCTGTGATGAAGGTTAGACTGAGATGTAGTGACCGGCCCAGGGTCATGTAGTGAGATGTGTCACCCCATTGATTGCCAGAGCTTTCCAAGCTGATGGACTGGCTACACAGATGTCCCTTCCCTCCCATCTCACCCCATGTTTATCTCTCCCAAAGCTTCATGCACCGTGTAAGGAGAATGGCCATCCCTGATAGGAGAAGAGTTTGGATTTGATATCCCGCTTTATCACTACCCGAAGGAGTCTCAAAGCAGCTAACAATCTCCTTTCCCTTCCTCCCCCACAACAAACACTCTGTGAGGTGAGTGGGGCTGAGAGACTTCAGAGAAGTGTGACTAGCCCAAGGTCACCCAGCAGCTGCATGTGGAGGAGCGGAGATGCGAACCCGGTTCCCCAGATTACGAGTCTACCGCTCTTAACCACTACACCACACTGGAGTGAACCATTTCACCCTGTGAGCTTCATGGATGAATGGGATTTTGAACCTGAATCTCCCCATTTGCCACTCTAACCTGGGGTTACCATAATAAAAAACTTCTGTTTTTTTAACGAAAGTTATTTTAAACATTTTTTTCATTTTGTTATATATCATCTCCCAGAAAGCGTTTATCACCTTACAAGTCCACCACATATGATAAAATGTACCTTCTTTTTCTGTACATTTTCAGCAGATATTTGTCCTATACATTTTTGCCAGCTTAGTAGGAGTCATATACCACCGGTACATCATTTTCATATAGTTTTCTTTCAGAGTACAACAGAGTAAATTTCAGGTGACATTACTATATTTTCTACTGTATCTGCATTTCTTTCTTTTTATGTAACAACTGAAATCAAATCCATAATAGTTTAAATTTTCTCCGTAGACTATAATGTTGAACTGAACTGAACTTTCAGGAAGGCTAAACTGAGGAACAAGGGAACCATAATATTATCACCTGACCCCCCTTTTTTCCACTGAGGGGATGCATGAGGGCAAGTTTTATCATTTGGTGTAAATCCATCCAAGAATGGATTTGTCCAGTCTGTTTTAACATAAAAAATCTACTAATCCAGAAAATGAAATACAAAGATTAAGTTGCATCACACACACTGTATGACTCATTCATTTTACTCATAAGGCACATTTTAAATAAACTATTAATTTTTTTCTTGTGCTCTCTAAATATAAAAATGTACTCACAGGAATGACAAATTTATTACTGCACTAATTCTGCAATTTGAAACATTACTCAAAGTCTACCCAACTGTCTAACAACGAATCATTTAAATTAGTTATTTTGATCCAAGTAATGATTCCATAAAATGGGGATTTATGTTAAAATTTCGCACGTAATTTCACTTTATTAGTGACACACCATAAAGTAATTATGGAGCTGGTAATTGCAGCAGTGACACCTTTTTTTCTTACTTAAAGCAAATAAAATGGCATTAAAAAATAAAATAAAATCACAAATATATAACCATTGGCAATTATTAATGTAAACAATTAATCAGAAATTGCAATGGCAAAGTAAATAGCTGTTCCCCGTACAAACTTAATTATGCCTTTTATAAGGGTCGGGAACCCAATCTCACACTATGAATTATTTAAAAACAACAACAAACCTGATTTAGGTGCATTATCTTCTCAACACTGCAAATGGAAGTGGATGGATTCCAAGGGAATAATCACAAATGTGCCTGTACACAAAGCCTCATATTTTGGATTTAAAGTGCAAGCAGGAAAATGGTTATTTGGAGGTAAATTCCACTGACTTCAGTGGGGATTAGGCCCAAGTAAATCTGCATAGGATTACAGTCCCATAAACCATGGTATAGCCTGGAGAGGCTCCATTTCCTTTGAATGCCCATTTTGTTTGCAGAAAATATGGATACCTGGTCGCAACCCCCCCCCCCCCATTCTGATCTCTTTCTAATTTTAGAACCAGAAGGAGCATTTAAAGGGACATTTGCTTACATCTAGAACAGGCATCCCCAAACTTCGGCCCTCCAGATGTTTTGGACTACAATTCCCATCATCCCTGACCACTGGTCCTGTTAGCTAGGGATCATGGGAGTTGTAGGCCAAAACATCTGGAGGGCTGCAGTTTGGGGATGCCTGATCTAGAATCTTGGCATGCAGGAAGCAGATCGCCTGATGCCCTCTGGGACTGCAATCCCCATCAGACCCAGCCATCAAGTGTTGTAGTCCAATAACTTCTGAAGATCCGCAGGTTCAACATCCTTCTCCTAAATGGAGCTCTAATGCCTAATCACAAGGTTCTTTACCAGATCCTACAATCCTGACAAGGAAGTTGGAGAGGATAATACTGAATTCCTGTAACAGAATGATAGGAATCCACCCCTCTCCCTTAGCAATGAATTATTATTATTTTTTCTTCCTGGGGAAGAAATGTATACCTCCTTTGTTCTAAAGAAATATATAATTTTGAACAGCCACATTTTTGTATGCACCCCATTCCCTCTTTAAAAATATTCTTTCAGCATTTCTCAGAGAGTTGCAAAATCTATATGTATGGAGCATGGACATGCATTTCTGATGGCTCTGGGAGACAGTAAAAAACATTCTGGGCATGCATGTGTTCTTCCTGCAATGAACATGATTTAGGAATGAAAATGTAATGGTGTTCTTTACTCTTGTTCCTTTCTTTTAAAAAGAAAGTAACACCTAGCTACTTTAAATGAACTCAAACCCCCAGGGTCTGATGAGCTGTACCCAGTGGTACTAGAGGAGTTTGTGGATGTAATGTCAGAGCCTATGTCTATAATATTTGAGCCTTGAGGCAAGCAAATGTTATCTCCATCTTCAAAAGTGTGTGTGTGGTGGGGGGAGAAGACCCAGGTAACTACTGACCAGTCAGCTTGACGTCAAAACCAGGAAAGGTCCTAGAACAGATTATTAAACAGTTCGTCCTAGAAAAGGATGCTGTAAGTACTAAGGCCCACCATAAGTTTCTCAAAAACCAGTCATGCCAGGAGAATCTCATTACCTTTTTGATAGAGTTACAAGGGGGAATGCTGTTGAAGTAGAGCATCTTGATCTCAGTGAGGAAGAGACTGGAGCACTGCAGTGACAGACAACACTTCCTTTTCACTGGTGTGATCTTCTCTATCTGTTCCCCTTCGGTTGTCTGCTGGGAAAGCTTTGGAAACTGCAGTGGGGTGGGGGGAACCAAAACATTTTCCTGGAATTCAGTCTAAACCCTTCACTGTATGAGAATTCATACAAAGCACCATATTTCAAAACCCGTATTTTAAAATTTTGTTTTGTTTGATGTAGACGTACCCTTGCCTTTGCCTGCAAGGGGTTATTAACAAAGATGAAAAGCCACCTCTGAGAGAGCAGGGTAAGTCCAATTTTGGTTTTGTTCCTCTCCTGCTCTGCCCAAATTTCAAAGTAGATAAACCAGGTATGCTTTAATTTGGATGTTTCATGAGTTAGTTGAGGCAAGAAAGTCTATACAAGTTCTCGGGTACAGCTCATGGTTAGTAAGAGGAGAGAGCTTAACCACAATTCTTGGATTGGATGATATGTCAGTGTGGTGTAGTGGTTAAGAGTGGTAGACTCGTAATCTGGTGAACCGGGTTCACGTCTCCACTCCTCCACATGCTGCTGCTGGGTGACCTTGGGCTAGTCACACTTCTCTGAAGTCTCTCAGCCTCACTCACCTCACAGAGTGTTTATTGTGGGGGAGGAAGGGAAAGGAGAATGTTAAGGCTTTGGACAAAGTCCCTCATGGTATTCTTATGGAGAAGATGGTAAAATGTGGGCTGGATTAAGTAACTGTTAGGTGGATTTGAAGCTGGTTGACTGACCAAACCCAAAGAGTGCTCACTAATGGTTCCTTGTCATCCTTGAAAAAAAGTGACAAGTAGGGTGTTGTTGTTCAGTGTCTTTATGAACAACTTAGGAGGAATTGAGGGGATGCTCAGCCAATTTTCAGATAACGCCAAACAGAGAGGGGTAGCGAATGCTGCAGAAGATAGAATTGGGATTCATATGACTTTAAAAAGTTGGAAAACTGCACCCAAAGTAACAAAAGGAATTTCTATAGGGACTAATGCAAGCTTCTGCACTTAGGCAGAAATAACCAGCTGCACAAATAAAATATGGAGGATACCTGGCTTGCCAGTAATACATGTGGAGAGGATCTAGGAGTCTTAGTGGACCACAAGCTTAACATGAATCAATAGTGTGATCCAGTAGCAAAAAAAAGCTAATGCTATTCTAGGCTGTATCAACAGAAGTATAATGTCCCAGCCAAGGGAAGTAATAAAGATATTAAAGGGTCTGGAAACCAAGCGTTAGGAGGAACAGTTGAAGATGTTTAGCCTGGATAAGAGCAGACTGAGAGGAGATATGATATCCATCTTCACATATCTACAGGGCTGTCACATGGAAGATGGAGCAAGCTTGTTTTCTCCTGCTCCAGAGGTTAGGACTCAAACCAATGACTTCAAGTTACAAGGAAAGAGAAGTAGCACATGTAGCAAAGTAGTGTCCAGGTATACACTTGTAACAGATATTACAACTAAACATCAGGAAGGACTTTCTCATGGTAAGAAGTGTTCGATGGACAGTGGGATGAACTCCTTCAGGAAGTAGTGGACTCTCCTTCATTGGAGGGTTTTAAGGTTGAATGGTCATCTGTCATGGATGCTTTAGGTGAGATTCTTGCATTATAGAGGAGTAGACTAGATTACCCTTAGGGTCTCTTCCATCTCTACAATTCTACAATTCTATGACCTGTACACTGTGAAGGAAACAACCTCTAGTGCATATCAGGGCATTTAAACATCTGGGCACTGCCTGATAAACACCCTGCCTTAGTTGAGTCTGTGCCAGCAGCGTTGCAAATCTAGACACCATAGAAATAGATTGGATGCCCAGTTGGGAGCAATAGAAGTTTCCATAAAAAGAGAGGAGGTTGAGGTGTCAGTGACAAAAACATTAAACTGCTGTTAAAGTGAAGACATATCTTCAATGTGTTTCCTTTTTTAATCTGTTTTTACTTCCACACCGCACCATGCAACAAAAATAATATTGATTAAGCTGTAAATAGAAATTGACCCCCTGCATTGAAGAGTATTCAAGGATTCACATAACATTTTTTATATAAAAAAAACACCACAATATAGTATACAAACAGGATGAAGAATATTTTGTTTAATATAATTTTCAATCTACTTTAATATATAATACATTTTTTTCCTCTGGAGTATTCACTGTTTTTTAAACCTATAATCAAAACAAATTACCCCATTAATTGGATCCACATTTCATTTTTCTTGATTTAGCTAACCCTTCTTCTCATTTACTTTGGTTGAAGACAAATATATTGTAAGCGTGGTGCATTTGTGGCCATTTCTGCAAAACAGCCCCCTTTCCATTGTGGGAGTTGGACAGAAATAGTCGTGTGCATAAAATTGTAGGCAAATGTTTGGATGACATTTTGAAGGCTATGGTTTTGACCCCAAAAAGATTTAAGGTTAATGGGGAGCACTTGTTATGGCAGTGGCAGGGAACTTCTCCCAACTTCCCCAACTGGAACACCAAGCATTCCTGCCTTACTCCTCACCTCTTCATCTTCAAAACACCTGTATGGGAAATACAACCCAATCAGTTCTAGCCACTTCTCGGTGGCTTTAGATACTATTGATATCCTTCGGGGATAACTTGCCAAGTTGGGCATATGGGGCATGGCATTTTAATGGATCCAGTGCTTACTACAGCATAGTTCTCTAAAAGGGCTGCTGTCAGATTTCTGTGCCACCCTTTGATTTTTCCATTAGCCCCATCAATACAATTCTTTAAACAGGTTTTTAAAACTCAGCAGTTTTGAGTTGGCTGGAAAATGAGCCTTATAAGGAATGGTTGAGGTAGTTGGGTATGTTTAGCCTGGATAAGATAAGACTAAGAGGGGATATGGTAGCAATCTTCAAATATCTAAAGGGCTGTCACAAGAAAGATGGAGCAAGCTTGAACCAATGACTTCAAGTTACAAGAAAGGAGAAAAGAGCTGTTAGACAGTGGAATGGACTCCCTCAGAAGGTGGAGGATTCTTCTTCATTGGGGGGCTTTAAGCAGAGGTTGGATGACCATCTGTCACAGATGCTTTAGTTGGATTCCTGCATTGTAGGGTGCTAGACCAGATGGCCTTCAAGGTCCCTTCTAGTTCTTAGATTCTGTTACTTCTTTCTCTTCAGGTCTCTTTGTACTGCTGGTTTAACATTGTTGAGTAGTTTAATTTGTGTGTGTGTGTGTGTGTGTGTGTGTGTGTGTGTGATATGACACATCTTTAGGAGATTAAATGGCTGTTTTTATTAACTGGTTTTGCAAAACTGTTTTACATAGATCCCAAGATTTATTACATAGATCCCAAGATTCTCATTCTGTGTAGCTCTGTGCTCTCTCGGGTTCAATATGTGCTGCAGTTCTAAGCCACTCTAAATAAAGCAAATCTCCATGCCCTTCATTCAGTATAATAGGGAATGTAAAACAAGCTATAAATTGTCCCCTTTCAGCCAGAGAGGATAAAATTTGCAGGTTCATGCAAACCCCCAGACTAGATTAAGGCTGGGAAAAGTAAGACGGATTCATTTTTCTCCTTGTTGGGGTGAGTGGAGGATTGTTCATTACCTTATAATAAGTAAAACAATAGCTTAGTGGTGTGTATTTGTGCTTATGCATTTTTAGAAAACTTTGCAGCTTCACATGGGCTCTTCTGGTGCTTGTTTTTGTCTTTCAAAAGGCCTTGCCTTGTGAGGCTGTGTAGAATCCTATATGAGTTCTGAAGAGATTTATTTGTTTATTGTTTAAGCAGAACAGTGCAAGGTTTTTGTAAAAAACAACAACCCAACAGCTTTTAATTTTTGAAAAAAAGAGAATACTTCACTGTCGTGCTTTAACAACAACAACATTTCTTTTTCCAGACATTAACATACGTTTGGGACAGACACACTTCTTGGAAATGCCATGGACCTTGAAATATATGGCACAGAAACACAGCAACAGAGTGACACAAGGCTTTGTGGGGCCCTGAGTCTATTTGCTAGGTTTTTGACAATACACTTTGACTTAGGGGGGAAGGAAAGGCTCCCCAAATACTCCAATTTATCTCATTATCCCCCCTCCCATGCAGAGGGATACACTGATGTACACACCTGGTTTTTAATAATGTTGGAAATTATCTTGCATATGTATTAATTTTATGCCACTGAACTATATTTGTTTGAATCTATTGCTTCAATGTGTCTTACGTAATTTTCTTAATCTGTAAGATGCCTTGTGTGCAGCCTAAGATACTTCAAAACACACACATATTTGTGCTGGTGTCTGTGTGTTACATAAGCTGTAGTCACAAAGCAAAGAATATACATATATGAAGCAGACATTAATCCTATTGAACTGAGTACTTTTGAGTAACCAATCACGAGATCAAGCTCCTCTTTATTTGAAATATATACTCAAAGGCATATGAACAGTCAGATGAACCGCAATCATCTCTTTATTTTGTGAAACATGAACCACTGAAAACTGCACCCAAATTCAAAAAGTTTCATATGATAATACAAATATTCCAGTGTTTTAATGATTGCTATATCCATAATTTTGTTTTTCTTTTGTATCCATGTTCAAAGGCACAGGTGTGGAGTTTGGGGTGTCAATTATGAACAGTCATCAAAAGGACACTTCAAAGAGTCTCCCTCCTTTTCCCAAGAATAAAGAGAACTAAAGCAGGACAATGATGGAAAAGGAAATATTATATGCATAAAGGCAACATGCTAGGCTTTGATTGTAGAAGAGAAAGCTATACCAATAAACAAAAATAAAGTTTTTATTAACGAAAGTTTTCATTGAGGGGGAAATGCAATCATTATCATTGTGAAGTGACAATGAGGTTTGCCATGGTTCAAAGGATTGCCATTTCCTTTTGAACAAAATGCAGCATTGCCACAGATCTATTTGCATCCATGTATACACTAGAATATTGTACTGTCAATCCAAATTAATAGACAGAGGCCATATACTAATAGCAAACTCGCTTTTTTTTTACTTATGTAGCCAGTAGTCACACATGAAACTACTCACAAGAGGGAGATATCAGTAGGCTCATGGCTATGGTGCCTGTACACCAAATTCCATTTGTGGGGGATGCACCGATGAGCAGAGGATTTAATCCTGCCGGCTTCTCTTCAGGGAAGGCTCTCGCAAAGCAGCACTGCAGGATTGTATCCTCCTGCTCAGAGTGCAGTCAAGAGGCAGGGGAAGAGGTGAGGAAGTACAGGATCTTCTTCTTCCCCCACCCAACTCCCTCCCATCCATAAAAACACAAAGTAAATATTAGTTCCTCATCCAAATTATGTGTGTCATGTGTTCTCTGGGCCAGTATGGGTTGGATAGGGGCTAAAATAGGGACTTAAATTAGGTAGGTGGGTTGTGTACAGCCCTAATGTTTACAGCATTCCTAATTCCTAACTCCCAGCATGGTCAGTGGTGATGAGAGTTGTGGCCAAACAACATCTAGAGGTCCCCCCATTCCTAAGTTAGTTAAAATATGAGTTTCTCCCTGTGGAAACTCGGCATACTTGAAGTTGTTGTTGTTTAGTCGTGTCCGACTCTTCGTGACCCCATGGACCAGAACACCAGGCACTCCTGTCTTCCATTGCCTCCTGTAGTTTGGTCAGAGTCATGTTGATAGGTAGCTTCGAGAACACTGTCCAACCATCTCGTCCTCAGGATCTGTTCTTCCAGTGAGCACTCAGGGTTAATTTCCTTATGAATTGATAGGTATGACCTTCTTGCAGTCCATGGGACTCTCAAGAGTCTCCTCCAGCAACATAATTCAAAATACTTGAGGTACGTACTCTAATTTTGTGGGGTTTAACTGTGCATCCTTGAAGAAGCACAAGGACTCTTGTTGGATACAGAATGACCAACCATTTGTAACAGTAATGTAGCAAAGGTAGTGCTAAGTAGCCAGTTCAAAGACTAAAGGATTGCATGAGTGGCATCCCACTAAAGCAAAAGGAATTTCCTTTCCCTCTCTCTGCGCACCCGGATCCCCTGGAGCAGATTTTGAGGGTGTGCTACAGGGGAAAGGAAGCGGAAGTCCCATTGCATAGTTGAAAGTCTGTTGAATGAGTGGAGTACACAGCATTGGATAAAACCTTAAGTTCTGTTATGTATGACAACAATTATAAACATTTTAAATGTCATGGATGGATCTAGAGGTGTCCTTCAGTAGGTGGACAGAAGGTTCTCTTCCTAATTTCACCCAAGTTCCTGACATCTCCCATTCCTTTTGCGTGATGATGTCCAATAGCCTTTTCACAATATTGTGCAGAATATTTCACAATATCATTGGAATTCCTTCAGCTGGCATATCTCTAGAGTCTACCCTGTAGCTTATATGTAGACAAAGGCATATGGTCAGATAATAATTTGTGCAATATAATTTAAAAAATAAACACTGGGGGGGGGGGTTCAGTCTCTGGGTATGGATTTTTAAACTATCACATGTTGGAAAGCGGAACATGACAAATCTTTAAGCACTATATATTATATAGGTTCTTGGTCCAAATTAAAATACAAAAAAGCATATGTAAGAAAGCAACAAGAGCAGCTGTGGAAGGAAAGAGAAATGCATTCCCAACACTTCAAAAAATGTTTTTCCCCCAAGGGAAGTGGTCTTTCTGTACCTTCTCAATGCTCATGGCCAAGAAACCCCTTTAAAAAAATGATGCTTAAAATAAGGCAACAGCTCTGCTCAAAGCCAATTTAAAAATAGTGATCATCTGAAATAGAATAGTCTGTTTTCTGTGCCTATTTCTGAAATGGTTTGGATTTCAAAAGAAAATGTTTTTAGCCATTTGGCATTGAGCTTGCAAAGTCCGTTTCCCTTGAAAAAAAGAATTTCACTTGAAACACCAGGGATATCTATGTTTGCTGCCTCTCCTTCCCACCCCACACATTAGACAGCATATGCCAGGATGTGTTTAAGCTACAGATTTCTGGATTGCTGAACTTGCCCTTAATGCCTTTTTGTTTCTCATTCTAGGAAGACAAACTGAATACAGTAGATGTATATTTCAAAAAACTTTAGTTTGCAATATTTTTTATCATAATGAAACAAGGGATAGGAACTTTGAAGTCAGAGGGATAACCCCAAATTTTGGAAATCTGGAATATATATATATATATATATATATATATATATATATATATATAGTGGTCCCTCGACTTACGAATTTAATCCGTTCCGAATGGACATTTGTAGGTCAAAAAAAATCGTAAGTCAATTTCCCATAGGAATGCATTGGGAGAAAAATATTCGGAAAAATTCGTAAGTCGAAAAAACCCGCATCTAAAATTCGTAAGTCGAGGAAACCGCATCTAAACCGGCAACGATTTCCATTCGGATGTCGAAAAATTCGTAGGCGTGCGGCCACTTTTTTTCATTTGTAAGTCGAGGGACCACTGTATATATATATATATGGAGACTAAACAACTGGCATTGTTCTGGGCTTTCTCCCTAGTTGCAGATAAAGGAAATCATAAGAGTTTGGAAGCTCTTACAAAGTCCTTCAGAAAATGGATCATTGCTACAGGTTGTGATGGCCACAGTCATAGACAGTTTATTTAAAATTCTAATGTCTATTAGCTTGATACCTAGAAATAGAAACATCTCAATCAGTGGCAATGTACCTCTGATTGCAGATACTGCATATAGACAACAAGAACAGCTGTCACTATCTTATCTTCTTGCAGACTTCCCTGGAGCATTTGACTAGTCACTGTCAGAGATAGATTGATGTGTTAGATTTGCAGGTGGAGTTGGCACATTTGTACTTATATTCTTTGTTTTGCTTTATTTTCTTCTTGTCCTATATACTTCCTAGGCTCCCTTATTTTACTTCGTATCCTTTGTCCAAGGAGTTCTTTCTGGAAAAAAGGCCTGTAGTCTTAATAGCTATAGATATTTTACTTTCAAAAAATGCTTCAGTGCCTTGGTAAATGTTCTGATTGCTCATGCATCTTAAACAGTTTGTTTGCAAAGTACAAAAAGAGAGAGGAATGGCTGGCAGGTCCTTCAAATATTCTGTTCTTTTCATTTCACATATTGCAGATACACAAAAAGCCCTGTGTAATAAATAAACATACCATCTCTATGTTTGGATGTGAATTTTAATCTATGCTAATTTTATACACAACAGTTGCTGCAGCCAGATTCTATTTACAGTCTTTCCGCAGTTTGGGAGACATTGATATCCTCCTGAAATAAGTGTTTTTGTATAAAACCCCTCAGTTGCTGTGTGTGCTGATAACTGATAACATCAGTGGAATGCCAAGAGCTGTGTTTATCAAATAAATTAGAAAGCCTGAGACATGAATTCTGCACCAACTGGGATAAGGAATTTCTAATTGAGCAGCCCCAGAGGACACACAGCAGAAACTCTTAGCCATTATATCAGCCAGGGCTTACAGATTTGAGTAATGGTTCCAATTTTTGACTCATGCATACCAAAGCATGAAATGAACGACCAAGGCACACTAACAATTCAGAACATGGATGGGGAATCCTTAGCCTTCCAGATGTTGTTGGACTCCAACTCCCATCAGCCCCAGCCAGCATGGTCAAAGGTATTGGAATCTGGAGTCCAATAACATCTGGTGCCCCATGCCTGGCTCAGAATATAAAACTCAGATCTGAAAATGTAGAATACCAAAATACCCAAATTCAAATCTGAGCTTCTTCTCTCTAAATTTGCAGAAAGCTGCAGAAAGTGAAAATGTGCTCACAACTAAGGAATCCTGGGATTTAGTATAGAACGTTTATCATGAGTTTTTAAAATTGGCTGTCTTCATGTGGACTCAACATCTAAACTATCCCTTAGTGAAATCCAGAGGAACATTTCTCTGTTCAGAGCTTAGAACAAGACTAATGTTGAGCTGGTGGTAGCTGAGTGCATATCCTGTCTCTCTGTGATACCCAGATGCAGTCATTTGAAAGGGACTCTTCAAAGTCTGCTTGGAATGTGGAAGAGAAGGCAGGTATGTTTTTCGTGGATGAGAGTGGATTATTTTCAGCTCCTTGATTTGTCCATTGGGACCTCTGTTCAGGACAAGGAGTTTGCTAAATTGAGATACTATCATGAGTCACTTTGCCACCATCTACTGTTAAATCAGGATTGAGTTTAATGTTACTGAATAAATCATTTTCTGCTCAGAACCACAACATATTTTTAGTGATATTACAGGATGTTCAGTCACTGAGTGGCAAGAAAGAAATTGGGCAGGCTATGTAAACTGGATTTATAAAGTGATTTATACGCAAGAGCAAAATGAGAATCCCATCTCCAAACTTCATAAAACACAGCCAGGTCATTTTGCATTACAAAGACAGATGTAGCTGCTAAGAGCAAAGTTTTAGGGCTTGTGTTTTAAGGATACTGTCAAAAAGAAGGTGTTACTGATAGTTTCATAAATGAAGCTTAATAAAAAAGAAGAGCAACAGCTAATGAGCCATGAATGTATTCTGCAGTGATATCAATTTATATTGGACATGTGGCCCTCAACGGGGGGAAAAAGCTTGCCAAACTCCAGCCTGTCAAGAAGCACATCCACTAAATGTGCTTCCAAACACATTTTCAGAACATGTTGATGCATAAACCAACCTGCTGGTTTCCCCCAAGGATTTCTGCTTTTGTGAAATACAGACATTCTTTCATAATTAAGTTTATCCCAGGTAGAATTTGTATATGCAACCAGAAAATTCTGTACCTCACCTAGAAAATAAATAGATCTTCTTTGAGGATGAATTAGTTTTCTTTATGGCCAAGGGATGCGGGTGGCGCTGTGGTCTAAACCGCCAAGCCTCTTGGGCTCACTGATTGTAAGATCAGCAGTTCAAATCCACGTGGCAGGGTAAGCTCCCATTGCTTTCTCCCAGCTTCTGCCAACCTAGCAGTTTGAAAGCATACCAGCGCGAGTAGATAAATAGGTATCACTGTGGCAGGAAGGTATATGGCGTTCCCGTGTGTTCAGGCACTCATCATGCTGCTCCATGAACCAGAAGCCATTTAGTCATGCTGGCCACATGACCCAGAAAGCTGTCTGCAGACAAACGCTGGCTCCCTCGGCCTGACAGCGGAGATGAGTGCTGCACCGCATAGTTGAATTTGACTGGACTTAACCATCCAGGGCTCCTTTACCTTTACCTTTACTTTGCTTTATGCCCATTGAGTTTAAAGAATGCATGCATGTTCAACTATGTGAGTCAGGGCTATAAAGTATTCTATGCAAGAAAATGTTTCTACTGAACACTATTTGCAAGTATGTGCAACTATTTGAATAGCAGGTGTCATGTGACTGACTGATTGACTTCAAGAGGGGGAAAGGCCAAGTTCAAATTACTTTTCATTCCTGTAGTTTAGTGGGAAACATAATTTCACTTACCTTTCAGCCTGGCCTGCCACACAGGGTTGTTGTGAGAGTAAAACAGGAACTCTCAGAGAACCCAACTTGAAGGGGGGGGGAATAAATGTGATTATAGCCCTATTCAATTACTCAGAAACAAGAAACTGTCATTCCAAGAGGAGAGGGGCCACACCACACTTCTGCTCTTGCATTTCTGGACAGGTCCTCACTGAGATTGCAAATAGGTTGAACAAATGTATGCTTTAGGGCAGCCTGTCAAACAGATGTAGGCTATTTCCGTGAGCTGGAACCATGAACATTGGGGATGGGCCAATGTGGGGTTCAGGCACTCAAAGCTCCACTCTTCCCCTCCATCATCATTATGATTATTCTCACATACATTTGAATGACTGAATATGGCTTATGCTATCCCATATCCATGTAATACAGGAGAGTGGCCTTGCAGTGCAGGAATAACATGCTCACCAAATCCGCTTACCCCCTTTTAGAGGTGCGGCAGCTTTGTGTCGGGGTCTCTCCTTGCCAGACCATGAGCTTTGGCTCATGCTCCCGCCCGGCTTGAAATCCTGCTCCATGTCAGCCTGCCAAATTGGCCAATGGCAGGCTGGCACAATGGGGTGGGCTCTCTGGGGGCAGGCCTGAGGGAACCATCAGGCTTCCCTTGGATCTGCTCCCAGAGGATTTAAAGCAGCCCGCACCAGCCCCCGACACCCAGCTCTTCTTCATCAGATCAAGCTCAGCGCAAGACCGGGGGATTTTTCTGGACAGCAAGCATGGGATCTACGAGTGCGGAGCAGCACCAGGGGCACCTAAGCTACTGTAGAAAAATACAGAAAAGTTTATTTTAGAGACAGTATGGTGTGCTTTATTTCAGTGTCTGCCCTGCTGTGTTGCAGGGTGAAATAATATGCTTCAGACAGCACCATGCTTTTGTTGTTGTTGTGTGTAGGCAATAATTGGTGTCTAATTTGTGCAATAATACCTTTTAAAGTGTTGCCCCTATTGAGGTTTGGTGAGAAATGCCAATGTTCCCTGCTTCAGGCAACAAAATGACTAAGACTGATCCCACTTCTTTTTCTAGATCTCCCTACGGTGTCAGTCTTGAAGTCCTTTTGCATGGCTTCATCATCATCCCAGGTGTCCCTCATTCCTAGAAAGCACCAGGCTTTCGCCTTTAACTCACAAAGAGCTCTCCTGATTTCAGGAAAATCACAGTGTGAAACATTTTAGGCAAGAAAAGTATGGGTAAGTTAACTTATTCTATTACAGGGAGATGTCTTCTCCTTGACTTGAGAGGGAGATTTTACAGATCTTTCTTTTCTTTTCTTTTCCAATGAGAAAAAAAAGCTCACATAACTATTGCTGAAGGAAAAGGGGGCTCACCATTTCTGGAACTATCTTAAAGTTCTATGAAGTATGCCCCTGTTTGAGTAATGCAGCATGCATGCAATCTGTCTTCATTTATCTTTCCAGGATACTTTGTAGAGCGATCCTATCCAATTAGGGATTATGGGAGCATCATTTTGTATTGGTTTTATTTAATTTATAAACTTTATCTTATTATTTCCTTATTACGGGTTCCTTAATTGCTTATTACTTTTTTTTAAGTAATAAGAAAAAAGCAATAAGGGAAAGCTGATAAAATAAAAGCTGACCAACACAAAATGATGCTAGCATGATCCCTAATTAGATGGAATCACTTTACCAAGTGTGTGGGGGGGAGAATCTAGCCAGGAATGATAAATGGTGCAGAAACAACAGCAAACAAATTGTGACTATTCTCTCAAACTGATCTTGAGGTGGGGCAGAAGAAAGAATCTTTCTAACACCCAGAATTTTTTCAGTCAGCACAGCCCTAGTTTTTCCAAGGAAAGAATTAATCCATATTATATGACTTGTATTTAGCTTAAGATGGTATACCTAATCCATATTTAATAGCTAGATGGACAATTTTAAGCTGGTGCTATTAAACTGATGTAGTAGGACTTATGCTGATTTAAGCTCAGTCATATGAGCTGATGTGCTGAGTTCAGAGAATTCACAGTACTCATGTGAGAAGGGGGACTTTAGAGATGCCAGCGTCATTAATAGTCATTAATAGTACACTGGTTCTACCATTAGGACTGACCCAAGCTTGGGGCGCTGCCCATAGAGCTGGGGACCATGATAGGAAGCAGGGAAGTATCAGTTACATTCACACATTCCATTGTCTTCCAGAGAACATAAGCACACTTTTGCTGAATTGTGTGCTCTGTAGAGTTTATAGAATAAAAGCAGCCTAAACCACTGGTTTCAGTTGGCTCAAGCATACTTAAACCCCCTCCCCATAGTGTTACTCATGTAACGGGGGCATTGCACTGTTACTGCAGAATTGGACCATGCTCCTATCTCCAACTAGGCATTCCACTGTGAATGCCGCTGACCCTGCCTTTGGATGCATATCCGCACATTAGTTATGTGTTTGTATGCAGTGAAGCAGCTGCTCTTGTGTAAGCTTATGTGACTGGGACATTTCTTGTGCACAGGAACACCTTTTTTATTATTTATTTATTTAAGCACATATAAACCGCACTTTCCCATAAAACATCGCAAGGTGACATACAACCTTTAAAAAAATAAAAATGCCACAGTGAAACAATTAAACAACGTCAAACACATCGGTAAAAGCCGGTTGGCAAAGAATCTCAAGTTTCGAAGGCCTGTCTGAATAATGCAGTTTACGGAAGACATCTAAAAATGGGCAGCACTTACTCCTGCTGAACCATGGTTGGCAATGCTCAGCCCCTGGTACAGGTCAGCCAAATTTCAGTTGCTCATTGATAGGTTGCAAATGATCACACTAATGCATGGACAAACGGATAATGGGCTAGTGGTATGCCAAATACTGACATAGGGTTAGGAGTATGGCCCACAGTGAACTCCTCCAGAGGGTTTGGGACCCTCTGGAGCCTACTTGGGAAGGGGTGTGTGATAAACTGTTGCTCAATCAGTTTTCTCTTGTGCAAATGGGTGGGCATCATTTGCTGTTGCCTATTGGTTCATCTTCCTGTTTCCACGTGATGGAAATGATTGTAAGAAGAAGCACAAAAAAACAGAAAACGAGAAGCTGATCTTTAAAAGCAAAATAAAAGGGACAATTCAAATGGGTGCCTTTTTAGTTAGCCCTTTTTGTTATGTAATTCCAATTGTTATTCTGAACAGAAACATACCCTGAGAATAACAGAAACTAAAGAGACTGAGCATCTGAAACAATAATTTGCCAGACAAATTATTCCTGATTAATCAGTGACAATGAAGAAATTGTATAAACTGGTGCATTCATGAAAGACATCATGTTATATTCATAATGTCAGAAAGCTGAAAGAATTCCTGAAGATATGCCAATTCTCCTCTTGTAAGAGCTGTGAAGGAGAGACTATTTTGGCAGGCACAGTTTGTTATGTGGGATGTATCTGCCCAAATTCCCCTCTCCTATACCACTATTAAAGGTGCATGACCCAGGCCCTCTTTTACAGGTCACTGTCATTGGAAGGCCTACAAGGGCCAACTGACTCAAGCTGCTGCAATGGGACACTGTGTAGAATAGATGTCCTGATAGCATTATATCTGCAGGAAGCCTTCTCCTACAATATGTGGTGATGGATAGACTATGTAGGAACTAAGATGGTATTTTAGGTATTGTTAGGGCTCGGGGGTTGCCTCCTCGAGAGTAAGGAGCCAGAAACATCCGTTCTTCTAAAGCTAATACTTTATTTACAAACTATGTACATCGGAGCATTTAAGATTCATGTCCGCTTGAGGCGGTTCCAGAATCCGGGAGTGGCTTTCACCGGTTCCTCCCCCAACATAGAAGCTTTGGAATTCCAAAGCGTCACCTCCTTTTCTTAGGCTTTCCCCCCCTATGCAAAGCTGACCGCTTTGCTTCTCAGACCACTCAGGTGGTGCTGAGGCTCTGTCAGCATCTCTGACCCTCAGCTCCACCGCACTGCCTGGCAGTTCCTGCTCCTCACCACTGGGGCTTTCCTTGCTATCCCCGCTGGACTACAAGCTGCCTCCCAAGAGAGGCTGCACCTCTCTCCACCCCTCCTTCCCTGTCTCAAGAGCCTTGCATGAGGTCAGTTCCCTGACAGGTATCCTGGTCCCAAACCATACAGGACACCTTGAACTTGGCCTGGTAACTGATTGGAAGCCAGAACAATTCTTGCAGCAGCAGCATAATGTGATGTTGACATTCCTCCCACCCATCACTAAAGTAAAATAAATAAATACAATACAATCTCTGTAGCTCAACTGTGCAATCTAGGTCACTGTGTGATCCAAAGGCATTCGTATAAATTTCAACTTATAATTGTTAAATTATGTGCTAAATTATGTAAGAAGCAGCAAACAACACCTTTGAACTCAGTCTGAACTAATAAATCCTGTTGCAAGGTTGTGTGTGGTTTATATATTATGGTACAAGTAAAAAAGTAAAGACAAGAACATAGACTGAATCATCCTTACTGCTGGGCAAACCAATTCATTTATTCTTTTTTTATTTTTATTTTCATATTCAGGTCTGGTTTGAAGTACTTGATGTTTTGATAAGATTAATGATGACTAAAGAAAGGGGATGCATCGAAGGTGAAGTAGTGCATATTGTCTAGGCGATAAAAAGTTAGTATTTCCCTCCCTGTTTTCACCCTGGTGATTATTTCTGAGAAGTAATTTTATGAGATGCCTGTCATTTGTTTTATTCATTGTGTATTTCTTTTCTGTCCTCTGAATCATTTTCATGGGCCCCATTTGTCTAGCATGTAGCCTTCACAAATGTAAATCAACCAAGGAGTGCATGGACTCCAGGAGAGTAAATCCCACAAATAGAAAATTTCACCCCCCACCATAAATTAACTGCCATACATTGTGACATTTTGCTGAATCCATTAGCAGTGACAGGGCTGTCATGGAAGTCACAACTGAAAGGCAAGGAACAAGCAAACAAAGTGTCCTAAGCCAACTTTGACTTCAGAATGTTGTCCTGCTATTTTGCACAATCTATTCTGAACATGACTACTATGCATGAGTTCTGTTTTCTTATTGAGGGGAAACCTCAACAAATGACCACCAGTGCTAGGCTTCAATGTAAACTGACAATCTATTTTGTATTGGCTAGACCCGTTTAGCTCTCCTTGCCACACAGGAGCCCATTTAGAAGACTCAGCATGATGAGAAGCCTCCGATTGACTGCAGTAGTTCCAAAAACTGGAATCTGCCAGGCGTTGTGAGAAGAATAGTGAGTAAGGAGGTGGGTGGTCAGTGGCAGCAGCAGTGCTAGGGGAGGATTGGAAAGAATCTCTCAGTATGTAGCAGCAGCACTTGGAACTGCTACAGTCTCCCAGAGGCTTATCACCACATGAAGCCTTATTCACAGGCTTCTGTGTGAACTCTGGCTATGTTTTAAGACAAAGCAACAAGTTAAAATAAAACTTTAAAGCATGCAACAGTGGCTTAGGTTACTTATTCTACTTTACAAAAAGCCATGAATGTATCTGTTGATTTCTTTGAATCCAATTCAAGTGCTGGTCATAACATTTCAAGTCTTAAAGATTCATTTAAAAGCAGGAGCAGCCTGTTTAAAGGCCTTTGGAAATTTGGCCTGCACACTAAGCCAGCACACTGTTCCTCCTCAGATCAGAATGTGAAAACTTATTCTATGTTTTAAACGTCTCAGAAATGTGCTTGGTTGGTAGAGGGTCTTTTTGATCTCCTGGCCAGAGAGATCCACTGAGCTAATTCCTTGTTCACACACCCATCCACCCACAATGTTTGCATCAAGAAAGCAGCTGTTCACATATAGGCTTCTACAGCCCCATATATAAAAATAATTCTATATCTAAAAACAATATAGAAGCAATTTTCTTCAGTTTAAGCAGTTCACCAGCTATAGCGACTCCAGGATAAGGCTAGTTTAGCTATAGTGATTCGTGGTCTGGTAATATCCCAGTTTGAACTACTGTAATATATTATGTGCGGGAGAGTCCTGAAACATGACACAGAAGCTTCAATTACTCCAGAACTCAGCTGTAAGAATTCTGTCTGCTGTCGGTAGGCAAAGCTATATTACACCAATTATTAAAGAACTACACAGGCTGTCTACTTTCTTACAGGCCCAATCCAAGGTTCCAGTGCTTAGATTTAAAAGCCCTAGATGGTTTGGGACAAAAATACCTGAAGGATTTTTCCTCCTGACTGTGAAATAAGAAGGCCTCTCTAAGGTGGAATCTACACACATATAAAAACACTGTGAAAATGTTTTGTTTTTTTTAAAAAATATATATTGTATTTGCCATAGCTCACCATCACCATCTAGTGTCTCATTTGTATATTGCACTTTAAAACACACTTAAAACGTTTTCTAGAGAGCCTTAAAAGTCTGCAGTCAATTGCTGCTGCTTGCATCACAGAAAAGGCTTTTGCTCTGGTAGCTTCTTGACTTTGGAATGCCCTTCATAGAAAGGTTTGACTGGTGTCAGGATTGAGGTATTTAGTCTTTATGGGATTTGTTTATATTATATTCATTAGCATCATAGCCATTTATCATTTTGGATGAAGGGTGGTTCAGAAATCTCTAACCTAAATAAAACAAACCAATTGATTTATTAAATAAATACTGCATATGTGAGTTGCAATAAACTAAGTCACACCTTTTTAATAGTCAGAGCATACCTTTTCAAAGGAAGTCCATTGATTCCATGGGTCTATTCTGGTTATGATTTTGTTGGATTCTGCCCATTGTGTGTGTCTCCTCCATGAGTAGCATTTGTCAGGAAAGTGTTTCATGCTTAGAAAGCTTTATTCCAGTGTCACAGTTAAAGGGGATGGTGTAAATGAGAGAGGATTTAGTTTTCCTCCCATCCAGCTAGGATTACTGCTCAAATTAATGCAGTGCTGCAGGAGCAGCGGATTAAAAACTGTCAACTCAAAATTTTGATTTCCTGCTCAGAACAACAACAACAAAATGTTGTAGGTTTTACTTGTGACTGTTCCTATGAGATTTTTTTCCTTAAAAAGATGAACTCAGAATACAAACCGTGACTGTCATTCAAAGGCAGTAAAGTATGTGGGGTTATTGCAAGCAGTAGATAACATACACACACAAAATAAAATTGTTCATCTTATTACTCCATGCAAATATAATGTGTTCCTTGGCTCCTCATTAGATTTCTTCTCGCACAACCTCCCTGCCGATCTTCTGGTGACATTGCAACAAAATAAACCTAACAAAGCAAACAAGTGCAGCAACCTATTTTAAAGCTTTCACGTTGAAACAATAGTTTAGAGAGTTCTGGGGCAAAATAAATAAATAAATACAGCGATACCTTGGTTCTCAAACTTAATCCATTCTGGGAGTCGATTCAAATCCCAAAACCATTCAAAAACCAAGGTGTGGCTTCCGATTGACTGCAGGAGCTTCCTGCACTCAAGCGGAAGCTACGTTGGACGTTTGGCTTCCGAAAAACATTCATGAACCGGAGCACTTACTTCCGGATTTGCGGTGTTTGGGAGCCGATTTGTTCAACAACAAAGCCATTCAGGAACCAAGGTACCACTGTAAATAGATGCCTAATACTTCATGGGACTATGACTCCAATACATGGATGAGATTCTACGTGAGGCCATGAACTTGACTTTTTTTTTTTTATTATGTAAATGTTTTCCCTTCCGTAACTCATACTGTGCAGCTGTCCCATCCCATTTTAAGTAGGACATCTCAGATTAACAGAAGTTTCTATTCCTGGTTTTTGATCCCAATCCCAGATGTCCTGTTTTGGCTCCCATGCTCTGGCCGTGCCAGAGCACAGGATAAAAATATGCACATTTTTGGGTTCTGCGCTGTCTCCTCTTCTGGACACTTTCAGCGGGGTACCCAATGGATTACAGATCCAACCCAATGCCTAATCTGCCAAAAGTTGTGATGATTGCTATGAGGTAGGCGAAAACCTAAAGACAGAACCATTTGTCTGTATAAGGTAAAGGTAAAAGGTAAAGTACCCCTAGACGGTTAAGTCCAGTCAAAGGCTTTCAGGCCGTGGGAGCCAGCATTTGTCCACAATCAGCTTTCCACGTCATGTGGCCTGCATGACTAATCTGCTTCTGCTGCAACAGAACACCGTGATGAGTGCCACAGCACACAGAAATGCCATTTAACTTCCCTCCGCAGTGGTATCTATTTATCTACTTGCACTGGCATGCTTTCAAAGTGCTAGGTTGGCAGAAGCTGGGACAGAGCAACGGGAGCTCACCCCGTCATGCAGAATTGAACCGCCGACCTTCCTCCCTGACTCTGAATACAGGGACCATATACCGGTAGTCCCATTTTAACATTATTTTTGAAAACTCTGTGGTTTCCCCACTAAAATTTATGGCATAGGAATTCATTCATTTCCCCCCCAAAAATATACTCTGGCCCACCACATGGTCTGAAGGACAGTGGACTGGCCCACAGCTGAAAAAGGTTGCTGACCCCTGGACTAGGGTATACCCACAAGTGGAGGCAGTATATATGAACCTAAACAGGACCCCCAAATCTGTCAGAAGTAATTGATACCCGTTGATTGTGTAATGATAAGATTCTCTGGCCTACCCACCTGCTGCAAAGGCAGAGAAAGAAGAGAGTGAACCAATTATTGTTTCTATTGTGATAATACAGCTCTAGTTAATTCCATTTAATTGGTGATGTACAGTCATTATCTTCAGTTTGTGTTTCTAAGTTGTGTTTAAATAAATTCATGTCAGGGGGGGCATTACCACTGCATAATGCAGACTGGGTTTGTCCACATTGTTTAGTGGGTTCTAAACCTCATGTAATTGGGATGCTGGAGCTGGGGTTGCTGTTGTTTTGTCATTTTGGTAACATTGCCTAGCAGAAATTTGGCCTGAACTAGGAAATATTATTTGCTGCCATTAACTCTTGGATTGACTCTTGCATAGGCAAGCTATTTGCCAAGCTGCTTGGGGTGTGTGGAGAAGAAAATAAAATCATTTAACAGACTATATCTTGGTTGATTTGCAGATCAAACAGCAGAGCAGTAAGGGAAGATTTCTCCACTAAAGTCACTGACCCGGGACTGTGCAGAGCTTGTATGAGGCCAGGGGTGGGAGCCTTGCCTTGGCATGAGAGCATACGTTCAGTAGCTGGCTTAGCCCTCTGAGATCTGGGGCAAGTGTACCTGACTGCCCACCCACCACTGCTGCACAGGCCTTCACTGACCCAGTAGACAGAGCATGGAACAAACTCAGGGGTACCAAAGTGAATCATGGACTTAGGAATGATTTTCACTTACCGGTGTTACTGCCCAGGAAGGGAAATGATCTGATCACTTTAAAAAATGAGGGACACAATTTGCTGCGGCTTTCCCTTTCCTGTGTGTGGTGTGGAGCAATACTAAAAAGGGATTGTCCTCCAGCGTGCATCATTGTGGATCTAGGAACTGGGGGTGCCTGGTGAGCTAAAAGCATAATCTGTAGTAATGTCTTCTGCAGAAGCCTCTTTAAAGTGAATGGGAACAGCACATGAATACCATGACAGGCATTTGATTGGAATAGCACATGTTGATAGGAGGGAGGAGAGCAACATTAGTATTCTTACCTGCTTTTATCAATTTGAATTTGGCTATTTTACGTGTATTAAACGCTTTGTAGCCTAGCCAAAGCCTCTGAGGTTGGGCAATGTAGAATAAAATCTAAAGAAATAAAAAGCAAAAGACATTCCAGCTGAATTCAATTCACTATTAACTATGATCAATTTCCATTGAAATTGTTGGAGAACAAGCATTCTTAAATGTGTGATATATTGCAGCCTTTACATTCCCTGTCCTTGTTTATGAGCAGAATAGCAAAATTGTAATAATGGGTTAATACGCCACTGTTGCTGAAGCAGGAGGTATTTTGTGCAGCTACTATTTGCCTTTCCCTCGGCAGTTCTCTGTACCCCTGAAAAGCCACTTCAAAGAGAGCAGGGCACCTGCACAGCAAAGGAATCACTTGAAATTGGGCAGAGAGTTCTGGTGTCAGATTGATTGTACAAGATGTCTTTTGCTTGCACAGCCATGGGATAAATTTATTATTATTATTATTATTATTATTAATGAAAAAGTAAGTAATGTACTACTACTAATAATAATATGAACAATGCAGTAATGTTACTTAAATGGCTCTTATAAAGTGACCTTCAACTGAAACAAATGAACGAACAAAAATGCACATCAATGACAAATGTTGAAGATGCAATCAAGTATCAGGCTAAATCACATAATTGCAGGATGCCCAAAACTCTCCAAATCCATTTTGCCTCAGTAGACATAATAACATAAGAAAAAAAGTTACATCACCAAATTGGATCAAGTGGTAAATTTGTACATAATCCAATCTCGTATTCTAAATACATACCGGAAGCTGCTTCAGAAGATGATAGATGGACACTTCACTGAGATAAATCTATAATTACACAGAGAACCATTGGCTTTTAAGAGCTCAGGCATTGTTCTTCTTAAGAAAGCTAAATAACATGCTACAGACATATAGGAAGATTGCATTAAAAAGTTAAAAAGACACATTTATCAGTAGAAGATCAAAAATCCAGAGGAGAAGCAAGGAGGAGTCTTGTTGTGCAAGTGAATGCTCCTGTGTTGGCTTCTTCTAATGGGACTGGATAGTTGAATCCCACTCTTTGTGATTCCGATCATTGTGGATGTACATCAACAGTAATACATTCCCAGATGTGCAGTCAACTGCGAGTTCGGACCCACCATAGGACATCATCTTTGAGAACTCTTGTATGTCTAATATTATGTCTAATGAATTCAGCAATTGATCTGAAACTAAAATCTCAGATGTGGGAACTTGAATCATGAGAGTATGAACTAGATTGTATTAATTTCTATGATAACTAGCCTTGAATTCAATTACACAAAGTAAGGCTTTGCCTTCTGAAGCCTTACTATCCATTCTTCTCTCCCCCCCCCCCTTTTTAGGGTTGGGAATTCAAAATGAATTCAGTAATTGATTTGAAAAAGAAAGGTACTTGCAGCATGAATACTGAAATATTTACCGCTTTGGTAATTTATTTACTTCGCTTGGAAATTCTGCTCTCCTCTTGAGAATTATATTGGGATTTTATGCACATTTTGATTCATTTACTTTACTTTTTGCACATTACTGATGTAGCAGCAACTTGAAAAGCCAAATACTGAAGTGGAATGGAAGAAACAGAATCCTGTCGCATCTTAAAGTCTGATTCATTTGGCTTTCTTACACAAGTACATAATTCATAACTTGCATGAACAGTTAGTGAAGGACCTTGATGATTGCATGTATATTATGTGATATTATTCTATACCCTGAAGATACAAAGATAGGTCTGGATTGATTGTGTTTAGAAGATCAGTTTTATTAGTTAAAAGGTAAAGGATGCCCACCCAAGACACAATGGAAAAAGAGCAATGCAGTACCCTAACGAATCAAGGCTACATTCACACCATAAGTTTAAAGTAATATTATACCACTTTTTAAACAATCACAGACTCCCCAAAGAATTCAGAGAGCTGTAGTTTGTTAAGAATGTTGAGAGTTGATAGGAAACACTTATCCTCATCACAGAACCACAATTTCCAGAGACTGGCAACAGCTCTCCAGTATTTCAGGCAGAGTTTTTCCCCAGTTTGTTTGTTTGTTTGTTTGAGGTGGGACCTTCTGTATGCAAAGCAGATGCTCTACCACTGAGTTCTGTCCTCTTCTCCTATTTTTAGGAGAGAAGTTTCTACAGTCGTACCTTGGATCTCAAATGCCTTGGCTCCCATAACAAATCAGCTCCTGAACGATCAAAACCTGGAAGTGAGTGTTCTGGTTTTCAAACGATTTTCAGAAGCTGAATGTCTGGCGCGGCTTCTGCAGCTTCCAATTGGCTGCAGGAGCTTCCTGCAGCCAATCAGAAGCCGCGCTTTGGTTTCTGAATGTTTTGGAAGTCGAATGGACTTCCAGAATGGATTCCGTTAGGCTTCCAAGGTATGACTGTATAGGCTACCAAGTGAAGCTTCACTTCTAAGGCAAATAACAGCTTCTGGGTGTGTCACTTTCCCTCCCCACATCCCCTCAACCTGAGCTTGAAATAACCCTACCCCTTCATATCTGTTATTTAAAAGAAGAGAAGTAGACTTGTTGAATGCAATTGTCCATTTAATGTCACATCTAGTTTGGCCCTGCAAAGGAAGACAGAGTATCACCCTCTAGAGTGGAGGAGAGTCTTATGTCTCGCAGATGTGATGCCTGCCAGAAAGTCACACATTTTATCCTAATGGTTCAAAATAGGCCACTTTAACTACTGAAGAAATCCATTTCCCATGCTCCCGAGTATCACTGGCTTCATTTCCAGAATGAAAGTTTGCAGATAGAAAATATTCAATAGGGTTCATCCAGCTCCAGTCCATTTTCCACCACCCTCTGCTGTATATTATCTAAAAAGACTTAGCTGCCTTCCTTTGAAGCCCTGAAAGGGTCTGTCCCTTAGATTTCTACGTATGTCGGGAGGGGGGAACCTATTACTGTTCATGCCCCAAAGAGAAGGCAGCTCTTAGGGGAAGAGAGTTGGTTTGTTACCTTCATGTGCTGCAGGGTTCATTAATAAAATATCCAATTTTTTATTTTTATTTTTTTAAATTAATGTTTATTAGGTTTTACAATTTTATAAGCACATAACATCTTGGTTAAATTTTCATTGCTTCCCCCCTCTCACCGTAGGAAGCTCTGTTTTCATCTCCCCCCTCTCACAGAGGACCACATTCATTGTACATTTAACCTTATTATTTTATAACATTGCTTAGGCCTAACCCTACTCCTGGCTTAGGCATTTCTGATTTTCCCATATACTACTTTCTATTGACTTCCCCGACTCCCCGCTGTTGAATTCATCATTAATCTTGTTTATCAGGTTGCTAATTCCTCTTTTTAAACATCCTCCTTTGTTTTAACTTGATTTAATAAAATATCCAATTTTTAATACCATGGCACCTTAAAAAAAAGGATTAAATTCACACAATATGTTTTCTTTAGCTCTGCCACCCAAGTATGGTTCGTTATGTTCAACATCTGTTTTATGCACACTGTTTTTTTCTCATTGCAAGTAAATCAATAAATCAAACCTTGGATAGGGTACTTGGAGCCTTAAGACTGGAAAAAATGAGACACTGAAAGAAACAGAAAATGAGAGCTCCTCCTACCCCTAAATGTGAGATTAAAAATTTACACATAAAATGAATGCTGGTGGGGCAAGGATTATCTGCTGCCCTGTTACTGTGCAGAAAATCCTTCTGATTCCCCAGCTACCTCTGCAATATATAGCCCTCCTCCCAACTCTGCACACACTCACCTCAGCCAGAATAATGGCAGGGCACTTTAGGAAGGAAGACAGCAAAATAGCTCAAACTGGCACAGCAATGAGATGACTCAATTTCTGCACTTTTATGACATGCCTTCAAGATGGAGCTTGGTCTAATCTAACAAGGCAAATAATCTTACATTCTGTTCAAATGCTTTTGATTGCACAAATCACCCAGCAAATATATGGATGTTTGAGAGATGTGCTTAGCTCTCTGCAGTGGAGAAGAAGAAGAAACAACGTTGGGATCTGTGTCTGTGGTGGAGGAAGCAGGGTGGGGGTGGGGTGCGGGCTGCCCTGGGTGTCATCACTGAGGTGTGTGTGACAAAATGACAAAAATATGAGGGTTTTTTTTAAAAAAAAATGGACTCGCGAAACCTTTTAGTTCAGTCAACAAACCGCCCCATGGCCGGCTCACCCTGCAGGACGCACACGCCGCACCGGGCATCCGAATGGCTAGCTACGCCACTGGTCTGTGCATGTACATTTGTGCTTGTGAAAGCACAATTTTAGGGTTGTTTGCACATTTACACCAAACAGAGGTGCAAGCTGTTTCTACAGATGCCTAAGTGTTTGTGTGAAACAGTGAACACTTTTTATCAAGTGCTCATTCAGATCATATAGGTTAAGCCACCGCCATTTGAAATTAAGATATACAGTCATACCTTGGATCCTGAACGCCTTAGCAGTCGAACGTTTTGGCTCCCAAATGCTGCAAACCCGGAAGTGTGTATTCCAGTTTGCGAACCTTCTTTGGAACCCGAACATCTGACTCAGCTTCTGATTGGCCGGAGGAGCTTCCTGCAGCCAATCGAAAGCCGTATCTTGGTTTCTGAATGTTTTGGAAGTCGAACAGACTTCTGGAACAGATTCCGTTCAACTCCAAAGTATCACTGTACTGGACTTGGATTCTGGATTTATATTTACCCTTAGTTAAGTTTGAAACTTTTAAACACGTTATCTGGGCAGATAGTATAATCTCATAGAAGGTTATACACAGAATGAAAAACAAATCCATCTTGTTCTAGAAAGAATCTAAATTAAACATTCTAATTTTCAGGGGAAATCCCTGACTTGCATGATGTTGTTCCATATTTGCTGGCAAAAGTGACCTTCTAAAATTCACTAAATTTTTAGCTGTCCTGAAACACAAGTACTCCATATTCTTTATAGATTGTCCTCTGGACTCAGTGTTTATATCAGGCAAACTCCGTTTGACAACTTTACTTTCCCCACACATGCCCTCCCATAAACCCCTTTTATGACAGCCTGTGTCAGAAATATTTTGTGTCAAAATGAAATTCACTCCATTTATAAAGTATCCTTTAGCACTGGCCTCTGTTTGTTGCAGTTAACCTTGCACCTCTGAGTACCAAATTCTGCTCAAGGCTGACTCTTCACTTTGCCCAGCTGATCCAAACTGAGGAAAATTAGAATGAGCATTGCTGCCCTTCTCTCTTGGTTTATCTAGTTTACAAGCAGCATACCGTATTTATATATGAAATACAAGAGAGGAACAAACAAAGCTTGGAATAAGTACTCTGTTCTTTTAAAAGTTAAATCAATATTAGTAATGCATAAAATGATTCACCAAAGTGTAAGTTTGTAGTGTAGCCTGATATAAAAAAGGAAAGGGGTCCTCTACCTTTTTATCCAATAATTAAAGATGCAGGAATCCTTTCTTCTATTGCCTCTGTTCACTCTTAAATGTGCATACAGGTCTCTTTCTCTCACAAACATGTATTTCTTTTTATCACTGAGGCTACAATTACACGTTCACTTACCTAGAGGTTTGTACTTGTGATTTCTGCATTTAGCTGTGATTCGTGCATTACACTGGGTTGGTCTAGATGACTCTACTAGGGGTGTGCATCGACTGTAAGATTTGGACCCTAATTCAGTGCTTTGAAAAACAACCTTTCTTGATCCAAGGTGCCTTGTAGACTGTCTGATTCAATTTAAAGGAATCAGCTTTTGTCTGCATGCCTTTTGTTGTGGGTATCAATTCAATGGCATGGTCCTAGTGGGGTCACATGCAGAGCAGCAAGCTAAGTGATTTGGTTTGAGGACTGAGCAGGCTTGAGCTTTGGGAACTTCCACCTTGTGGACCCTTTCTTCCCCCCACCCCAAATCCTCCATATTTGCCTGCCTGAGCTGCTATTGCATCTTGTCGGGGTAGGGATTGAACCTGAGAGTGAGAAGAGGACTTCTCACTTTTGCTGTCTCTGCCTTGTGTACCTTTTGAACATCTTCCCTGACCCCCTCTTCCAAACTGCAACTGCTTCAGGTCATAACTGTTCCGAACGGCAAGAGTGAAGGTGAATTTGAGTTTGGTGGAGGGAGAATTCAAATTGTCAAGGCTGCTGTCAACACTTCTACCATGGGGGTCACTGTGTGGTGGTGGTGAGAATGACTGCACACAAGATTTGAGTTCTATATTGTTATGTACTGAGCTGAATCCTAGAACAATAGGATCCAGAATGCAGCAGTCTGATTGGTCTGCAGGAGCCTCCCAATCCAGCTCCAGGTGGAAGTGAATCTGCAACCTGATTGGCCTACAGGAGTAGCCTGGAATTAGCCAATCACGTGGGGCCCATTGTGTAAATAATGGATATATAGCAGAAGTTTTGGGGAAAGATTAATTCCTTGCTACTATGAGCTGAATAAAGAGCATGAAATTCACACCTGACTCCAAGTATATTTCATATATGTATCTGTCATGAACTTGCTAGGTGCAGAGGAGTGGTGGAAGACTACAGCCAGGGGACCCTAGGTAACCCCCAGGGAAAGAAGGCTCAGAGCCAGGGGATTGGTGGTGGGATGACAACCAGTGGTCAGAGGGAGAAGACTGAGGGGAGGTGGTGTTGGAAGCTGGACGGGCAACAGGGTTTAGTGAGCAGGAAGGGTCTGTGGCAGAGTGCAGCTCAGACTCTGTGGCTGAAGCAGAGTGGGGTTCAAGAGGCTGCTGAAGAATCCAGGGAGTCTTCCCCTCTTGCTGCAACTAACTCTCCCCCCCCCCCCGATTTCCGAGAATACACAGAGAAATGAAAAGAGCAGAAAAGAGATTAGTTGTGCGCAGACACACTTTGAGAGAAACCCGGGAGAGTAGAAGCTTTAGAGGGGGGTGGGAAGATGGAGACCTTCAGTCCTTGCAACTGTGTCTTTGGGGCAAGACCTCCTAGGAAGAGTTGCTGAGACCACTAGGCATGAGCTGAGGTTTGTCTCCTTGAATAAGAAATTGGGTGATTTATTGTTTTTTTGTTGCTGACCTATCTGCAGCTTTCGGGAACAGCCTGATTTGTTTTGCAGCTGTTCTGTTTTTTTCCTGTTCAGCATGTTATCTGGGAATCAAATTTGATGTGTTAAAAACAACATTCAGTCCTTCCTCCATTCACTATAATGAGGAATCTAAAAATGGCTATGACTCCCTCCCTTTTTTGCAGAAGTGCATGACATTTTCAGGCAATACCCTCCAGATTGGGTTGTAAGCATATACATGTATCTCAACATCACACATATCTCCCTAAACCATTCATGGACAGAAGATATCCCCCTTTCTCCATAAACCTGCTTGGTTCATATCACAGTATTTGTACTTTCACAGTATAACATAAGAATGGTCTATAGATATATCCATTTGTATGCTGGGCACAAACATTCAAGAATCTAATGATAGTTCTGCACACCACTGTCAACTCCACATATAAAATGGGCATTTATATTAATTTTTCTGGCAATAACATTTTAAATGTAGGAGTTTTGACTCAGGTGACCCAGGATTTTAATATGGGAAATGGTCCTTGGTGAAGGCATTCCCATGAGATATTTAAAGAATAAATACTTGGGATTTAAATTTCTGGGTGGCTTCATTGTCTATAATGACATCCAAACAGCATCAGTAGCTTGTGCTTCATGTCTATCTTGAATTTATAACCAGAGCCCATGATGAACTCACATTATTGCAAATAGTTGCTGAGCTTTGAAAATGTGTATAAATAATGCTTATGTTTGCTCTTTATTAAAGCTCAAACAGGTAGACACATTGAAATCAATGGGTTAAGCAACTTAAACTAATAGTTTTTAATGTGTCTATTGTCAGTAGGAATTAGTTGGATATTGCCTATTTTATTTTGCTTAATATTGTGGTTTTATGATGGTATTGGTTTTAATTGTTGTAAGTCACTTTCAGAGATGTGCATGGAGGGGTTAGAAATTCTCATCTAAATCAATAGGACCCAATATTTTTGCAGAGTTTTTTTAAATAAAAAAAATATTGTTGATACTGGGCAGGGAGTAGGCGGGAGTTTTGATAAGTTAAAGTGGAACCAAGCTGTTTTAGGGAGCAATACATATCCCACTGAATGGCAAATCTCCCACATATTTTAATGTCTGTATACTGCCCCCATTAACCTTAGTACTGCCTTCGTACTCAACTCTTAACCTTAGTACTCTACTAATGGTTGCCTTCATTAACCTTAGCCCTCAACTCAATTGTAATCTTTGGCTTGAGTAATCAGAAAAGTGAAAGTAGACATATCTCCTCTGGCATCTAAAATGCCCACACAATTTGTTAACCGAGACAACAGGAGTAATGGTATTAAAAATGATATTTGAACCATTTTGATGTTTCTTTTATTTTTTTACTTTTTAAAATATGAGCTAACTGCCTTGGGTTATAGTCATATATCTGGCAAAGAAAAGGAGACAAGTATTCAAGGCTGAAATTCATTCAGCCTTCTGGATCTTGCTTAGCAGCCTATCTATTACAACAATGGAGGAAGGAAAGTTTGACTACTAATGCTGTGCTGACACCTGTCCTAAGGGCTGGATTTAGGTTTGATGAGGCCCTGGCCTAAGCTACTGAAGGCAATGGGGCCCTTTAGATGGCCAGCTGTCCTTTGTCAACAACAAATTGTCACTGGTATTTGTGTTGAATATATGCTATATGGTAATGTATGGACCAGTATCTAAAGCCATTTGCACATAACAAAATATGTATTTTATCAAAGTAATTGTTGAACTGAAATACAATTAATTGTACAATTGTTTTTTATCTTATATTTTGGAAATGTACATCTAGTCTTTTTCCCTTTAAACAATTTTTTGGGCCCCAAGAGAGTGGGGTCCTAAGCTATAGCTTGTTTAGGTTATACGTAAATCCGTCACTGCCTGTCCTCCATTTTCTGAAGCGTTTTATTCTACTAAGAAGAAGTCTTCAGTTTTTCTGCCATTTGCAGTGCACTTAAGGTGCTCCACTCAGGTGGGGTCAGTCCAGCCCAGCAGCAGGTGATTTCATTGAATGCAAGTCTTGCTGCCTTTATAGAGCTTGCTCCATGCAGTCCTATAGCCTCCCGCAGTCAAAGGGAGCGCAATGAGCCCAGGGGAGTCTTCCTAGATTGAGACTGGCCAGCTGCAGACTAGATAGGGTGGGAATCACAAGTCATAGCTACTCTGTATAGGTTGGGGATCCCCAACGGGAGCCAACCTCCCTGGAGCGAGAACATTTGCACACCTGGGAAAGGGTTCTGAGCTCTCTGTTGTGCTTCTAGTGATCAGCCTACAGGGCATTGTGTTTGTATGTGAGCCCTGACCTGCAGGCTGGGGTGAAGTGGGGAGATCCAGGCAAGGGGCTACTCAGACAAAGCTAGGCCCTAGTTGTCTCCACTGACTTTAATGGGGGAGTAGAAGAAATGAAGAGTGGAAGTTTTTAATATGTGATGTTTCACTGTGTTTTTATGTTCTGTTGGAAGCCGCCCAGTCAGATGGGTGGGGTATAAGTTGTTGTTGTTGTTGTTGTTGTTGTTTATTCAAGCATTGTTTATGTGTCTGCACATACACTATCCATCCTAACAATGTCAGTGCCTTCCTCTGCCCTAACCCCCAAGGCAGACATGCTACAGGAAAGAGCAGTGATGTTCAATCTAATTATATATGTATTATATATTTTATGTATTAAGTACATAATTAAGATTGCCGGAACAAATATCAACAACCTCAGATATGCAGATGACACAACTTTGATGGCAGAAAGTGAGGAGGAATTAAAGAACCTCTTAATGAGGGTGAAAGGTAAAGGTAAAGGGACCCCTGACCATTAGGTCCAGTCGCGGACAACTCTGGGGTTGCAGTGCTCATCTCACTTTATTTGCCGAGGGAGCTGGCATACAGCTTCCGGGTCATATTGCCAGCATGACTAAGCCACTTCTGGCGAACCAGAGCAGCACACGGAAATGCCGTTTACCTTCCCACTGGAGCGGTACCTATTTATCGAAAGAGGAGAGCGCAAAATATGGTCTGAAGCTCAACATTAAAAAAACTAAGATCATGGCCACTGGTCCCATCACCTCCTGGCAAATAGAAGGGGGAGAAATGGAGACAGTGAGAGATTTCACTTTCTTGGGCTCCAACAAATTAAATGACGCCTGCTTCTTGGGAGAAAAGCAATGACAAACCTAGACAGCATCTTAAAAAGCAGAGACATCACCTTGCTGACAAAGGTCCGTATAGTTAAAGCTATGTTTTCCCCAGTAGTGGTGTATGGAAGTGAGAGCTGGACCATAAAGAAGGCTGATCGCCAAAGAATTAATTCTTTTGAATTCTGGTGCTGCAGGAGACTCTTGAGAGCCCCATGGACTGCAAGAAGATCAAACCTATCCATTCTGAAGAAAATCAGTCCTGAGTGCTCACTGAAAGGACAGATCCTGAAGCTGAGGCTCCAATACTTTGGCCACCTCATGAGAAGAGAAGACTCCCTGGAAAAGACTCTGATGTTGGGAAAGATTGAAGGCACAAGGAGAAGGGGACGTCAGAGGACGAGATGGTTGGACAAGTGTTCTCGAAGCTACCAACATGAGTTTGACCACTGCAAGAGGCAGTGGAAGACAGGAGTGCCTGGTGTGCTCTGGACCATGGGGTCACAGAGATTCGGACACGATTAAACAAACAACAAATGTATATGTTGCCCATCTGACTGGGTTGTCCCAGCCACTCTGGGTGGCTCCCAACAGAAATTAATCCTGTAGCCAAGTAAAAAAAAAATAAGAGATTCAGATTTTGTATTTGCAATGGGAGTGGGGGTGGCTTGAACCTGTTCAAAGAAAGTGAACCAGCTGCCAGGGTGGTGTTGTCAACTGAACACACATATAACCTGATTTCCTAAAAGTAACAGCCTTTCATATCCAGTGCAAGATATTAACAGATGTATATCAGGACTCTGCTGAGACTGTCTCTTTGAATATTTCCAGTATTTATCTATTGTTGACATTTTATACACATTTTTCTTGCGAAATCCATTAGCTTGCTGTGTTATCAGGAAAAAAATATTCTTTCTGTATTAAAAAAACTCACAATATTAAGATAGATATCATTGTAGTAAAGGAATAAAAAAATGAAAAATATGACAGTGAAGGAGATTGCTGGCTGGGAACTGGCTTCTCGTTGAGAGCATAAATGTTTAACTTGTTTCTGTTTTTTTTTTATTTAATGAAAAATATATTCCAATTTCTATGGAGGCTCTTCAGCAGGAGTGTTCAGCTTCTCATCCCGCTTGGAAATTAGAGAGAAATTAAAGTGTAGACGATTAATTCTTCCATTGTTATACCTGATAACTGTTTGTGGAAATTTGAAGCCCTTTCCAGCCCAAGAACACAGGCAGCACAGCTTCCAAGAGGCTCATGATGATGTCATTGTGACATCAGGTGATTGACAGGTGGGCAGACAAATTTGGCCTGTGAGCGGTAGGTCAGATACAGATCTGACCCACTAGGGAAATATATTTTCCCCTCCCTTCTGTGTTATGAGTATGTACTTCATTTTGTCTGTGCTGAGTTTTCCTTCCAAAGTTCAGCTTTCTTAAATAATGCCTGATTCTAGTATTAAAAACTCAGTGTCTCCATGCTATAGATAATTTTATACATGTCTGTCTTGTCCTCTCTCTTCCTTACCCATGGCTGTATTTCAGGGCTGGCTAGCAACATAAGAAAGACCCTTACTAAAAAAAATTGAAATTGTTTTGAGTGGTATGCTATGCTGTTTATCTTCTGTTCCCTTCTACTTTCCTCATCTCTTTCTCTAAATACAAGCTTGTTACTGAAATAGTAAATGCCCTGTTAAACTATCTATAGCAAGCACAGGATGATAATTAACATGTGTCAGTTCTGTATATTTCCATTTGTTAATTAGAACATCACTACTTGATTCAAAGATAAAAAAGCTATGCACAACAATTATTTTGGTTTAGCAAGTGTTTTACTGACAGCTTGAAAATTGTCAGTAATAACACCGTTAAAAATAGGGACAGAGCACTGGAATTGAACTTCTTTGAGAGGCTGTTGAGCTCTAGATACCGTGTTTGACTTTCACTGTGCTTTTAAAACAACTCTATCATTCTCATTTCATTAAGAAATGGAATGCAGCTGAAATCTGAGGCATGGGGCTAATTCACCCATTGATCATATTGGGGAGCTGCTTCCCACTGTGATGTGTGTGTGTCAATCTGAACTTAATTCCATGTAGATCATGTCAGTAATAATATGGTTGACATAACTCTAATATGACAGGAGACCCTCCATGATGAACTTAGGTGACCCTGGTACAAGCCTGATTCCGGCCTCACCTCCTGAAAGGCATTCAGGCATATCCTGAGTTCCCCCACAGTGTGGCACACCTGACCTAAAGATTAACACATGCAAATTGGGTTGCCAAATACGGAATACTCAACACCTCAATGGGACCCATCCACAAAATGATTAGGTAATTTGAAGGCAGATAGCTGACAAAAAGATGGCCATGTCCAGTTGATTGCTTGATGGCTTTGCTAGGATTACAGTCTTTCACCTTTTGTTAAGCAAGATGGGCAAGGTGAGAACCGGGCAGAAAGTTATTGGAAGAACTATGGAAATAGTAGAAATCACTCAGTTCACAGTCCACAGCCACCTATCCTAGCTACCGGTACAACAAGGAACTCTCTTTCTTGATGCTCTCAAGTAACAGCACATGCTTGCTTAGGTTTAAGGACAGGCCTAACAATAACAACAATAACTAACAATTTTATTATTTATATCCCGTCCATCTGGCTGGGTTTCTCCAGCCATTCTGGGCAGCTTATAGTCTTCCCTTCAATTTTTCTGCTCTTAGTACAGTGGTACCTCGGGTTACAAACGCTTCAGGTTACAAACGCTTCAGGTTACAAACTTTGTTAACCTGGAAGTAGTACCTTGGGTTGAGAACTTTGCCCCAGGATGAGAACGGAAATCACGTGTTGGTGGCGCGTCGGCAGTGGGAGGCCCCATTAGCGAAAACCTGCCTCAGGTTTAGAACGGTTTGGGTTAGGAACGAATTAAGTTCGTAACCTGAGGTACCACTGTACTGGTCCTCCTGGCTGAATTGCCACACTCACATTTTTGTAGGCTATTAAAAATAGTCAGGAAATCTTTCACTCTTCTGATCAAGGGGTGTGTATGTGTGTGTGTTGTAGGAATTGCTGCCAGCTTAAAATGTAATATTGCTGCCTGAAGCAGGATTAATACACTGTCACATTTATTTCATGTAATAAACCAAGCTGTTTTTATTCCTCTTTGTGAGAGCTTCTCAACAGTGTATAGATGAACATACATGACTGCTGGTTGCACACATGTGAGTCCAGATACACACTTGTAGCACCAGCATCATCCAACCTTGCAGGCATCTCAAAGGTTAGAAGGGTGACTAATTCATACATTTTTTGTACCCATTAAAGATGGGTACATGACCTACAGTTCGTGGGGTGCATCCAAAATGCTAAAAATCGCATAAGTAATATAGCAATATCATTTCAGAACAAGCCCCCATTCCAACATATGTTATATGGTGAAAGACACACCCTGTCTGTTTATAAGCTGTCTTGAATTAGCACCACCATTAAACTGACAAGAGCAAATAGCACTTTCACAGAACAAATTTGGAACCTCAAGATGTTATTTTAGGCTCTGCTTTTCACCAGTGCTGGTAAGGCACATACTGATTCCTGTAACAGCAAGCAGAACCTGATATGAATATGTGCTGAGTGTAAGCATAAAATGTTTAGAATTTCAATGCTGGAAATAGTGGGTTTCAACTATGATACTCATGCATAAATCTGAAGTTTCACCCTTACATAGCCTTGGTTGCACGTGAGTCATAACAAAATGGTGGAACTCAGTACTGAGTAAACTTCTATAGGTTCTGGCGTAACAATGTAAATGGAGCAATTACGCTTACCAGTTAGTTTTAGGTAGATGAGTTCCTCAAACTATGTGCCCAAGGTTTGAATAAAGAGAAGCAACAACTTAGCAAAAAAAAAAAAAAAAATCTTTTCTATCTGGATTTTCACTATTTGAAATATGGCAACCCTAATGATGCTTAAAAGTCAAGGAGGGTAATAATTGAGCTTACCCATTGAGGTTGTTTATCATGCAGGGTAACCCTGTAGAGATGCTACTGGCGTGCAACAGTATCCCACAGACGAACTTGAAATTTTTTTTGGCCAAAGTTGTTACTGTCGACATGGGTGACCATACATCTGGATTTTCCCAGACATTTTTGCCGATTTCTGCCCAGACACTGCCAGCTGCAGTATTCCGGATATGTCTGGGAAATTCTGTTGTGTATGGCAACCCTAGCATAGGCTGGCAAAAAAAGGGAGAGGTGGTCCTTTAAATACTTGGACCCTAAGCTGTTTTGAGTGTTATACATTAGTATTTGCATCTAGAATTGGGTAGTATACAGACAGATCAGGGCAGTGGTTTGAGGATTGGTGTTATATGGTCTTACCACCAGGGCTGGCCTAAGACATATTGGCACCTGAGGCAAACCACAAAATGCCCGCCTCCCAGCCAGAGAAGAAAGGGTGAGTGAGAATCTGCATCAGAAAGAAGGGAGCATTAATATCTACATTGGGAATAAGGGTGGAAGGAGACCAGCAATGCCTCCCATATGCCAAGAGACCACTTAGAGATGGCATTGGTGGGGCCTGCCAAGGAGCAGGCTGATCTAACCTCTAAGGGGTGAGCCACAGCCATTGTTGGCACTGTGGCTGCCACAGCAGCCCCAGTGGGTAGTGCATTCCTTGGAACATGGATCTGCTGCCCCTTTGAGTACAGCCACACTGAGGTGGTCACTTCACTTTGCTTCATGCATTGGCCAGCACTGCCCACCACTCTGCCCCACAATGCAGCTGACATATGCATTCCGAAGTAGCATACATGCTCACAATGGGTCCCAGGTTTCAGGAACTTTTGGGCCAGTGCTTTTTATCTGGGCAGACGCAGGGGTATGCATACCCCTAAACATTTTGTGAATCTAAGTTTGGCCTCATTGAGGGGCAGTATTTCAATATGAGTAGGAAAATGAGAGTACCCCTAAACATTATTTTTTTTAAGGGGAAAAAAGCACTGGGTGGGGCAGTACATATTGAGGGGAGGGGACCACAATGCACTTGATGAATATATCCTATCAAGCACCACCTACAAAAGTCCATGGGAAACACTGAGATAGCTTTCTATTTTATGGCTCCAAAAATCTATCCTGTGTGGGTGAAGGCACACAAACACACACCTGGAAAGAGTGACCTACTTTTGCATGAATGGCCTACTGTGGTCATAGCTTTGGTCATGGCTCATCTAAATCTCATTCATTTCAGTTGACCCAGTCTGGATCCAATCCAGTATGTCCCCAAATATTTTCTGGTCCTCAGGAAGTTTCCTCCAAACCTGTGAGCATTCACAGAATCAATAGATGGCAGCAGTTCTGAAGACAGTAATTGCCATGATGGATGAGGCTTCATAAGCATCCCAAGGCTTCAAAAGAACAACGGATGATTAATACTGTTTCTATGACTATTCTTACCACTTAAACATTTTGACCTTCTTGTCTGGCTTCACTTCCCCATCACAGCTAGAACAGGGTAAGAAGTAACATTGTATGGTCAAATGAAAAAGAAGGACAGATAACTGGATCCCATCACCGCATGGCCCCCTGATTGCTCCATATTGTTCCTGATTGCTGCAGAACATCTACATTCTGGAGCCTGAGGAAAACATATTCAACCAACCAGTCCCACTAGTGGAAGCCCATGCAAGGACTTATGGTAGAGTAACAGGGCTTTCCCCATTGTTTACCCCTCAAAAATGACTTGAGAACCCCCAGAACAGCATGCAGGGGGAGGAGAGAGAAGATTATTCGATCAGGAAGGAGAAAAGGTTTTGCTGATAAAGCAATCTGCTTAGTGCCATGTTGAATTCCTTCCTCTGAGTTTAATTGATAGCTACATGTTTAGTTAGGAAGGACTTTCCCTTTATTGATTGACAGCAATCACGTCTTCCATGCAGCATGATGCATGGCTTGGATGCTTGCCTAAGCCAGCTACGAATGCTCCATAAAACGTATCTGTTCTTTTCCTGGTCCCTCTGGTTTTAACTGATCACTTTTGCTCTCTGCTTGAGGTAGACTATAATCAAAGCTTTGGGAAGGGACTTTCAAGAACAGAAGTAAGGGGTGTAAGACTCCTGAGCATTTCTAAGTCTCTCTCTCTCTCTCTTCCCTTTCCCTCCTGTTTTTGCTTCTGCCACCCACCAGCCCCATACTTTTTCACCCTTCATATATAATATAAGAATGACAGACAAGCTTCCCAGAAAGACAACTTGTCCACTTCTGCCATCCCCTGCAATGTGTGAGCACTGGGACTTGTTCAGTGTGTGATAGGATGTATACCATCCCCATTATGGTCAGCGTCATGCTCAAACTGATGGTGTGCCATTACACAGTCCCCCAAATCATCTGCAACTTGCAGATATCCCTTGATAGACAAGCTGAAGTGAACAGGATTCCATGAGAAAAGGATGTTTAAAATAAACTAGTGTAAGGGGCTAGATAACCTTCAGATGCCTTCATTCCCCACCTCTGTGAGGTTGGATCCAAACTTAGACATGGTTAGAGCAGACCCACTGAAATCAATGGGACTTTAGTCGCACATGACAAACTTAAAGGTAAAGGGACCCCTGACCAATAGGTCCAGTCGCGGACGACTCTGGGGTTGCCGCACTCATCTTGCTTTACTGGCCAAGGCAGCCGGCATACAGCTTCCAGGTCATGTGGCCAGCATGACTAAGCCGCTTCTGGCAAACCAGAGCAGTGCACGGAAACGCCGTTTACCTTCCCGCCAGAGCGGTACCTATTTATCTACTTGCACTTTGACGTGCTTTCGAACTGCTAGGTTGGCAGGAGCTGGGACCCAGCAACGGGAGCTCACCCCATCACGGGGATTCGAACCGTCGACCTTCTGATCGGCTAGCCCTAGGCTCTGTGGTTTAACCCACAGTGCCACCCGCGTCCCCTTAAGTCCCATTTATTTCAATGAGCTTATTCTAAGCATGTATAAGTCTGGATCCCACCCATGAGAATTGTGGTTTTAGATGCATTTATTTAAACCATCTTTAGAAAGCTGTAGCGATTTGTAACAACATCAGTTAAGTAAATTAAAGTATTTGTTATTCATATTGGCCTCTATGCCAATGAGGCCTTTAAGAAACAAACACACAGCTATTTGATGTAGTAATAGAAGATGCTTTGTTCAATCTGTCACATGGATCTTAGTGGCTTCCAGGATGAAACAGTGTTTGTGAGAGAATCCAAAATAGTTTTTCTTGAAACGGAGCATTTGTGTGATTTGATCCATCTGTTTTATCATTTGATCTGTGATTTTCTGCAGACAACAATATTGCCACATGCTGAGTCTTTAAAAGAACTTCAGAATCATTGCTAATAAGACTTGCCTTTGCGACGGGGTGACAGGAAATTAAAATGATGCTGCCATTTATTTAGCTGCGTATATTTGCCAAATAAGGCTTCGTTTCTCCATAGATACTGGTTCTGATTTTATAAACACCTAAGCTGCTGTCATCAAGGCTATTCCCTCATATCAAGCACTAGGTGATATAATAAAATCTACTTCAAATGCTGTCAGTTTCTGGTCAAGGAGCCATTCCCAAGGGCTTTTCTAAATAATGCATACAGATGTTGTTTGTGAATCAGTTCTTTGATACCAGTTGATGTTAATTGTACTGTCTAAATGGGCCTTTCATCACAAGAACAATCAATCCAGCTAATCGTAAGCAGCTAAAAATTATATAGATTTCTGGAATTAAAACAAAATAGTGTAATAAAAAGTCTCCTTATTTAACTCAGAGGCTAATAGATCTGTCTAGAGTAAATAGCATAACAGATAAATCCCAAAAAATGATAATTCCTTAGCAGCAAATGAAATAAAAGACTATGTAGGCAAACACATGAAGACAATCTTTCATCAAGCAGAAGGGTATATCTCTAGGGGCTTGCTTTATTCCAGTCATTCTTTCAGTAGTATGCCAATGCAAGCAGAAGTCCTTCTGTGAAAGGAATAGTTTATATACATAGGAAGAAGAAGAAGAGGAGTTTGGATTTGATATCCCGCTTTATCACTACCCTAAGGAGTCTCAAAGCGGCTAACTGTCTCCTTTCCCTTCCTCCCCCACAACAAACACTCTGTGAGGTGAGTGGGGCTGAGAGACTTCAAAGAAGTGTGACTAGCCCAAGGTCACCCAGCAGCTGCATAGGGAGGAGTGGAGACGCAAACCCGGTTCACCAGATTACGAGTCCACTGCTCTTAACCACTACACCACACTGGCTGCCTTATGAGTCAGAGCATTGATCCATCTAGTTCAGTATTGTCTACACTGCCTGGCAGCAGCTCCGCAGGATTTCAAGCAGGTGACATTTCCACCCCTACCTGGAGATGCCAGGGATTGAACCTGCATGCAAGGCAGATCCTTTACCACTGTACTATGCTCCTTCCCCAACCCATAGTTACTCCATGCGCTGTGTCTGAATGCAGTAGCTAAGGCTGGTATCAAGCTCTCACCTTGGCACTCTCACAAACATAACTAAAATACGTCACTTTTTTAAAAATCTCTGCCAGCATGCAACTCTCACAGCAGCTTGATGTTGCTAAAAGAAAACAATGCCTTAATTATTGATCTCTTTTCCCCAAAAAAGTATTCAGAAAAGTACAGGATTATGGTATCCTAGAGTGCTTTTCATAATGATTTTTTTAAGCACTTAACAAAGCATGGGGATTTTTATTGTATGATATCTATCTATCTGCTGGAACTATGCTGTCAATGTAGGCAAGCAAAGCCTCTATTATGCCTGCAACAATAGTGTTCCCAGACCATTGGACATTAGAGCAGAAAATGTTGCTGCTCATTTGGCAAGGCGTACACAGGGGCCCTCCTTCCTGAGACTTTGTGGCTTTCTTTTTTCTTCCTGTGTAATATTCAAAGCTAATTGGGTATTGAAAATTCCAGCTTAGATTTCATAATAGAGCACTTCAGTGAAACCCCTAGATAAACCTATTAAGAAGAATAGGGAAACCTATGATTTTCTTCTTCTTCTGAGCCCTGGGTTTTAGCTCCTGTAGTCCAAAGTATAAAGCTGCCTTCAGAGAATCTTTATGCACCTTATTCTTGTGTGCACACAATACGATCTTGGCAGGCTAATCTACTTAAAGTGTGTCAAGTTTATTCCCCCAACCGCCTTCTATCCATTCTTTGTCATGGGAGTGACATCGGCAGTACCTTTTAGCACAGTTTGTGTAGTCTTTTATTAAGTTTGAAAAGGAAAGGGGGATAAAGATGCATGAAATATGAGGGCTTCCCAACCCCCTGTGAACTAGAAATCTAGTCCTGTTGAAAACTTCTCTCTTGGAACGACTTCGAGTTGGGAAGGATGCTAGTAATTTTATGAGTCTATGAGCTGATTCTGCAGACAAGCAAAACGATGATAGTGATGACTGGTGATCAGAGGAAAGAAGTTGAGGCTATCACAGGGATTCTTTGGGAGGTGCATCCCATCTATGGGTGTTCTGTCTGCATCTTGCCCTAGTGACCACAAAAGAAAAAGTAAAAAGATAAAGGACCCCTGAACGGTTAAGTCCAATCAAAGGTGACTATAGGCGGTGCTCATCTCGCTTCAGGCCAAGGGAGCCAGTGTTTGGCCACAGGCAGCTTTCCGGGTCATGTGGCCAGCATGACTACTTTGGCGATCACTCGTAGCCAAGTAAGATTGTCTTCCATATAAACAGTTATAACAATGAGTCTGTAAGTGACTTTGGAGGCCAATTCTGGATCCACATGTCCTTCCACAGTGGGGACATTGGTTCCTGGGTGAGAGTTGATCACGGTGTGGATTTGCCAAGCGTGCCTTCCTCTTAGCACGTTTCTCCCTTGCATTTTGAGTCTGAGTGTCTTCAAAGTCCATGGCACCTTTGGTAAAGGCTGTTCTCCAACTGGAGCGCTCGCAGGCTTTACCAGCATGACTAAACCACTTCTGGTGGAAGCCAGAGTGCATGGAAATGCGTTTACCTTTGACACATCAGTACCTATTTATTTACCTGCACTGGCGTGCTTTTGAACTGCTAGGTTGGCAGGAGCTAGGACAGAGCAACAGGAGCTCACCCCGTTATGTGGATTTGAACCAATGACTTTATGATTGGCAAGCCCAAGAGGCTCAGTGGTTTAGACCACAGCGCAACCCGCTGACCACAAAAGAACCATGAGCTTGTTTGCTCTCCAATAGCAAAAGCTGCTGCTTATTTTATCCCATAGCAGTGGAAGGCTGCCATTGTTGGGAACGGGAAGAACGGAATGGGAAGAAGGAAGACAACCTATCGGGATTGTCTTTCATGTAGGTTGATTTAGCCACTATTCTGCACAGCCCATAGCAATGCTAACCTCAGTCAGGAAGTTACAGGCTCAGACAGGGAACCTGAGTTGGACAATGGTTAGAAGCCCCCTATTCCCATGACTTGTCCTTTCACTTTACCACCACTGTGAAGGGAAAGATCCCCTTGACCCTTTCATTTGTCTCCAGCTATGGCATCCTCTCTTTTCATTTTCCATTCTCAGAAGCAGAAGCAGCCCTCAATTAAAACAGTCCTGCTGCTGAAGAAAGAGAAACAAGGCAGGAAAAAGAACAACACTCAGATGCCTGAGTGCCTGAGGCAAGCGTCCCCTTGTTTTCTGTATTGGTGGGGGGAATTAAATGTACCCATCATGCTTAACTTGGGCTTTATATAATCTCTCTCTCTCTCTACACACACACACACACACACACATTTTTATTGGTTTTTCACAATTTTATACATTTTAACTTTAACCATTTCAAACATAAAAATAAAAAGTTATTTTGAACCTTCAGAACTCCTTCCCTCCCTACATGGGTTCTATATTTAAGATTAAATTTTCTGCATCTTTTTCCATCATCTATCTATTGTATATCCATAGTTACCACAATAAATTCCACATTACAAGTGTCATTACATCCCTGTCAATGGGATTCATATAATCAATGACTGCCAAAGTTCACAGAAAGAGGGACTCATTTCTAGTACACATGCAACATAACCGTTGCCCAAAAAGTGTGTGTGTGTGTGTGATTTGAATTATAGCGATGAAAGTTAACTTGAAATAAGCACATCTATTCACAAAGCATATTCGTCCTCAAAGGAAGGGAGGACAAATTAGTCCTTGGTGAAAGTTTATATAAGTAATTGAAAGAAAACATAGCAAGAAATGGGATACAGCAAGAAATTGAATTCTTTCATTTAATACAGAAAGTGGGGAAAAAACTCTGAGAGACACATAATGTACACACTACAATAGGTATCCAACAGTGTAAAGAAAAAAGTGCTGTACCTTATTGTTACAGAGTTTAGCAGGCAGTATTTTCCTTTCTCCCCTTGTAACGTAATGGAAAACCATGCGAGGAGCGATGTCCTATGGTTTCAAGGTTATTGTGAGAAAACTTGGATTATGCTGTTGCTTGACAAAATTGAGCAAAGACATCTGAGAATACTGAATTAAGGTTGTGGATGGTATATTTGACCTGTATACCAGACAAACAATCCACTGAGGCATTCTTTCAGTATTGTTGTATCAATTCTGTTCTTTTCAATGAGACTCACATAGGTGATATACCCCATGGATTGTTCCTTCAGTTATTATTTGCCAGCAATAAATGAAGTGGCAATTCCTTGGAACCTTTGCAGAATTAAATAGTATACACTAGAACCTAAACTCTATGCTGCATTGTAAATTACCTGGACTCTGGTAAGCTGTATGGGTTACTTCTGCATGGTCCTAAAGATTCTGCTTTTTATGCCAGTCCCCTCAAAAAGAAAGAAAAAAGAAAAAAAGGGGGGGGAGATGCATAGCAGAAAAACAGAGTGCAGATATGGAAACACAGTTAAGCAGAATGGTAGCATTAACTATAAGAAATATACCCAAATATGAATTTCAAACTGGATTGTTTAACCACTGGAGGCAGCACTAGTATTTTTACATGAAATTTGAACACAAGCACTATTATTATAAATATTCAGGATGTGTCTCAGGGGAAAAATATTAGAGGAATGGGTCATTTGATGGCACACAAATATATTCACTCTTCAGGCCTGCATTATTCTGCTGCCAGATATTTCAAACTTTGCCATCACACCCAAAGAAGAGACAAGACACAATAAGCATGGTGAAAACAGGTTATAATTATTAAAATATAACAAATTATAGGATCTGCAAAAGCAATTAATCAGATTAGCCAAGCCAAATTATTCAGGGCAGGAGAATTCTGCAATAAGTGTTGGAGGGGAGCAGATTAGATCTTCCTGCCAAAAGCAAAGAGTTAAACTATGGAGTTCATCATTAGATAATGTTGCGATGGCTGCCAACTTGGACAGGTTTAAAAAAGGAAACAGACGAACTCAGGGCAGATAAGGTTATCAATGGTTACAAATCATGATGGTGTTATATACTGTTGGTAGTATCAGAAGTCAAATTCCTCTAAAATATCAATTGCTGGGAGAGAGAGAGAAAGCCTGAGGGGCAGGGACTGTGTTATTGTTAGATACATTATTTTTATTTTTTCCCCCATCTGAGTACTGGGAGATAAATGTTTTGAATGAATGAATGAGCAAACATGAGTGAGAGGGCCAGGGGTGGCATGTCCCATTTCACCACTTAAGACAAAATGGGAAGGTGCCACCCCACCGCTGCCAAAGCCTCTCTTACCTAAGTCACACGGTGGGGCCCACAGAGCATAAATGGGTTCCAGTGAGTTCTTGTGGCGCTCTCGCAGGATCCCATGGAGCTCTTGTGAGATCTCATGGCGTACATTGAGATCTCCTGAGATTTGGGTGAGATCTTGTGATATTCCAGCAAGATCTCATGAGAGCTTGCTGGAAGCTGCCCCTGCCATTCCTGCTTCTCTGCAGGGGCAGCAAGGTGAGTGGGATGGCTGTGTGGCACCACCTCTTGGCTTTCCACCGCCTGAAGTGGCTGCCTCATCTCATCTCATCTCATCTCATGGACAGGCCGGCTCTGAAGAGGGAAACATCACACTCATGTCCTGATTGTGGGCTTCCGGTAGACATTTTGTCTCATCCAACATGGTTATTTGTATGTGCCGTTCTATCACTAAAACATTACTGAGGTTACCAGTGTTTGGTACCTGCTGACTTAAAATCTTCATTCCTCTACCTTCTTTACATGTTTATTCTACCTAATTTGTTCTACTCTTGAGCTCTTATTCCTCAGAACCTCAGTTCCTTCATTATTTATTTGTCTCACAAAAACGCCGCTTGCAGTTTTTGTCTACATACTGAACTTTCATCCTCCTCACAGAGGCTGCGCATGTTTTCCCATGTTATATCATATTTACCATCAGCAATCTGAATGCTTTTGTACATGCCACAACAGTGCAGAACCTCAAGCAGTGTTTAAGGGAGATTCTGCACAAATCACAGATTAAAGCAATCAAAAATCAAGAGTGAATCAAGAATCCATTGAAATTCTTTTAAAAAAAAATCTTTTAAATTATTGAAGACAGATCAAGAAAATAAGGAAGGTTTGTTTGTTTGTTATCAGCCAAATGTCTAGACCACTCTTCATCATATGGCAATCACAGAGCTGTTTTCAAACATAATACATAAAACATATTGTACAGCGCACTAAATAGCCACCAAAAAAATCAGTTAAAACCAATTAAGCCATAAGAAATAATAGAACTGTAACATATCAAAATAATCTCAATTTTCTCGAAAGGCATGAAAGAACGAAACCTGATGTCAGAATTCCAAACAGGTTGTGTCCAGCCACCCCTCCACTGGGAGAAGACTCCACAATTTGTGTGCCATCAGGGCCAGCCCATCCATGAGACAAGGTGATGTGACCACATCAGGTGGCAATACCCACAGAGACAGCAGATCCCAATGCAGATCTTTATTTCCCCTGCTTGTTCTGGTTGTAAATCTTCATTTACTCCTTCCCTGGTGGGAAGAGGAACGCCATTTTGTAGTTCACCTCAGGTGCCAAAATGTATTGGGCTGGCCTGTATCCTAGAAGACTGTATCCTAGAAACTCTTTCTCCACCCATCCTCTCAAACTTAGAGCCCTTGTCAGTTGATTTGGGGAGAAGCACTCCAAAAAGTATCAGGATCCCAGATTTTTATAAGTCTTGTAAGTCAGTATTAACACCATAAACTGAGCTTGGTAAAATATAAGCAGCCAGTGCAGACCTTATGAAATAGGCTGTCATAGTCCGGGTTACGGGCAGTCGAAGTCCCGGCTTGGTACGTCGGGACCGGGGTAGAGGTCGGGAAGCAGGAATCAGCAGTCCGGGGTCAGAAAGCCAAGGGTCCAAGAGTCAGGATACCAGGAGTCAGGAAGCTGAAGCACAGCTAGGTGAGTAGCATGTTGCTGTGGCCAAGAGCCAGAGGGAAATGCTGGTCTTATATACCCCTCCTGGCCCTTGCCACCAGGTGCTCTGAGTCTTCTGTCAAACTCAGGAAGGCCCCAGTCCTGCGAGGCCCTACCAGTCACAGGGCCTGGTTCCTGCATGCACTCCTGACACAGGCGTTATAGGATTCTATGCAGACATATCCCTCAGTATGCTATCAACAGCATTGTACATTAGCTGGTGCTTCTGGACCATTTTTAAGAGAAACCCTACACAGGTTACATTATAGTAATCTAAAGGCATGGTTACTAAAGTTTGGATCACTGTGCCAATGCTATCCCGGTCTAAAAGTGGCTATAGTTGATGAGTCACCAGGAGCTGGAAACAGACACATGCATATCCAGGGCTACACACCTGTTCTTTCAAAGTGAATGTGATACCATCTGGCTATGTACCAAATTCCCAGAAACAAGAAGCACCCATCAACAGTGTCTCCATCTTGTCAGGATTCAGCTGAAGTTCATTGACCCTCATTCAACCCTTTGCTGTCTCCACCATGTCAACACCATAACTGCTTCATCTGGTTCAGATAGTATTGAGAGGTTGAGATAGATGTCATCCAAATACTGATGATCTTGAGTTCCAAACCCCCTGATGACCACACCCAATGTTTTCATTCATATAGACAGATAGCAGAGCTGTCAAGGGCCGATGTAGAAGTCTCCCAACATCTGTTTCTATGGAAACAGTCTTGCAGGTAGTACCACAACAAACCATATAACTCCCAATTCCCTTCAGAGCCAATCCAGGATACCATAGCTGATTGTACCAAAAGCTGCTGAGAGATCCAGAAGTAGCAATATGGTTGCAGTTCCCATCTCTTTTCCAATATAATTCAACCAGGATGAACCAAGACATCTTAGTACAGACCTTGGCCTGAAACCAGATTGAAATGCATGTTTCCCTCAGACATCTCTGGTCACTGTGAGAACAGGATGCTGAACTAGATGGGCTACTGACTTGATCTAGCAGGCTCTTCTTATTGTCACATGATATGGGTCAAGATAAAATGCAAGAATGTCTGGAGTTGCTTGGCCACAGCTCTTTTGAGAGCCTTGCCAAAGAAGGAGATATTAGCAATTGGGTGGCAGGTATTGCAAATCTAAGAGAGGACAATTAAAGAACAAGTACAATAGTAACCATTTCAATGAAGAACCCCCTCCACAGTGAGACACCCACTCATTCCTTCCAGTTAGCTATTAAAAACCAATATGAGCAAGTATCAAGAGAGCAAGTTCCCATGAACAGACCTCTACTGACAGGCTGCTCAACCTGTGGAATTTTTTTGCTGATTCTCCCTCCCCCCCCCCAGTCCCATTCACTCCTCCACCCTCACTCCCCAAAAATTGCTCCAGTGGGTTTCAGCAATATGCTGAAACAACATGAGCTCATATGATAGACTAGATGGAAAAGAGAAAATGGCCAAAAAACCACAACCACTCTGCAACTGTGTTTACCAGCAGAAGTCTTGACTGGAAAAGAGTCCCTTCTGTGAAGGCAGGATTCAAGTCACTGTATTTGCATGTAGGTGTAAACATTCTTTCATATCAATCTACATAAATAACAGTTAACTTAATCCATGAAAAATTCAGTTCTGATAAGAATCCAAATATTAATTAAGTACACTTGCCCCAGATATAACTTATGTACCTGATGATTTTTATGTACTGTATTTATACAGTATTTATACGGGGTTTTATATACTATTTATTTATAAAGCTGCTCCTGTGAGGACACATTCATAGCATTTAAATCAATGACCCATTCACCATGATCCTATACCTGTTTCCTTGAAAGCAAATGTCAACTTCAGTAAGTCTCTATGGATCAGTTCTCAGCAATTAGAGCCTTGTAGTTTTCCTTGTGGACTTTTTAATGCTGCTGCTTATGGTTCTGAATCTGTGTGCTTTCGTTGTCCTGGAGGGACTTGGAAGCAAGACTCAGAACAATCCTATACATGTCTACATAAAAGAACATTCCATAGAGTTGTATTGAATTCCTCACTTACTTACTATCATCAGGTGCTTTCCCCACAGTCCAACAAGATATATTTAAGCTATAGGCACTGAAATGGCTGGAGAAGAACCTGTAGTTTATGTAAACCACATATGTCTAATGCCTGTTTGATTATTTTAGGAAACAGAACTAATTTGAGGGACTACAAAAAAGTGGGAACGTGTGTGCGTGTGTGCATGTGTTTGTGTTTAATAATGTAAGATAATGTGATGTAAGATGAGTAAAAAAAATAGCATACTCTGTGGAACTCAGCTGAATGCCATAAAACAGGTGTGGGGAACTTTTGGTGCTCCAGAAACAGTTGAATTCCAGCTCTCATCAACCCATCCAACATGGCCAGCCAGAGATGATGGGAGTTGTAGTCCCAACAGCATCTAGTGGACCACAAATTCACCAGCCCTGCCATAAAACTACTAATATCATGACAGCATACACCAAAATTTTATATTCTCTACTTGTAAGGAAGAATCATCCTTAAAAGGAACATGCTTGAACCAGATACAAGTATGAAAGTATTGACACAAATTTGTAAAATGTGCTGAATGCTGACTTTACCTTCCCATTTTAATATTGATGATCCAAATGAATATTGTGAATGTCCAAAAGCTCAGAGATACACCAGTGAAGGTTAACGGTCACCTAAATAAAATTGTGAGCGTTCTCCAGTGTTAGCCAGACAAGCAACAATATACTCCCAAAAAACCTATTCCAGTGAAATATCCAAATTTGTTTAGGATTCTCTTCATTCTCATATGAAAGTTGTGATTTACTAGATTTTGAACTTTTACCAAAGAACAATAGGAGTTGTTACGTTTTGCTCAGAATATTTCTTGTTTGCAACATGCACACTATCTTTTCTGCAACACATTTACAACCATTTATGTAAAAATAACTTTTAAAACTGAAGATCAACATTTTATATAGAAAAATGTTTGCAGAACAGCAGAGAGAACATCACTGAGTGAAACTATCACTCAGCTGATGAACAACAGCATGCCTGGAAGGCCAGTTGGAGGTGGGGGAGGGGACACACATCAATTCTTTAGGACCTGCCAAACAGTTTGCAATTTAGAGATATTGCACAGCTCCAATGGGTGGAAGTTTCATGGCTGTGGGCACACCACAAAGCAGGACCTCATCCTTATTGTCTTAGTGGGTAAGCACACCAGGATACCCTATGAAGCAGACCTTAAGCTGTGGGCAGGATTGTATGGGTGTAGGCAGTTGAAAAAACAGCTGATGTCCACAGCATCCCACTCCCAGTTTATAGAGTGCTAAAAATAACTTCAAGTGTTGTGCCATGTTTTAGTATAGTGCCATGTAATTGAAATCAACATTGACTCCACCATTCTAGATTCATGTAAATGCCACCCAGAGAATGGATGTGAAATTGTACTTGGAAGTTAATGCTAAAAATATACCTATGTGTAACTAAGTAAAACTATGTAACAGAAAGCAAATTCCCCTGCACCAAGCAGTCAAAATTCTATAAATAATTCACCTTTTAAATATGTAATGGAGACTTTAAAGGCACATAACTCTAGCACTCTTGTATGTGAAAGCTCTTCATTCTCTGCCACTTTAGATATTTATAACTTTCAGAAACAGAATTTATTAATATTTCATTGTAACCCAAACACTAGTTAAACAAAAGAAGCTGGGGGAAGTAGTTAACCTCTTAGCTGAGAACCAATGAAAGCCTGCCTATTATTATGTTCAAGTACACTGTTGTCTGTTGTTGACCTCTTATCATGTGTCAGTTCATACGCCACCTCCATTTCTTCTTTGTAAGCCTAAAAACACCCCTAGTCCAGCTGGAGTCATGAATAGGAAATAATAATAAAACACACACACACACAAAAAAAAAACCAGCGTAAGACAAACCTAAAAGTTTTTAATGAAGCATTTCATTAAAAAATGTTATGGTGATAGCCTAATTAGGGCCACTGGTTTCTTATAATCTTTTGAGATCCACCTCCCATTGTCGCTAATCCATGTCCATTTTGTGGAGTAAAATCTTAAAATGCATTCCCCCCCCCCCCCCGGAGCAAGGAACCTAACCACTACTAGCATCTGTTGCTTTGTAACTGCAAGGCGGAATTATTGCATGAAGGGTAAATGATTGCAATGTGTTCTACATAAAGCTGCCCTTGAAGGCTGTTGGGAAAATATAACTACTGCAGACTGTGCCAAAGCTCATTTCCTTAGTGGCATTGGTAGATACAAGTATATTCAGCTGATTTTGTGACCGTTGCGTTGGCAGCTACTATGCTCTGGGCACAATTCAAGGTGCTAGTTTTGACCCATAAAGCAAAATATAACCCATACCCTAAAGTCTTTCTGGTGGTCTCATATAGAGAAAGACAGAAACAGTGTTATAGCATTGCCTGTCTTCTTCAGCTGTTGCATCATCTTGAGGAATAAGTGCTAAAATACACAAGGACAATGTAAGATCCCTGCAAGATCAGACCACAAGCCATCTGATGTAGAATTCTGTTGTCATAGTAAACAAGCAGATGCTTAGGGTAGGACCACAAGCAGAACCTGAGCACAACAGCACACTCCTCTCCTGTGATTTCCAGAAACTGGAATCCAAAAGCATACTGTCCCCAACGGTGGAAGTAGAACATGACCATCAGGGTTAATAGCGGTTGATAGCCCCTTTCTCCATTCAAAACCACCACTGCCTCTTGTGGGAACATATCCCATTGTTTAACTATGTGTTGTGTGAAGAAATACTTTTTTTTGGGGGGGGGATTTTGAGTCTTCCAACATTCAACTTCATTGGATGTCCCCTAGTTCAACTGTTAGGAGAGAGTGAGAAAAACCTTTCTCCATCCACTCTTTTCATACATTGCACAAAAGGTTGCTGAAGACTTCTCTCACTAGGGCTTAAAAGAAAGTCCTTATTTCAGTTGCTTGCTACAAAGAACTAGCTTACTTTTTTTAGTATGGTGGGGGGTGGGGGAGACCACTGGTTTAATCTACATAAAAATGAACTTCTGGTCAGAGTGCAAAAACATCTCTTTTTTGGGCACACATGAATGAATATGCACTTGCCTTCTTACAACACAACTTGACATGCCTTATTTGCTGAGACACGAGACAAGTGCTTGAAGTTTGCTAAGATCACATCCAAACCACCCACAGATAAATATTCATTAATATCAATACAGTAACACTCAGTTAAATGCACGTCCAGTAAATTCCCGTGAGACATGTGTGCACAAGCGGTGATATGAAAGGCAACAATGCTATTAACCTGTTTATTAAGGATCTGCAGCTATTGCAAGAATAAATTACAGTATTTTTCTGCTTGGAGGCATAGCCAATTCACAAAGACAAAAGTGAAGATGTCATGTTCCTCTGTTGCCTCAGTTGGGGGAAACCATCCTGTCTTGAGGCTCAGTACCTGTAATTTGGCTGGTACATGTTTCCCGTTGCCAGAAAGGCAGCCCATTCCAACTTTTGATAGTCAGCTTTCAGAAGGCTAAATCCTCCAGGGCTCAAGAGTCTCTAATCAACACAATTCCCATGAGCCAGTCAGCAACAGGAAGGGGTTGTCAAGTGCTCTTCATCCAACGGTGCCTCTGAACATCCTGAGCTTGTATTCTTCCCTACCCAGCGCTATACACCACCAGAAGGAGCCAGTTTAATTTTGGCAAATGCAGGTCACTTCCTGGCCAACCGGTTGAATGAGACTCACTGAAGATCCTTTTTGAATGTGCCATGTCCTGAAGAAGAATGAAGAACAGATGATGAAGAAGGTGCTGAATATGTTGAATGAGGGATGTATGTTCTCCCATCAGTCAACATCCTTCTTAATATGCAAATTAACCATCTATCTCACTCTTTTGGCCTCTGAAGAAGTGTGCATGCACACGAAAGCTCATACCAAGAACAAACTTAGTTGGTCTCTAAGGTGCTACTGGAAGGAATTTTTTTTTTTTTATTTTGTTTTGACTATGACAGACCAACATGGCTACCTACCTGTAACTCTTTCCACTTAATTAGAGTTCAACACCCTCCACTGGAATTCTTTCAAACTTTTCAAGTCATACCAGAAAGAGATGCAATATTCTTCCGTTCCAGGGTGGCGTCATTCTCACCAAGATGCTTCAACAATTGGTCTCATGGAAAACTGAAGAGATACGCATACAGTTTTGCATGTTAATACAGAACTACCTAATTTGCTCTTTCGAAGACGATGCACAAACCAAAACACAGCTATCCTTCAAAATCACACTTTTCCAAATATTGTGATGCAGTTTGTCAACCAATTAATGCACTTAAGAATGCATATATGAGTGAAAAGTAACATACAAAGAAACTTTATATTATAGGAAATTGTGTAAGGCTTCTAAGTCAATTACATTTATCCTATCTGCTGCCTGAACTCATTCAGACCTTGGCATGAGCTCAGGAGACATTATAGCATGGCAGAAGTTCAACACCTATGCCACACTAGATGAAAGAGGAAGCAACCTTTATACAGGGGATGTCTGCCCTTTCCTGATTGGTGAAAGCTCATCAATCAAATTGCTCTCACCGCTCATTCTAAGTGGAATGAAGTCTCTCAGGGCTTCTTCTGCTATGGGGTTGGACAAACTCAGCCCTATTTAAGAGAGAGAGGTGCACCAGTGAATATATTTTCCCCCCTCTCCATTTATTATTGCACTGGTGGTCTGTTATTGTGAGAGCACCAAGGAAATGCATTCATTTATTTATCTGGTTCCAATTTTTAGACAGTTGGTATTTAAACAGAGGAACTTACGGTAATCAAATATAATGAGAGAATGGAAGTACTCTGATGAAAATACTATTGCTGACTTGACAATCACTGTGTTATTCAAAATACTATTTGGAAAGTTTGAGCTTTTTGATTATGGCTGCTATTTATAACTTATATTCATAATCTGTCTAGAACAAAATGTATCATTTAGACTGATAAAAGGGAAATAGGAAATGTCAGGAGGTTTTTCTCCATAAACCAAAACTGATAATGGGCCTTAATTCTTCAACTTGCTATGTAGATACAAATCAGTGTATAGCTGCATATACAAATGAAACCATACCGAGGCAGAATAATGCAGGGATATTAGTTTTAAATTTAGCTGTTCAAATGAATATGCGAGTGAGCTTTTGAAATGTTTTAACCCTTGTTTTAACTTTGTACTCTATTGGAATTATGTGTGAACTTGTTTTTCATAAATTGTATTGGTTGTCTTTTCTCCTAAGAAGCAGTCGGGAAACCTCTAGAATAATTTGGAGTCAACATATTCCTATACATAGAGATTATACGCATTATAGCAGGCATAAGCAAATTTGGCCCTCCAGATGTTTTGGGACTACAACCCCCATCATCCCTAGTTAACAGGACCAGTGGTCAGGGATGATGGGAATTGTAGTCTCAAAACCTCTGGAGGGCTGAGTTTGCCTATGCCTGCATTATAGGGATGATTTACTCAGGGTAATGCATGAAGAAAAAAACTAAAGAAATATAAAAACCTTAAAATACAGTCTCAAGTCACATATTTGTAACACTCTCATGACCATTAAAGTTTTTACATGAAAAAATGTCAAGTGCTATTGACAATGGAATTCTGTGATAATGAGGGTTTATTCTCTCTTCTCCCATTCCGTGGAGAAATAAAAGTGCAACCTTTCATCATATTGAGATTGGTTCTCTCTCTCTTGCTTTTTCACAATCAAAATAGGAATCACGGAGGAATTCCTTGGGCGTCTTGATGAAACCAATTCAGTTGATCCCTAAAGGAAGAGGGTTAGCTGACATGAATTGGGCCCAATGAACAGTTTCAATGACACCTTTTGAAGCTGTCTCTTCCTTTCCTTCCTTCCTGCTACCTCTTCTTCTTTCTTGTGCCTTCACTCTCAGTCTCTGATTAAAATGGACCTCACCTATCAATTAATTTTAGTTTCCTACTTAGTTTAAATTGGTAGTTTTGGGACAGAGTAGGGGCCAGGGAGTCTGTCAGGTTCAGATTCTCATTTTTTTAATCATTAAATCTTTATCTGCACAATTTAAACATCCCAAAGTATAGACGTGCTTTTCCGTTGGCAAGATTTGATGTGCTACCCTCTGCCGTGCTTGAAGGCCGATATCAGAAATTCCCCAGGGAGAAACGTCTTTGCCCATGTGGAGATGGAAACATGGAGGACAGTGTCACATGTTCTTCTGGCCTGCCCTCTGTATAAAGACCTGAGGAGTGAGATTATTAACCCGCTTTTACTTTCCATCCCAGGTCGTTCATCAGCGGCCACAACGTTTCACTTGTTATCGGACCAGAACATCCTGACAACAGAGAAAGTCGCCAGATTCATCGAGAGGGCAATGAGATTAAAGGCCACAATCTGAAAGTCAACTCGGCATATATGACCAGCCCATGTACCTGAGGCTTATAGATGTCACGATCAGCTTATCTCTATAGCTCTGATGAACGAGAGAACCTTACCATCCCCACTGATCATCTCAGGCCGCCAAACTGGGGCCTCATTGACCTCTATATGATCTATCAGTACATCTATATACTTCTGTTCCTGACTGGTCATTATACAATGTTTTTATCTGTTTTTTCTGTATTTTAGTTGCTATGGCCTGTTGGCTATGTGAATAAAGTCTGCTTCTGCTTCTGATTCTTTGCCACATTTCCACATTACTTTGCAATTTTTTTAAATAAATGCCCTAATGAAAATTCACCAGCATTTTAATATAATTTGTCCTAAGTTCCATATCTATATGCAATTTTGCCTAATTAATAAGCATATTTTTGCAAAGCAATTTCCCTCATATAAGGCCCTTTTGCATGGTATTTTCACTAATGCATGCATTTTATTTTACCCTTATACTGTATGCGCATTTTTATACATGTTACATGGCAGGTGAACTTCATTGAAAAATTTGGAGAAGTTGAATTCTGAAGGATGAGTGTGTTTTGGCTTGTATATTGTTTCAGAAAGTGTGAATTCCCCCTTCCGCCTTCCACACAAGCAAATGAATCTCACTTCAGTCAATCAAAGGCAAACAACCATGCCCTGGGTCCTCATCAACCTTCTCTCACTGCCCATGTAAACCAACAGATGTATACCATTCCCACCACCCCTCTGAGTAATACCCCTCCCAGGGTCTGGTGACTTCTGTTTCAGTGTATCTGAAGAAGTGTTCATGCACACAAAAGCTTTTTTATTTTTTATTTTGTTTCAACAGATGTATAGAAAGAGAACCTACTGAAATGACACTGACATAAAAACCTCACACATATACCAAGTTGGAAAAATGAAAAATAGTGTGCAAGTTTATCCCTTTCCTCTCTATTCTCTCCCCCTACCACTGGATACCATATTGTCTTACATTGAATGTAACCAAAAGACTTTATAATCTGAACCGAGAGAGAGAGAGAGAGAGAGAGAGAGAGAGAGAGAGAGAGAGAGAGAGAGAGAGAGATTGCACGTTCTTTTGTAATTCATGAACATTTTTAAGAAAAATTATTTTAAAAAAGAAAGAAAGTATGAATTGGGTAAGTCAGTATTTAAATGCAAACTGAATTAAATCTCTCCCCATCTCTTGTTTGGAGGCACAGGATGTTCGTGGTCATAGGGAAAATTAAGACAAAATAATGGAAATAACAGCTACGCGTAAGCCAAGTAATAGCCCACCCACACCAAAATGTGCTACAATTGTGGCACACACTGCAGATAGGATTTCTGCTACGAGTGGGTGGAATAAAACTAGTAATTGACTTCAGTTGCAGGGCCCACTTGATCTTAGGAACGCATGCACACCTATTGAATATCTAATGCCAGTAGCATTTCCATTCGGAATGTGGCTTGTTTCTCCTTCTGCTCTTTCCTTAGGGGTGGGGGACTATATAGGCCACTATCAAATATTCTGATGAAAGTGGAAAGACTTGAACCATGACAATTAAACAAACTTGGCTGCCACTTACTATTTTGTTTCCATTTTTTTAAATCATACCCTCCGCGTGTAATGGAAACTGGAAGGCATGATCTTTCCAGCAACCAGAAGAAAATAAATTAATTACTGGGACAGCCTATTAATTTACAGCCCATTTATCAGAAAGACCTAATGACCCTTACATCACTCTATCACTCATTCTGCAACCTGTTTTACCACCCCTGTTCCCTACATCTGTTCGTTGTTGTTCTGCAGATTTTTGAGAGGCTAGGAAATGAGCTGCCAGCGGCCAGTTCTCCACAGTGAACAGAGACTCTGGGGCAAAGGGTTGGCAGAGACCTAGTCCAGCTGAGGCAGCCCGAGTGCCAGCCTTGCTTTAGTACTTTTGGCCTGTTTACATGATCGTAACAGATGGGTTCTTATTCTCTCATGTTTTGCTACTTGCAAGAATAAAATGTTGCCTGCTTGTCATTCCATTTTTCATGCTGAACAAAGGTGAGCTCTATGGCTGGAAAACGAACCAGGGATGTGGCACAAAGAGAGGAAATTATGGAAGTATCACACCTAGTTTTTTCATAATGAAATGAGGTTGTGTGATCTCATTTCTTACCATTTGTAGATAGGATTTATCATATTAGACTAACAGGCTTTATGTTAAATGGCATATGTATATGAAACTGTCTAACTCTAAGTTAGATCAGTGGTCTATCTAGAGTAGTACGGTCAACTGTGATTAACAGCAAAAAACACACACCCAAAAAACTGTGATTAACAGCAGCTCCCAATTATCCCCACCCACTGTGGAGCTTCTTTCTGAGTAGGCCTGCAGAAAATTGCACTGTCGGTTGATTTATTTGGCATTGCCAGTGGACCCCTTTACAAGCCTTGCCTTGTATGTATATTGACAACATGCCCAATATATAGATCGAGGTTTCCAGGTGGCGGGACATTACTTTCTAAGTATTTTGGGCTGAGACTTTTTGGAGCATTTACTTTTAAAAAAATAAATAAACCACAACCCAAAATAGTTCAGTTAACAAAGGACCAGGCCTGTGCCCCCATCTACGAGGCTTGCCAGGATTTTGAATACGTGTGTGTGTGTGTGTGTGTGTGTGTGTGTAAAATGTTGTAATTTCTAATGTGGCTATTGCGGTAAACTGATTTTGCCAAGGGAGCTGTTTGCCAAGGGTGCAAGTGACCATAGGTATGCCTCTGGGTGGAATCTACCTTTATGTAATTTGAATCCATTTATTTGGGTCCTGGCCTCCGGAGCAGCAATGTTTTTCCTTGTCAAAAAAGCATAGAATATAGTTTCAGATTGAAGTTTTTGTTGGTCCTTCACTTCTGTCTGATATGACATAACTGAAGCTTTCTACAAAAGACAGCAGAAAAGTGCTCTCCCCAAGGATTAGAGTCACAAAACTGCAACAAAATAAACTCTTGCTGCAAGTTCTATGCCTGAATATAGCTTTTTTGTTTTTGAATGTTGAACCACATCTTGCCAAGTCCCCATACCTAAGCCATGTGAATCAATTTACTATGTACAATATGCTACGTCCAACACAAATTGTTGATCATGGGAAGTAAAAGCCTCGCCTTTATGTAGGTTCACTACCCAGGAGTTTAATTATCCTATGTACGTAGAGAGTTCTTTCCCTGGTGCTCAGTTCCAACAGTGAAGAGATTCAATTGCAGATCAGGATAGACAGAAACATGCCAGAAACTCAGATACCGATATTAAGTAAACTGTAGTCGTCGTCATTTAATGCACACTAGTCAGTATTCAGCAGGCACAACAGTTTTTACACATGTATTGAGAAGACAGGTATTGTTAGAGAATATGCTGTATGGAGTATGTGATTATACGGTTGCAGCTCACTCTAGTGTGGAGCTTGACGTCCGCTTCAACTACACCATTAAACGAAATGCAGCTGCTCAGCTAGAAACTATAGAATGTTGTAAGTAGGCCAGGGTATAATTAATCTCAGGTGACATTTAGGCAGGTTGTTGCAATTACTGTAACACCACAGTTCTAATGCTTTTTAATAATCACTGTGCTGTAGTTATTCTATACCAGTCATCCTTCCCTAAATAATGTTATTTAGCATCTGCATGGTGCTTGTAGGAGGGAGAAAATCCTCAGTTTCCCTCACTTTAGAAATAATAAATCCAAGGTTCTAAGTAGTAATACTCATTTTTAAAGAAATGCTGCAAGTCATTGGCAAAAAAATCCTGAGCTGTAAAACGAAAATCAAATTCCCTAGAGTAGTCTCACTGAAAATGATGTATTTGATCTCACAGCTTTTTCACTGAAACAATAGCTGTTTCTTCAAATCTTACCTGTGATTTAACCAGAGGTTATTGAAACATTCTGGTGTGCTGTGGAAGCTAAACGTTAGTCACTGCGAAGTGCACGATGGTAACAACTTTTGGGGTTTCCCAAAGAAAGCTCAACAATTTTTTTACGTGTGTAGAGCTCTGGATTGGTGTTGGCAGACTGAACAAAGGAAAGACTTAGGAGACTGGATAAGGCCTGGAGGTCAATGGTTCACTTGGTCTGACCTTCTCTCTCTCTCTTTTTAAATTATATTTATTGGGTTTTCAACATAAAAACAAAAACTTAACATCAAAGCACTCTACATAGTAAAAATACAAAACACAAATACAAAACACAAACATAAATCTTATTTTCCCATTCATCATGTCAAATCATATTAGGGTGACTTCCTCACGTCCCCCCCACTGCGTTTCATTGTCAATCATCTTTAGTAATTTCTTGACATCTTTAAATCTTATTTCTTATAACCTTTATGTCCTTTTCTTATATAAGTCTTAACCTATAATCATATAACTATATTACTTAACCTTTTTTCTACTCTGTAAGCTGTCATTTCTTCCAACTTTTTTCAATCTTTAAATCTTACAATAATTTTTAAAATATACTTTAAATTTTTTCCAATCTTTTTCCACCGCCTCCTCCCTCTGGTCACGGATTTTCCCAGTCATTTCGGCGAGCTCCATAAAGTCCATCATCTTCATCTGCCATTCTTCTATCGTAGGTAACTCCTGTGTCTTCCAGTTTCTTGCAATCAAAATCCTGGCCGCTGTTGTGGCATACATGAAGAAATTTTTATCTTCCTTAGGGACCTCCTGGCTTACAATTCCAAGTAAAAAAGCTTCTGGTTTCTTAACAAATGTGTTTTTCAACACTTTTTTCATTTCATTATATATCTTCTCCCAGAAAGCTTTTATTCTTGGACATGTCCACGACAAATGATAAAACATCCCTTCAACCGGTCTGATCTTCTCTCTCTCCCTCTCCCACCACACATAATTATAAGCACAAGCTATATTGGCCTCCTGTTTTCCACATTAAATAGGCACAGTACCATAATTTGCTGGTGGTCTTACCATACTGAAACCAAACATGAGAATCTTACATAGTTGCAGAGCGTTTATTCAGCAGGAACTCGGGGCAAGTCAGCTCTGCACCTCTCAGATAGGTGCCATTGCCATTCTAAGAGAATGAGGGAGGTGTCCATAGTGTGTGGCACCTCTTTTTCTAGAAAAATAGCACTGCATACTATCTATCAGGGAATGAACCTGTACATCTGTGGGAGTATGTAAATTCAAAGATGAAACAAACAAGCTCACAAGCTCTTTTGGCTTAGCATTATTAGTGATGCTTTGTAAATCTTAGCTTGAACGAAGTGGCTGCTGAAGTTTTAGCAAGTTCCAACTATTTTAATTTATTCAGCCTTCCTGACATGGCAATCTGCATAGTATTACCCATAATAATGGGATTTTACTTTTCTTAATTTATCTTCCAAGAGTTACTCTATCCTTAGTCTGTCTCTAAAGCTTTTACCATGGCGATTATCTGCTGCTGTAGTGTGAGGAGTGACACACAAATGTACAATGAAAGAGATTTTGAGGTGATGCTATTTCTGTTTGATCAGCCAATTGGGTGAGCTGTATTACAATTACCCTACTTCCATAGCCCGAGTCTCGTCCAACTGCTTGTCAGAACACACACCGTGATTGATAGATGCACAAGCCCTCCCACTGTGTTGGGTGATTGGCATTAGAAGGCAAAAATTAAATGTCACTCAGCACAAGTTTAAGCAAATGAGGCTGAGAAAAGTTTCTTTCAGATATTCACTGAATGTGTGCTGGTCCCGAGGGATATCCGATAGGCGAGGTCTAGTCCAGTCCAAGGTCAGTCCAAGCCAGAAGTCACAAAGCCGAAGTCAGGAAGCCGAAGGCAGGAAGCCGAGGTCAGGAAGCCAAAGTAACAAAGCTGAGGTCAGGAACGCAGGAACCAGGAACAGGAACTGGGCAGCAACGATGTTGCTCCTGCAACTTGGGACTGGGACTGGCTGGCTTTTATCTGCCCCGAGGCACAGGGCGGCTCCGATCCTGAGGTGACTCGCCTCTCCTGGCTTGGAGGCGAGCACTCCTCCTGCGGGAACTTAGTTCCCTTCGCCTCTCTGCCCTGAACCTCTGCAGCTCAGGAGAAGCTGGAGGGTTACCGGACCCAGAGGCAACCTCAGCTTCTCCTGACTGGGTGGGGAGTGGAGCACCTGCAGGCAATGAGTCCTCCACCCCATCAGAAGCCAGATCAAACTCAGCCGATGCCTGCACCTGAGGATCTAGCACAGGTGAGTCCCCTTCAGACTCAGGCCCCAGCCCTGGCTCTGCTGGTTCTGGAGGCAGGGAATCCTGTGCAGGCTGGGATCCCTCAGGTTCAGCGTCTGAGTCTGAATCCCAGGCCATCACAGAATGGAAGGAAGTGGGGATTTCACGAGCTGTCCTCACTTCTGACTTCCATGTGTTTATTTGAAGACTGGAACACATTCTGCCATCACTCAGCAATGCAGGTGTACCTATCTCCACACTTGTCATGGTTGGGCTGGATACAGAGGAGTAGTGGGAGGCACCAGCTGGGGAACCCCCAGGGAAAGAAGGCTCAGAGCCAGGGCATTGGTGGTGAGATGCCAATGAGTGGTCAGAGGGAGCAGACTGGGAGGAGGAGGTGTCAGAAGCAGGGAGTGGCTGTGGCAAAGGGCAGTCCGGAATCAGAAGCCAAAGCAGAGGCTGGATAGAAGTGGGGGCAGTTTGCTGAAGAAGCTAGGGAGTCTGCCCTCCTGCTGTGACCAGCTCCCCCCCCCCGGTCTCCCAGAACGCAGGGAGGAATGAAGAGGGCAGAGCAAATAAAGACAAGATGAAGGGAATAACCCAGGGGAGAAGTATTGGAGGTGGAAAGGCTGAGACCTTCAGTCCTTGCAACCACCTCATTGCAGAAAGATCTACTGAGAAGAGATGCTGTGATCAGTAGGCCTGCACTGTTTTGGTTTCTTTTGGGTGTTTGGGTGTTTAATTGGTGACCTGCTTCTGACTCCAGCTCCTGACAACACTTTTGGAGGAACTATTACAAAGTAGGGTTTCCTGCACACAGTTGCATATATGTAGGTTCTGTCCTGTCATGTAAAGGAGAAGAACAGGTACAGTGTAGGCAATCCTGATCACCCTCATACCTTTCTTTATCCCCCATCTAGACAAACAAGAGGCATCATTAGTGTTTATGGACGCATTCCAGAACATTCTAGCACATTCAGGGGAAGGGCCACAGCTCTGCTTTGTACGCAGAAGGCCCCCGTTTCAATCCCTGGCATCTCCAGTTAGGGCTTGGAGAGAACCTTGTTTGAAACCCTGGAGAGCTATTCCCAGCAAGTATGGACAGTACTGATGCAGTAGGCAGCTTCCTATGTTCCATATCAAAAACACAGGATGTGAAGCACAGAAAGTGGCATGTGTGGTCTGGGGACAGTTCTGACGGCCAGTTAGAGAGGCATGCATGACTGCATTCAGGCCCTGAGCCTGAGGTCCCCTACTTTGGTTCTAAAACCCCATGGAGCAGGGTTTTCCCTGATTGTTGCCACAACAATGGAATTTTCAACAGCCCCTGTTCTGGCTTTTCATTATAGTTCCCCCCCAGCCCCCCCCCCAAGCTGCATAATTCCATATTGGCTGTCAACCTCTCATCACAGCATAGCCCATATCCTACCTGACCCACAACACTTCTTCATACTCCTTAAAAATAGATACCCCCAAGAAGAAATATTCGACAGAAATATTTGCTTCTGATCTTTAAAAGCATCTAACCAGCAGTGTCAACACAGTCGCTCTGTGCCAAAGCCTGTGCTTTCCATCTTTCCCACTTAAGTCAGCAGAAGTGTTGGGATGAAATATTCTCTATCAATCCCAGCAGCCTCTGTTTTCTCCACATCAACAGACTGATTTATCTGCATCCATCCATCCAAATATTTATGCAATTCAGTGTGAATTTCTCTACACCCATGTACTCTAGACATGATTGATTTTAATTCAATTATTGAATAAGGGAACATGCCGGTGCACAAATCAAAGATAAGAATTTACAACTGCATGATTCTCCCTTCTCACATTATAGAGGACAGTCACTTTCTACCGGGTGATGGGTGGAGAGAGAAGATATATGCTAACAAGAATCTGAGAAAGATAGTGTGTTACATAAACTGGTCTTGGAAGATTGACAACATATCCATCTTATATCTGCAGGAAGTACAGCAGGAGGAGTTGATTGGTTCTAATTTGAATATCATGAGCTTGCGGGTATTAATGCAGTGTGTGACATTTCTTACATCAGCTATCCCAGAACTTGGCAACCAATTGTCTACAGATGTGTGGATTTATTATAGGCATTTTTGACATTCACTGCTGTAGTGTAACACCAGCATACTGTACATGGCATTTGGTCTTCAGAGCTCAATGAATCACAGATCGTAGTAGACCTACAGAATGAGCTGGAACTACACAAAGCCCAGTTAGCAAAGGAAGCACAAAGACCCTTTTGCAGACATGCACTTGGGGATTTAGAGAAAGACATTTAATGGTACAGCAGATTGTCACTGATCAGATATTACTGGAAGCAGCTTCTGCCACCAGATGTATGAATATTTCACTCATGGGGAGGGTAATGTTGTTTTGAACTGGAATCAAGGCTCATCACAATGCACAGCTGTCAGTAGAGCCCCAATGTGCTCTTGTGTAGGGTTTCCATGAAACCAGAACCCCATCAGGTCAAGTTTTGTTTTGTTTTACAGCCTTGTCCAACATGCAGTTGTTGGATAACACAGATGTAGCATTGACTCTGGGGCTATAAGCACGGTCCTGCTTCTCATTTAACTCATCATTACTGTACTGTACATGCAAGGAATGTGTGCAAAGGGTTGCTATATACTTAGTATGGTTGTCAGTGCAAGACAGTATCAAGGTGGTTCATTAATTGTGAAAACTTATTCTGATTTTCTTCCAAAGGTCCAGAGTAGCGGTGTACAGGAGAAGGAAGTGGGGGGAGGCACCAGTGCAATTTTTTCTGGAAAGGGGGGTTCTGGAACTCACCATGAACACCTCCCTTGTTCTCTTATAAGGACAATGGTGCCCACCTAAAAGGTGCCAGAACTGAGTTCTGATGAGTTCCAACTAAAGAAAAAGCCCTGGGAGCGGGGTACCCCATTATTAAAATAAGAATCCGCATCTTTTTTATTGAAAAAGAAAACTGCTCAATGAGACTTACAACAGTATAAATGACATATCATCAACATATTTTTAAAATGGGAAAGAATCTAAAAGGAAATAGGAATCTAATGAACTAGAACAGCTACTTGCATTTTTAAACACACACACATACTTTATAAAAATAAATTACAATTCTTAAAATTAGATAAACTATTGATGTAGTAAAGTATTTGCTACCTCATCCAACAAGAATACTAACAAAAAAAAGGTTGGGATGCTAAATATATATACAATCCCAAAACCCAAAGGTAACAATATTTTTATAGAAGTCAGAAACCTTATTTCTCAAATCCTGAAAAATATAGTCAGGTACATTTCTAACGAGTTCCTGTTCTACAGACTCCCACTCCAGCTGTCACTTAAACTGCCTTTCTTTCTTTTTTCTTTTTTTATATAATATTTTTTATTTTTTAGACACAAAAATAAACAGACAAACAATAAAACACAGACACATATTATCAAACAATAAAACACATACATATAAACTATACTAAAACTAAAACATTACACTACACTACTACCACATTTATCATATTATTCTTATCCTATTTCCTTAACATTTCCTCCTGACTTCCTCCATTCTGTCCCTCTGTGTCGATTCTCCTTATCTGTTGTCTACCAGCAATTTCTTAATATTTCTATCTTCTCATTTCTATTACATTTTATCTTATTTTAATTACGTTCTTTAAATCTAAAATAACTTCCAGATTCTTTGTCAACAACCTTATATTTCCTAACACTTATTTATAAAAAGAAACTTAAAATCAATATTACTTAACACTTATTTCTACAATATATCTACCATACTATTTATTATACTAATCTTTTATAAACTAATTTTATACATTGGCATTTCTATTTATTTTAATTCTGTACTTTATAGTATTTTTTAAGATAGTCTTTAAACTTTTTCCATTCTTTTTCCACTACGTCGTCCCTCTGGTCGCGGATTCGTCCGGTCAGTTCAGCGGTTTCCATATAATCCATCATTTTCATCTGCCATTCTTCCAGTGTCGGTAAGTCCTTTGTCTTCCAGTATTTTGCAACAAGGATTCTTGCTGCTGTTGTGGCATACATAAACAAAGTGTGGTCTTCTTTTGGTAAAACTTGGTGAACCATTCCCAGGAGGAAGGCCTCTGGTTTCTTCAAAAATGTGTTTTTAAATACCTTCTTTAACTCATTGTATATCATCTCCCAGAAGACCTTCAACCTTGGGCAGGTCCACCACATATGATACAATGTTCCTTCCGTATTGCCACATTTCCAACATTTATTGTCCTGCAAATGATAGATTTTTGCCAGCTTCACTGGGGTCAAGTACCATCTGTAAATCATTTTCATTATATTTTCTTTTAACAAAGTACATGCTGTAAATTTTATACCTGTTCGCCATAGTCTTTCCCAGTCTGCCATCATGATATTGTGTCCAACATCTTTTGCCCAGTCTATCATTGCAGATTTTACTAACTCATCTTGCGTATGCCATTCCAGCAGCAAGTCATACATTCTTGACAAAGTCTTAATCTTTGGTTCTAGCAGTTCTGTTTCCAATTTTGACTTTTCCACTTGAAAGCCAATCTTTTTGTCCAGTTTGAAAAGTTCATTAATCTGATGATATTGTAGCCAATCCCGGATCCTTCCTCTTAATTGCTCAAAGGGTTTCAACCTGACTTGTTCTCCTTCATGTATTAACATCTCGGAGTACTTTAACCAATGTTCCTTCGCGTTGACTCTTTTATAGGCCTTTGCTTCTGCTGGTGACAGCCATCTGGGTGTTTTCCTTTCAAGGAGATCCTTGTATTTCGTCCAAACTTTAAAAAGAGCCTTTCTTATTATATGATTTTTGAATCCTTGATGGGCCTTTATCTTATCATACCATAAATATGCATGCCATCCAAATTTATTGTCGTGTCCTTCCAGGTCAAGTATGTCTGTATTTTCTAATAGGAACCAATCTTTCAGCCAGCAGAAGGCTGCTGCTTCAAAATAGATACTTAATTCCGGCAGGGAAAAGCCCCCTCACTTAAACTGCCTTTCTCTTCTTTTTATTTAAGTAAAGTAACTATTGTTTCACAAGGAGACGGGAATGTCCCTGGCTGGTTTTTACATACCTTCCACTGCTAGCAGAGGCACAGTTGATGGGCAGGAGGGAGAGGAACTTCATTGTAACAAAGAGGCTATGGAATTCTTTGCTTGGGGAAATCCAGTGCCTTGGTTGCATTTAGAAGCCAAGTAAAGACAATTTCATTTCAGCTCTTTTATTTGGCTTGATCAGCTCTCAAAGGAATCTTTCTTTTAAAAGGGGGGAGGTCACGTGCTTTTTTTAAAAAAGTGTGTTATATCTGCCATTTTATCTTTTAGTATTTTGAAACTGCAATATTGCTGCTTCTGATTAAAAATGTTATTGGATACCCTCATCACGGATGATTCATAAATTATTGTATGGATGACTGCAAAGCCGGATGCCTCAGTAAAAGGTAAAGGTACCCCTGACTGTTAGGTGCAATCGCGAACGACTCTGGGGTTGTGGCGCTAATCTCGCTTTATAGGCCGAGGGAGCCGGCGTACAACTTCCGGGTCATGTGGCCAGCATGACTAAGCCGCTTCTGGTGAACCAGAGCAGCGCACAGAAACGCCGTTTACCTTCCCGCTGGAGCAGTACCTAGTTATCTACTTGCACTTTGATGTGCTTTCGAACTGCTAGGTGGGCAGGAGCTGGGACCGAACAACGGGAGCTCGCTCCGTCGCGGGGATTCGAACCGCTGACCTTCTGATCGGCAAGCCCTAGGTTCTGTGGTTTAGACCACAGCGCCACCCATGTCCCTAGGATGCCTCAGTATAACCATTCATATTCACACTCCACCCATCACATGAAGAGGCTACGCTTATCAGCTCCACCTCTCCTGTTGCATCCTCACTGGCCATATGGAGACCCTGTGCATGTAAAGAAAACTCCTTGCCAACATGAAGACACACCAGTAGCAGCTGGTGCCAGCAAGTAAGGACTCACTCTGACCCTCATGTGATGCGGAACATGTGACTATAAATATTTGTAAGGGGCTTTATTGATCACTTCATTGAGAGCCACGGGGCTTATGCTAGTCACATAAGATTACACTGGGGAACAAAAATTTTGGTTGCATTGACACCTGCAGTTGTTCTAACCTAATTTTGACGTGCTGATTTCATATCTGAAGTCGGTTTTGTTCTGTAAGCTCTAGTTTTTTTGCAATTCATGTTTTTCACTTTTCACCATAATCTTCGTTTTTCACAATGCAAGAATTCAATATTTTATTAAACACGTAGCCAAAGTAGTACAATATGAGTATAAATGTAAGTGACTTATATAGCATTGCACATGACATGTATAGCATTGAAAATGACATGTATATCTATGTACAGTTGGAGGTATGCAAAAAAATATACTGGTATTCCCTTGGGATACACAGTTTCTGCAAGCTGTTATTCAGGTAAGAATTTGCGCTTGTAGCTCTTGCGTTTGTGGACTTGCACAGGGGATTCTCATTTGATGGTCCAACAGTCGTCTCACATCATAGTTTTATCCCATCGTCCTTGATAACGCTCTTCCATTGTCTTCAGGTCTTGATGGAAGCGCTCTCCCTGTTCATCACTGACTGCCCCAAGGTTTTCTGGGAATTGATCTAGGTGACTGTTCAGGAAATGGAGCTTCACACTCATATTGCTTCACAATCAACATGGAAGGAGGAATTCTGGATTTTATTCTGAGATGGATTTAAAAGAATTAATTTGGAGTTCGAAAAGCGACATAGGAGACATGAAAAAACATGTCATTGTGAAGGCATTAAATACTGAAGGTAAATGTTTTCAACAAAGTTGCAGCTTTTCCCTCTTTGTCTTTCGAGAAGATCAAAGCAGGTGTGTTCGATGGACCTCAAATTCATGGCCTTGTTCAAGATGAGGAATTTGTCAGGAAGATGAATGGCAAAGAGAAGAAAGCATGCCAGTCTTTCATGGCAGTTATCAAAAACTTCCTTGGCAACAAAAAAGCAGACAACTATGAGGTTGTGGTTGAAAAAATGTTGTTGGCTTTCTACAAACTTGGGTGCAATTCCCAGAAAACCTTGGGGCAGTCAGTGATGAACAGGGAGAGCGCTTCTATCAAGACCTGAAGACAATGGAAGAGCGTTATCAAGGGTGATGGGACAAAACTATGATGTCAGACTACTGTTGGACCATCAAATGAGAATCCCCTGTGCAAGTCCACAAACGCAAGAGCTACAAGCGCAAATTCTTACCTGAATAATAACAGTTGCAGATGCTGTGTATCCCAAGGGAATACCAGTATATTTTTTTGCATACCTCCAACTGTACATAGATATACATGTCATTTTCAATGCTATACATGTCATGTGCAATGCTATATAAGTCACTTACATTTATACTCATATTGTACTACTTTGGCTATGTGTTTAATAAAATATTGAATTCTTGCATTGTGAAAAACGAAGATTATGGTGAAAAGTGAAAAACATGAATTGCAAAAAAAACTAGAGCTTACAGAACAAAACCGACTTCAGATTTGAAAGCAGCATTGAAAGAACATATAAGAACAGTTGAAAAATCTCATGCAACAGAAAATGGAAAAAAAAATGTTCCCCAGTGTTATCTATGGGAGGTTGGGGCTATTCTGTCCAGCTTCCACATACCATATCAACACTGAGCTTTTTCTTGGAAGGACTAAGGTGCAAATAGCTTATTGCTCACTCTTGCTGTAAATCTATTCACTACAGCTTTTTAATGACTAGTAAAAACTCTCACTCATGTGAATATGAATTCCCCAAACATAGCTTTCATCAACACTATACTGAAGTGAAGGCAAACTTTAGCTGCAATCCTTCACCCAGTTACCTGGGAGTCAGCCCACTGACTGCAATGGGACTTTCTTCTGAGCAGACACGAATTGCAACTGCTAGTAATGAAATTGTGATATATCTGTAGTTCTGTTGTTTCTTCCACATTCATCGTCTCATGACATAATTTTTGAAAGTGTGAAGAAACCAAAACAAATGAAAAACCTGTGGCTGTCTATAAAAGCCTTACAACACCTGCAATATTCTACAACAGAACACAGTATAGACTTTTCTTTCCTGTAGAATTTTGAATTTCTTGTTTCATGCTCCAGCTAAAATAAAATGCAGCTGCAGATGTGCAGCGCTCCAATCATTTGTGATAGCTTGTTAAAGTGAGAAATGCAAAAGGTTAATTTTCTAATTACATACTCCCCAAGTTAAATTATGCATGTTATCGCACCCATTGACACTCTATAACAGAACTTTTTATAGCAAAGTGATTTACTCCAGAGTTATGTTAACTAATAGTGTGGTGTGTTTTTAGAGTATTTGTAGATACTGAGGTTAGGGGACCAGCCCATTTCTAAGGAATTTAAACTTTTTACATTGCAGTTTCTATTTAAGAGCTGGGTAATATGCTCACCCCCAATTTTGCAGTCCAACATTTTGCAGTCCAAAACTGCGAAATGTGGGTAAGGGAGTATGCCTATAGTATGTGTGAAACTCTGAGTGTTGGGTAATTCAGGACAGACAAAAGAAAGCTCTTTTTCACAAGCATATAGTTAAATTATGAAGTTCACTTCCACGGGATGTAATGGCCACCAAATTGGGTTGCTTTAAAGGGACCTTAGGCAAAATCATGGAGGATGAATCATTTTGCCTCCCAAATCAGAGGCAGTATATATCTGAATACTAGTTGCTCATATTTGTCTGTATGCTCTACGGACAGTGACTGAATATAGGATTACAGTTCCAGAAAAAAATTGCTAATGTGGAAGCAATGAAGTTGATGTAGAAAGATTCATTGAATATTCAAGTTTGAAAACCACTCTGCATCTTAAAAAAAATTTTTTTTTAAAGAAAAGCACTGAGATAGCCCCTTAGCAAAAAGCATTTTAAAAAACCATTTATGTGCATGTGGAATAAAGAGTATTGTTGCTTTCATCTGATTCTTTAAAACACATAATTGTTTACATACTGTCCCAGATCTGATTACCTGTTGTGTTTTGACCATTACATTGAACAGGGTCTAATGCATTTAAGATCTCCTCATGTGAGATATATCAGTTTCCTTACTGTCATCAAACCCATATGGTGTCTACTCTTAAGTAGTTTTCCTCTTTTGATAGAGCACTTAGAATGGACTTTTCTCAGTGCAGGCCTCTGAACAGGCCTCAGTTCGCCATCAGGCATACAACTTGTCCATTATGTGCTTACAACTCATACATTGTTCATGTGCAGGCTCTATTCCAACCATTGGTGGAGCTGGCAAGTTGTGAAACTTTGGTATGTGGGTCAGGAAATGCAATCCCCAGTTCTAGCTTAACCCACCCACCCCAATCCATGTGTTCACTGAATGTGTGAAAAGGAATAAAAGAGGTTTCTCTATCATAATCAAGACCTACATTGTCTTTCTAGTACTGTCAAATAGCAGTCTGGGTAAAGCAGCAAATCAGATATAAATGATTAGCAATGATCTAGTGCACTAACCTTATGTCAGCACAGAAACAGATGCTTTGCACTCTGTAAATTTATCATTTATTAAAGATAACAAGATGAATAGTAGATCTAGGCTTGCGAACCACCAGTGAAAAAATTTGTGGAAAGCTTCTGAGATAGAATGGCCAAGTGGCCGCAAAGCAGGTGGAGCAGGAAGTGGAAGGGGTGAATGAAAGAGAATCAGCAGGTTCACCAGAGAGGAATAAATACCTTGTCACCATCTTTTCACTGAAAAATGCTCCCCCCTCTGATGATTTCTGCAGAGTTTGCTTCCATCCTGACACATGGAGGACAGGAATCTAGCTTAGGGAGGTTAGGTATTGGGAAAAGGCTGGGATATTTTCTTTCCTTTTTATATTTGCCCTTTCCCCATTTCATATTAAAGCAGAGTTCTTCCCATCCCAGTTTGACTCATGCCTATAATGAGTAGGAGCTTTATCATACAAGGTCCATTGCACCAGCTGAAGTTCAGCAGCAAAAACTGGTGTGCTTGTTCAAAAGATAGCTAGATTCCAAATAGCTGAAATGATAACTTTTAATAAACACTGTTTGTTTTTATCATAAATATAAGCTGCCACCAAGTTTATGCAGGCAATTAAGAAAATATATTTCTGTAATAGGTGATCTCTGGTTTGAATTTTTTTACATGGTTGTTATTGTCTATTTGCATGGTTTCTATAAACCATTTTGAAAAACCATTTTTATGTATTATAATTTATTACCCAACCTTCATCCTAAGGTCCCTGGATGGGTACAACAATTAAAACACCATATTAAATATAGCTTAATACAACTTACAATCATAGAAATAAGATGGGCCCTAGAAATACACATCTCAAGTATCAAGTGAACAACAGTGTACAAACATTTTTTTGAATAAGTAAACAAAACAAAACATATTATATGAACTAACTTTTAATTGGCGATAGCTGTTTATTGTAGTATATTCTCTTATAATGCAATCCTATATGTGTCTACTCAGAAGTAAGCCTCAGAGTTCAGGTAGCAGGATCTAGGATTACAGTATTACAGTGTTAGCATACTTGAAAAGCTGGTATTTCTTTTGGAATGTTAGGGCAGTGGGATGAATATCTATTCCTGCTTTGCATGAGTCACTCACTTGATTTGCTTAACAAAGTTATAATTTGACTTTGAAAATTCCATTTATAGTGGAACTATGTAAAATGAAATAAAAATGACTTGTGTCAAGCTGAAGTTTTTTTCAGTGTTGCAAATTGGGAGCTGAATGATGCTCACTGAAAGAAATAGGCACGTTAATCTAATGGATCTGCTCAAATAGAGCACTCACTCTCTTTTTGTGAGTGTGACTGCTAGATGAACAGATATGTGTTATATGGCTATGTGCCTACACAACAAATCGAAAACCATTTCAAAACTGTTTTTACCGAGGGCCCCTTCAGATTGCTGTTTTGTATTATTTTTTACAAGTGTATCCCGCAACATGTCACTACTGCACTATTGGTGGATTTCCACTGAACCATCACATCATTCCACTCATCAGTCCTTCTGCTACACTTCCTTAGTATCATCCCAATACTGCCATCTGAAGACGCACTCTTGCACTTTGTGCAACAAATCAGGACCAAACAAACAACTGAAACAGGATTTCAGAAGTAAGCTATGGGAGATACATGTATTGGAAAGAACACAGGTAACTACTGAATGGTCAGCTTGATACCTAAAACAGATAACAACAACATTATTATTAAATTAAATAATAAATGGCTATTTATTATAATAAATGATAATTTAATTGTCAGTCTGTGAGCACTTGGAAAAGGACGCTGTGATAACTAAGAACCAGCATGAGTTTCTTAAAGGCAAGTTATGCAGGACAAATCTCTTTTCTTTCTCTCTTTTTGCAAGAATTACAAAATTGGTGGATCAGGGGAATGCTTTGGATGTAGTGTATCTTACTTTCAGTAAGGCTTTTAACAAAGTCCCCCCTGATATTCATGTGGATAAGCTGGTAAATTTTGGGCTGGACGAGGTTACTGTTAGGAGATGTAGTAGTCCTGTGCTGCCAGGCATGGCAGAGCTCAGTGGAGGGAGAAGCCAGCCAATCAGTCGAGTCTCAGGGGGGGGGGGGGTACTTGCCTGGAGGCAGAGTCAATACGCAAGGTTCAGGAGTATCTGAGTTCACAAAGTCAGGCGATACAAGGGTCAATGAAACCGAGGGTCCAAGGTCACGAGAATCAAGAAGCAGCAAGGTCTGGCCAGGAATGATGAACATTGTTTCCAGCAACAGACTGGGGCTGGAGACCCTGCTTAAGAAAGCTGGAGCCAGCTGGTTCTCATCAGGAGCAAAAAGGCTGATCAGCAGCAGGCAGAGTCACTTCGCCTTCTGCTCCTTCGGGCTGCTGCTCAGCAGGTGAAGCTGACTCCTGGCCCATGACAGGTGACTGTGTAGCTGGTTGACTGACCGAACCAAACAAATGCTCACTAATGGTTCCTCATCAATTCAGTTCACATTTAAAGGCCAATCTACCCAATTTGCAGTTTTTGAAACAATATGAGAACTGAAACGCAACCATTCTTTGAAATTCTCCCTCTTTTGAATTTTGCAATGCAGTTCTCCAGCCGTGTAATGTGTTCAGAAATGCATATAATGAGATGAAGTGTAAATAAAAATGCATTATATTATGGGAAATTGCTTTGCAAACGTGTGTAAATTAGGGGGAAATCCATACAAACATGTATATTAGGAGAAATGTGTAACAAAATGCTGATGAATTTGGAAGAGAATTTTTTTTAAAAAAATAAAAATTTCAAACTGTGGAGTAGATCATCTCCAGGGACCATTCCAACTCTACAATTCTATGATTCTATATGTAAGAGACATGTTGAAAACTGAATTTAGGATTGAAAGAACGTGCAACTGAAATTGACAGACCTGCCTATCCCTAGCTGGCATAGCATCCCATTCCTAGATGCCTTCTAGACCCGTAAATGCAGCTGGTAGGCTGCAGAGGAACTGTGGACAGCAATGTGTACCATCCCCCCAGCTAATAATAATAATAATAAACCCTGTGTCTGCTTCATAACAAAGTCAATTCTGCTCCCCTTTGAAACTGTCTATGAAGATTCCTTGCCCTCACTCAAGGGGAATTCACTTGTCCATTGCTGTACAATGCTCAAAAAGATTGCCGCGAAAATATTTGGTTCGTGGTTAGCTTTCACCATGATTAAGAAAATCGGGCTCATTTAATTTTGACGGAAAGAAAAAAGAAAGAAAAACATTTGGTGGAAACATAAGTTGGCATGGCACATATGCTTTATGAATTATCATCTTGTGTCTTGTGTTTACTTGAAACAATCTATTTTACAGTAACAGAATAATTTGTTGTTGTTTTTTCACTTTTGCTGTTGTGGCATATGAAAATCAAACTGTCTCCTCTCTCTGTCCTACGCTGCCACGCCAGCAGAATAGTCAACGAGTAAGAAAACATGTGCAGATTTTAAACTGGTAATGAATGATGGATGAGCTAAAAGGACACAAGGACAAAAGTGATTTCTTTAAGCTACAGTAGTCTAGCAACCGAAGAAGGGAGCAGGGAGGGCTGAAGCTGAGGGGGTTTTGTGTGTAATAAATTGAGCCTATATGATGTGGGAGCAGCAAATACATTTCTAAAGTAGAAATTCTAGGAGATTGCTATATCATTGGTTGATGAAGTCTAGATATTCTAATACTTATTGTAAAGTGTCATCTGCATCTTGCGGAGACCGCAGTTGGAATCATTTCCTGGTAACTGCAACAGGTAGGCAGTAAAGTGAGACAGTGGGGCATAGGTAAATGCTATACAATATACCTGTCTGTGATATTTGCTGGGTGCTTGAGGAATCTGCACCTCGGGACGAACGTGGATCGGAATTTAACAATCTGCTAGAGTTTCACACTTCCCAAATATCCCAACATAAATCTCATCTCAAATCATTATATACTTACATTTTTAAAGAGAGAATGCCATTCCCAGTCTTTAGGTAAAGGTAAAGGGACCCCTGACTGTTAGGTCCAGTCGCGGACAACTCTGGGGTTGCGGCGCTCACCATTTGAAGGAGGAAGGCTCCCAAAAGGAGGGGTGAGGGATACCCCTGTGGCCTCTTCTGACCAACTGGTTTTGGGGAAGCAGACATCTTATAAAATGTGGCCCCTCACTTTCTTCTTTGTCCCTTCTCAGCATCCTACTCTTCCCCTCTTTTGCCATTCACCATGTGGGACTGAGTAGGATTTTTTGGAGATGTTCTCTCATTGGCCTTTTGGGGGGGAGGGGGCCCTTTTTATCTACTCTACCCTGCTCTTAATTTCGTTGGCTTTGGGAAGCTTAGTTTTAATCTGGCTGTTGTCTGCTGGCATGTAGAGGAGGCTGAAAGTGGATTTTAACATGGGGCAGCACCCTGTGGCATGATTGGGATATCACAACCCCCCCTCTTATTGTTGACTGGCTTGGGGGGCAGCCTGGGTTTTGTGCTTTCAGGACCTGGCACATGTCACCTGTTGGACACTAAACACAGGTCAGGTCACACCCCCGTGACTTCCCTTTCAGGAAAAATACCATCGCCATGCCTGTGTTGGTGATAAAGTTCATCTAGCATAGCTTGGCTCACAGAAGCAGGCAGGAGATTTCCTGAAAGTTCTCATTATATATATAAACTTTTACTAAATACTTGATTCGTCAAGTCCAGGTGTGGGGGAAATGCATATTTTCAGGAAAAATATAGGCTTTACATAATGTATTTATATCCGTGTTTAAGGACACAATGTCATGCACTCTGTGGGGGATTACAGAGGCCATGGGATAGAAAAGCTCACTCTCTCTTCCCATGGAGGAGGAGGAGGTCCACCTTTGCAAAGCTCCCTATTGTTTGCATGAAAACCTCTGCCACCTTTGCCACTCTGTTGTCAGCATTCTGATGCTAGCAGCATTAAAAGGGGGGATTTTCCATTTACCTGACATGCCCCCAAAATAGCAGACCTAGAATTGGTGTACTTATTTCCCCATTCTTCTGGGTGGAAAATGAGTGCGCTCACAGCAGAGTTGAAAAGTATGCCAGCTCTGGTGCTGGCCTACTTTCTTTATCTTTTTCTACCCTGGCCAGTGTGAAACAGTCATGGCTTTGGAGTCTGTGTTTTCTTTCCCCCCCAAAAAATCGTTATTAGTTTTTCATGATTTTTTATGTCACTCACAAATTCTATAATCATAAACACATAGAACATATACATAAAAAGACAAAACAAAGAAATACATCTGAACCTAAATTCTATCCAGTTAAATTCATCTCAAATTGACTTCCTCTGAACCTCCCTATCTCAAGTTCCGTGCCTTACTTCTTTAGCAGTTGTCCAATTTCTTACTTCTATTTACCAATTTACTCCTTATTTATTCTCAATTTTTATCTTGACATTCTCCTAGTCTTTATTTATAACTTATTCCACATACTCTCTAAATCTTAATTTCTAAATACTTAAATTTATCCTATCTACTAGGCATCTATTTCTAATCTGAGCCTCTTTTGATCTTCTGAAACATTACTAAATTCAAATATTACAATATTTCTTTAAATAACTTCTAAATTTCTTCCAATCTTCCTCCACCGTCTCCTCCGCGGATTCGTCCCATCAGGTCTGCCAGCTCCATGAAGTCCATCATCAGAGTCTGTGTTTTCTCCATCTTGGATTCTCCCTCCATCTTGTGCATACTTCTGCCCATGTGAATTTTCATACAGATTTTAAAAGTCACAAATAATGCAGAAATGGGACTGTTTAAGATGGACGGCATCACATTGACCTATCCAACTATATCCACTTACCTTGGAGAAAATCCCATTTAACTCATTGGTAATTACTTTTGAGGGGGGGACGGGACGGGACGGGACGGTAGGATTTCATGGTAAGTGTCCCAAAGTATGCATTTACAGAAACTTGACTTCCCTTTTAGGAAACATTTATCCATCCATTTATTTATTTTTAAAGCTTTTTTCACAGGCTTACTTCTGTTCAGAATTAAATTACATGTTGAATCTGAGCCAGGATACAGGAACATTTTATAGGATATTTATTGTACAATTGTAGAAATGGGCTGATTGCCTTTAGTTTAGCGAGTCTCTACTTTTTGTTAAATTGTTATTATCTTACCATCCACCACTTGGGTAGCTTTTGTGTGTGAAACAGTTTATAAAACTGCAAATAAAGGAATAAAACAAGATAAAAAGATGACAAAGCCTCTCTCCCCCTCTCTAGTATTCCACTTCAGATTGCAAACTTGGCAGCTGATTCATATTTTAAAAGGCAGAAGAAGAAAAATCCCAGAATGACCCATAATATGTACTTCTGCCTTTTAATGTTCAGTCTGTGTATTGAGACATTTCTGCCAAAAGACAAATTGCTGGCAGCAGAACGTGGGCATCTAGTTTATATAAACAGCACTTCAGAATTATTCAGTTGCATGATTATAATCTTCTGCCTTTATAATCTTCTCCCTTTTTAATACCATCAAAGAAATGATTTTTCTTCTTAAGATGCAGTAATCTTTGGTTGTGTAAATAGATTTTTCAGATTCTTGCACAGTTACCTATAAGGTCCTTCAGCATAATGCTTATGAGAATCTATTCAGTGTGATTTAAGAAGTCAGATAATCTTATTTATTTCTCTTTTCTTTCCCGTTCCTTTTGTGTGTTTCCTTCATTCCTCTTTTCTCTCCTTTCTGATGTGTTTTCCTCCATTCATCATTGGAAATTTTGTTTGTACATTTTCATGGCTGGTTGGAATGTTGTGCCAGTTCATAAAAAAAAGTGTGTGGGAGATAACCTTTGCCCATTTTTTGATAGAAGAAAGGGGGGGGAGTTCATGTACACCAGGTGTAAGGAACCTTTGCTTGCCCACAGATGTTGCAGAACTACAACTCCCATCCCCATGACCAGTGACTATTCATGGTGGGAGTTGTAGTTCAGCAGCACCCATAAAGTCAAAGGTTTCTCAGTCCTGGTTCATACTGTATTGCAAATACAGGTATTTTTCCTGATGCTATATTGATTTGATCCCTGAGTGATTGCTGGATCTGCCATCATTTAAGGCTACCGGACAGATAATCATGTAAGAGAGAGAGAGAGAGAGAGAGAGAGAGAGAGAGAGAGAGAGAGAGAGAGGATTTGCCATGCAACAGCTGATGATGAACATGTTCCACATTATTATTAGTAGTAGTAGTAGTACATATTTATTATGACCATAGGCCAGCATAAGGTAAAAAACCTACATACATAAGTAGAGCATGCTAAATAGGCAATAGGGCAACTGTAGAAGTAGGGGTTGAAGCAGGAGTATTACTGAAGAAGTAATACTCAATGACAATATTGTGAAATGGTTCTGAAAAAAGACATTCATCTGAGGCAGGAGAGCAAATCCCATGAGAGAAAAAAATCTCAGCAGGGAAAAATCAATGGCTGATTGAGGCAAAATACATGGTCCACTTTCTGGTGCCTGTCTTGAAAGTCAGGAGATCTCACTTATATACATACGAAAACATTTATTTTTCATTTTGGATACATACAAATCCAAAATAACAAATGCCTCCACTTCTGACAACAGCACAATAAATGGGACTATGAAATATTGATTCAATTTTAATATCCTCTTCTTTAATATTCACAATATTATCCGTATATTCGGTGGTGAATGTAACAAATCAGTCCATTTAATATATGCTCACCTTAACTTGGGCTGTCGGTTTTTCCATAAGAGCAATATGCTGCTATCTCTTACAGCTTTCTTCCACCATTCATGTTCCAGATCTCTTCCAGTTTTAGCAATGCTCAAATAGGCCATTAATTTTACCAACATTCTAAGCTATGATCTAGAATAATATTTATCTCCCAGCATCTCCCAAACTATAGATTTTCAAAGTTAAAAACAAGGTACTTGGCTTAGGTCATGGTTGAGCGTTTTCTTTTTCTTTTCTTTTTTGCTATCCACTCTTTTTCTTTCTTTCTTTTTGCAAGCCTAACCATGAATAGCTTTGTATTCTATTAATTTCCTCAAAACACTTTCTTGAATATGCATGGCACTCTTCCCACTGCCATCAGAGGAAGCATATTTTGCAGGCTTCTGAATTGCTTCAAAACCTATTTGATCATACATACCAGTTGGATAAAGAAATATTTGTGTGCTGGAAAGGCAATGGTTCTTCTATCCACACCCAACATGGCATCCCTGGGCAGTTGCGGTTTTCCCAGCAGTTGAAACAATCCCAGGGACACCCTTTAATTTCTTTTCTGGTGCTCATTGCCAGGTGCTCATTGCCATTTTAATTTCCCCAACACTGTCCTTGAAGTAGCATTGTTACAATGAACTGTGACAATGGTTGCCTTGAGCTGATCAAATGAGCTCCACTGGACAAACGCTGCACCCAGTGGAGGTGGGAGGAATGGCAGAAAAACATAGTAACATAAAAAGGGCTGTGGCGGATCAGGCCAAAGGCCCCTCTAGTCCAACATCCTGTTCTCACAGTGGCCCACAAGATATCTATGGGAAACCCACCAGCAGGACCAGAGTGCAACAGCACTCTCCCCACTTCTGCTACTCAGCAACTGCCATTCAAAAGCACACTGCCACTGACAATGGAAGCAGAACACAGTCATCGAGGCTAGTAGCCATTGACAGCCTTCTCCATGAACTTGCCTAATCCTCTTTTAAAGCCAGACAAGTTGGTGGACTTCACTACTTCTTGTAGGAGTAAATTCCACAACCTCGAGAGGTGGTAGACTTTCTCTTCCTTGGAGGTTTTTCAGCAGAGGTTGGGTGGCCATCTGCCATGCCTCAATGGAGATTCCTGCATTGCAGGGAGTTGGACTAGATGACCCTTGGGGTCCCTTCGAGCTCTCAGATTTGATGATTATATATGTGCTGTGCAAATGAGCACTTAGTTTTGTCCATCCTGAATCTTCCAACATTCTAGTATTATGTGAAAAGGAGGGGGGATCCTGTCCACTAGGCATAATTTCATACAACTGTCTCATGTCTCTTCTTACTAGCCTTTCCTATAAATTAAAGAGCCCCAAAGGTTCCTGATAGGGAACATTTCCTGATAGGGAAGTTGCTCATCTCCTTGATCATTTTGGTGGTTCTTTTCTGAACAATTTCCAGCTCTACAGTAGGAGGGCGTCCAGTGCCAAGGACACCTACGGAACTGGAACCAGCCTTGCTTCTATCATATCACATTTGTCTTCAAGGGGGGAAATATTCTGAGGGGACAACAGCAAAGATGTGGGTGTTTATGGATTAGTGTACAGGGCTTTATTTCCACTGTTTTGCCAGACAAGGTTTGGTTTTCGTCATGTTTTGCCTCCAGACCTTTGCTAGAACAACTTCTTCCCTCTACTACCTTAATTTTATTTTTGTTTCAGAAGTGTTTTTTTGCCTCATAAGGAAATGCATTCTGACAGAGAAAATAAAATAAAATAAAAGCTTCTCCTTGAGAACATAGCACCAAGAAGCAGCTACCTTGTAAAACAAGAAGTCTGTGAGGATTTTTCAATCTCTCTTGTTATCACTGAAAGTGTAGAACGAGAGTGGGGAGTGATCGCTCAACAAGAGCCATTGATGACATGAAAAGTCAAGAGGAACAAGGACATAACACTGAACTACAGATAGTTACTTTCTCTTATCAGTCTCAGTCTTTTAGCACCCTCACTGTGATCCAGAAAAACATTTGGACAAATGCTTTTGCCATTAATACACACAAGTCCCATATACAGGCCCAAGCCCCACTGCTGGTAAGGTAGTGGTGCTGACAGTATATCTCACCTTCATTTCACTCCCCTCCCCATCTTCCATAATGATTTAAATAGAAGACTCTCACTGTGACACTAATACAATTGTTCTGACAGTATTTCTGCTTTCCAGACAGAATGCTTTCCCACCACCACCACCAGCAGCAGCTGTTATGGGGGTTCTCCCAATCCCACAGAGCTGATGGTGAGGGAAGTTAGGGCATGCAGGGGAGCAAGGAGGAAAAGCCACAGTGTGCTAGCAAAACTCAACGCGGTGGCTCCCACTATTTAGTTGAATCCAGCCCTTAGTCTCCATGACACCCAGTAGCAAGAACACTTGCTGGTGGTATGCCAGGGACATTTGCATGACCAGCTTTAACACAAGGGGAAGTGAGACAGGCCACCTCAGTAGGCAAATTCTGGAGTATCATTGAAGGGCAAATTGCCACATACATACTTGGTTAAAAACAAAAACAAATACTAACAGGAAGAGAGCTGTTCAAATATCTATGGCAGGAATAGGATACCTTAGGGTCCAGGGGGTGAATGCATCCCTCCAGGCCTCTCTGCTTAGCCCCTGGGACTATCCCCAGGCCACCATCACCCACCAGACCTGCTTCACACACCCTTTATGTTTTGTTTGACTAGAATGTGCCCTTGAACTCTATTAATGCATCTTCCTTGCCCAGATGGAAGACAGAGGGGTGTGTGTGATTAAATTAACACCTGTTGCTCCACCCACATTTGCTTCTGGCCCAAACACTACTAGTATGTGCCCCTTAGAAAGTTGTCTAGAAGGGAATGTGTCCCTCAGGCTGGGCAAAAAGGTCCCCCCGATTAATGGTGCCAAAATACACCCCCCCTCATAGATTCAGAATTTAGCTTGCAACATCTGCAAGCTCATAGATTCAGAATTTAGCTTGCAACATCTGCAAGCTCATAGATTCAGAATTTAGCTTGCAACATCTGCTCTTACTTCTCCTATGGGAGCCCTACTTCAGTTGCACTGGCCTGGGGGTGGCAGAACAGAAGAAGCCTCTTCTGAAATACACTGTAGAGCAGGGGTGTCAAACTCAAATTCATCGGGGGCCGCATCAGCAGTTTGGTCACCCTCAAAGGGCCGGTGACCCTCAAAGGGCCGCCCTCCCCCTCTCCACTGTGTGGAAAAAATATTTTTTTCTGGTTTTCCTCCTCTAAAAGGCTGGGAGGGAGGGAGGGAAGAGAGAGAGAAGGAAGGAAGGAAAGAAGGAAAGAAAGAAGGGGTGAGAAAGAGAGATGGATGGAAGGAAGGAAGGAAGGAAGGAAGGAAGGAAGGAAAGAAAGAAAGAAAGAAAGAAAGAAAGAAAGAAAGAAAAATAAAGGGAGAGAGAGAGAAGGAAGGGAGGGAGGGAGGGAGGGAGGAGGAAGGAAGGAAGGAAAGAAGGAAGGAAGGAAAGAAAGAAAGGAATGAGAGAGGGGGGAAGGAAGGAAAGGGTGAGAGAGGGGGGAGGAAGGGGGGAGAGAGAGTGAAAGAAAGAGGGAGAGGGAAGGAAGGAGTGAAAGAGAGAGAGAGGAGAGGGGGAGGGAGGAAGGAGGGAGGGAGGGGTAAAAGGGAATGAGACAGAGAGAGAGAGAAGGAAGGAAGGAAGGAGTGAAAGAGAGAGAGGAGAGGGAAGATGCTGCTTGCTTCTCCACCCCCCCACCCGAAAAAGAAGGCTTTTGTGAGGGGGGGCGGCCGGGAGGAGAGAGAAACGTCTCCTCCGCTGTAGCAGAGGGCATGTTGCTTGCTTCTCCACCCCCCCACCCGCAAAAGAAGGCTTTTGCGAGGGGGGGGCGGCCGGGAGGAGCAAGAAACGTCTCCTCCGCTGTAGCAGAGGGCATGTTGCTTGCTTCTCCACCCCCCCCACCCGCAAAAGAAGGCTTTTGCGAGGGGGGCGGCGGCCGGGAGGAGCAAGAAACGTCTCCTCCGCTGTAGCAGAGGGCATGTTGCTTGCTTCTCCACCCCCCCACCCGCAAAATAAGGCTTTTCCGAGGGGGGGGGCGGCCGGAGGAGCAAGAAACGTCTCTGCTGTAGCAGAGGAGATGCTGCTCATTCTCCCCCCCCACCGCTGCCTGCTGTTCGCAGGGATTGGCGCAGCGCGGGGTGGTGGTGGGATCGGCAGGCTGGTGCGGGGGGCTTCCCCGACGCGGCAGAAAGCCGCGCGGGGCACCCCCGACGCGGCAAAAAGCCGCCCTGGGCCAAAACAGCCCGAAGAAAAAAAGCCTTGCCGGGTTCCCCCGGCAAGGAAAAAATGGTGCGGGGGGCTTTCCTGAGGCGGCAGAAAGCCGCGCGGAGCACCCCCGACGCGGCAAAAGGCCGCCCTGGGCCAAAACGGCCCGAAGAATAAAAGCCAAAAAATGGTGCGGGGGGCTTCCCCGACGCGGCAGAAAGCCGCGCGGGGCACCCCCGAGGCGGCAAAAAGCCGCGCTGGGCCAAAACGGCCCGGGAAAAAAAAACCTCTGCTCCCTTCCTCTCTCGCGCGCTGACCTTCGCCGCCCACCGCCAATCAGCGCACGCTCACGGGCCACATGACGAGGTCTCGCGGGCCGCATTTGGCCCGCGGGCCTTGCCCTTGACACCTGTGCTGTAGAGGAAAGGCACCCTACCAGAGTTTCTTCACAGAGCTGAGCTTTCAAACCTGTCTCCACCTCACACACAGTGCCTGGGGAAACAGATATTAGCAAAGTGATAGCTCAGGTTGGTATTTCCCCATTCTAGGAAGCAGCTAGGCAAGAACTGGAGCACAAAAGTGGCAATGGCTAAAATACTTGCAATTGTACCACAGAATGAAATATGGAACACTAAAGTGGGGAGAGACCTGTCAGGATTTTTTTCCTTTAAATCATTGTTGTTTCTTACATACGTTTTACAAAAATGGACCTTCTGGGGGAAGATCTAGAAACCTCCAGAAACTTCTTTACAGTCCTATAAGTTAAGACAAGGGGGTTACTTAATGACAAGCTTCAAAGAAGCTTGTATTTGTAGTGAAAGTCAATTGTGGTTTGAGAGCCAGTATGATATCAAAAGGTCCTAAGAGTTTCATTGCGGTGCTGAATAGAAAGCTTTCCTGGATCCGAAGGTTCAGCAGCAGATTGCTATTGAAATTTCATTTAAACATATTTGGAGGTTCCTGCTTATATGAACAATCTCAGGAATTCTGAGGAACAGCTAGCAAAACTGAAACAGTTTGGGTGGGTAGTGAAGGGAAATAGGAGAGCCACACCCACCCAAGAGAAAGGGAAGAAACAAAACTCCAGGTGTAAGAAGGAGGAATCACACTTTTAGAAACCCAGTCTGAAGGTGTGAATCTGTATTCTTCAGAGCTACATTACAGATACATTATTTCAAACTTGCCCCCCTCCTGCTGTTAATAAATGCTGCTTTTAATAATTATTGTATTAATCGTTGTTTCACTGTTGTATATTGGACTACAGTTTCTTTTGCATGCTGCTGAAGATGCATTTGAATTGAAGAGTGGGGTAGAAGACTATCCTCATCACATGGTAGAATCCAGGAAATACTAGTGTCAAACCTTCAAGATACAGTTGCTTCAAGAGACAAGAAGTGACCCGCTGCCTCTGACAAACAGAACTATATATTGGAAACACTTTCGCGTTCTGCCTGCCTGGTGCGGGAAGCTTTTTTGTTTCCATCCCAAGAGCGTGGGAAGACACAAGGATGCATTGACTGTTCTGCCACATGTGGTGATGGGAAGACAAAACAAGCTTAAGGCAGCCACATACTTTCCTGGGTCTCTTTCCTGTGGTGAAAATGAGCAGCCTTAAGCAGTTTAGAACAGGGCAAGGCTAGCCAATCAATTATTAAGGTCAAAATAGAATACAATGGTAGCTTGGTTCTCAAACGCCTTGGTACTCAAATGCTGAAAACCCAGAAGTAAGTGCTCCTGTTTTTGAATTTTTTCAGAAGCTGAACGTCCAATGTGGCTGTTGGCTATTGTTTTCAGGGTACCTGCACCAACCAGAAGCTGCTCCTTGGTTTTCGAACATTTCGGAAGTCAAACGGACTTCTGGAATGGATTAAGTTTGGTGCTTTTGTTTCTGCTATTTATTTGTGTTTTTGAGGCTTTTTGGGTTAATTTGTTTTTGTGACTGTGTGGAACCCAGTTCAACTACTGATTGATTGATTGATTCATTGATTGTGTGACTGGAAATTGATAAAAGCCCCCCATCCAAACAATGACTATCATCCATGCAGGTAAAAAAAAAAATAATTTTTATCATCTACAATACTGTCTTATTTTATAGTACAGTACATTGATTATTGATTTCATTTTATGGATCAATGGTCTCGTTAGATAGTAAAATCCATGTTAAATTGCTGTTTTAGGGGTTGTTTTTAAAAGACTGGAACGGATTAATCCATTTTGCATTACTTTCTATGGGAAAGTGCACCTTGGTTTTGGAACGGACTTTTGGAATGGATTAAGTTTAAGAACCAAGGTACCACTGTATGCTTGATTTCCCTTTAATGTGGTCAGGTGAAGGATGCCTTTTGTGGGGATGGTGCAAGCTGTACTCCTTCTCTTAATGTCTATGTCTTTCCATTTCTTTTCCCACTAGCACCCCTAAAAAAGAACCTAGACCACAAATAAATGGCTGTCATGTGAGTGATCCACATTAGGTTAAAGCATAATCTACTCCAGGGCCCCAAGTTGTCAACTGAAGTCCAATGTATTACATTGCACTCGGTCTCAGTAATATTTGAGCTTTGTCATTTGATGTAGCAAATATTTCTATCATACAAGGCATGGAGAAAGAGCAGTCTATGGGTTGATTTTGTTTGCAAGGAAGCAGAGATTTTACTTTTCAACTTGTTTTGTACGGTGGTGTTCAGGAGGCATAGGTAACCGCAGAGATTGGCATCATGATTTCATAGAAATAAGTCAAATGAAATAGATTTTCTTAGACAGATGGAAATTAGTGCTAGGTAGAAAATGAAGATGTGAAATTGGAATTTGACATTTAAATGAGAAGGAATTGCGTCTGAGATGATTTGACAGTATCTTGGATAAAATGACAAGTCATCTGTCTTCATAATACAAGGTAGAAATTGGCCATCAATTTGGATCAGGAATATGCTTCTCTTTTCTACCCCTTGCTGGGGAATTGTACAATGAGGTGTGTTGGGATTTTACATTCCTCTCAAGCATCTGCACTAGAGGCAGGAGGACAGATTAGTTGACATCCCACTGAGCTGCTTTGGTACGATTGCCCCATGTAAGAGACACAAATATTTCAATCCTAATTTATCAACATGATGTTGGTACAACAGAATCTACTTAAAAGCTTATGTAGCCCAAGAACAATATACATTGCTGACAATGGCACATGGAAGGCTAGGTATGACTCAACCACTTTTTGACCTCAAATATAGCAAAAGACAAACTGAGCGGAGGGACTTTGTAAATCCATAGTTTAATTCAATAGATTTCTTTCTTTCTTTCTTTCTTTCTTTCTTTCTTTCTTTCTTTCTTTCTTTCTTTCTTTTGAAGTCTAGAGGAGGAGGATATATCTGTACATGGGTTCTCCTTGGATAACCTTGACAATTAAGTGTAATGCAATTCTAGATAAAACAGGGGATACCAAAACAAACAAACAAACAAAAAACCCTATAAGTAAATGCAATAAATATAGTTAGATAAGAATGTAGTGAGATGCCTTATACTGAGTCAAGCCATTGGTACTTCCAGCCAAATCTGGTGATGCACGGATATTCCCTCACCTAGGAATGGAGGAGGAAACAATTTAAACAGATAATTTGGTTGCTCCAAGCCAGTTGGGTTTTGCTGGCAGCAGACCACCTCCTGTGTCCAAACTGAGCACCTGCTTATGTCCAAACTGCGCAAGACTGCACAACTAATTATATTCAAAATTAAACAGTAAAAAATGTATATGTATACACATTTATATGTATACACAGAAATATGGATATGCATCATCCATATAAAAAGTCAGGCGCCATGTGGTACCTAAATTTCTGCATGACGGTTTTATAAATATTAATAGATAAATATTTTTAAACATATAAAGGAATTTTTCAATTTTTTATTTATTGAATTTATATACCACCCTTCATCATAAGATCTCAGGTGGTTCACGGGATAAAATACAAGATAAAAAGACAAATAAATAATTAAAACAGCGAAACTATAACTGCCCTCTTCCTACAGGCACACATTAAAAGGCTGTAGAATACTAATCAGACTGGTTGAAGGGGAATTGTTGTTTGTATCTGTTTTTGTGCAGATATACATAGAGGTCACAGACTTATTTTCAGCAGAACTGGTAGAAAATAACTCACTTCTTATCCACATGACGGAGCAAGATTGGAATGGGGAGGAATCTCTGCAGATAAATTCAACATTGATGTTATCAGAAAACCCCACCCCTACCATCACTTTCCATAGTGCTGACCATTCTCTCATGCTTTGATAGTGCCAAAGAGTTGCAGCTTGTACTGTTACAACCTGACTCCTCATTCTCAGCTGGAAAACACCATCTGGAGTGAGTAATTTGCAAGTGAAACATGACAGTAGGGAGTGGGAAAGCGTTCAGTTTAGTTTACAGTTAAATGTGAACCTACTAAATTTGCAGTTTCTGAAATAATACAATAAGAGAACCATCGTTTGAAATTTGCACTTTTACGAATTTTTGCAATGCAGTTCTCCAGACAAGTAATGTGTGCAAAAATTGCAGATAAAGTGTGCATATATTAGTGAAAATAACATACAAAAATGTATTCTACTGGTTTGCAAACATGAGTCTGTTTAGGAAAATTTCAGCGTGTATACATTAGGAGAAATTTGCAGTAAAATGCTGGTGAATTGTCATGAGAACATTTTTTCTTTTTAATTGCAAATGGATGTGGAAATGTGGAGACTTGAACCTAAGATCTGAAAATGAGAAACGAAGAGAGACCAAAATGGACCAATTTGCCCATTCCTACATGGATAGCAAGCAAAAAAGTGGGTGAACCCTCCCCTCGGTGACCACTTTCTCCTTGCAACTACCTCAGTCATTTACTCTTTCAGTGCACCTTATCCCACCCACAGCTTTTTATTTGAAAATTGCCTCCTAGGGTCTAGTGACAAAGGTTGTGGGCAAGCAAGATAGTTCCACCTTTAGATGCTGGAGGACCTAGCCGGTGGAGAATGAACCATTTTTATGTAGACACAAATGAGGAGAATCATTTAAAATTTAACATCCAAATGAACTCCATGCTCTAGGTTGCACTATTTAATGGAGGTGAAGAGCTCTCTAGAAGTAGACAGTATGCTACTTGAATACAACACATAGGTGAGTGGTAGTCTTTTGTTTTTTTAAAAAAATTGGACCAGTTCTGAAAGTGAAGCTTTTCTCATCTATGCAAAAATGGTGGGAGCATTTGATGGAGTTCAAATATTTGGTACAGCACCAACAGGTATAAAAGAAGGCCTTGCTTGGACTAATATGGGATATTTTCTCATCGTGCCAATTTAAATTAGTTTGTGCAACTCTCCCATGCATTTACCATGTGCTCACACACACAGCTAACTGAGTGCTAACTGAGTGGGAGATGAGCCATGGAACGAAGGCAGAGTTCATTTCCTAATGGTCTGTCTGGTAAATGTCATTCAGGTTTTATTGACTTGTACAAGGGAACTAATTTGCTTGAAGGAGGGCGATGGTCTTAAATAATAATAATAATAATAATAATAATAATAATAATAATAATAATAATAATTTATTATTTATACCCCGCCCATCTGGCTGGGTCTCCCCAGCCACTCTGGGCGGCTTCCAAAAGAACATTAAAATACAATAAAATACATCACAAGTGGAAGATCTTAGGTGATCACGATTGCCTATAAACAATGGACAAATGTCATGACAAATTCAGTCTGCAGGCCTGTTTGCAGTAATTAACAGGTGTGAATTTCTATTTGCTAGTACAAACCTCCCACTGTGCAGGCTTCTGCTGGGTTTCAGCTGCTTCCTGACTGCATTTTGGCTTCTAAAAAAAGTAGCTGTTACCTCACTGTTGTTCCTTCAATACGTTAACTCAAATGCTTATTTTTAAATCATTTGAGACGTGTTGTATTAAGGACTATGTATTAATGGTACCGTGTATTAATGCAATGATGAGCTTATAGAGGCTTTAAATGAATAAGTTTATATGCATTTTAAAAACATAGCCTGGACATGTGGCTATAAAAACTATTTTACATGTTCTACCCCAATCACCTCCGCATAGAACATTTGCTTGGGTTACCAAATGGAGTATTATCAGGTATATTTAATGATACCATTTATACTTGTCCCTCTCCTTTCTTCCCACTTCCATCCCTTTCCTAATTCCCTGGTGGACAAAACATGATGAAGCCGCCAAATGAGCAAGAGTAATGGTACTGGAGTAGACCTGGTGAGTTTCTTAGAAGCGTTCAATCACAGAACAGAAATATGTGTGGGGTTGCTGCTTCAAATGAGAAAGGTAGACAGTAGAACAGTTTACATACTGCCATGGGGAAAGAAATTACAGCCACTTTGCTGCTCCCAAGGCTTTTTAGGGTAGATGGAATTAAATTGAGGTTTGGCTTAGCATATTATCTGAATTTGGGGTTATGGTTAAGGTCTCTCCTCCTTAACCACAATATGTAGCCAAGGTTTGTTCTATGATTACAGACCTTAACCATGAACCGAGGCTTGCTGTGGTCACATATGCACCATACATTTAAAGCAGTATTATACCACTTTAACAGTCATCACTTCCCTCAAAGAATAATAGGAACTGCAGTTCGTTAAGGGTCCTTAGAGTGAGTGCTTTTTCTCTGGCGGTATACAACAGCACACAGTACTTGCACCATTTTATTTTATTTTTCAAATCTTGCGATGCCAGCATATCTTCAGACCTTGCTGTCGTGCACACACACTGCCTTCCCACCCTTTAGCTGCCTCCGGGTGGGGCCCAAAGCTTTCAGTGGGTGTGGAGGGAGGGAAAAGAAGAAGCCTGGGGTGCAGGGGTGGGTTTGGGGTGGATGTGGCCTGCGCATGCGCAACTGGGTGATGGTGCAGTTGTAGTGCAACCCAGCTGCTGTGAGGGGATGAGAAAGGGTGAGCTGGCAGCTGTCTGTCTGTCTCGTTGGGCAGCAGACATTTTTTTGGGGGGGTGGTCCCGTGATGCACCCCCTGTGAAAAGGGTGGTGATGGAAGACAGATCACTTATTCCCTGCACAGACCTACAATTACCAGAGTTCCCCGGGACTCCTTCACATATTCTAAGCTACCTGTTCTATCAAAGTACCGGTAGTTTCTGAAACTTCCCTGTCTCAAATTCACTCGACCATGCTGACTGAAAAATAAATAAATAGGTTAAGCTATCCCGGTTGTTTAAAGTTCAAAAACAGCTAACTAATTAACATTTCAGGGCAGGTTTATGTGAACTTGCTGCCACACAATGCACCATCTACGTTTTTATTCATTCACTGCAAGTCAAAATGACCACTTATCTTTATCTTTGTTTCTTAGTTTGAAGGTAGGGAGGCAGCTCTGTGAGCCATTGATCCAGTCCCAGGGAGTCTCTGCTTTTTCACTCAAATGGCGCCGGGTTTCGTGAGGCAAGGAGGGATGTGCCATAGGTTGTAGAAGTTGTAGATAAAGTGAAAAGGCTGAATGAAGCTGGATGGAAATAAAAGCTGATAAAAAGCTGATAAAAACTGATAAAACTAATAAGACTAATAAAACTGATAAAACAATTAAAACCGCACAACTGGTGCGTAGCTCAGGTCGTTGCTTCCTCTGTCGACTGTTACTCATATCAAAAATGATCAGATATACCAGGTTGAAACTGTAGAGGTGAATCTCCTTCTGGTGTGTGTGGCCTGCCCCCCCCCCCCCCATAAGCAACCAAAAGAATATCCAATTATCTGCTGGCTCAACGTACCTTGGTGAAGGAGGTGAGAGTGATGTGGTGACTTCAGACTGCTTTTAATAAAGGAATGAGGCAAAATAATAATAACCCTGACATTTTACGTGTGATGGGTTTTGCTAATGAGTTTTCCTTCTGCCTTACTAAAAGGGATTAGATACAGATCCTTTGGTGTAAAGATTATCTGTAATCTGTGGTGCTGGACAGTTTGATGTTTTCACAGCATGCCTTTAATGCAAAGCCCATGATGCTCATTTCCTTGCCTTGGCAATACTAAGGGTTGGCCCTACACATGCAGAAAAATAAGGGGCTAGAATGGACTGTACCATTTTGAAATGCATGATTGGGATCCCAATGTTGAATTTCCCCCGTGAGCTTAAAAAGGAGAGAGGAAATATGTTTTAAATGTGTATAAAACTAGCAAGCTGGGAGAGGGTAAACTAGAATCTCCCTCCCCAATGTGCTTCTTTTTTTAGCTGCAGGAGTTTTGGAAACTTTCCACAATCGAGGCCAGAGGTCTGAAGTGGAACAATTTGCTCTACCACCTCAGGACCTATTCTGTTGTACAGTATGTGTGGATCAAAGCTTAATCCACTGGTGTGTGGCTGCATGTTTTCCTTGGTTATTCCCAGTAAAGGATAAAGAACACATAAATGGCCAAGCCAAGAGATTCATTTGCTCAACAATAGTGGAAGAAATGCCACACTGAAGTGCATCAAGCCCATTAGTCTATGTCATATATTAGGTATTTTGCATCAAACGCCATTATTTGTGAAGCAGTGCGGGAGAATAAAGAGCACGACTTCTTATAATTGCATGAGAAAGAGCAGCAGGCTGCTCTCAGTTTTCTAGGTTTTCTTTTCTTGAAAGAAAAAGGGATATTTATGACATGCCATCTCCTTTCTCCATTTAAAGCACTACCAATTATCAGTGGACATTGTGCAGTTTAGTTATAAATTAGCAGAAGAGAGTAACCCAGACAAAGCACTTAAAGCTCCTTAGCAAAACAGAGTAAAAATGTTGATCTAAATGAGGCCAGAGATATTCAATTAGAGAGCTTAAATCCTCTTAAAGGAGAAAATCTTGTTGCCTTCAAAGAGGCTTTGGGCTTTGTTTGGGCACATTTGAGTGTAATTGTGTTACTGGATCTTTTATATATTTATTAGTATAGAAGATACGGAAGGCTTGTGTATGATTTTCTTTTTAAAGCTCCATTATGCCGTCCCTTCCTCCTTCTGACCCTGAACAAAAGTTTAAAATATTATTCAGGTAGATGGTTTCACTTCTTTTCCTCTCTTTTACTGTCCATTAGTTCAAAAGCTGCAAAAATGCACGGGCTTAACAATTCTGCACAACCTTGCACACACTATGCTCAGAAGGTCAATATGATACTCATTAACTCACTCACTTCACATCAAGGAATGTGTTCCTTGTTAGTTTTCTTTTTTTCTCATTTTTCCACTCGTAAGCTCAACTCTCCTCATTTTCACATCAGTTTACTCTTAAAAAAAGTATTCATGAAAACTCATCAACAATTTGGTGTTTCTTCTAATATACTTTCTTTTTTCTTTTTGCAAAACAGCTACCTTTAATACAATATATGTGCTATTTTCATTAATAGATGCACTTTACCCTAATATATGCATTTTTGTACACATTATGCGGCTGCAAAGCACAGAGAAATGTGAATCTTGAAGGATTACTGTTTCGCTTCATGTAATAGAGGGATACAATCTATTTCAGAGAAATAGACCAAACAGGAAAGGAGGAGGAGTGGCGTTATATGTCAGGGATGTGTATACCTGTGAAGAGATCCATGATTTAAAACTTCAAAGCCTAATTGAGAGTATCTGGGTCAAAATTAAGGGAGAGAAAAATAACAGTGATCTCATTGTGGGAGTTTACTATAGATCCCCAAGCCAAACTGAGGACACAGATGATGCCTTCCTGGAACAGAATAGTGATGACCTGGTTAGTGGGGTAGAAGTGGCAGGATCATTAGGTGGGAGTGATCATGCTCTTCTGGAGTTTATTATACAGCGGAAAGGAGCAACCAAGCATACTAAGACTCAAATTCTAGACTTTAAGAAAGCCGACTTCAGAAAACTTAGGGAAACGCTGGGTGTGATCCCATGGTCAGTAATACTAATAGGGAAGGGAGGGCATGATGGATGGGAGTTTGTTAAAAGGGAGATATTAAAAGCACAACTTCAAGCAGTACCAGTGAGACGAAAACATGGAAGGTGCCTAAAGAAGCCAGGGTGGCTATCTAAAGAACTTTTAACTGAGTTAAGATTTAAAAGGGATATGTACAAAAAATGGAAAAAGGGGGAAACCACCAGAGAGGAATTCAAACAAATAGCCAGCACGTGTAGAGACAGTCAGAAAAGCTAAAGCACAGAATGAACTCAGGCTTGCTAGAGAGGTTAAAAGCAATAAAAAGGGCTTTTATGGGTATGTCCGTAGCAAAAGGAAGAACAAGGAAACAGTGGGGTCACTTAGAGGAGAAGATGGTGAAATGTGAACAGGGGACACAGAAAGGGCAGAACTCCTCAATGCCTTCTTTGCCTCGGTCTTCTCCAAAAAAGAAAACAATGCCTGACCTGAAGAATATGGAGCAGATGATTCAGCAGGGGAAACACAGCCCAGAATAAGTAAGGAGGTAGTACAAGAACACTTGGCTAGTTTAGATGTATTCAAGTCTCCAGGGCCGGATGAACTACATCCAATAGTATTAAAAGAACTGGCAGAGGTGATTTCAGAACCACTGGCAGTAATCTTGGAGAATTCCTGGAGAACAGGCGAAGTCCCAGCAGACTGGAGGAGGGCAAATGTTGTCCCTATTTTCAAAAAGGGGGAAAGAGAGGACCCAAACAATTACCACCCAGTGAGCCTGACATCAATACCAGGAAAGATTCTAGAGCAGATCATTAAGCAAATGGTCTGTGAGCACCTAGAAAGGAATGCTGTGATCACTAAAAGTCAGCATGGGTTTCTGAAAAATAAGTCATGTCAGACTAATCTGATCTCATTTTTTGACAGAATGACAAGCCTGGTAGATGAAGGGAATGCTGTGGATGTAGCCTATCTTGATTTCAGCAAGGCCTTTGACAAGTTACCCTATGATATTCTTGTAAAGAAGCTGGTAAAATGCAGGCTAGACAATGCTACCATTCAGTGGATTTGTAACTGGCTGACTGACCGAACCCAAAGGGTGCTCATCAATGGCTTCAAACGGCTGAGAAGGAAGGAGAACCAGCCCTTCCTCCTCTAACTCTCTGTCTCTCTGGAGAGCCCTGTCTCTGAAATCCTCTTGGTCTCTATCCCCATTAACATCCTCACTGCCGTTCTGGGGAGCCCTGTCTTTGACACTTCCTCATTTGCTTACATTGCAAGCCCTAAAAAGTTTTGGATCCAAGTAGTTGGATTCAGTGGATTTGTAACTGGCTGACTGACCGAACCCAAAGGGTGCTCATCAATGGCTCCTCTTCATCCTGGAGAGAAATGACTAGTGGGGTGCCACAGGGTTCTGTCTTGGGCCCAGTCTTATTCAACATCTTTATCAATGACTTGGATGATGGGCTTGAGGGCATCCTGATCAAGTTTGCAGATGACACCAAATTGGGAGGGGTGGCTACTACCCCAGAGGACAGGATCACACTTCAAAATGACCTTAACAGATTACAGAATTGGGCCAAAGCAAACAAGATGAATTTTAACAGGGAGAAATGTAAAGTACTACACTTGGGCAAAAAAAAAAAAAAAAAAAAAAATGAAAGGCACAAATACAGGATGGGTGACACCTGGCTTGAGAGCAGTACATGTGAAAAGGATCTAGGAGTCTTGGTAGACCACAAACTTGACATGAGTCAACAGTGTGATGCAGCAGCTAAAAAAGCCAATGCAATTCTGGGCTGCATCTAGATCAAGGGAAGTAATAGTACCACTGTATTCAGCTCTGGTGAGACCTCACCTGGAATACTATGTCCAGTTCTGGGCACCACAGTTCAAGAAGAATACTGACAAGCTGGAACATGTCCAGAGGAGGGCAACCAAAATGGTCAAAGGCCTGGAAATGATGCCTTATGAGGAACGACTTAGGGAGCTGGGTATGTTTAGCCTGCAGAAGAGAAGGTTAAGGGGTGATATGATAGCCATGTTCAAATATATAAAATGATGTCATATGGAGGAAGGAGAAAAGTTGTTTTCTGCTGCTCCTGAGAAGAGGACACGGAGCAATGGATTCAAACCACAAGAAAGAAGATTCCACCTAAACATTAGAAAGAACTTCCTGACAGTAAGAGCTGTTTGACAGTGGAATTTGCTGCCAAGGAGTGTGGCGGAGTCTCCTTCTTTGGAGGTCTTTAAGCAGAGGCTTGACAGCCACCTGTCAGGAATGCTTTGATGGTGTTTCCTGCTTGGCAGGGGGTTGGACTGGATGGCCCTTGTGTTCTCTTCCAACTCTATGATTCTATGATTCTACTGTTGTAGAAAGAGAACTGAATGTGAACTGAATTGAATTTCTCCCTCCTTCTTACAGACAGTGAACTTCTGTAAATAGAGCATAGCCACAGTTCTCCATGCTCTGGTAACTTTCCATTTAGATAACATATGACATATTTTTTAGTTGGTGCAAAATATGACATTCATAGTTTTGATTGGGACTGCTGTGTCTGACCATATATTTCCAGTTCAGAGGTAACACCACTGTCTTCCTGTCATAATCTAGTTGGCTCCTTGGCTTAAATAGGCAGCAAGAAGACTCTGTCAGTTTTCAAGCAGTTTTATTATATACCGTATTGGCCTGAATATAAGCCTCATTTCCCCCCAAATTCCGACCGTGAAAAGTTAAAGTGCGGCTTATATTCATGACCTTACGTTATGCAGCCAGGAGCATGGGGCAAACAGTGCCAGGAGCATGGCAAAGCAGCGCCCGCCCCACATTTAGTCCCCTATCCTCTCCTCCAAGGCCGGGAAGGGAGAGAGCAAGGAAGGGGAAAGGCTACCGGCAACGCAGTGTGGCTCCACCCCCCTCCCAGTATGCAGCCAGGAGCAGCAAGGAAGGGAGTGGTTTATATTCGGGTATTTTTTTTCTATTTTTTTCTTCCCCCCCCCTCCAATTTTAGAGGTGTGGGTTATATTCGGATGCAGCTTATATTCGGGCCAATACGGTACAGTAATTACACTCAGAGCCACTCCCACAGCTACCGACTCCTTTCAAGACATTGAGGCACCTGGGCTCCGATTTCACCGCTAACGGGAAGTCCTCCAGAAGCCCCCCTTTCGTTTCTTTGATTGACAGCTTTCCCTGACCCTCGTTAACCTACAAGCACAGGGGGATTCTGGCTGGCGTTCTACTCCTTCCTCTAACGAATCATCCCCCTCCTGTGTTGTTGCTAGAGACCGCTCATCAGTGCCTTGGCCTCTCTCCAGCCCTCTCTCCCTTCCCTTATCTCCTCTTCTCCGGCAGAGGAGAAAGGGGGTTGTGGGGAGCTGTCTTCAAATGGCTGAGAAGGAAGAAGAACCAGTCCTTCCTCCTCTAACTCTCTGTCTCTCTGGAGAGCCCTGTCTCTGAAATCCTCTTGGTCTCTATCCCCATTAACATCCTCACCGCCGTTCTGGGGAGCCCTGTCTTTGACACTTCCTCATTTGCTTACATTGCAAGCCCTAAAAAGTTTTGGATCCAAGTAGTTGAGGGACCAACACTTCACATACCAACCTGCCCGCATGATAAGCTCAAGGTACAATGCCCTGCTCCAATGACCATCCCTGTGTGAGGTGTGCTCTGTCTCAGTATGGGCCAGGTGTCCTGCCCAATTTGTGGATTGTCCTGGTGCCAACTATGGCCACATTTGCACCATACATTTAAAGCACTATGATACTTCTTTGAACAATCATGGCTTCCGCCAAACAATCCTGGGGAATGTAGTTTGTGATTTTTGCATGTCTGTATGTTTGCTTTGCTGTTGTTGCTGTTGAGTTTTAAATTAATTATTTGTATTTTACGCATTGTGGCCAATTGTGACAGCTTATATCTTTTAGCAATAAAGATTTCATTCAATCAGTGTGTTAAGACTGCTGAAAGTTCTTAGGCGGAGCGCCTATCAACTGTCAGCAGCCACAACACACTACAGCTCCCAGAATTCTTTTGGGGGAGCCATGACTGTTTAAAATGGAATCATAGCATTTTAAATATATGGTATGAATGAGACCCAAGTTATGTTTCAGGCACCAGGAAAATGCTATTTTATTCATCCTGGCAACTTGCAACAAGCCGCTGGCCATGACTGACGAATACCCAGTGAAGAAAAATCAGGACAGAAGCAGTGCAAAAAGAAAACATGGAAACCCCGCTCCCAATACTGAGAGTTTTGTATACAAAACCTGAATTAACATCGCATGGCACTCTGACAATTGGCTGGAAGCAGCAGCCATCTATAACAGTGACTGTCAGTAGCAGAAGAATGCGGTGGTCAGGCCTGGCAGAGACAGCATGCTGGGAGACTGATACATAATCTGTACATTATCAGGAAAGGCCCAGATCTTTGTGTACAATGTGCCGCAGCTTAACAGTCCCTTAGGATCAAGCAGTTAGGAAGAAATAGAAAACAGGGAGGGGGCGCCTTTGGATTTTAAATAGAGAGCATTATCCTAATATTTATTTCCTATATGACCTGGGAATATACAAGACTGGATAAATGTGTCAACAAGCATTTAATAGCTGGATCCAGCTTCAAGCCTGAAATGGGTGGGGGGAGGGAGGGAGAGGAAGCATTCTGATTGGACTGCATCTATGGGAAAAGTCTGAGAATTCTTTGGAGAGTCTGTATAAGTTGCCAGCTTGTTGTCATATTTGTAAATAAAGAGAATTATTTTTATAATAATTCAGCAGCATGTGACATTTATTCCAGCCGTAGATCTCAAACGAGCTCAAAGAACAGCTTTAGGGCTGAGCAACAACTGTATAAATATAAAACCGAGACAAACAGGCAGATTTCTTCACTATATCACAGGAGCACAGATTCTGCGCCTGCACCAACAAAGAAAGCTTTATATATGCCAGCAGAATGTACTTTTAAAATGGTGACCTTATGAGCCAAGCATCTGGCATTCTCGATTCATTTGATGAAGAGATGGTCTCACTCTTTATTGTAGGGAAAGTCTGCATGAATAATCACTCGACACACCCATTCTTTAAAGCTGCCATTTTGCACTACAGGAAGAATCAAGTGTTTCATGCTAATCTGGTTGGTTTTAATGCACTGATAGAAAGCATCCATTATTTCTTGGATCCTAGGCACAAGCTAGTAAGTCCTGTTGATTGCAAATTGAACTTACTTTTGCATAATTGCTGTGATTCAGAGGACACCGGGTTCGGATTATATAACCAGCAGAGTTCAAGTATAGAGCTGGAAATAAAGAGGTGAGGCATTTGTGTGAGGTTAACTAGGGCCTCAACTTTATTCAACCTAGCATGAAGATCTGCATTATTTAAAACTGTGTGGGTGCTGTCTTAAGCCAGGAAATGCCTTTCTTCAGTTACAGGCAAGCCTGCCCTGCTGTGCTGTGTCCAGAACCAGAGAACCTACCCACATCAAAAACTCTGCCTGGTGTGTTGCAAGTGGCCTACATCATTCACTAGCATCCCTGGTCACTGTGATCTTATATGCCCATATTTTTGAACTGAAGCCAATGGCCGCGATTTAGCAAAAAGTTAGGCATATTTAAAACTAATAAGAGTTTAAGATTCCCAAAACTGTATACTGGATTGTTGCTTATGTGTTTCAATAGAGCACGTGGGCTCTATTGAAATGAGGACAAGGTAGGTGTGGTTATTTAATCCAACTGAGGTGAGCCAATAGTTTCAAAAACTTTTTTTGTGGGAGTGCATTTGTGGGAAATGTGAGAAATCGGGTCCTCCCTTAAAGAGGAGGTGAGACCTGGAAAACCGACACCCTGTGTTGTGCGTGGGTACGATTGGTCAGCCACAACACCTGATTGGAAGGTCCCTCGATGCTGGGTTCAATCGGGCCAATGGGGCACAGTCCAAAGGTATTGAGGGACCTATATATACCCATGCACGTGACCCAGAGCTTCCTTTTTCGCCGCGTGCATTCGGAACACCTGCCCACCTCTCCGCTTGACCTTGCTATGCCGTTGTGTGTCGTCTGTCATTGGGACAGGGGCATGGCAGGAAATTTCCCCACTTGGCTGATTGGCTGTTGCCATTTGGGTTTCGCCTGCCACGTAGCAAATTGTCACAACTTATAAGGTTGTGGATAGGCTCTGGTTCAGGTGATAGGGATGGGAGAATGCTCTCGCCATACCTATGTGAAGGGTATTCCGTTAAAGGAATCCAGGGACTGGATGCTTTGGTTAACCCCTGAGAGGGAGTTGTGCCCGTGCCTGAGTCCAGGGGGACATTTGGGTGGCAGAGATAGTCTGTTCCCGGCTTTCTGCTTATCCACATGTTCACCCTTGGCTGACCTATGCTGGAACCCTGGGTCAGCGCTACCTGCATGGTAGGGAGCTAGGCGAACCAGAGCCTATGCAACCATTCACTTTCTGTAATCAATAAAGTTGTGGCCTAAATTCTGCCAAAAAACAAACTAAAATTTGAGTCAAGTGTGAATTTATTTAGGGGGGAGGTTTCTGGGGCTGAACACACAAGAAGAGATGCCCCCAAAGATTGGATGTTTGTGGAATTTCTCCAAAGTATTTTTTTAAGGGTGAGTTTACTACAGTTCCTATTATATGGGGAAAGAGATGATTGCCCTCATAGGTACCGGTACATGGAGACAGCCATCTTTTTCCTCTATATAAATACCCAGGAAAGGACTCTCACTTTCAGTGTCCTTAGACCTCTTCAGATGTTCACATAATTGTTTAAGCAAATATGGGGGGGGGCATGTGTGTGATCATCACTGTTCCTGTTCATCACGACCAATTTGGAGGGATGACTGTGTTAAGCAGGGATCTTGTGGAGGCATTCTGCATGATGCAGAACCCAGTCTTCCAGAATTCTAAATGATGTGGTGAGTAGCCACGAGTACAAGATGCCGTCAGCTCAGATGCTTGCCCGTTGCCCCCAAATTTTGGGTGATGTCTGGGAATGACAAAAGGAGACAGAGATGGCACATTCATCTTTGCATCCACTCATATACTGAACACTTAATGTGATTATTATCTCAATGCCTTCCCCACCTACATAGTGGGAGAGGAATTCTGGGAGTGAAATTTTAAGTTGTATGTAAGTTAAACTATGACAAATGGGATTGAAAAGAGAAACAATTAAGATCACCTCCTGAGTTTCTTGTCATTGAATCACATATTCAGTCTTGCCTTGGCCACTAGTTGATGGCTTGGGTGCAGGAATCCAGTCTGAGTGCAAGGCAGATAAATTTATTTTAAGTTAGGCTTGCCATACATCTGGAAAATTCCTAACATGTCCTGGTGAAAATGCATGGGGGGAATTTTGCAAAATTGGCAAAATGTCAGGGAAAACCCGGATGTATGGCAATGTGATGGAAACAGCAGTGGAAACAGCTCCAAAAGCTCAACACTTTGAGTGTGTCAGGAATTTTACCTTTTGAAATATGGCAACCCTATTTTAAGTTCACATTTTGTTCAGATTTATTTGAGGGGCAGGAACAACTTTCTGAACTGATCTTTGAAGTGGGGGGCAATTTCAGCTTGATCCCCTACCCCTAATTAGTAAACCCATATTTAATTTATTTTCAGTTGTCTTCTGCATAGCTGAAATATTAAAATACACATACATTCCAATTCTCTTTTTGATTTGGTGCAATTTAATTTGCGCCCCCTTGGACTTGCCACTGTTGTAGTGAAGTTTCAGGAATTAGCCAAGCATTAGATACATCTAATATAGCTTTGGCAGGTATAAGATCTGCATAGTAGCCTAGGGCCAAATGGTAATATGTACACTGCTCTCCTCATAGTATCTTAGCACAGCAATCTCAAACATACACAAGGTTAGAATTCCCTATTCTGCAATGAATGTAGATAATGAAGTCCTTGGACATCACTTGCATGCTCCATAATATATGTTCAGGTGATAGCGGACTACTTAATTGAGGTGAGTGAGGTTGAAAAAGCTTTTGATCCAGTCTCTTATCCACTTTGATCCCTGAATGGAGCTAGCATACTTGGTAGGCTGTTTATGTTTGTACTGCTAAATGCCTCTCTCTCTCTCTCTCTCTCTCTCTCTCTCTCTCTCTCTCTCTCTCTCTCTCTCTCTCACACACACACACACACACACACACACACACACCAACCAGCAGCCTCAAGAAAGACTGTTCCTCCTGCCCTCTGGTCCCTGTCATATCACTGCACTCATCCTTACAGAGGGCTGTGTGCACATTGCACAATTGAGCTAGTAGCATTGAAAGATTATCTGTCCTAGAAGTGATAACTCTTCAAAGAAAAGGGAAAAAAAGAGAGGAAAAAAGGTTTGTGCAGCAGCCTTGCTCACTGCAGAGGACATAAATTCCTTCATATTTATTGAAAACAATCTGAGAGGAAGGTTGATTCTAGTCATATATCAGTTAAATTGGTATTTTTGTGATTGTAGCATTGGTCATGGGCACAGGAGTTTCTTTGCCACGCAATACCATTTGCTTTAGACCCTCAACATGGGAATAGAGCTTCGCATTTATTGCACCTCCTCCTACATCATGTTCAAGGGCAGGGGAGACAGGAGCTTGCCATTGCCTTCCCGAATAGCACTGTGGCAGATCTTTCGTTGTCCCCGAAGGGGACAATGACAATAAGATATTCTATTCTAAATATTCTATTCTATTCTTTGTTGGGCTGATACCACATGAATATATGAAGCTGTCTGCCTGTACAATGAGGGGTATTGGCTGCTGTGATACACTTGGATCTTTCTGATTTGAATAATGGTATACATTTTTATCATCAATTAAACGTGTGTGTGTGTGTGTGTGAGAGAGAGAGAGAGAGAGAGAGGAGTCAGACCATATAGGCCACTACAGTAACCCTTTGAGGCTATTTCTCAGCCTTCTTACCTAAGACATTTCAAAATGCGTAGGCGAGGCACTGAACCAGGAGTATTCTTCATGCAAAACATGTATTCTGGTACATGTTTTATATGTACATCTCCTTCACACATTCCTCCAGTCTGTCACAACAGCCCTCTCTGTCTCCCACTGTATGCCACAGCCTGGATTCCCTAAGGAATTAGCACCTAGCACAGCCTTTCCTCAACCTAGTGTCATCTGGATGTTTTGAACTACAACTCTCTTCTCTAAGTATTGGCTGTGCTGGCTGGGGCTGATGGGGGTTGTAGCTCAAAACATCTGGATGGCACCAGGTTAGGAAACAACATTTTAGGTGGGAATTTGGCTACTTAAACCAAGCATTTTTACAAGCAAAACTGGGGGTCCTAACACATGGGGTGCTAGATCACTAATTCTATGCTTTCTTCACCTGGTGTTGTAGGCTGCTGAAGGTGAGCAGGCATTTTTTTCAGTAGGCACTTGCTGACCCTTGTCAAAGGAATAAGACAAAGGAACAGGGACTCCTTACACACACACACACACACACACACACACACACAGTCCAAGGGAGGATCATGTTGCTGCTGGTTTTGGAGGAATGGTAGCATCTCACAGAGTGTGCCTAGAGTCTGTTTTGTCCTTCTCAGCAACTACTTTACTTTGTAAGGATGGCTATTATGCCATAGTTCTTTGAGCTCCATAAATAGGAATGTGGCAAACACATAAATAGGAATGCAATCAGTAGAGGTTCGGCATGTTCTTCTCGTGCCTAAAAATTCATTTAGTAACCTCTGGGATACATAGATATAGATTCGCACACACATTAGCAGGGATTTTAGCAGTCAGGACTTGAAGCTGGGAGAATGTGACGTTTGCATTCCTAACCACACCGTTCCTCACTTTTCATGGACTCATCTTAGGGCATCTTTCCAAAAGAATGTTCTCTTTTCCTCCGCCGTGTTCCTGTTCTCTCACAGTCTGTGTGGGTGGGAAGCACTAGCCTCAGAGATAACACCTGGATTGCTCAAGTGAGCTGAATGCAGTGATTGCAACTCACAGATGTTAGAAGCTTTTTGGTATTTTAACACTTTGGACTTCAGGTTTGTTGTTAATGACCTGAGGTATAGCCTTGGGGTTCTGCTGTTCCCTGGAGCTATCCAGTGTGGGGTAATTTGAGTTGATCAAATGACCCTTAACTGAAAACAGTTGGAGATGCGTTCTGCAGCTGAAGCTTGCCATAATAATATTGTTCAAGGGATTCATGCTGGTGGGCTGCTGAGCATTTGGGAGAGATTGCACTCTGGCGCTGGCCTGAGATGAAAGAAATTCTGAAGTCACTCTTGCATTTTCTCTTCATTTAAGACAGTACTTGCATAGAATAAAGCCGCCACTATAGACACAAAGTTGAAGCAATCTTATTGTGCAATCCTTTGATCCCTGGGAGGACATCTCAAGGGCCATTTGATTTTGTGGATCTCCCTCTTTATTGACTGAGCAGGATGTTTGCCTGGTCTGAGGGATAGATGGACATCTATCTTTGGAAGTCCCCTCCAGCTGCCATAGAAAGGACTTCTGCCATTGCCTCTGCATTGGTGATGCTCTGATAGCACAGGGTTAGGGTTCTGTAGGCAATCCACTAGATCCAAAGATCTCCTATCCCATTGACATGTTCTCCATCCTTCACTGGCTGCCTAAAACTATTTGGCAGGTTCACCAACACGGATTTGCAAGTGAAATGAGTGATGTGTGTGTTCATACACATGCTTTTGAAAGGCCTAGAATGGTTGCAACTTGTCAAAGCATATCTACTAACCCCTCTTCTTTGCCACCATCTGTTCCTGCCCTTTTTCTGCTGGCCAGCTCAAGCTACATAGACAAAGAAACTGAAAGGCTCTGATGTCCTCTTGTGTTCATGTTCAGAGCATAATTTTATGGCAGAGTGAAGATGACAGGTCGGAGCATAGCAATCAAGTTTCCATTTAAACACAGCTTGAAAAGAGCTAAATTAATAATGAGTAGCTTGTCTGTCACCTATGAAGCAATTTATAAGAAATGTATTAATAAAAGCCTAAATCATGGCCTTTTATTGGAAACTGCTCAACATCAACATTGTGCTGCTACAATTCAGTACAAAGGAAACGATAAAAGATCATTATTGGCCATTTGCAAATGATATTTCTGCAGTCATATGCCAAACCACATAGTGCAGGATTCTGGACATCAATGATATAAAGGATTAATTGCATGTGCATAGCATCAGACTCAAATGCCTCCAGAAGCCTAAACAGAGTGGATGGGGGTTGTAGATAATTTTTGTTCTTCAGCATTGCACTGGTGAAGCCTCTGAGATGGATTGGTTATGCTGGAGTGATGGCATGGATTGTTTACAAACTTCCCAAGTGCTCATGGAATCAGGCTGTTGACTGCCCTGTGTACCTGTGAGGGAAGAGAGGTTGTCATTTGGCTGGAATTAAAACACCACCTAGGGTTGCCTAAGAACAAAAGTACTTTTGTGGGGCATTCTGAAGATGAAAACTGAGCATGGATGAAAGTGGAACTAAGGAGCAGGAAGTCATAGACAAGGCTGCTGAAGGAATGGTTCAGAATAGGCAAGAGTAAGAAGCAGGTAGGTGAAAGAGAAGATTTATGGGGAAAGGCAGATAAAGGACATGTGGGAGAGGGTCAATGTCATATATTAAGGTCATATTCACACAAAACATAGAAATCACTACGCTACTTTAAACAGTCATAAAAGAAATCCTGGGAACTGTATTTTAAGGGTGATGAGGGTTATTAGGAGACCTATATGCTGCTCACAGAACTACCATTTCCAGAGTGGTTTAACAATCAATCCCTCTTCTAAGGGAACTCTTAAAACTGTAGCTTTACAAGGGGAATAGGGGCTTCCTAGCAGCTCTCAACACCCTTAACAAACTGCAGCTAACAGAATTCTTTGGGAGAACCCATGACTGTTTAAAGCAGTGGTGGCTAACCTTGACACTCCAGATGTTTTGGGACTACAACTCCCATCATCCCAGACCACTGGTCCTGTTAGCTAGGGATGATGGGGGTTGTAGTTCCAAAACATCTGGAGTGTCAAGGTTAGCCACCACTGGTTAAAGTGTCATCATAGTGCTTTAAATGTGTGATTGTGGCCTAATTTGAACTAACCAACCTATCATTTGGCTGCAGGCTTCTAGTAACTTCTGTTGATATATGCGATAAAGTTGGTGCATTAAAATGTTTGTCAGCTAGGAACTATTACAAGTTATTTGCAAGGCTAGAATAACTTTGAAAATAACATTCAAATAAAATTGTTACCTAGTCAAGGCAAGGCCTGTTAAAGATAATAGCACTGGAGGATTTTGATACAGACACAACTAGCTCCTCGAACCAGTTGCAACCTACCATCAAAAAGATTTATCCTTGTATTAAATCTTCACTTGAAATTCTATTTCTGAAAGTGTTGTCTTACTTAAACCAAAACAAATATTTTCATACATTAAGTAGGAATGTAGGAAGCTGTTCTTACCGATCCTGCTTTAAAATAGACACCATTGTCCAAATTACCGTTGCTCTAACAGTTGTCTAGGCAACAGGCCTTCCTCAAATTGAAGGGGTGTGTTGTACATCCCTTAAATAGCATAGCAGCCCACTTCTTAAAAGTGTTATTTCAACCTGAAACTCCACTGACTCTAATGTCAGTAGGGTAGTTTGAGATTTGGAACCTCAAGCCACTGTCTAGTCTCTTAAATTCAATCAGTAAATTTTATGTATCAATTTAATTATATTAGATTATTTGCTTCTGCAGTCGCATTAAATGGACCAGCGGGAGGTCCAATATATTAGTATACATTCTGAATAACTAAGCATGTTATGCAAAAGCATAAAAGATGAGGTTGCATTATCAGAACTTCACAGCAGCTGTGGCTATCTTATCTAGCCAGCTGTTCTTTCTTGCCTTCTGTAAAATACAAAAGCAATATGTTTCTTGACATATATCAGAGGCTTCAGCTTCTTGGACAGCAAAACCACTGACAAGAGCTTTATTTGCTAATAAATATTTATAGCATTTATAGCTTTTATACCACAGTGTTTAGAATACTGGGAAACATCACACATGTGGCAAATTCTGTCAGCTTGGGCCTAGGAAAGGGCATTCTGTGGGGCTCTTTTCAAAGAGGTTTTTCTTTTCCATGACAATCAATTCTTCAAGGTCACGATCATAATGAAATGGAACGAATAACTTGACACTGCTTTACTGCATATGTGAGTTAAAGGTGCACCTAGATTCCACATTGGAAAATGGCCTGAAGATAGATAGATGATAGATATAGACAGACAGATGATAGATAGATAGATAGATAGATAGATAGATAGATAGATAGATAGATAGACAGATAGATAGATGGATCAAGATATTCTCAAATCCCTGAAGAGTTATATTTTGGACCCTGTTGGAAATGTTATGTGTGTCTGGCATAATGAGCTGGTGGCCATTAGCCAAGGCAGTCCTAACTGAAGCATGCATAAACAAAGTAGTGAGTAGTGCTCTAGAGCAGTGTTTCCCAACCAGTGTGCCTCCAGATGTTTTGGGACTACAATTCCCATCATCCCTGACCACTGGTATTGCTAGCGAGGGATGATGGGAGTTGTAGTCCCAAAACATCTGGAGGCACACTGGTTGAGAAACACTGCTCTAGAGTATCCTGGGATATATTTGGGGTCCCCTACAAGGCTTGAGGAGAGTCTTGAGAGTCCCATGGACAGCAAGAAGGTCAAACCTATCCATTCTTGAGGAAATCAGCCCTGAGTTCTCACTGGAAGGACAGATCCTGAAGCTGAGGCTCCAATACTTTGGCTACCTCATGAGAAGAGAAGACTCCCTGTGAAAGGCCCTGATGTTGGCAAAGATTGAGGGCACCAGGAGAAGGGGACAAGAGAGGACGAGATGGTTGGACAGTGTTCTCGAAGCTACTAACATGAGTTTGACCAAACTGCGGGAGGCAGTAGAAGACAGGAGTGCCTGGCGTGCTCTGGTCCATGGGGTCACAAAGAGTCAGACACGACTAAACGACTAAACAACAACAACAACAAGGCTTTCACACATGCTCAGAGCCTCCAGCACAGCCAAGAAGTAGTGAAAACACCATCTGCTCACTGCTCAAAAATGTGATCAGGACTACATTTGAATGATCACAATTTGTTCCCATATTCTGTCACACATTTAATATTTAATCTACTTTATTCATGTTTTCATTACTAACACTTTGTGGGATGTAACATTATTACTCTTCTCCATTTTAATGAGTATATATCTCCTCATTAAAATTAGGCCAAGTCTGGCCTGCAGGCTGTTCCCCCACAAGCCACAGTCACCTGCTCTTTACCTGACATCATAAGTCAGGTGTGATGTCAGTTGTTGGGTATATATTGAAGCAGCTACAAATGAAGAATTGGGAGTTTCAAGTGAGCTCTGATTGTTCCTTAGGAAGCAGTCCTAACTGCTGGCACATTCCCCACCCCTGCTTTAGGCATGATCTACCAGCATGAAAAGTATAATAAGTGTTCTGGAAGTACACAGGTCATCTACAAATCCTGGAAGTTGCATTTGGACAATTCAGAGATCACAAAATTTGCTACAGCGGACATCTGCTGGGAGGAGGCCACTTTCATGAGTAACAACAACTCCCTGACAATGAATGACAAAAACAGTAAAAAGGAACCTGGGAGTCCTCAGCTAGAGAACCACAGGCCTGTTCTAGTTTACAGTATCAACAAACTTTGCACACACTTTTGATAAGCCACAATACGGTTCCAAAAATATTATTTTCAGACTATCATGTACTGTGATACATAATTTGCTCCTTGTGGTTTAGTACATTGCCATATGGCTCCACTGGGTCAGAAGAGATACTAAAATAACTTCTTAAAAAATCCCACGTTGTTTGGTAATTGAAGGCCATGCAGGCATACAGTTGTGACTTAGAGAAGAGTCCAAATGTGAAAAAGCCCATGTTGAACTGTTCAGTGCACATTAATGCAAAAAAAGTTTGCCCTTTTAGTAGAAAACAAGACACGGCTGAAAGGTTCATTATGAAAGTGTCATGTTGATGTCCTGATCCCTTCTGTCTTAGCAAGAAAAGAGAGATGACAAGAGAGGGGGAGGGAGAACCGTCACTAACCTAATGCCATCAGAAATTCATTTAAAAGACTTTTCATCCCTCGCCAACTTCTCTAAAAGAATGAATTTGTTCTTCACAAACCAGTCCTGTTCTACTCAGCAGTATTATCTCTGTCCCCAGGGTCGTCTCTGCCTTTTAGAGCATGGCAGCTTGATCAAACTTTTCAAATTGCATTTTTTTCCCTAATTCAAATAAGATTTTGCTAACATATAACTGGATAGGGAAGGGGGGAAGGAAATGAAAACTTCTTCTATTACATCAAGAAACAATAATTAAGCACAAAGGGTTCTAAGGCCTAGTTCCCATAAAGAGCAGATGTGCAGTTTACTGATTCTGGTTTTGGTACCAGTATGAGCAGCAACTGGACACTGACCTGACTGAATGTTGCTCCATTTAACAAATATCTCCAACAATTAGAAAACCAGTATCTCAGGGAGAAACTTAGAACCCTTCTACCCTTAGAACCTTAGAACCAGCCACCAGGGCCAGGGCTTTTTCGGTTCTGGCCCCGATATGGTGGAATGATCTGCCACAAGAAACGAGGGCCCTGCAAGAGTTAGCACCCTTTCGCAGGGCTTGTAAAACGGAGCTGTTCCGTTTGGCTTTTGGGGTAATTCGTTAGTGTAACTTTTAAAATTCAAAATTTTTAAGTTTTAAAGTGTATTTTATATCTGTATTTTTAATCTGTGTTTTTATATTTGTATTTGATTGTTAGCCGCCCTGAGCCCGGTTTTGGCGGGGAAGGGCGGGATATAAATAAAAGTTTATTATTATTATTATTATTACCCAACATCTAATTTTCAATGTTCTAGACATGGGAGCATTGGGACATGTGACATGCCCCCTAAAGGCTGGCCCGATACAGTCTAGAAATTGCATTCCTTCCTCATCTGCTATTGTTGTGAACAGGCCAATGAATCTGAGTTTTCAGATAACTTTGCCACATCCTCTTTGCACTGGGGCAGAATATAGAAATAACTTTATATTGAATCAAGGACACAAGAACTGGAGTTGTATCCCTGAAAATGTTACTGCTGGAGGCAAATGCCCCAACAAACTGAACATAACCAAATGTGCATGACCTCAGTTTACAGATCACTTAAACTTGTGTGGTGTTAATTATTGCAACAAAATGTCCAGGCAGACTTGACATGTTTATAATGGCTTATTGAAAATGAGGTGTTTGAAAGATTTAGGTGTCAGTTGGTCATTTTTAGTTGCTTCTTAGAACACGTAGGAGACTTGGTTTCATTCCATGGGTATATTTCCAGTGAGCTGGTGTCAACTGCCACTGTAGCCTTCAGTGAAGGATGATCACCCTCCTGTTCCTCAAAAGGAGCTACACTAGGATTTGTGCATATTCTCTTCCACCACCTATCTCTGCCCCAGAACTTACCTGGTGGCAGGTAGAGGATGAGGGAGCATCAGCAGAAGGGTTTGAGCATAATCAACTGTGTTCACTTTGATTCAACTTGCAATAAATCACTTATGGAACCACCCCTGTTTAAAGGTCCACACCACCCCTAGTCATTGATAAAGGTCCCACTCCATAAAGGAGGCACTACAGACACATACTTATGTATCTTAGCAAACAAGTGGATTGAAAAAGCTGGGTCTTTCATATGTAGTGAGATATGTGTCTGGAAGACTGCCTCTTCAAGATGAAGTCTACAAAAATAAGAAGGCTGCCTCTTCAAGTTGAGGTCTACAAAAATAATAGCAATGTGACTCAAGTGGAATAATTCTGGATAATACAATTTCCAAGGGGGCTGGAGTTTCATGCACAGGGATTACTGCAGCCAGGTCTGTGGGGCTGTGCAGCTGCAATGCTGCTGCAAGACTATGTCTTTCATACTGTACTGAGAGAGAGATAATAGTCCATCTTGGTAAGAATAGGATAGAACAAAGAGAACATTATCTGGAGAAAGGAGAGAAAAGTCCATGTCAGAGAGCAGGAAAGGAAAATAAAAAGAGCAATTTTGAATCTCTTAAAATAACCCGTTTGTTGTACCTGGCTTAGTTCTTCTCAAGGATATGTGACTGGTGATCAGCCTTGCTATTTAGGTTGTTTGCACATTGCAGTCCTCTAGAATTAAAGTGCTGCTTTTCCTCAGTTACCTGGAAGTGCAATTAAAGCAGAAGTTCCACACAAGAGGTTAAGATAATGTTACATTATCCAGAAATGTCCTCCCCGTGCCATGACCTTTCTATAACAAGCTTCACCAAGTAGAGAACCTTACCAATCTGCATTTTTTTTAAAAAAAAATGTATTGCTTTATTGCTTTTTATTCCCTGCCTTGGGTTCCTTTGGAGGAAGAGTGGGACACAATGGTAATAAATAAATAAAGTTTCTCATGTGGAAGGGCTGTTCATCAAAGGTCATCTTCAATCTTAATCAAACGTTTCCTGTTCTGCCCATTTGGAGTGGGATGGGGTTCCAGTTGATTAAAATTAGAGTATTAGTATGAATTATGCTACTGTTACTTTCTTTTTCCGTAAATGGAGAATACTGATTCTCCCCCTCTTCCCCCCCCAACCTTCCCCACAAAGAAAGAAGTATTTCCTTCATTCTCAAAGAAAAAGCTAGAGGAAATAAGTAATTAAAGCCTCTTTCTCCACAGAGACAGAAACAAACACTGGGGCAATTAAGTGAGGCTATTCAACTGGACATTTAAGTGACTATTCAAGATCAATGCTCACAGGACACAATAAAGCCAACAGAGAACCTGGAAACAAGAAGTCTGAAGGAATAACACAGACAACAGTGGACTGCAATGATTTGCCAACAATCAGAACATAAAAAGAGCCTGTTGGATCAGGCAGTTATCACAGAATTGGAAGGGACCATGGAGATCATTCTAATCCAACATCTGCAATGCAGGAATTTTTCACTCAATGTGGGGCTTGAACCCACAAACCTGAGATTAAGTGTCTCATTTTCTACCAACTGAGCTAGGCCAATAGCCCTGCTAGTGTTGTCTGGAATCTCCATGAAAAGTGACTGAACAAAGGATGAGGATGTTGGACAAAAGACTGGTTGTGTAAGCAACTTTGTTGAGCTAGCTGGATTTGTGTGGGCTTCCTACACATATGTAGATCTTGAGGAGAAGCCTGCCTCTAGCTTGCATGTAGGTCTGGAGTTGCTAATACAGCGTTGTGTCCCCACCACCACAAATGATCGTTCTACCTACGCTGAACATCTGAAAAGGATTACCGGTATATAAACTTGGGTTTTAGTGGAACGAGCTGTAAAATAAGTGTGCTTAGGAAAGAAGCAAATAGAATTGCAGCAGCCACATCAACAGTGGGCACATTTATTTATTTATTTATTTTAATGGAAGTAAGTCCTCGATTTAAATGGAACGTACTTCTACATAAAGTGTTCAAGATCAAAGTTCAACAGTCCATAAATCCAAATAAAGTGGCATGACTCACATTTGGATTATGATTTGTGCTTGTAGCATCACCCAGTAGAAAACCTATCCAGTATGCAGTGGGGAAACATTGCGAGGATAATTAGTGGGCAAGTTGTATTTCAGTTTGTCTTTCTTGTACTGCTGAATCAGTGTTTCTCAAACTTCCAGTGACTGAGACACATTTATGTCCATCACCTGAAAAGGTGTACATTTAGTGAGGAAGTGCGAGAAGTACAAAAATAGTATTTCTGTTTTTCCTCCTTGAACAAATTCCAGTGCAACAAAAACATCAGAGATGTAGCAGCCACACGACGCGTACACGTTGGCTTAGTGAAGTGCAGTTTATTTACAATACATAAGGAAAACAACCAAGCCTACAGTCTGCAGCTCTCTGCTCTAACAATCTCTTCACTACTCTGTTGATGACTCATCTGAAGGGTCGGGGTGTTTCTTCTGCCCTTTTAAACCTCGTGAAAACACCATCCTCTTCCGCCTCCTCTGCGATGACAATTTCCCTTTCTCTTGCACCCCCCCCCTTCTTGCGTTCTTCCCAAGTTAAAGGTACAGGCTCTGACAGACTGCTGTCAGAGAAACTTGGCCTCGCCAAGGACTGAGCATTTCCCTCTATCTTATCTCTGTCCGTTTCCTTGCCAACCTGTTTCCCCGGCTCTTGGCTGCCCTCCCAGTCAGCCAGCTGGTGGCTACTCGGTGGTAACCTGACATCATCCCCCCCTCTAGGGGCCTCCTCCCGTTCCTCAAGCCTCACCTCTTCCTCTCTAGGAGTACTCTGGGTCGCTCTCCACCATTCCTCCCCATCGTCTTCCCAATAACTGCATCCTGGTTGTGGCTCCTCTGCTTCTTGCTCCCACTCTTGCTCAACCTCCCCTTCCGCCTCTGTTTCTAACTGCTCCCTGACCCAACCTGGAGGTTTGGGCTTATTAGGATACCTATGATGAAACTCGCTCTGCAACCTAGGAGCATGTATGTTCCTCGCATTCTCCCATGAATTCTCTTCTGGTCCGTACCCTTTCCAAGCCACTAAATACTGTACCCCCCTACCCCTCCTACGAGAATCTAGTAGCTCGGCCACCTCGTATTCCAGCTCACCCTCCACCAGGATTGGTGAAGGGGGTGGCTCTTTCCTCTCCTGGTAAGGGTGTCTCGGCGTCACTGGCGATAGAAGCGACCGATGAAACACTGGATGTATCTTCATTGACTCAGGTAGGCGTAACTTGAAAGATACAGGGTTAATTTGTTCCACCACTACGAATGGCCCTACCCTTTGCTGCTCCAGCTTACGACATCGTCCTTTGCTTGGCCAGTCTTTTGTGGACAACCACACTAGATCCCCCACCCGGATCTCTTTGCCCACCTGCCTGTGTTTATCCGCTTCTGCCTTGTACTGCGCCTTCGCCCTTTCTAGATGGTCCTGTAGAATGCTATGCAGCGCTTCCATTTCTTCTGCGAAATGCTCCGCCGCTGGCACTTCAAGACTGTCCCCTTGCCCTGGGAACACCCGTGGATGTCTCCCTTGACAAGCAAAAAATGGCGTTTGTTGTGTCGATGAGTGCACGGCATTATTGTACGCAAATTCAGCCAAAGCCAACTTCTCTACCCAGTCATCTTGTTGGTAACTCACATAACAACGTAAATACTGCTGCAATGTGGCGTTCGTCCTCTCTGACTCACCGTTCGTCTGCGGGTGTCTAGCCGACGAGAGACACACCTCTACTTTCAGCAGTTGCATCAGTTTCCTCCAAAACTGAGAGGTGAATTGCGTCCCCCTATCCGATATAATTTTCCGTGGAAGACCATGCAATTTGAACACATGTTCCACGAAGAGTTGAGCAGTCTCGTGTGCCGATGGTAGTTTCTTACAAGGTACAAAATGTGCCATCTTAGAAAAAAGATCTACCACTACCCAGATTACTGTCTGTTTCCGTGACTCTGGCAAGTCAGTAATGAAATCCATGGCAATGGCTTCCCATGGTGCCTGCGGGGTAGGTAGTGGTTGAAATAGACCTGCTGGAGACTCTCGGGGCCTCTTTGCCCGTTGGCAAGTCTCACAGGCCCTTACATACTCCTTGATATCCTCTTGCATGTGTGGCCACCAGAAGTCCCGCGTTGCTAGGCGTTCCGTCTTCCATTGCCCAAAATGGCCAGCCGTCGGACTATCGTGGCACTGTCTGAGTACCTTGGCTCGGAGTTCACCTTCTGGAACATAGAGGGCTTCCCCTTTGTAAAGCAACCCTCCTCTCTCCGCAAAATCCTTTGCATGACTCTCCCCCTTTTGTATCGCCTCTTTCTTCTTCCGAGCAAACTCATCCTCCCCCGTACGCTTTAGAAACTCTGACCGTTCTACAGCCGTCACCGCTGCCAGACGCAGTTGTTCAGGATGGAGGATCAGTCTCTTTTCCGGCACGGTTTTGGTTTTGTAGTAGTCGGGCTTCCGGGACAACGCATCCGCGCCCTGGTTCTGTGAACTCAACACATACTTTATTCTGAAATTAAATCTGGCGAAGAATTGCGCCCACCTAATCTGTCGTTGGTTCAGATGTTGTGATGGCCTGGGATTCAGACTCAGACGCTGAACCTGAGGGATCCCAGCCTGCACAGGATTCCCTGCCTCCAGAACCAGCAGAGCCAGGGCTGGGGCCTGAGTCTGAAGGGGACTCACCTGTGCTAGATCCTCAGGTGCAGGCATCGGCTGAGTTTGATCTGGCCTCTGATGGAGTGGAGGACTCATTGCCTGCAGGTGCTCCACTCCCCACCCAGTCAGGGGAAGCTGAGGTTGCCTCTGGGTCTGGTAACCCTCCAGCTTCTCCTGAGTTGCAAAGGTTCAGGGCAGAGAGGCGAAGGGAACTAAGTTCCCGCAGGAGGAGTGCTCGCCTCCAAGCCAGGAGAGGCGAGTCACCTGACGATCGGAGCCGCCCTCTGCCTCGGGGCAGATAAAAGCCGGCCAGTCCCAGTCCCAAGTTGCAGGAGCAACATCGTTGCTGCCCAGTTCCTGGTTCCTGACTCCTGTGTTCCTGACCCCGGCTTTGTTACCTCGGCTTCTGACTCCTGGCTTCCTCCTGACCTCGGCTTTGTGACTTTGGCTTCCGACTTAATCCTGACCTCGGCTTTGTGACTTCGGCTTCGTGACTTCTGGATTGGACTGACCTTGGACTGGACTAGACCTCGCCTATCGGATATCCCTTGGGACCAGCACAGTTTGCTCCTGCCACACCCGCACTCCCCCTTCGTTGGGGTGCGTTCGGGAGGAACCGGACATTATGACTGACCAGGCGGCTGCGCTGGCGGCATTGGCCCAGGAGAACCAGGTCTTGACCCACACAGTGCAGCAGCTGAGCAATGCGGTTACGGCGCTTCAGCAGCGTTTGGACGTCTTACCGGCTCCTGGTGCCGGCGTCCCAGCTCCAGGCAAGTACCCAGTGGCCCTGCCAGAGAAATTCGATGGGTCCCCGGCCAGCTTTCCCATGTTTCTCGCCCAGGCCAAACTGTATATTCAGGGGCGAGCCCGGGATTTCCCTGACGACCGCACCAAGGTGCACTTCCTGATCAGCTTGCTGAAGGACCAGGCGGTCAAGTGGGCGTTGCCGCTGCTACGGCAAGACTCCCCCTTGCTGACAGACTATACGGGGTTTTGCAACCATTTTGAAACCGCGTTCGCCAACCCTCAGAAGGCGAGTCAAGCCAATCGGGCGATTCGGCGGTTGAAACAGGGCAAGTCCACAGTGGCCGCCTATGCCACAGAATTTCGGCTGTTGGCACAGGACTTGACCTGGAACGATTCCGCACTTCGGGACCAGTATCTCGAGGGGCTTTCTGACGAGATACTGGACCAGCTGGCCACCTTGGATCGGCCCACCACGCTGGAGGCCCTCATCCAACGGAGTCTACAGATAGACGATCGGTTGGAGGACCGTCGCCAGGCCCGGGGCCGTCGGCACTCCGGGCTCCCGACTCCAGTGCTTCCCAGCAGTTCCACGGCCAGAGCCGAGTCACTAGAGGAGCCGATGCAGCTCGGGGCAGCACGGCCTCGCCTCTCCCCTTCGGAGAAGACAAGGCGTCGGGAGGGGAACCTCTGTCTCTACTGCGGGGGGAGTGGACACTACGCCCGAACATGCCCCGAGAAACACCAGCCGCAGGGAAACCGCCAACCCCAGTAGCCAATGGCCCAGGCTATCTGGGGTCCCAAGCGTCACATGATGGGCCCTCACCAGTGGAATTGCAACACCTCATGATCCCGGTGCGTCTGTACCCCCCAGGCGGGCCCTGGATTCTCACCCACGCTCTGGTGGATTCAGGGGCAACCCGCTCCTATATGGACTCTGCCTTCGCTGTTCAGCATCGGGTGCCACTCCAGAACAAGCCAGAACCGGTGCAGGTGGAGGCAATCGACGGACGGCTCCTGCGGTCAGGCGCCGTTACGCGGGAGACCCAGCCCTTGGTCCTGTGCCACCAGCAGCACCAGGAGGTGCGTACCCTGGACATTGCCACCATGCCCCGGTTTCCCCTGGTGTTGGGGATGGACTGGCTGGAGTCTCACAATGTTCAGATCGATTGGGTCAATCGAACTGTACGCTTCCCAGACTCGGGTTCGAATGCTCAGTCCGAGATGCTTTCGGCCGCCTCCATGGGGGAGGCTGCGTCAACGCTCCCCGCCGTGTACTGGGACTACGTAGACGTGTTCGAGGAACAGGGGGCAGACCGGCTGCCTCCTCATCGGTCCTTCGACTGCGGCATAGACCTCCAGCCTGGGGCGCCCCTGCCTGTGAGTCGCCTATACTCTCTTTCGGAGCCAGAGCGTGAAGCCTTACAGGACTTCCTTCACAAGAACCTGGAGCGTGGGTTCATTAGGCCCTCGACCTCTCCCACCGCCGCTCCAGTACTCTTCGTTAAGAAGAAGTGTGGGGAGCTTCGCCTCTGCCATGATTACCGAGCCCTGAATAAGATCACCATCCCAGACCGGTATCCCTTGCCCCTAATTGCGGAGTTGCTGGAGCGGGTGCAAGGGGCGCAGATGTTCACCAAACTGGACCTGCGGGGGGCTTACAACTTGATTCGGATCCGTGCCGGGGATGAGTGGAAGACCGCATTTGGGACCCGTTATGGGCAGTTCGAATATCTGGTCATGCCGTTCGGACTATGCAATGCGCCCGCCGTGTTCCAACGGTACATCAACCACGTGTTCCAGGACTTGCTAGACAAGTACGTGGTGGTGTACCTCGATGACATTCTGATTTATTCCCGTGACCCAGCTCGCCATGAGAGTCATGTCCGGACCGTGTTGCAGCGCTTGCGGGAGCACCGCCTGTACGCTAAGCTCAGCAAGTGCGAGTTCCACCAGCGGTCAGTGGACTTCCTCGGACACCGACTCTCCCCTGATGGTGTACAGATGGACCCCGGGAAGGTGACTGCGGTTCGAGAGTGGGCGGCGCCGCGGAACCGCAAGGACCTACAGCGGTTCCTGGGGTTCGCCAACTATTACCGGACATTCATTGCGGACTACGCTCATCGCACCACCCCGTTGACCCGTCTGCTGCGCCCCAAGACTCCCTTCTCCTGGGACGAGGAGGCTGAGGGGGCATTCCAGGGGTTGAAAGCCTGTTTCCAGAAGGCGCCGATTTTACAGCATCCTGATCCCTCTCGTCCCTTCGTGGTGGAGACGGACGCCTCCAGTACGGCTCTCGGTGCTGTCCTGTCCCAGCAACACGGACCTGATGCGCCACTGCTACCCTGTGCCTACTACTCCCGGCAGCTCCTTCCGGCGGAGCGCAACTATACCGTGTGGGAGCGGGAACTACTGGCCATTAAGGTGGCCTTTGAGGTCTGGCGCCATCATCTTGAGGGGGCACGACACCCGGTGGAAGTGAGAACCGACCACCGGAATCTGGAGTATCTCCAGACCACCCGCAAGCTGAACCAGCGTCAGATCCGGTGGGCACTGTTCTTCTCCCGATTCCAGTTCCGGATCCGTTACATCCCCAGCTCCCAAAACCAGAAGGCGGACGCACTGTCCCGGAAACCGGAGGACATTGCAGAGACGGTGCAGCAGGCGGCCCCAACAACAATCGTCCCACCAGCAGCGTTCCTGGCTGTTCAGGAGACTGAGTCACTACGGGACCGAGTGCGGAAGCAGCAACGGGTCGATGCGTGGGCTCAGGAACGGATTCAGGAATTGGCCAGTGGATCGTGCCCTCGATACCCAGAACTGGTTGTGCACCAGGGTCTGCTGATGCACCGTGGTCGGTTGTACATCCCACCAGGGCCTTTGCGGGCCGAGGTGCTCCGAATGTCACATGATGCCCCGGCAGCTGGCCACTTCGGGAGGTATCGGACCACCCACCTGGTCAGCCGGGAATTCTGGTGGCCCCGCTTGAAAGCCGACGTGGCACGGTACATTGGGGGTTGTGATGTCTGCCGGCGAGCCAAGGGATTGACCGGGAGACCTGCGGGACTGCTACAGCCACTGCCAGTTCCTCCTCGTCCGTGGCATACGGTTTCGTTGGATTTCGTGGTGGACCTACCCCTGTCCCATCAGTGTACCTGTCTCCTGGTATTCACGGACCACTTCACTAAGATGGTGCACTGTGCCCCGTGCTCGTCTGTACCCTCAGCCAAGGAGACGGCGCAACTGTACTTACAACACGTCTTCCGCTTACATGGCCTACCAGAACGTTTGGTCTCCGATCGCGGTGCCCAGTTCACCTCCCGCTTCTGGCGTGCTCTACATCAGGCTCTCGGGACGGAGGTCTGCCTATCTTCGGCCTACCATCCGCAGACAGATGGACAGACCGAACGGGCAAACGCGGTGTTGGAACAGTACCTCCGGTGCTACTGCAGCTTCCACCAGGACGATTGGGTCGACCACCTGGCGTTGGCCGAGTTCGCGTATAACAACGCAGTGCACGCTTCCACCCAACAGACCCCGTTTCAGGCGAACTATGGGTACCACCCGCGGTTGTTCCCAAGTGTGCTGCCGGCATCCGCAGTTCCCGCAGTGACAGACTGGCTACAGGAGCTCCAGTCGCAGCAGCAGCTTCTGACAGAGCAACTGAGCCAGGCCAAGGACGCGTATAAGGCCCAGGCCGACCGTCACCGTCAGGAGGGGCCGGAACTCCGTGTCGGTGACCTGGTATGGCTCTCCACCCGCCACCTGCACCCCTCTCGGCCTTCGCGGAAGCTGGATGCCCGCTTCACCGGCCCATTTCCGATTGTGGACCGGGTCTCACCTGTGGCATTCCGTCTCCGATTACCCGCGACCCTGAAGGTCCACCCGGTATTTCACCGGTCCCTACTCAGTCCGGTCGCCCCGCCCGATGAGTTCCACCCAGACCGTCCACGACCGCAGCCAGTTCTGGTTCAGGGGGAGCCCGAGTACGAGGTGGAGCACATTCTCGACTCCCGATATCGCAGGGGGAAGCTCCAATACCTCATCGACTGGAAGGGGTATGGGCCCGAGGATCGTTCGTGGGAACCAGCGGAAAACATCCATGCGCCTGCCTGCCTCCGTGAGTTCCATGCAACTTACCCCAGCAAGCCTGGTCCGGCCCCTCGGTTGAGGGGGGGGGCCTGGGAGGGGGGATGGTGTGATGGCCTGGGATTCAGACTCAGACGCTGAACCTGAGGGATCCCAGCCTGCACAGGATTCCCTGCCTCCAGAACCAGCAGAGCCAGGGCTGGGGCCTGAGTCTGAAGGGGACTCACCTGTGCTAGATCCTCAGGTGCAGGCATCGGCTGAGTTTGATCTGGCCTCTGATGGAGTGGAGGACTCATTGCCTGCAGGTGCTCCACTCCCCACCCAGTCAGGGGAAGCTGAGGTTGCCTCTGGGTCTGGTAACCCTCCAGCTTCTCCTGAGTTGCAAAGGTTCAGGGCAGAGAGGCGAAGGGAACTAAGTTCCCGCAGGAGGAGTGCTCGCCTCCAAGCCAGGAGAGGCGAGTCACCTGACGATCGGAGCCGCCCTCTGCCTCGGGGCAGATAAAAGCCGGCCAGTCCCAGTCCCAAGTTGCAGGAGCAACATCGTTGCTGCCCAGTTCCTGGTTCCTGACTCCTGTGTTCCTGACCCCGGCTTTGTTACCTCGGCTTCTGACTCCTGGCTTCCTCCTGACCTCGGCTTTGTGACTTTGGCTTCCGACTTAATCCTGACCTCGGCTTTGTGACTTCGGCTTCGTGACTTCTGGATTGGACTGACCTTGGACTGGACTAGACCTCGCCTATCGGATATCCCTTGGGACCAGCACAGATGTCTGGCTGTCTGCCAGTGCTCCAGATTCTTGTGATCGGTGCGTACTTCCACCTGATGCTGCGCTCCTTCTAGGAAGTGTCGCCATGTTTGCAAGGCATCCTTGACCGCCAACAGCTCTCGTTCCCATATTGTATAATTCTGTTCCGATGAATTTAGTTTTCGCGAGTGAAAGGCGCATGGTCTCAGTTCCCCTCTTTCGTCTGCCTGGAGTAGCACAGCCCCTAGCGCCTTGTCCGAAGCATCTGTCTCTACGAACATCGGCTTGTGCGGGTCCGGATGTGCCAAATGCCTTTCCTCTGCAAACATGGTCTTGAGCTTCACAAAAGCTTTCTGCGCCTCTTCTGTCCAGCGGAACGGTTGTTTCCCTTTCAGACAGTCTGTTATTGGCGCTGTAAGCCCAGAGTACCTATGTATAAATTTCCTGTAATAGTTGGCAAATCCCAAGAACCTTTGCACATCCTTTCGTGTCCTGGGGTTTTGCCACGACACTACCGCCTCCACCTTTGCTGGGTCCATGTGCACTCCCTCCGGGGTGATTCTGTAACCCAAGAATTCCACTTCTGTCACATGGAATTGGCATTTCTCCAGCTTTGCATATAGTCGGTGTTCCCTCAGCCGTTGTAACACCTCCTTCACATGTTGAACATGTTCTTCTGGATCCTCTGAGTAAATCAAAAGATCGTCCAGATACGCCACCACCGTCCTGTCCATAAGATCTGCCAGCACGTGATTGATGAATGCCTGGAAGGTGGCTGTGCCCGACTGCAATCCAAATGGCATCACACGATACTCAAAGGTCCCATACCTAGTGTTAAAGGCCGTCTTCCATTCATCACCTTCTCTCACTCGTATCAGATTGTAAGCCCCCCTCAGATCAAGTTTCGTGAAAATTTTCGCCGATCTTAACCTTTCGAGTAGATCTCCAATCCGCGGCAACGGATAACGACTGGGAATCATGCGCTGGTTGGTCCTTCTGTAATCAACTACAAGTCTTTTTTCCGTCGTGCCTTTCTTGTTCACAAAGAAAACTGGAGCTCCCCCCGGAGTCTTCGTTGGTCGTATGAACCCCCGCTCCAAATTCTTCTGTAGAAATTCCCTCAATTCTGTCAACTCCGCTTCCGACATGGAGTAGAGGCGACTGGCTGGTATCTCTGCCCCTGGCACCAGGTCTATTTTGCAGTCATAGGGCCTATGCGGTGGTAGCCTGTCTGCCTCCTTCTCACAGAACACATCTCTGAAGGACTTATATTGCAGGGGTAATTGTCGCTCTTCTCCGGTGAAAGATCCACAGACCGCCGTCCCGCTGGCCTCGCCGCTTTTCTCTGACTTGATCCCTAGACAGTGGAGTCTACAGTACACCGACGAAAAGGTCATGGACCTCTGACCCCAGGAGATCACTGGATCATGGCGAGCTAGCCAACTCATACCCAAGACCACAGGATAGGAGGTCAACCTGGTGACGTGAAGGGCGATGACCTCTCGATGACCCGGCAACTCTAGCCCTATGGGCATCGTGGCCTCCGACACGCAGCCAGACAGCAACGGTCTTCCATCAATAGTCCGCACTTCTAGGGGTTCTTCCAACGACTGTGTCTCTATTCCCAACCTACTCACTAGGTCCACATCCACAAAATCTGTTGAAGCTCCAGAATCTATGAGAATGTCAACATGCTCACCCCTCCCATCTGGGAGTCGTAGCGTAGCGCCCACGGTGATTACTGGTAGGACCGGTCCAGGTGGAAGCCCTTCTGTTCTCTCTCCTCCCAACCTGAGGCCTCCAGAATGGGTTGGGGCAGCTCTTTTCCCGATGGCATCTCTCTGCACTCTCCAGGCGGGGCTACCTTCGTCCCTGAAAGGGCTCCTCGCGGCCTTCCCATGGTGCACTGACGGGCCATGTGATTGGTGGAGCCACAGGTGAAACACAAGCGCTCCCTCCGCCTTCTCTCTCTCTCAGCCCGTGTAATGCCGGGCGTTCTGCCCCCTCTGAGAGAGCCCAGTTGCATGGGTTCCTCCTCCTCCTTACTTTGCGCCCTCATGGTCTCTGGCAGAACATACAATCGATGGCTCTCTAGCCTCTCTTGCCCCCTGCGCAACTTGTCGCGTGACTGGAATCTCAGGCCTAATTGTAAGGCAGCTTGCCCCACCTCTTCCAAGGTGTTCAACTTTGGCATTCTCGCCAGCTCATCACGAATCTCTTCGCAAAGACCTGCTTTGAACAAGGCCACCAAGGCCTTTCCTTCCCACCCCAGTTGGCGGGCGTGCATCATAAAACTAGACCAATATTGAGCCACAGTTCCATTTCCTTGCCTGAGATTCAGGAACTCCTGCTCCAACTCCGCCTCTTGTGCTGGGTTCTTGAATATACTGTCCAGAAGCTTCAGAAAGGCAGTCAAGTTCGTGAGCACGCGGTCATTGGCCATCAAGTATGGGGTAATCCACTGTCTAGCCCTCCCTTCCAGAAGGCCCACCACCGTGGCTATTTTTGCCTCATCATCTCTGTAGTCTTCTCCTTTAAGCCGGAGATAATACAAACAGGAAGCTCTGAAACATGCATAATCTGCAGCGTTCCCATTGAAACGTGGGGGAAGAGGGACTAAATTCTTTGTTGTTTGCCTACCCGATAAATCAGAAAGCTGCCTTGCCTGCTCCGCAGTCACTCCTTCAAGCCGTGCCAATCTTATCTTTAATTCTTGGTTCTCTGCCCAGAGCACTTGTGCCGGGTCCACCACCGGCGTAACTCCCGAGGCTGCTGCTTCTTGTTGCTCCGACATTCTAATTGTCTATCTGACTTGCTTCTACTCAGCAGCAGTTAGTTTGGAGATGAGTCATGCTGTAGCAGCCACACGACGCGTACACGTTGGCTTAGTGAAGTGCAGTTTATTTACAATACATAAGGAAAACAACCAAGCCTACAGTCTGCAGCTCTCTGCTCTAACAATCTCTTCACTACTCTGTTGATGACTCATCTGAAGGGTCGGGGTGTTTCTTCTGCCCTTTTAAACCTCGTGAAAACACCATCCTCTTCCGCCTCCTCTGCGATGACAATTTCCCTTTCTCTTGCACCCCCCCTTCTTGCGTTCTTCCCAAGTTAAAGGTACAGGCTCTGACAGACTGCTGTCAGAGAAACTTGGCCTCGCCAAGGACTGAGCATTTCCCTCTATCTTATCTCTGTCCGTTTCCTTGCCAACCTGTTTCCCCGGCTCTTGGCTGCCCTCCCAGTCAGCCAGCTGGTGGCTACTCGGTGGTAACCTGACAAGAGAGCAGACAAAGAAGAATATGCTCTCCCTTTCCAGTATACACAAGTAAACTTGTGATTTTGATGTATTTTAATATTTGTTGGAAGCTGCCCAGAGTGGCTGGGGAGACCCGGCCAGATGGGCGGGGTACAAATAAAAAAAATATTATTTTATTATTTATAGGTGTTTTTTTCTTTTCTTTTCATTCAGACATAAAGCTCCCACCTGTATCCTGTTATGTACAAATATTACATTTGAAACTAGCCCACATCTTGCATCAAGACTTAAGAAAACAATGACTCACTGGGCCTTAGGAATTATTAATCTTCCCCCCAATTAGTTATGGTTTTTAAGGGAAAATATATATCCAAAAGCATTGTGGTGCTAAATAAGCTTTTGAGTTTTACCAGGACAAAGCTTGCTCTATTGCTGTTAAGGCATCTCGGCACATTGCTGAGTGCAGTACAAAGGGCGAACCATAACAAGCAACATGTCCCTACCTCAAGTAGATCGCTGTCTAAAGGCAAGGGAAGGTTCAGTGAACCCACACTGCTGTGCAGAAAGTACATGCTTCTTCTCATTACAGCAAGAGAAGAAAATAGCATACATGAAATTGCTCTGTACCATTATTTTTGCCCTGTTTCTTCCTTTTCTTCTTTTCATTATTTTTTGGCAAGTTCTTTTCTTTAGAACAACAAGCATCAGTGTGGGTGTGTACATATGTATGTATACACACAATTGAGGACAGCAGATGAAAAGAGCATATATGTTATTTTCATCCATTGTCCTCAGTTTAGTTGGGCTTTGAATACAAGTCAGTTCTGAACATACCTGAATTTTAGGTGTGTTTTGCACAAGTCCCTGTCCATCCTCATATGACTGACTTGAAAGGTGAGCACCAATTTGCTAATGTACACATGAAGTTGTGCACAAAAGTGGAGGGAGAGAAATGTAAACTCTTGCAATGTTTGCTTCTGCAACCATATCTTCTGTTTCTACTGGTGACTTGGTTTTCACCACTTTCATATTTGAAGCTGCCATGTCTTAACTCAGTGTCTTTTGTTTGTTTGTTTTAGTTCACTGGCAGAGCATCTGCTTTGCATGCAGAACATCTAAGGTTCCATCTCTGGCATCTCCATGTAGGGCTGTCTGAAATCCTGGGAACCACTGCCAGTCAGTGTAGGCAGTACTGAGCTAGATGTGCCAATATTCTGTCTCAGGGAAGGCAAACGTGTGGATCAGGGATTCACCTCTGTGACTGGAACATTCCCATGTGATTCAGAACCCTGGCCAATCTGGGTACAATGCACATCTGAAGAAGTGTGGGATTTATGGATAGTTAAGCTTTGATTTGCAAACTTTAGCATGGAATCGGGTCATTTTGCTTCAGAATTCAGAAAGATTGAATTCCGCAAGCATCCCTGATTCCTAGAACTGTGAGACTCAATCCACCTAAATTAAGTACTGGTATTTAAACTGATTGACATCCTACTATAAAAGTCAAGTCCTACTGTGACAAAATAATTCCCAAAAGAGATATATCCCAGTTATAAGATTAAATGTGAAGGTTAATTGTAGAGATAAAACCATGTTTGTTTTATCTTCACCATTATCCTTCCAAAATGAAAAGACACAAGTAAATGGATTTGGGAATTTCACAGTCCAAGATATATTGAGCTGGATTCAACTAAATAGGAGTGCTAGCATGAGTCAGGGCAATGAATCCTCCTAGTGCAAAAAGACATTCCCTTTTCTCCCCCTCCTGTCCCCTTTTGGGGGTCTGGAGAAGTCCTAGAACATAGTGAGGGCAGATCATTCAACTGGGCAAGCTGAAATATCTGTGCTGAAAAAAACAATAGGAAGAGTGTTATGTTGAATTCCTCATATTTTTCCACTGACATCAACAATGTAAATATATACCCTCAGGTATATAGAAAATCAAACAGTTGAACTTCAGTAGATATAATAAACATAATGCTCACAATATGGCTGATGCATCCTCAGTTACTATCCCCAAGTTCCTCCTTATACATGTTGAGATGCATAATTTGGGCCCAAAGGATGGAGGACAAAATTGGTTGGTGATGCATATGCTGAATTCCTGGCAGACACCCCTCAGGCCGCCATTTCACAGCTTTCTGTGGGCTCTGCTCCTGACACTAGACTATTTCCTGTGGATGCTGTTTTGTACCAATTCAAATAACATCCTATTTTTCTACAATTAGTCATCAAGATTTCACTGTTTGGTCATTATGAGGTTTGAGTTCCATTTGAAGTACAATTCACAAGCTCCTAAACTGCCAGTCCACATATAATTCATCTTCCACCATTAAGATGCTGCGTGTTTCTCTTTCTAAAATGATACAATCTATTTTCGTAATTTGCCATCTCACAGAATGAGTCAATATTGTGAAATAAGCACACCCACAAAGTGGGTGAAAGCCCTAGAGCAGCAGATGCTGTTATTAATAGAACCAGCAGAGTTATATATACTTGCCGGTCACAGTACATGACAGCCAGGGCTTCAAACTTATGTTCCTGCGGCTATAAGTTTAGGATTTTGTCCTAAGAAGTTTGAGGTCCTGGCTCTAGTCCTCCTAGCCTGCCCCTTTTCCATAGCCATGGATTTGTTGAGTTTATTTAAACATGATAATGGCTGCTTCCCTGTGACTGGAATCTATTACAATGCTATGAAATGAGCTTTGCAAACCATATAATGAGACCCAGCACTATATAAGCCTGATGGGAAAGTAAGGCTAGAATAGTCAACCCCAGGAAGTTATGGAGAACTCAGCTGAGAACCTACTGGCATAGGTAGGGTACAGTGATGTAGCAGAAGCTCATCATGATATTTTCCCATCTCTACAACCACAAGGAGACTCCAAAATTCAGGCAGCTATGTTGATCCTTTATTGTACATTCACACATAATAAAAGAGCAGGATTACATATGGCACAATATGGAACATGTGCAGAGGAAATCAAGTCATATGATGAACAGTTGAGGGAGCTGGGCATGTTTAGCCTGGCAAAGAGGAGACTGAGAGGAGATATGAGAGTCATCTTCAAATATCAAAAGGGCTGCTACATGGAAGATGAAGCAAACTTGTTTCTTCATGCTCTGGAAGCTAGGACCCAAACCAATGACTTTAAGTTACAAGAAAGGAGATTCCAACTAAACATCAGGAAAAACTTTGACAGAGCTGTTCAACAGTGGAACAGACTCCCTCAGCAACAGTGGAACAGACTCCCTCAGCAGAGTGTGGGCTCTCTGTCCTTGGAGAGGAAAGTTGGCCATTTTTAAGCAGAGGTTGGGTGGTCATTTGTCACTGATGTCTTAGTTAAGATTCCTGTATTGCAGAGTATTGGACTAGATGTCCCTCAGGGTCCAACTCTCCAATTCTATGGTTTTATTTTATTTTATTTGGCTCAGAACAACTGTAATCCTGTGCATGGTTTCCTGGAAGTAAGCTTTACTGAACAATGTGGGATTTACACACTTATAAATATATAGCTTCAACTTGTAAAAGACATTGAGCTTCTGTTTTCAAAAAAAGATCTTCAGCCAGCTGAAAGGCAACCTTTACTTTTTAATTATGAGTGCAAAAAATCTCACACAGAATTGTTACTTCTGGCATTTAAACCATGAATATGAAGTGGGAAGGAAAGGAGGAAGAAGACATCCTCTACTTGATTATTTTCTTTCTTCCTCTATGCAAATCTGTCACAAACAAAAGCAAAAGCCTCATTATCATCAGATTTCTGTGGCAACAGCAAGAAGGTGTCAGTTACCCCGGCACTTTAGCAGATGACTTTACTGTTGTTGCTGTGCAAAAACTCTAAGAGCTGTACACTGAATTGCCCTTCCATTGCACCACTGTTATGGTAGCCATGCTTCTTACTTGACAGAACACTCTATTTCTTTTTTTCCTCCCTCCCTCCCTCCCTCCCTCCCTCCCTCCCTCCCTCCCTTCCTTCCTTCCTTCCTTCCTTCCTTCCTTCCTTCCTTCCTTTTATATCCTGCCTGCCTTCTACCATGGAACCCAAGGTGGCATACATGTGGTTCCCAGGTGGTCATCTAATCAAGTAGACCTACTTAACTTCAACAAGGTGGAAGAGTGCACCTTGCCTTCAGAGTGCACCTTGGCACAATTGAAAGAGACCTCTATTTGAAAGACTATCCAGTCATTGTGATTGAAAGATGAAGAATGGCAAAAAGAGAGAGGAGGGGCCTTGAAGTTGTCTATCAACAGTTAGTGCTTGGACAGCACACACTGAGGAGGTACACAGGTTGCCTGATCCAATTCTTTCCCACTATGGTGAGATGCACTTCCAAATAAATTATAATAAATATGTTCCCTATTTTGTCTTCATTTTTAGTAAATACAAAGGACAGATGGGGAGGGATCACTCTTTTCCCACTTTGGAAAGGCCCCTGAAATACAACTCAATTTCAGCTATGGCCCTGGGCTTCTACTTGAAGAGTTTTGGTGAAATGATATAAAAGACTGTCCCTGTATTTATACCATTCCAACATTTCTTATGGATGTTGAAAGCTGATATCAGTCAGGAGCAATGAAGCACAGTTCATGCTTTATCTGGAAGAAGCGGAACATTTGGATCCCTTCCAGTAAGGATTCAGGCCTCATCATGGCACTGAAACTACCTTGGTCACACTGGTCGATGATCTCCGGCGGCTAGGGACAAAGGTGAGAGCTGTTTCCTAGTTCTGCTGGATCTCTCAGCGGCTTTTGATACCATCAACCATAACATCCTTCTGGACCATCTAGAGGGCTTGGGAGCTGGGGGCACTGTTATACAGTGGTTCTGCTTCTTCCTCCTGGGCCGTGTTCAAAAAGTGGTGGTGAGGGATGAGTGTTCAGACCCCTGGGCTCTCACTTGTGGGGTGCCTCAGGGTTCTGTCCTCTCCCGCATGCTTTTCAACATCTACATGCAGCCGCTGGGAGAGATCATCAGGGGGTTTGGGCTGGGTGTTCATCAATATGTGGATGATACCCAGCTCTACCTCTCTTTCAAATCAGAACCAGTGAAGGCAGTGAAGGTCCTGTGTGAGTATCTGGAGGCGGTTGGAGGATGGATGACAGCTAAGAGATTGAGGTTGAATCCTGACAAGAAAGAAGTACTGTTTCTGGGGGACCGAAGGCGGGAGGGTGTGGAGGACTCCCTGGTCCTGAATGGGGTAACTGTGCCCCCCACCTGTGTAGGTGCACAGTCTGGGAGTCATTTTGGACTCACAGCTGTCCATGGAGGCACAGGTCAATTCTGTGTCCAGGGCAGCTGTTTAACAGCTTCATCTGGTATGCAGGCTGAGACCTTACCTGCCTGCAGACTGTCTCGCCAGAGTGGTGCATGCTCTGGTTATCTCTCGCTTGGACTACTGCAATGTGCTCTATGTGGGGCTACCTTTGAAGGTGACCTGGAAGCTACAACTAATCCAGAATGCGGCAGCTAGATTGGTGACTTGGCGTGGCCACTGAGACCACATAACACCGGTCTTGAAAGACCTACATTGGCTCCCAGTACGTTTCTGAGCACAATTCAAATTGTTGGTGCTGACCTTTAAAGCCCTAAACGGCCTCTGCCCAGTATATCTGAAGGAGCGTATCCACCTCCATCGTTCTACCCGGACACTGAGGTCCAGCGCTGAGAGCCTTCTGGCGGTTCCCTCACTGCGAGAAGCCAAGTTCTCTGTAGTGGCACCCGCCCTGTGGAACGCCCTCCCACCAGATGTCAAAGAGAACAACAACTACAAGGCTTTTAGAAGACATCTGAAGGCAGCCCTGTTTAGGGAAGCTTTTAATGTTTGATGGATTAGTGTATTTTAGTATTTTGTTGGAAGCTGCCCAGAGTGGCTGGGGAAGCCCCCAGATGAGCGGGGTATAAATAATACATTATTATTATTATTATTATTATTATTATTATTATTATTATATCTGCCCTATACTTCTAAGTGAACAGGCTGAAATAAGCTCTTAGAAAAACTAGAGTTTTGTACATATCCATGGCAGTTTCTGCTGCTTTAAGTATATGGAGCTATTCCTTAGTCTTGGTATTTTTGGCATAGGAAGATCAGCACAGGGGGGAAATACAAAGGGTTAATCAGTTTAATCTTGCAGCCTCCTCCACATTACTGAAAGCTGAGTACAGGGAAGGTGATGTAAGCTGCACAAATGCACACATTCACACTTGTCATTGCTCCCACGTGTGTCTGTCGCTCAATGTGGGCAGTAAATCTGAAGATATTTCCATACAAGCACGAGAAAAGAGCAAATGGAATCCACATACACACACATTCACATCTCATAAAAAAATATCTCCCAAGCATAGAACATTTTTCTTGCAGCCAGGATCATCTATTGCTCTTCTTTTTCTTTTGTACCGTATTCTTTCTTTTTCATAATCAAGTATACAATTAAAAATGAAAGACACTTGAAGCTGAGATAATGCTCCCAGTTTTGTTCCTTCCTATACATGTTAACTTCCTATACATGGATATCAACAACCTCAGATATGCTGATGATACAACCTTGATGGCAGAAAGTGAGGAGGAATTAAAGAACCTTTTAATGAGGGTGAAAGAGGAGAGCGCAAAATATGGTCTGAAGCTCAACATCAAAAAAACTAAGATCATGGCCACTGGTCCCATCACCTCCTGGCAAATAGAAGGGGAAGAAATGGAGGCAGTGAGAGATTTCACTTTCTTGGGTTCCATGATCACTGCAGATGGTGACAGCACTCACGAAATTAGAAGACGCCTGCTTCTTGGGAGAAAAGCAATGACAAACCTAGACAGCATCTTAAAAAGCAAAGACATCACCTTGCCAACAAAGGTCCGTATAGTTAAAGCTATGGTTTTCCCAGTAGTAATGTACGGAAGTGAGAGCTGGACCATAAAGAAGGCTGATCGCCGAAGAATTGATGCTTTTGAATTATGGTGCTGGAGGAGACTCTTGAGAGTCCCATGGACTGCAAGAAGATCAAACCTATCCATTCTTAAAGAAATCAGCCCTGAGTGCTCACTAGAAGGACAGATCCTGAGGTTAAGGCTCCAGTACTTTGGCCACCTCATGAGAAGAGAAGACTCCCTAGAAAAGACCCTGATGTTGGGAAAGGTTGAGGGCACAAGGAGAAGGGGACGACAGAGGACGAGATGGTTGGACAGTGTTCTCGAAGCTACTAACATGAGTTTGGCCAAACTGCGAGAGGCAGTGAAGGATAGGCGTGCCTGGCGTGCTCTGGTCCATGGGGTCACGAAGAGTCGGACACGACTGAACGACTGAACAACAACATACATGTTAACTATTTACTTCATATATTTATATACTCTTCTCCTTCCTTCGGCAGGTGGGTGGGGGGCACCCATGGAGACACCTCTTGGATTTTGCCTCCTTCAGTCTGCCACATGGACAGGCTGGCCCTGATACTAAGACAGTCTCTAAATGGTTTCCAAAGTAACAATATGTATACACAACAAACAATGAAAAAAATGCATTATGTGACCCATGAGAGCAGAATATAAACAGACTCTACAATGGTGATGGGATAAAATCAGGCCAATTCTTTATTGACAGCAGCAGGCAGGGCAAGGGTTGGCATGGCATTCATCATTCCATAAACCCCAGATTGATGGAATGGATCTGCTGGGTTTGGACCACCCCAAAACCGTTCCATGGGAATTGGCCAGTGTTGAACCTTGCTGTGGTGCAAGCCAAGTGAGCAAGGTCTCAGTGGGCGACCAGGGTACAGAGTCAAACCAATCCTCCCCACAGGAACCTTATGAGGGCCCCCCATTACTATGTTGATCCTGCCATTTTCCTATGCCTTTTCCCTCAACACACAATGTTCTTCCACCTAAAAAAGGAAGGCCATAATTACACTGAAGGAAAAGTGAAGAAAGCCCAGCCAAGTGCCAATCAGGTTGAGAGGGGGGGGGGAATCATTTCCAGACTGTCAGTGAGTGATGCAAAATTGCTCAGTGAAGGCTCTAACTCAGGCATCCCCAAACTTCGGCCCTCCAGATGTTTTGGACTACAATTCCCATCATCCCTGACCACTGGTCCTGTTAGCTAGGGATCATGGGAGTTGTAGGCCAAAACATCTGGAGGGCCGCAGTTTGGGGATGCCTGCTCTAACTCAAGGGTGGGCAGGTGGGAAGCTCTTGAGGTGAAATTGCCCTGAGCTCCAGAGGAAGCAACTTTATATAGGCTTTTCCATCCCCTTTGCAAAGGCTCATGGGACAGCTTTTCCCCATGACCCCATTGCATGAGCAAGATGGCAAAACTTGTACTTGTTCACCCTTTCCAGGGGGTTGTCATGGGAACAAGGGGCATTGTGATCCAGTGGCTCCAATGCCTGCTCCAATCAGTCTCTGACAGAACCTGCTTCTGTTCCTATTGCCCTCAGAGAGATCGTGGGTAGAAGAGTAGGGGCAGTGGAGATTCACACCACAGGAATTCTGGGGAGCACATAATTAATTTCTAAAACTCTTCTAGCTACCTGAAACTCCCATTTTTATTATGAGAACCTCCCATTTTTTCACTTCAAATATTGCTTTTAGATAAGTAATAGGGATGCGGGTGGTGTTGTGGTCTAAACCACTGAGCCTCTTGGGCTTGCTGATCAGAAGGTTGGCGGTTTGAATCCACACAACGGTGTGAGCTCCCATTGCTCTGTCCTAGCTCCTGCCTACCTAGCAGTTCGAAAGCACGCCAGTGCAAGTAGATAAATAAGTACCAGGCTTCCGGTTCCGGCTGCTGGCTGGAGAGGTCGGGGGGAACATCGCTCCGATGTTCCCTGCCCGAAAAGGGGTGAAAGGGGTGTCCTGAGACAGCGCCTCAGCCCCCAAAACTCCCGGGAAGGGCGTCCCGGGACCGGTCGGTCCGGCGGTGGTTCGCGGGGCTTCCCTCCTCCCGAGGACAACCTAATAAGGGACTCCGGGACGCGAGCGGGGGGAGCCTGAAGCCTTTGGATCTGAGAACATCTATCCCCCTGACGGGCGCAGCTGCCAGATCTCTCCTGATCGTGCGCCGGGATTTCTCCTGCCAAATTATCAATTCGGACCTGAAGATTGTGAGTAAAATGGATGTTTTGGACTTATTTCTGGGTAAAGTGTAGGGCTTAAAATGGAGGCCAGCCCTATCACTGCTGAAGTTTAAGAGACGGGGATGCGGCAGCCGAGGCAAAACGAAAGTGGCCATTGAAAAGGAATTTGCTTCAGTGTAACCAGCCCCCCTCTCCCCCTGTGCTGGAGGAATCTGGCAAGGAATACTTTTTGCAACAAGATATCTAAATGGATTGCTGAATGGAACGATTGTATCTACATTTGACAGAATGACAGGAGCACAGATGGCAAAGCTAGATGTGCACCTATTTCTACAAGGAATGCAGAAACTTAGTGATGCTATGTGTCAGGGGCTGGCCGGTTTCCGAAGCGGTGCCAGAGGAGACAGCTGACCTAGATAGGGCTCCGCTGACGCCCGAAGAGTTATTGAGGGTCTGGGATCAGGAACAGGCACAGCCCCTGCTGACGCCAGAGCAGGTAGTGCAGCAATGGGAGGAAAGCTCCACCAGAGCGCTAGCACAGCCAATGGGAAGGGATCAGAATATGGAGACCGAGGAGGAGTTGAGGCTTAGAGAGCCTACCGGAGCATCAGACACCACAAGCGGGGAAGGTGAAAGCGAAAGGGAAGGGGGAGCCGTAGGGCTGCCCAGGTCAAGGGCGCGGAAGCGGAAAAAGGAGAGGCGGAGACTAGGCTTTCCGAAGCTCCTATGCTGGGGGCGGAGCCGCAAATCCGTACTAGAAGGATCTGACTCCGAGGGGTCGGATGCATAATCGCAAGGTCTGGATTATCAAAGTTATGAAATAAAGTGATTAGTTTAGCAGACTGCGTTTTGTGGATGCTTACTTCCGAGGAGACACCCATCCGTCTCACAGCATCCTTCTAGTCATCGTCACCTCCTCAGAAGTAAAGCACAACCAGCATGAGCAGCGCGGAAGAAGCCGCAGCGTTAGCTGCCCAAGGAGCCGGCGGTGGAGGTGCCCCTACCTGGGAAGATAGAGCTCGTGAGCTAGAGGTACTGTACCGAATTAGTCAAGCCAGGTTGGAGGAGGCAAGGATCCACGCTGAGCAGGGCAGGAGTGCGCAGGCGGGCAGGCGAATCACCATGCTAACAAGCAGGTTTCAGGGCAGACCAGAACAGTACATAGGTTTTAGAACGGACATGCTATATGCCCTGGAACTACAAAAAGACTCATTTAAAAATGAGGAAGAGCAGGTCGGATTTGTAATTTCGCATTTTGAATCACATGCTCGAGATTGGGTGAGGCCACTGATTATGGCCAAGGACCCAGCGCTTCAGAGAGTAAAGGAGTTCTTTAAAGCGATGGACGCTGTTTATACGAGCAGTTCGGAACAGGAATTGGAAGCGCAGGAACTTTTGCTTTTGAGGCAAGGGAATATGACGGTGCGCGAGTACCAGGCAAAGTTTTTGTCGTTAACCCATCGTCTGGGATGGGAAATCAATACGCCTCAAATGATAGCGCTCTTTAAGTTAGGTCTGGCCGATGAAGTAAAAGACTCTTTGGCGAGGGGGGGTCCCTACAATGACATGAAAAGCCTCACCGAAGCAGCGATGGCAATCGGCATTAGACTGGAACTCAGAGACAAAAGCAGGAAGGAGGGGAAGGCGGGAAGGTGGTTCAACTTCCGCATTCCCACACCAACAGAGAGACCGGCTGGCGCGCAGACGCACCTCCCGGAAGAAACGCCCATGGAATTGGGAGGAGCGCGCGCGCGCCCTATTTCAAACGCAACGGTTGCCAAGGGGAGTGACACGCAAGGCGGGAAGGCGCCCAGAAAATGCTATGTGTGTCACCAAATAGGACACCTCGCAAAAGCGTGTAATAAGAAAAAGGTGTGGCAAGGCATGACGGGGGCTGTAACAGGAGAAGGGGAGGAGCAGACGCCGAGGCAGGGAAATGGGAATGCCGGCTGGCAAGTCACGGGGACGGCCAGCCCGGCTCAGGAGCAGTAAAAGGTCCCCCCAGCAACGCACCAGAGACGCCCCCCCCAGCCCGCCAGAGCACACCCTCCCCAACCCTCCCAAGCCAGGCATCGTGATGGAAGTCACACTGGAGCTACCCAATGGCTTCACCATGCAAGTTCCCGCCTTGGTAGATTCGGGAGCATCGGCTGATTTCCTGGATATAGACTTTGCACGGCAGCACCAGCTTCACCTCCTGCCTTTGCCTGTCCCCTTGCAAGTCACCACCATTGATGGGAGGGAATTAAAAGGAGGGGCGGTCACGCAAAGCGCTCCACCTATGCGGATGGGGATGGGAAGGCACTCTGAAGTTATTGCTTTCCACGTCACCACGTTAGCAGGCCCCCCCTTAATACTGGGGATGGGGTGGCTGGACAGACATGACCCAGTAGTGAGCTGGCATCAGCGCTCTCTAGTGTTTGGTTCTGCGTATTGCATGGAGAATTGCTTGCAGCAGCTCAATCCCAAGGAGCAGGCAAAGGCTGCCGTGATGCAAGCAGGGGAAGTCACCCTCCCTGCGCAATATGCGGAGTTTCAACAGGTGTTTAACGAAAGGGAAGCAGACAAGCTACCCCCCCACTGCCCCTACGACTGCCGAATCGACCTGGTGCCAGGAGCTCAGCTGCCACCGGGCAAGCTTTATTCAATGTCGGAGCAGGAGATGGCAGATCTGAAGGACTTCATTGACAAAAACCTGGCCAGAGGGTTCATCAGGGAAAGCAAGGCTGTAGGGGGCAGCCCAGTGTTCTGGGTGGACAAAAAGGACACCCCCCAACGGAGATTGATTTGTGACTATCGGATTCTCAACTCCCTGACCCTCCCTGTCTCCTACCCCATGCCGAAGATCGACGACCTGCTGGCGGCGGTACGCAAGGGCAGGATCTTCACCAAGCTGGACCTGAGGGGTGCGTACAACCTAATCAGGATCAGAGAAGGCGATGAGTGGAAAACAACCATGTTCACACCCCTGGGTGCTTATGAGTTCCTCGTGATGCCCTTCGGCCTCCAGGGAGGTAGTCAATGCTTCCAAGCGTTCATGCATCACGTGTTGGGACCCCTGCTGTACAAACAGGCAGTGGTCTATTTAGATGACGTGCTGGTGTACTCTCAGAACCCAGAGGAGCACGTGCACCACGTAAAGGAAGTACTGCAGAGACTCCAGGAACACCAATTAGCGGTCAAGCTGGAGAAGTGCCGGTTCCACACCACGGAGGTGGACTTCCTAGGCTACCGACTCTCAGATACAGGCATAGCCATGGATACCAATAAGGTGGAGGCGATCCTGCAATGGAAAAGCCCCAAGACCAAGAAGGACGTGCAGCGCTTCGTCGGCTTCGCAAATTTTTATCGCAAGTTCGTAAGGGCGTTCGCAGACATGACAGCACCAATTACGGACTGCTTGAGAGGCAAGAAGAAGTTTAAGTGGACGGACGAGGCGCAACAAGCCTTTGAAACACTCAAGAAAGTCTTCGCCTCAGAGGAGCAGTTGCTGCATGTGAACCCCAGCAAGCCCATTAGAATAGAGACAGATGCATCAGATCGAGCCATAGGAGCGATACTACTGCAGCAAGATCCAGCAAAGGAATGGCGGCCCTGTGCGTTCTATTCCAGGAAGTTGAGCCGGTCTGAGGCCCATTACGCCATTTGGGACAAAGAACTGTTGGCAGTGGTCGCAGCATTCAAACACTGGCGCCACTTCTTGGTGGGGGCGCAACACCAAATCCAGGTTCACACTGATCACAAGAACCTGGAGTACTGGCGCACGGCTAGAGTGCTCAACCAGCGCCAAATGCGATGGGCAGAGTTTTTTGCGGAATTCAATTTCCACATCCAGTATGTTCCTGGCGAGCAGAACAGCAGGGCGGACGCCCTGTCCAGGAAGCCAGAATACATGGAAGATGAAGGACCTCCGGTGGCGAGGGCCATCTTCAAGCCTGAACAGTGGCGGTGTGGGGCGACATTGGGTGGTAGGGAAGAACTGGTGCGCCTCACACAGGCGGACGCCTTTGCCCAGAACAAACTGAGGGAACTCAAGGAGGGGAATCCCAGGGCAGGAGGGTTTGAGGAAAAGGAGGGGCTACTGGTGTACAAGGGGGCACTGTATGTGCCAGGGGAGGATATGAGGGCCAAAATTCTCAGACAGCTTCATGACAACCCCACAGCAGGGCACTTTGGGCAATTCAAAACCATGATACTGGTCACTAGAGAATTCTGGTGGCCAAAGGTCAGGCAGGACGTTAAGGACTACGTCAGGGGGTGCGAGGTCTGCCAAAGGGCCAAGGGGGAGAGAAGGGTACCAGCAGGACTACTGGAACCGCTTCCCACCCCAAGCAAGCCCTGGGAAGCGGTTTCGCTGGACTTTGTCACGGATCTCCCCAAGTCCAAGGGCAACACGGCTGTACTAGTCGTAGTGGATCTCCTGACCAAGATGGCTCACTTCATTGCCTGCCCCAAAGTGGTGTCGGCGGAGGAGACGGCCCGGTTGTTTATGCAGCACGTGTTCAAGCTGCATGGTATGCCAGTGAGAGTAATTTCGGATCGCGGCGCCCAATTTACCTCCCGTTTCTGGCGCAAGCTCATGCAGATCTTGAAGGTGCAGGTGTGTCTATCTTCAGCACGCCATCCTCAAACTAACGGTCAATCGGAGCGTGTTAATTCCATACTGCAGCAGTATCTGCGCTGTTATGCTTCCCAGCAACACAGCGACTGGAGTGACAAACTCGCCCTTGCAGAGTTTTCGTACAACAATGCTCAACACTCCTCGGCAGGCATGTCCCCGTTCCAGGCGATCTACGGCAGCCACCCCAGGGCCTTTCCGGGAAGGGAGGGGGAACAGGGGGATGGAGACGTGCCCGCTGCACAGAATTTCGCTGAGGAGATGGAAGCATTGCACCAATTGCTCAGTGACAATTTGGAGCGGGCTAAAGCAGCCTACAAGACGGCAGCGGACCGGCACCGCAGGGAGGGGGAGGACATCCAGGTGGGAGATATGGTATGGTTGTCCACACAAGGGCTGCCCATTCGCGGCAGGTGCAAGAAGCTGCAGCAACGTAGACTGGGGCCTTTTGAGGTAGTGGAGCAGATCAACCCCGTGGCTTTCAAACTGCGACTGACGGACGACATGAGGATTCACCCGGTGTTCCACAGGTCTCTCCTGTCCAAGTACAGGGAACCTCACAGGTACCAACAGGGCTACCAGCAGGGGTCGCAGGGGTTACCGATGGTGGAACCGGAACTCTTCAACGAGGCCACCGAGATTTTGGACTCCAGGTGGCAAGGGGATGAACTGCAGTATTTGGTAGCGTGGGAGGGGGAGCCAGCGTCGGAAAATGCATGGATCCCGGCAGAGGAAGTCACCAAGGAGCATCTGGTGTGGGAATTTCACGAACTATTCCCGCACAAGCCCAAACCATACCGTTGGCAACTAAGAGACGTGTTTCAGCCCACAGACTCGGAGGAAGGGGACTTCTGGGGTTTCCCACCATCAGGGGGGAGTGAAGGGTACCCAATGGTAGGAGAAGGGACCGAGAGTGCAGAACCCCTTTCTCCACCCATGGCCAGGGAGGATTGGGAAGACCTGTTTGCCTCATCGTCCAGTGGCGACACCACAATATTCTTAGGTTTCCCTTCCTCCCCTGACACAGCAGACGAGTCTTGGGGGGAGCTGGGAGATCTAGCAAGGGACTCCGAAACCAATCTGCCCCAACCAGGTGTGCCTTTTCAGGAGGGGAAGGGGGGCTTGGAAGGGGGGATGGATGTCAGGGGCTGGCCGGTTTCCGAAGCGGTGCCAGAGGAGACAGCTGACCTAGATAGGGCTCCGCTGACGCCCGAAGAGTTATTGAGGGTCTGGGATCAGGAACAGGCACAGCCCCTGCTGACGCCAGAGCAGGTAGTGCAGCAATGGGAGGAAAGCTCCACCAGAGCGCTAGCACAGCCAATGGGAAGGGATCAGAATATGGAGACCGAGGAGGAGTTGAGGCTTAGAGAGCCTACCGGAGCATCAGACACCACAAGCGGGGAAGGTGAAAGCGAAAGGGAAGGGGGAGCCGTAGGGCTGCCCAGGTCAAGGGCGCGGAAGCGGAAAAAGGAGAGGCGGAGACTAGGCTTTCCGAAGCTCCTATGCTGGGGGCGGAGCCGCAAATCCGTACTAGAAGGATCTGACTCCGAGGGGTCGGATGCATAATCGCAAGGTCTGGATTATCAAAGTTATGAAATAAAGTGATTAGTTTAGCAGACTGCGTTTTGTGGATGCTTACTTCCGAGGAGACACCCATCCGTCTCACACTATGGATAGGATGGAGATACGTTTGAATGATGCCTTGGATAGGATGGAGATACGTTTGAACAGGATCATATCAGAGGAACCAACAACAGGATGTTCCCACGCTGCGAAGCGTGAGAACCAAAAAGAACTTCTGACTTTGAAAAAAAGATTACGCACCCGGCCGCATGATGTCAACAAAAAGAAAAAGAAAGCTAGAAACCATAAGAGGAGAATCATTAAGAAGAAGATTTTCAAACAGGATGAGAAAGTAAGAATGGATCTCTGGGACATTGACGTTGTAAGAAGATTGGGAAAGCAAAGAAGAATGCAACAGACTGTTCCCAAAGAAGTTTTGCTGGCCCATTCAGATCGGACATGGGTGACACGGCGGGTGGGTGTGGGGTGAGAGTGGGTATTTTTTTTTCTTTCTTGGATTGATTTGACGGCTTGACCAAAGTATGTGGATTTAATTTCTGGTATGGTGGGAATTATAGAAGCTATATAAGTTTTGTTGTGGAATATTTGAAAACCAGGTTCTGGGGCATGGGGGGAGGGGGGGGAAAGCAAGTTAAAAAAATTAGGATTTAAGGCCGAGGGGAAAATTAAGATTAGAAATTGCGATAATGAGAATGTTATAAATTAGGATATTATGATGTTAGGAGAAAAATGTTTAGAAGATGATATGTGTAAGTTAAGTTAAAAAATTAGAAGATAATGTATAAATACCAAGATAAGAACCCGTGAGCCAAGAATTATCTATGGATTCAGCAGTGAGAAGCTGTGGAAGCCATTTGATAAAAGTTAGTAATATAGATGCCTAGTCTGGAAAGGGACCAGGTACAAGCAAAGTGAGGGTTGTGTTTAGATGGTTAAATGAACAATGTTAAAAGATACCTCCGTGAGAGGGGGGGGGGAAAGTTATGTATTGTTTCTCAATGTGAGAGGTGGGAAACAAAAGAAATTTAACCATGTTGTAATGTGCTTATAAAATTGGAAAATCAAATAAATATTATTTAAAAAAAAAAAAAAGATAAATAAGTACCGCTGTGGCGGGAAGGTAAATGGTGTTTCTGTGCGCTCTGGTTTCCGGCGTCACAGTGTTCTTTTGCATCAGAAACGGTTTAGTCATGCTGGCCACATGACCCGGAAAGCTGTCTGTGGACAAGCACCAGCTCCCTCAGCTGAAAGTGAGATGAGCGCCACAATCCCATAGTCACCTTTAACTGGACTTAACCATCCAGGGGTCCTTTACCTTTACCTGTACCTTTACGTAAGTAAAATATATGGATGTATACCTGGTCATCAATCTCCTTTTCTCACTTGAAATTCCTCAAATGTTCTGCCTTCAAAGGAACTCCTAGTTTGATTTCAAATTTCACTTGCAGTAAAAATTTCAGTAGCTACTTTATGGCAGATAGATTGGACACATTTTTCTAGCAGTCATGTATTTTCTGAGTTCTTTTCTATTTTCTGAAATGCTGCAATTTTATTAGCCACTGGACTGAAACAAAGATTTTTTTTTACTGCTTATCATAAATTGAATGTGTTTAGCAACTCTGCCATATAGTCAATTGCATACAAATTGAGAAGCAGCTCCATTTATAACCATTTCATGAGTATGCAAACACACTGCATCAGCAGGAACTCAGCTTTTTAATATACCACAGAAAAGGCTTTGAGAGCATCAAAGTCAGTGGAAAGATAGGTGTAGATAACACCTGTGGTTTTTTGTTCTTTTTAACAATACCTAGTTTAAAATATCAAAATAACTCTTGTAAATTTCTCAGGGGACAAAAGCTTTATGCTTCAAATTTTCTTGGCATCTAGAGTCAAAAATATGAAGGCAAAGACGCACGAAAGAGAGGTATGATAGTACTTGTCAAAAATGAGCATATAATGTACTATTAAGAGATAGTATATTAATGAATCATAAAGCTCAAGCAATATGAGTGGGTAATCTCTAAACTTTCTTTCAGAGCTGAACTGAGGATTCATTATGTCATTGTTTCTCTTTACATTTTTTTTTCTCTTTGGGTTCCTCTGTGTTCTTTTATTGTACCCACCTCCCAGTTTTGTTGTTGAGGCAGAGTAGGCTGCAAGTATTCCTCAATAAATAAATGATGGGTGGGATTCAACTAATGGGTCCCATTAGGGGAAACACTGCACAAGGACTGCCACTTGTTCAATGAGACTGCCCCCCCTTTCCTTATGCTCCTTGCCCCTCCAAAATTTTGCGCAGGGGGGTCAGGAGAATCACCAGAACAGTACAAGGGGAGAGAAGAGGGCAATGCTTCTCCTGATAAATTCCTCCTGATTTCTGTAAGAAATGAATGCCCCAGCATTAATGCCTATGGAGGACAGCTCTACCCCACCACATCCATAACCACCGAGCTGAAAACCCCACACAAAGCTTTCCTTTTTTTTCCTCAGTCTCACTCAAAACCTGTATTGCTTCCTTCACATTTCACTAGGGGGAAAGGAGAGAAGCAAACTAGCTTTCACTTTCCAGCAGTGTCTCCAGCTATTTCCTAGTTGGCCATGTACCTGTAATTTCCCTGCCAAAAATGTGACAGGCATGTGTTGCCAGTGTATATTGAAAAAGTCTCCATCAGTTGCTCTGGCTTCATTGACCCTCTCCCATTCAAATTCCCAAACAATACATAGTTAACTAGTCATAACACAAACATTAAAAAGTTTTTTAAAACCGAAACACCGCACACACCAACAAACATATTGAGGCGGCGGCGACGACAACGAAGAAGAAGAAGAAGAAGAAGAAGAAGAATTGTTCTTTTCCTTTTCTATTCCCCATTCCCACTACAGTATGATATATATCTCACTTCTTTTTGTGTTGCAATGAGCTGATAAAAGCGCAGGCCTGGATCCAAAGATCTGATCACATAACCGGGGGGGGGGGGATGCTTGGGTGACAGGTAAGGGTGGGATTAGCAATTCCTCATGTGCAAGTGTAAATACTTCTACTTGCACAAGTTCTACTTGCTATTGTACATTTTAACTATTTAAGATTTTGTCTTAAGTCTCTCTCTGACAGAAAGGCTATAAATGTCCAAATTTACTAAAACAGAATAAAATAAAGTGAATCATTGGCTCTAGGTCCATTTCAACGGCATTTCCTATTTATATCAATGGAGGAAAGCTGTTGCTTCCACTCAAATAGATGTGTCAGTGCTTTCAGATGGAGCTCATGGAATACATGCAAAATACTGCATCATCAAAGAATTGATACAGCTATTTTCACTTAGTAGCATTTCCTCTACCCCAAAGCATTTTTAAGCTAAATATAGTTTTTATATATAGTGATCTTCCAACTTCTGATAAGTAAGAATCAAACTATTGTCATGAAAAAGAATATGCAACTACAGGTGAGATTAAGAATGTACAGGACATTTCAGTTGGCACTGTATGAATAACCAAATATTCATAACTTGCCTATCGTGCCTTGCTATGGATTTATGTATATCAGAAAGAGAATAAAGCTTTTGGATGACATGGCTCACCAAAGGCATGGAACATTAAGCTTATGAGACCTTGGCGGCTCCGCAAGGTGAATTGAATGCTATGGTGATTTTTCTCTTGGCCTCCACAATGAATCTTATTTCACTTTGGTGTCTCTTCTTTTCTCTATCGAAAGGAAGAATCCAGAGAGTCTCAATTCAATTTGCAAATTGTACAAATTTGCCCATTAACTAATTTGTCATTCAGCAAGGAAACGAATCAGTTTTTATTGCTCCTATTGATTTCACTGTGATAAGAGTTTTCAATGCATTTCACTTCAGCTGAAGCAAAATTGGGCATGCCTTTGCATTAATGTTCAGAATTTTTCTCACATACGCATGTACAGGCATGCAATATTTGAAATCAGTAGAGTTATGCCAGAATTACATTGATTTTAATGAAATTAGCTCCTGGCTTTGCTGCTACAGGTAGCCTTTTACTCATGCAGGTATTCTGGGCGAGTGATTAAAACTTTTGAAGAAAAGAACCCATATCATCTCACTAATTGTTGTTGAGCCTATCCCTTCAACGTTAACCAGGAATACCAGGTTCCTGGAAATGTATGACCTTCCTATATTTTGAGGATGTTGTCTTTTTTCCCATTACCCTCCTGGTGCCAATCAGGTTACCTTTAATAGGTAAAGTATAACAAATGACAGTTTCATTACCATGGTAACATACTTTTTCTTACATGCGATCAAGCTGCCTGGCTTTTTTCCCTTTCTTATTCTTCGCTTTGTTTTAGAAGAATAAAGACCACAGATGTAAGGAACGTGGGTTCCCTTTGCCATATAATACATGGAAGAAACACATTTAAGGAAAGGATCTATACCCTAATAATAGAATATGCTTATACTTAATTACTCACTGCTGCTATTTTGAAAGCATAATGCTGTAGACAAACAGGGTGACTCCCTGCTCCATGGAGTAATTAATAGTGTTGTTTATTGTGCTATAAGTTTTCTCTTTTTGTCAGACACAATTTGTTAAGTAAATTAGAAGCTGAAATGCATATGGGCTTAAAGATAGCAAATAATAAAGCATTACCAAGGATTTAATGATACTGAAATAGCTTGAGGGAAAAATAGCATTCTGATGAGAAACAGTTGCCATGGTAATGAGTTAAAACCTCCAATATTTAATATGTGCACAATTTTGGAGCCTCTAAATTTCTACCTATGTTTTCAGAAGCAAACACAAACAGATGGGAGAACGTGAATTGATGTTCCACTATGGACAAAGTATCACCATCTTAATCCCGACCCAATCCACATTATTTAGAACTTGCACTGAAAAGCATGAAATCTGTTCAAAAGAAAAAGTGTTTAAGACTGGAGATCAAGATATCTCCGTGCACCAAAGCACAGACAGTTGTAAGCAGCTATATCCTGGGGTCATTATGTGGTATAAAAGTCCCTGTGGGAGGTCAGCGGCAGTGTGATTTTCCTTTTCTTCTTCTTCATATTTTAGTATGGATTTTATTAATAAGTAGAATTTACTCATTAAACAGACAGAGTGCTAGATGGAAGCTAAACTTGCATCCTGGGGCAAATTGTTAAATACCGGTACTAGTGCTGTGGCAAAAGTTTATTTCATTATTATTTTTACCTGTTACTGTCCTGAGACCTTCGGGTATAGGGCGGTATATAAATTCAATTAATAACAATAATAACAATTAATGAGAAAAGAGATTGCAAACAAAAGTTTTCAAAGGAAAGAAAATTTTGGTGAATCATTGTGGATGGGGTGCAGGATTTTTGTTGCTGTTGTTGCACTCACTTTTATTTGGGGACGGCCAAGGGATTGTGAGGATGTCCTTTCCTTCTACCAATATTTTCTCAGGTGATCTGGATTAGTTAGTTTGTGTTAGCTAGATAGGTTCATATGAAAATGCAAACCAAACTAAATTTCTCCCCCATCCCTATTGATTTTTGTGCTGCCCTGTGGAAAAGGGACTCTACTTCCTCACAGCACCTTACAAAATCACTCGAGGTTTTCTCATGAGAACAAAACCTGTAGTTGCTCCATATAAACAGAGCAACCACTTTTGCCCTTAAACATAGAAATGCTATTGTAAAATATTTCTGTGGTTGGGGATATATAAATATCCACCTTCATTTTATTCCATGCACTTAATAAATAAAGCACAATGTAATTGCTCTTTCGCTTCCATATAAGAGAATCGAGATTTTTTTTTCCTTGTTGTTCCAAACACACCCAGGGTATCTCAAATGGATTTATGATACAATAAATAATGACCAATAACTGAGCATCTGTATGATAAATTTTCAAATTATTAATGTCCATACCCGGCTGGTTCTCTGTTGTAATACTCTCCTAGGTACCTTAGATCCTCAGACCCACACCCATCATTTATAAATTTACCCAGGTTCCCACAAGCATCTATTTTATATATTAGTTGGTACTGACAAATTAATAATAATAATAATAATAATAATAATAATAATTATTCAGCCAGAACAATTGCTGTCAATTTACAATCATCTTACTATCTATTCTACCTTGCTATTTCCCCTTTTACTTGAGTTCCTTTTATTTCCTTCTTGTTACCACCACACACAGAGATAAAATTAACTGGGACAGGGATCCAGTGATTAAGGCTACAGTTTTACAGCAATTTAAGCTGGGTGTTAGCCCTACTGAATTAAATGTAACTTACTTCTGAGTAGACATGTACAACAATGAAACAAAATGAAGACAGGTTTATTTTATTAAAGATGACAACAACAATGACAACAGTAATACTTGTGCTTGTTTGTAAATTTTGGGACCAAGTTTTACAGGGAATCACAGATATAGTGGGCATACTGGTCTATTCAGATCCATAACTTTGTTTGCTGACCATCTTCACAAATGGATTTGCTTGTAGCCACTCAAGTAACCATTGTCAATGGATGGAGGATGAAATTGGCCTTTTCTCTTGATACCTGGTTCAAGAAGGTCGTATTTATTTATTGAAATATCTGAAAAACTATTATTACTAATTGAAATATCTGAAAAACTCACTCATTATTTTCCAGTTTCCAGGGGTAAAGCCAAACCTATGGATTATGCAGCTACATAGTGGTCGTTCCAAACACAAGCTTATGGCTGATGAGTTCTTGCAAAGTATAGGCTTGTCTGTATTCCATGACTTATTATTGACTGCTCCATTGTGCTCCCATGGAATCATGACCATATGATTGATACCATTGTTATTATCTCTCTGCAACATAGCAGCCAACTCCTAGGATCCCTTTGCCCCCCCCCAATAAAATATTTGAGGGGGGAGCCTTCCTAATGTGGATGGGCATTGCCAATCAAATGGTGTGTGTGCGCTGCATCTTGTGATTGATTCTTCAGGTGTGCTGCATCTTGTGATTGATTGATAGCTAAGCCCTGCCCCACCCCCCAATATTTTATTCAAGTTGGCACCCCTGCTCTGCAATAACCATTTTTCGACTCTATCCAATTTTCTTTCTTAAGTTGTGGACCATATGGTGTCAAACAGGCAAGCCATTGTTCATTTTTGTCAAACATTTGTATTGTTATATGTAGCAAAATATCATCATCATCATTGTTTTGTCTACAAATGGATACAGGAAATGGCACAAGTTAAGAAGCATAAGCTGCTTTAAGGAAAACCAGTTAAGGTAGAAGTGAATTTTTAACAGAATGAGCATTTACAGATTCTTGGGCAAATATAGCTACAGGTTAAATGTTGTGTGGAACCATCAGTTTAATCCCACGGAGAAGCAAAGCCTCTACAGTACGAAAGGGACTAGTATTGATCCATCCTTCCTCATAATGAAACAGACTTGTAGCTATATGTAACTTGCATCAAGAGATTCCCATGTTTATTGTTTTTAATTTATTAAATTTCTAAACCACTCTTTATCCGAGGATCACAGGGCAGTTACTTTATCCATTAAGGTTTCATATGCTACGAATCCAATACTCTTTTTGTGGTGTCCAGACCAAGCAAGTTGCAGGGGTGGAGGGTGGGGTGGCACCAGCCGGGTACATTTGTCCTGGGCATTGGAGGGCTTAGCTGGCATGGGGGGGGGGCTGCCAGGGACCAGCTGCTTTTTTGTTTGAGTTCATAACTTTAATGTAACAAGACTCCTGGATCAAGCCTCAGACAAGCTCTGCATGGCCCTGCAAGTTGCAGTTAGTTCTAATGGAAATCAATGGAACATGTCACATTGATTTCCATGAGAACTAAATGCAACTAGCTGAACTAACCCCCCCCCCACCTTACACAGGATCAGGTGAAGATGGATTAAGCAGAAGTATCCTTCTGCTTACCTCCACTGGCTGAGCCAGCCACCCAATCCTCCTGTCCCACTCTCGCCTTCTGCCTCAGTCTCCGCGAGTGGCTGGTCTGCAGATGTGGTGGTCGCCGCAACAAGCATCACCAGCATGGGAGGCTAAGTGATTCAATTGTGCCCTAAATCTAGCCCTGACCCTCACCCTTTATGTCATTTTGGAATTTGATTACTGGTAATTCTTTTTTAGCTGCATCCTGTAACTTGGGATACACACCCACACAAATGCACACACCCACACCAAATTTCAACTCTAAAGACAACTCTAATAGATGTAGTAGACTGATGTAGAACCAATTCACAGCAACGACATCAGATCCTGGGATTTCTTTCCCAATAACAATAAAGTTTAGCCTTGGGTTGTAAGTGCTTTCTTGAAAATATTCATGTTGAATTGACATGTTGGTCATTGCACAGTCGATGCCAAATTATTTAATAACTTTTAAACTTTTTGCTTTAGGGTTGAATAATATCTCAGCTTTAATATAGTCTTCCTTGCCAAGGGTTTTATTTATATTTGCTCATTTTCTCTTCTTGTAGCAAAACTAATTCATTACAACAGGAAATGCTTGGCTAAAGAAGGATGCTTTTGAAAAAGAAACTGAATTAGAGGCCAAAGGAAGCCCTGATACATCAGTAAAGAGCACACCATCTGCACTGCTGTGTCCCACTGGCTATAAAATATATAACCACCGTTCTTCAACTATACCGAAAAGGCTCTGCCTAACGGTCTCCAAAAAAATATGCTGCTTTATCTCAGCTGTTTTACAACCTTAAACAATAGGGCAGTCCTCCTGGGAAAGTGAATGCCAATATGGTATATGATTACTGCATGAGTTACCTAGGCAGAAAAATGTCAAGAAAAATATAATAGGCTTTGGGGGCAATGGGTCTTTTTTTTAAGTAGAAATGTACGATTGCTTCTTCTGACTTATTTACTCTGTAACGCTTTCCTGATTTAACAGCAACTAGGATAACAGCTAATCGGTTACACTTTACCAAACAAAACTCCAAACACTCTGCCGTTTAATAATAATTATTATTATTGTTTTGAAAAAGTGACCCAAATAATATGTTGCTCTATAAGGGATGTTAAATATACTTTTTCATAGAAAATCATCATCATCATCATCACCACCACCACCACACCACTATGTATGCTTAATGCTCAGGTAGATATCTGTAACCAGAGAAAGATTTCAAATCAACATGTGAAATTCAAGCTGTTTCTCCTTGCTTCAGTTCCTTCAACATTCGGTCTCCTCCATCTATCCTGCCCTCATTTTTCCCATGCCTCTAGGCACATTATCAGTTGGTTTCTACATCTCCTGAGCTTTCCTCCCCCTTTACTCCTTCACCCAACCACCCTATGTTTGTAAGATCAAAACAGAATAATATGTTTGTGTCTATCTTTCTATTATCTATCTATCTATCATCTATCTATCTATCTATCTATCTATCTAATCTATCTATCATCTATCTATCTATCTCTCATCTATCCATCTTCTATTGTGATACATCCTGCTAATACATGTTACATCCACTCACACAAAATATAAATGCAATCAAGGAAACCAATTGTTGCATTATGATGGCTTTAGGGAGACTGTTTCATAACTGTACACAAAATAATGAATCAGGAGGCAGTGGTATACTTCTCAGCTAAACATTCAGGGAAAGTGTATGTTAAAAGATAACTTGGTCCCTGCCCCCCCCCCAAGCAGGAGTAGGGAACCAGTTCAGGTGTTGTTGAACTACATCTCCAGTCATCACGTACTGTTGGCCATGCTGGCTGAGGCTGATGGGAACTGGAGTCCAACAGTTTCCATGGGGGGCCACAGGTTTCCCATTCCTGCTTGGTAGGATTATTAGACAGAAACTTGTTGAACTAATCTTATATACTAAGAAAGCAGCTATATTTTGAGCATTATGCACAGAAATTTATGAAAACAATATTCTCAAGATGGGAACCTGATTTAATGGTTTAATAATAATAATAAATTATTATTATTATTATTATTATTATTATTATTATTATTATTATTATTATTTACCCGGCTTTGGGAAGAAAGTGTGAGGGCTGGAGGATAGGGGCACCAAATGTTGCTGAGGGCTGCCCAAAAAGGCCTTGAGAGTCGCATGCAGCCCTCGGGCTATGCATTCGCCTAGACATTTCTTAGGCAGTGTGAGGAACCACATTCAAAATGGTGTCAGTTTGAGAATAACATCAGATAACCGTTTAGTCATTGAAACAAGTGCCAGAATAAGACATCAATAAGCACAGCAGCTGGCCAACTGTTTATGCTTTTAGGACCAGCTTTCTCAATCAAAAGCACAGACAAAAGGTAGAAGTGCATGGTGCTTTTTCAGTTCACTGAAGAAAATGATTTAAATGCTGCTGCCAGATTTCTCAGAGGAACAAATAATGCTGCCAATACTGTTTATACCAAAATGTATGATATAGGATGGGGAACACTAAACCTCATACTTCAGAGATTTCTTGTATTTTCTGCAAGAAGCAAAAAGTAAATTTTCACCCTACTCCTCACATACAGAACTGCAGATTGACTGATTTTATGATGGGGGTGGTTTGTTTTCTTTCTTCCGTTTTTCGTTGCTGAAGTGTTAGGTATTGATCACTTTGGGAGACAGAATGCAGAACTTCATGGATCAATGGCCCAATCCGATATTGTATCCTATGGATTTATGCGTCTTTCACGTTATCACTTTGCCTTGTAAGATTTAGTGTGTCATTTGGGTAGGTACAAGTAGGTTGTTTGATAATTTATAATGCAGTGCAGGAAGGGTGAAAGTAGGATATGAATCATGATGGTTTCCCCAAGTACTGGAATACATCTAAGAGAGGCACAAGAATTGCTTTCCACCAGGTGGGGGGATTCGGGAAGGTGGGCTTTATAAATATATGTAAATATATTTAATACAACCCAGTGAGGGTGAAAATAATAAAAAAAACATACAATTTAAAACAAATAAAAGAAAAATCTGTTTGTACAATGATAGGAAATAAAGAAATAGAACAATGCCAAGTAAAGATTTATAATTTAAAAAGGTAAGGAGGGAGACATTATAAAGGTTATAGGATTATAAATGTGTGGAAAGGGTGAAGAGGAAGAAGGTTTTCTCTGTCTCTTATAATACTAGAACCCAGGGCCATCTAATGAAGCTGAATGTTGGAAGTTTAAGGATATACATATAAAAGACCTTCACACATCACACCATTAAACTGTGGAATTCACTCCTGCAATATGTTGTGTTGGCCTCCATGTTAAATGGCTTTACAAGAGGATGAGACAAATTGATGGAAGATCGCTGCAAAAGTTGGGTGCTGCCCCCACACTCTGCCAAGTTATAGCAAGAGTGGAGATTATTGCAGCTTTAAGAAATATGGTTTATTTACCTGTTTACACCTTCAGTCTGCATGACGGAAGTCCAGATCTCACAGCATGGTCATTTCAAGAGGGGCTTGTGCCTCACAGCACTGCAGCCGTAGAATCCACGACATCTCTCCCAGCCATCCTTCAGCCAGCCTGCCCAAGATGAATCCCAGTCTTTGTTCTTCCCTCTTTTTCTTCCCAGAACATCTTGCTCAAAACTTGTCTGTCGAACACACACCCTATCAAATTGGCAACATCTGTCTACCCAGTCCAAAGGATTCCTCTCAGGTGGCCTATCAACCCCTTTTGTCATGTTAACAGATTTGCTCTTTGTTGGACCAGCCCGGCTGGCTTGCATAAATGAGCCAGGGATTCCTTGTCTGGCACAGTTCTGCAGCTTGTACTTTCATCCATATCCCAATTAATCAAAATCCTACCATTTATTAATTTATAGGGTCCCCCCCAAAAAAAAAATCTATAACACTATGTTCTACTTCCACTGTCTAAGGCAGTATGCCTCTGAATACCAATTGCTGAAAATTACTACTGGGGAAAGTGATGACTCTGATCCTATTTACAGATTCCCCATGTTTGGCCACTGTGAGAACAGGATACTGGACTAGATGGGCCTTTGCCCTGATATAGCTTGGGAATAAATAAGGCCCATGTGCTCATTTGTGGGGCACCCAAATATGGGAATTGTGCTGGACGTGATATGTATAGAGATCAATACCTGTTGTGGGATTATACTGCAAAAGGGGAAGTTCCCTGAAACATTCATAAAAGAGATTGCTAGGGAGTATATCAAGAAATCCATAATTATTTATTGAGTTACTATGCAACAAACCTTCAATTTTGTTAAGAATCAGCTAGAAGTAAAGCAGGTTTGTGGATTTGCATGTATGAAGTCCAGTTCACTGTGTACAGCGGTGCTTCCCTCAGAACAATTTTCTTAGCACTGATGCATTCAAACAATGCTGACAGGGTGCTACACCTTTACACTTTACAAGGATGGTAAAGTGGCTACGCTGGAACAAATGAGCTGCTCTGTTTTTGTTTTGCATTGTATTATGCAGTACATGGAAAACTGGAAGCTGGTAAGCACAATATATGTATTGTCTATAGAAAAGCAGCATATTTTAAGATGACAGGAGGCTGGAAATCAGTTAAGACAACCTAAATTGTGGTCATATAAAAAATAAAATATCTGACAGATCATACAGAGCCAGAGACTCAATAAATTTATTGAGTCAATGACTGATCCTATTTAAGCCAGTGTTAAAGAGGTAGCTCTATGAATAACAGTACACTTGAGCCTAGATTAACCTTAACATAAATTGTAGCACATTCAGTTTGCAGAGTTCTTATTGGTAATTCCAAAGTAAAACATTTGAAATAAGCAACTGCAGCGATGTTGCTGCAGAACTCAAACAGGGAAATTGGAACTGCTAAATCTATGGAGACTAATATACCGTCTAATGCAAATTGCTACATAAACTCTCCCTAGGGCCACCCCAGGAAATATTGCTGCTACATGAAAGGAGATACATACAGAACATTCTGGTAGTAAGAGCTGTTTGACAGTGGGATGCACTCCCTTGGAAGGGGGCGGATTTTCCTTCCAAAGAGGTTTTTAAGCAGCGGCTGGATGGCCATCTGTCACGGATGCTTTAGCTGAGATTCTTGCATTGCAGAGGGTTGGCCCCTTCCAACTCTATGATTCTATGATTCTTCTGGGCAAGTTCAGCCTCCCTCTGTATTTTATGCACAGAAGGTAACTGGAATGGTGGTTGAATCTTAATACAACACTGATGACTGGAGAACATCTTCTACTGCTGCCCACTTTGTTGCCACTTGGACAAATGTTGTGTGCATGATTCCTGCCTGAGTGCATTGTCTGGGCTCCCTCTCTCTGCCTGTTCACAGTTGGTGTTGTGTTGGGAGAAGGTGATGAAATGAGAAACAAGGGCAGCTCAGAAGGTCTGCAAAAAGTATCACCACTACTGGAGTGCCAGCTAGTGACTGCCAGGGAATGCACGCCTGCAATAACTACTGGTGGAGGCAGTGTCACAAGTAAAGGGGGACAGAAAGCCCAGACCCAAGCTTAAAATTAAATAATTCTTCTTATAATGACCAGCTGCTCAGGTGCAGATGATGCCTGATTGAGCTGATGGAATCAGCCCTGCTTCTCACCTTTCCCACTTTTTCCCCACTGAGGATCTCATTTTGAATTTCACGTTTTCTTGATGAGAGAGTTGTCAGTGTGGCCTTTTCAAAATGTAATCGAATTCAATTATCGAAACACCCTTCAGTTCAACATATGGTGTTAAAACATTTCCATTTCCTCAAGAGCTTCACAGTCGGCGTTGTTTGATTGTTAATAATACAAATCTCATTAAAACAATACAGTAATGAAATAGAAGATTCAGTTGAGAGATCAAGAGAATGCCTGTATGAACATGTGTGTCTTCAGAAGCTGGTGGAATGCCAATACAGATGGGGTTGTATTTCATCAGGGAGTGTATTCCATAATACTACTGCTACCAGTGGAGGCAGTGAAAGATGGGAATGCCTGGCATGCTCTGGTCCAGGGGGTCATGAAGAGTCAGACATGACTAAACGACTAAACAACAACCAGTGGAAAAGCCTGCCTCTGCATTTTCAGAAGCCAATAATCATCAGACTGTGGCAAGGCTAATTGGGTTTCATTTGCTGATCTTAATGCCCTTACTGGGCAGAGGAGGAGGACATACTAACATTGGCCATTGGTTATCTCCACCTCAGTGCCATCCACCCTGTTAGGAACCCCATGGCCTGGACATTAACCACCTTCCACAACTGTCATGTCCAAGACTTCTACCTAATTAACAGGTACCCCTACAGCAACAGTTCACAAAACCTGCAGCAGAGGATGTGAAAAAGGAAGTGCTAAAGAAAACTACATTGAGGCATCAGGAGAACACCTGAAAGAGCTTGAGTATTTATTTAAAGCAGAAACGTTTTATTTGCAGTTTGATGAATTATGTATTATAAACAGCTTCAAATCTCTGAGAAAAGCAAGGTAAAATGCTCTAAATAAAGAAATGCACATAAATCATTCCTGTTTTAGGCTCGCTTTGCTACCACACAGTGGCAGAGATGGCAACACTAGGAGACAGGACGCAGGTGGTAGGACAAGTTCAAAGACGGCTCGCATGATATATATTACAAGTCTAGTGCAAATTTACTATGGTTATACTGGAGATGTCTGATAGCAAAGGTGGAGGTTTTGAATGTCCTCTGCTCTTTTCTTGTGAGGTAAACATGATTCAGAACAAAATCTATTGAGAAGACCTTGCACCGTCTTGAAATGTGGGACTTTCATAATTCTTTTGGGATTGTTGTTTCATTTTTATTATAAGGGAAATGGTCATGATCATACACATCTCAGCTATGATATTCTATCTCTCTTCCTTCAAGTTTGTTTCTGCATTTCTTCACAGTGTGTCCATTAGAAAACAGATGAAAACAGATTTGGGTGGGTGGTCCTGGCAATGGGTAATGCAGCCACACTTGCCCAATGACATTGTGTATACCAAGATCACACTAATCACTTCCTTCTTCATTCAGCTGGGGCATAGACTCATAGAGTTGGAAGTGACTGCAAGGGTCATCTAGTCCAACCACCTGCAATGCAGGAATCTCAGCTAAAGCATCCATGACAGTTGGCCATTCAACCTCTGTTTAAAAACATCCAAGGAAGGAGAGACCACCACCTCTCGTGGGAGTCTGTTCCACTGCTGAACAGCTCTTACTGTCAGAAAGTTCTTCCTGATGTTTAGTTGGAATCACCTTTCTTGTAACTTGAAGCCATTGGTTCATGCCCTACCCTCTACCGCAGGAGAAAACAAGCTTGCTTCCCCCAGGTGATAGCCCTTTAGATATTTGAAGATGGCGCTGTGGGTTAAACCACAGAGCCTAGGGCTTGCCGATCAGAAGGTTGGCGGTTCGAATCCCCATACAGGGTGAGCTCCCGTTGCTTGGTCCCTTCTCCTGCCAACCTAGCAGTTCGAAAGCATGTCAAAGTGCAAGTAGATAAATAGGTACCACTGCAGCGGGAAGGTAAATGGTGTTTCTGTGTGCTGCTCTGGTTCGTCAGAAGCAGCTTAGTCATGCTGGCCACATGACCTGGAAGCTGTACGCCGGCTCCCTCGGCCACTAAAGCGAGATGAGCGCCGCAACCCCAGAGTCGGTCACAACTGGACCTAATGGTCAGGGGTCCCTTTACCTTTACCTTTATCATATCTCCTCTCAGTCTCCTCTTTACCAGGCTAAACATAACCAATTCCCTCAACTGTTTTTTATAAGGCTTGGTTTCCTGACCCTTGATCATCTTGGTCACTGTTCTGCACACCTTCCAGCCTGTCAATATCCTTACATTGTGGCTCCCAGAACTGGACACAGTACTACAGGTGTGGTCTGACCAGGGCAGTATAGAATAGGACTATTACTTCCTTTGATCTGGACACTATACTTCTGTTGATGCAGCCTAGAATAGTGTTAGCTTTTTTTGCTGCTGCATCACACTGTTGAATCATGTTAAGCTTGTGGTCCACCAAGACCCTAGATCAGTGATGGCTAACCTTGACACCCCAGATGTTTTGGAACTACAACTCCCATCATCCCTAGCTAACAGGATCAGTGGTCAGGGATGATGGGAGTTGTAGTCCCAAAACATCTGGAGTGTCAAGGTTAGCCATCACTGCCCTAGATCCTTTCCACTTGTACCCCTTCCAGGTGTCCCCAATCCTATATTTGTGCATCTGGTTCTTCCTGCCTAAGTGCAGAACCTTACATTTGTCCCTATTGAAATTCATTTTGTTAGCTTGCGCTGGGGGGGGGGGGGAACCAACCAGCCAATAAAAGAAAAGTGATGTTGTTTTTAATTAGCAGGGGTGTTGAAATCAAAACAAAACAAACAGCAACCCGGGAAGTGAATCAGCTACCTTTTTGCTATTAGAATGTAACAATGTTATATATTGTATAAATAAGGTTTCGTGACCTTTAGAGCCAGCTCAGAATCCAATAAATGACATCAGTCCTGGATCTGTCCATGGTGCTGTTTATTGGCACATATACCGGACTTCCATAATCATCTATACAATTTTATTTTTACACACAGAGAATGAATTTTCAATCCTTACATATTTACCATATTTTAAGAAGCTAGTAAGAAAAGCTAGCTGCCATGGTGAGAGGCTCTGTCTCTGAGCAAGGCCAGTTTTGTTGTGCTTGATCATACATTTTTGCTGCAAAAATATCCACATTTCCTTATTGAAGTGAGGGATTTGGGGAGGGTGTGATTCCATTTCCCTAAGGTATACCACCACTTCCTCAAGATGTTATTAAAGAGTGTCGGACCTTGTGAAGATATGTTAATAGGAATGAAGTTTTAATGCATATGGTATAAAGCAATGTACTTTATACATTTGGAAGTTTTCATGCTAGCTCAATGAAAGGGTGATTTAACTAGGACTGGGACCTTAACAGACAGGTCTGAGGACAAGTTGGCAGTGGAATACTCAGTATTCAAAAGAGGGGTTGAAGCTATACATATTTTGATTGGTGGATGTAAATGTGGAATTTTCAGTTAGACAGCATGCTTGTCTGGGGCTGGACTAGTGGAGGCAGGCAGGCAGACAGACAGGCAGACAGACAGACAGACAGATGCTGGCCAACAGGAGAGTTCAAGGAGTTTGAGCATTGTGATTAAGCAGGAAAAAAGAAGCCAGACAGAAGTGGACCAGGGGATATGAAAGAAGAAGGTTGAGTAGTTTGGTGGCTGAAGATTAGCTGAAGATAGCCAAATCACTTGGCTCAGACTGAACTATTTCTTATTTTTAAGAAATAGTTTATACACGGAAAAATATGGTATTCCCTGAAATCAGTATCAATGAAACCTGAGACATGATGGAAAATGAAAACTGTATTTTTATTAACAAACACTCCATGAGGGGAAAAGCTGGAGTGTTTCAGTATTAATGACACAAACTTATTTTCTGTCAGAAGCACTTTTACTTCTAATTTTTTGCTATTCATTGAATATAAGCTGTTGGTAGTAAAAGTGACAGTAGCAGGTTTCTCAGTTTTAGAATGGCTGGGATGGTTCTACAATGGGCATGTTACATTCTCTGTTAAAACCTGAAAATCTACTTATTCAGTTAAAATACCGACGACGACGATAACAACAACAACAACAACTTGTATCTATTCATGACCTTCAATCGGATTCCCAGGGCAGCTTACATAAACATGGAATAACAAGTTTCAAAAATGTGGCATAGAATAAAAGCAACAGCAACTGTGAATATAGAAAAGCAGCAGAAAATAATTTGGCAGAGATTTGCCTGGAGAGATGGCTTAGTATATATAGCAAGGAGTTAGGACAGAGCCTGGGAGAGTCACATAAAAACAAACAGGTAAGATTTATTTATTTAAAATTATTTGTAACTCACTGATCCTCCCTAATGAGATCAGGGCAACATACAGTAACATAATGCTATAAAATACAAACAAACAATAGAAAACCCAGTTAATGTATGGAAGGAAGGTTTTCTGGGTGCTATTGTAAATGTGCAGAAGCAGGGAGTGATGATAAACCAAAATGGAAGAGAATAGATAGATAATATTTTTAATTCTTCATTGCTCATACCTATAGCATCTTTAAGATAATTCTGCAGGGCTTACAGTACAATCCTAATATTGTATACTCCGAAGTACTATTTAATTCAGTGGGGTTTATCCCAAGGTAAGTGGGGTTAGCATTGCCATCTTTATTGTACAGTGGGGTGAGGATAGACTATTATTAGAACTAATTCTGTTTAAGAGATTTGTTCTCAAATTTACAATGGAAACCAGGTATAGGAATGAGAAAGTATGGAATGAAAGAAAGAAAGAAATGTCAAATGAAATTAAATCAAAGCAATTATCTCTTTCTTAATGGGTATTCTAGGATCTGCAAATCTTCAAAAGATGAGCTGATGCTATCGACAAACACTGTTCAAAAATCATGGAGGCTGCAAGTTAACTTTCCTGCCTTAACTTGCACAATATCTTTGCAATCGAGGGACATAGCGGCTGGACTCTTGCCGAAGGAGTGTGACTGCCCAGACGCCAGATGACAAATGTGGTATTTCTAAGAGTACAAATTAACATCTCTGTGAGCATAGCACAAAAGATAGAAATCTGATGTGGAAGAAAAACAATAAATGAAAAAGAAAGGCAATGCAGTTGTGGGAGAAAAAAAGAGTTTGTTCATAGGAAAATGATGCAAGGGATATGGGGATCATGGTCCTGACTAAGGATGGGTAAATCTGTTGGTTTTGGTTTCTGTCTGCTTCTCATTTCTTCCAGTCCTTAGTGAAGTTCTCATTTCCAAATCAGTTTGTGATTATTGTGATTATTATTATTATTATTATTTAGTCCTCATGAAAATTTATCAACATTTTAGTGCTCAAGTATCACATTATTGTGTGCATTTGCTTAATATACATCTTTCTCCAAGAGATTTGTCCTAATATAATGAATTGCTATTTGTTATGTTTTGAGGCACACTTTAATAATAATAATATTTTTTTTTTTTTTATTTGTACCCCGCCCATCTGGCCAGGTCTCCCCAGCCACTCTGGGCGGCCTCCAACAGACACCAAAATACATTAAAATATCACAAATTAAAAACTTCCCTAAATAGGGCTGCCTTGAGGTATTTTCTGAATGTCAGATAGTTGTTTATCCTCTGATGGGAGGGCGTTCCACAGGGCAGGCGCCACTACCAAGAAGGCCCTCTGCCTGGTTCCCTGTAGCTGTGCTTCTCGCAGTGAGGGAACCTCCAGAAGGCCCTCGGCGCTGGATCTCAGTGTCCGGGCTGAACGGTGGGGGTGGAGACGCTCCTTCAGGTATACAGGACCGAGGCCGTTTAGGGCTTTAAAGGTCAGCACCAACACTTTGAATTGTGCTCGGAAACCCCAGTGTATGCATTTTTGTTCACATTCTTTGGCTGGGGAACTGCATTGCAAAATGTGGAGTACTGTGAATTGTTTCAGGAAGCAAAAATTGGGCGGGTTCACCTTTAAATGTTGGCTGTTTCAAATTTCTCCTCCATTTCTAGTCCTTAATTTGATCTTCATGGTATTTGTGGATGCTTGTGTTTAGATAAAAAGCAAAGCAAAGAGATGGTGAATTCTGAGAAAAAAATTAAAAGATGAATTTCAAAGTGACACCTAGTTTGGCCTGACAACCAATATTTTGAAGTTTTATTTTAAACAGATTACAAATACCACATACATGGCTGGTAAATTGTGCCAATGAGCAGAATTAAAAGGGCAGGAGCTTAACTGGACCAACAACCAATTAAACTGTGACCCACCATTTGGTTACAATTTGAATTTCTAAAGGTGTTCTAATGTTCCAGCCCCCTCCCCCCCAAAAAACCCTCAGGAAATTCCTTCCTGTTTCATATAAAGGGAGAGAGAAAATTATGTATTTTTGTGCTATTTGTGTTAGTAAACCATTCTGAGATCCTCAGATGAAGGGCAGTGTAGAAATGATAATAATAATAATAATAATAATAATAATAATAATAATAATAATAATAATGTGTTAGAAACATGGGCAAAAAGTGTTCAACTTTTAGCACAGAACTATTGCCTGAAAACCTATTGCTACTTTGTACTGAGAAACGTAGAAACAGCTAAACAGCATAGAACAAAGTATCACCTGTGCATAAATGACAGGTATCAAATCCCCCTATTTTATCCCATAAATCTACCACTACCACATCCATTTCTGTCTACAGAGCAACAGCAATGCTGTAATTCTGGAAAATGGCTTTTGTCTGTGACATTACCCATTTGACAGTTCCATTTGATCTCCAGGTTTTGTCAAGCCCAACTTCTTTCTGGAGCCAACAAACTTACCTGTAGAATCTTATTGTAATTGAAGAACAATTTCATCTATATAAACTGCTTTCTAAAAAGCTCACCACATACTAATCTGGCACATGTTTATGGCGAGGAGGATCACAACATGAGATGACCCAACGGTTCATTGATCATTTATATAAATGCTCCTCAAGTCTCTGAAATATGCTCTAGACACTTGCAGTGATTTATTACAGTTTATAACTGTGTTGACTTTAAAACAGAAAGCTTAGTTCACAAGTTTTTTCAAATGTCAACATGTCTGCCAGGATGATGAACATGAATTTATGTCACTGCATTACCTCATGGTCCGCACTGCCTCATGGTTTGCACTTTGGGTGGTGGAAATAAAAATTTACCTCACCACAGTTCCCCCTACGCCATGGAAATCACAAAGCAAACTAACCTCATTTTTATCACATTTCTCATTTATGGACACAGGAGCAAACAATCTGTTCTTGAAAGCCCATGCTCTACACATCAGCTCCATAAGTCTGCCTACCCATTCCCCCACCCCTGATATAGGAATAAATGAAACTGCTTTATACCACAGTTCCTTCTACCTCATAATATTTGGGTGAGGAAGCAGTGGTTTCCAGATATTGCTGGGCCATAGTTCCCATCATCTCTGACCATTGGCCATCCTGGCTGGGCCTGATGAGCAAAGTCCAATATCTGGTGGCTTCAACTTCTGGTCTCTACTGACTGCTGGTAGCTCTCCATGGTTTCAGACATGGTTCTTTCCATATGCTATCAAAAGGTGTTAGAAATTTGAGATCTGGGTGGCTGTTGATTTGTTTTATTTGAAATATTGTCAGGGTACCAAAATGTTTGTCAAACATGACGAAAAAGACATTTACCTATAATAAGAAAAACCCATTTCCACAGACCAATGCTTTGGTGCATATCAGTTGTGATTCTCTGTGTTGGCCTATGATGGAGATTTTACTCCTGTTATTCTCCAATAAGTAAGAATGAAGCTTTCAGAAACCAAAGCTTAAGCTATTCGATATTGAGTGTGTTCATTACTAACAAGTGCATTAACATGTGAAATAGAAACGTTTGGGAAGCATTTAACATAGCACTAAGGAGATTGCTCCTCAGCACTAGCATTTCTGTTTGCTGGATGGAACAATCTCATGTCTATTTCCCCCATGCTGTTCTGGGGGTAGTCTTTACCCTTCCCCCCGGGCCATTTTGGGGTGGCTTGGGGGGCACAGGGGGAGGAGAGGAGGAAAGCACTATTGCACTAGCAAAATCATTGTTCCATTTGTTGAATCCAGCCCATTTTGTTCTAATATACTCATTTTCCCTCCATTCTGCGCTTTTTATATATAGCTGAGAACTGTGTTGCAAAATACAGAAAAAGGCAGTGACATTCTGATCCACGTATCCAAAAGGAACAAATTAGGTCAGATTGCTTTAAAATATGGACCGGACAAAATTCCCCATCCTATCTGTAAATTCCATCTTAATTTTGTGGATTTTTAAAAATAGAAATCATGTTCCTGATTCCTGCATCTAGCCCCGGTGACATGTCAGCCGGACAGCCAAATAAGAGTTCTGCTCTGATGCTAATGTGAGCCCATCAGGGGAGTGAGACTGGCAATGGGAGTGTGCTGGGCAGATAATACACCATAAAAAGCAGAGGGATAAAGTACCTTACAGCCGCTGCCTATGCTTTCCCAATAAAGTCAGACAGAAGGGATGGAAATGAGAAAAGGGTGCACTTGCAAGGCAGTCATTCTTGCTTTCAGCACCCTTTATGGCTTTTCAACAGGCCACAAAAGGGCATTCCTTTAGAATATGAATCAGATATAGTCAAGGTTTCAGACAGTAATAGTAACCAGCACCAGACCTCCCTCTTTGGGCCCTAATAGCTTTTTCCACCTCAGTAACCTCTCCTGGTAAACAATGCAAGTGATTTTAAACAGCATTTCCCTTCTCTCCCTTTGATTATTATTCCAAGGGGGAGGAGGGTCTTGAGTAACTGTCAAAGATTTAGCAGCCATAAAGCAACCTCCCCCCCCCGCCCCGTTCCCTCTTTGGATTCACTTCACAAACACTGTGGCTTGGGTTTCTGTGAGGAATACATGATTGACACAGAACTGGAAAGAGTAAAAAAGGGAATTTTAAAGCTTGGGTATTCTCTCCCCTAAGTACATCCCTCAGACACACAGGGCGATGATATTAGTTGGGGTGGGGAGAGGCATTTTATCACTGTCTCCGGAGAAAGTGTAGAAAAGCCCATATGATTTATGCCATACTACCCTGTTCCAAATCATCGCCCTTCAAGCGCCTTCAATTGAATGCATTTGCAATCTAGATACAGGCTTTCCCAGGGCAAAAGAATATATCCCAATGTATCATGCCTCCACTATCACTTGCTCAGAGTACTTGAATGATGGATACTTGTCAGTCAAATGTCTTTGAAATGTCTAGCAACAGAGCATTTGTGCCTGCCCCTGTGATTCCCATGGCTACAAATCAGCTCTGAGGTTGTGAACTGGTACAGCGCGCATACAGAGCAATGGCATTTCTTGCTTTCTCAGCATTAATCTGCTCCAGGATCTGTAAAGGATTACGACAATGGTAGGGGTAGCAGCCCACATACATACTCTTTACAGTGGATTGGTTCAGCTCATTTTTTTATTATTTTGCCACCATTTACATAAGGTTTGGCAACACCTGATGGGAAAATCTGCTCTTTTGCTATTAATAGAAGCCCTTCAGAGAAAGGTTCAATTTGTGTGGCTTCTCCTGTTCGTGGGCAGTGTGAGAAGAGGAGAACATGAACACTTCCTAATTTTGCAGCTGTAAAGGGCAGAGAAAACCACACTGGTTCAGCTCATTGGCATCCCTGATTCAAATACCCCCCCCCCCAAGAATACTTAGATTATGTGTATCAACTTGAAAGTACTTGGGGTGGGGAGTAGAATATAATTTGCTTATTTTTATGTCACCTTCCACATGAAAATGTTATATTCACAATGTACTTTATATAAGAAGTGGTTCTAACTTGTTCTAACTTATTGATCCAACTGGATTGTATATAAAAGAAAATATATATATTTTGGATATTTTGTGCAGAATGTTTTTTTTCTCGGACAGAGTGGATTAAACTGATACACACAGAGAGAGGGGGGCTATGGATTAAGGAGATTTCTGCAGGGTGAGAATCCAATCAGTTTATTTCTACTAACTGAACAGGGAAGAGTAGAATAATAATATTATTGAAAACAGAAATTGAAGAAGGGAGGAATTATGTCTACATAGATTAATTAGAACTCAAAATTTTGCAGAAAATCTTATTGATATTCTTTTTCTGTATGGACACTGGCACAGGATTGACCTTACAACTAGTCTCAGGAAGCACTTTGTATGCAGCATATTTAATGCAGTGCTGGGTAAAAAATAGATTTCGCTCTTAGCAATATCTTGCTGATGTACTCAGGTAAAAGAAGATGTGAATTTAGGACAGATCTGGATAATGCAGAGTTAATATAGTCAAGGAAATCCAGCATTACATACATTTTTTTCTAGAGTGCTTTTTCTGAATTAGCTCAACTTTATTTCACAAGGGGGAAAGTGCTTTGAGGTGGCATGGAACCAGCACAACAAAGCTTTCTATTTAGCTGGCAGATAAATGGCATTTTGTGACCTTTGGAGGTACCTAAGGAATAAGGAGAAGGGCTTGTTTCTCCATCTGCAAAAAGTTCTTGGAAGAGAATGCCAGTGCTAAAAAGGAGCAATAGGTTGCTAGTGCTGCTCATAGGGTGGAAGAGCTCACAAGTTGGCAGTCACATTGAAATGGAATTAACTGGAAGTTTGCAGTGTGAGGTGTTTTACTGCCCCTTCCGCTCATAAAATTAAGTGATATCAATAAATGTTATTTTAATCCAAAGGAACGTCACAAAGCAAAGCTTGGCCCATGGAAACTGAAGAGGGCAACCCAAATGATCCAGGAGACGAAGCAGCTCCCCTCTTTGGAAAGGTTGCAGCATTTCAGACTTTTTAGTTTACTGAATAGGTTAAGAGGTGACAATATAAAAGTATATAATATCATGCTTGGCTTGGAAAAGTGGATAAATAAATGTTTTTACCTCTTTCTCATAACACTAGAACTCATGGGCATCAAAAAAGCTTATATTTGGTAGATTCAAGAAAGATAAAATTACCTCTTCACAGAGCACACATTTAAGCTACGGAATTTGCTCCTGGGGGAAGCAGTAGTGGCCACTGTCATGGAGTCAGCTTTGCCTGCTGAACAGCAGCCTGAAGGGGGAGAAGGCGGAGTGACTCCACGTGCAGCTGATCAGCCTTCAAGGACTCAGAGGAGAAGGCACTGATGAGAACCAGCTGGCTTCAGCCTTCTTCAGCAGAGCTTCCAGCAGCAGTCAGATGCTGGTAACAACGCTCGTAGATTCTGGCCCTACATTGTTGCTTCCTGCTCTTCTTGACCCTTGACCCCATAATAATTGGATTCCCTGACCCCTGGACCGTCTGACCATGTGGATTGCTGTTTGCCCAATCCTAGGACTGGGCCAGACTTCATATGTTGACTCTGCGTCCAGGCAAGTACGCCCCAGAGACTTTTCAGGCTCGCTGGCCTCCCAATCCACTGAGCTCTACACGTTGTTGCTCAGCCTGAGACCATGATAGCTTCCAGCTTGGATGCTGTTAAAAGAGGATTAGACAAACTCAAGGATGACAGAGTTATCAACGGCTGCTAGACATGATGGCTGTTCTCTGCCTCCATGGTCAGAAGCAGTCATGCTTCTGAATACCAGTGTCTGGAAACTGCAAGATGGGAGAGGGTTGTTCTGCTCAGGTCTTGTTTATGGGCTTCCCAAAGGCATCTGGTCAGTCATTGGCTTGATGTAGGATGCAGGACTAGATGGGTCATTGGCCGGATCCAGCAGACTCTTCTTATGTTAATTGCTGAGGGGAGTGGAAAGATATATGCACCTGAAATAGTTTACATTACAGAGGAACATAATGCTTTATTTTCTGGTGTTGAGTTAAAAACATAGAATCCATCATCAGAAGTGTGGAATGTCAGCAAATGATAAGAAAGGCATATCTATTATCCTTGCCCTACAAACTTCTAATTTTGTTCTAGTGACATTTTTATGCACAGACTGTTTTACTACAGTTTCTTGCACACCCACTTCCTAGAGAAAAGGCCTATAGTAAAACTTAATGGGAACTTGTAAAACAGACTAATGAGCTCACAGGTATGGGGAATATGCTATTCAGATACCAGCTGGATCCCTCCACAGCAAGCTCAAAGTTTACTAACACTTGGACACCAGTTCACAAAAGCATGCCTTTCTTACTGTTTAAATGGCAAAAAAATCTCATTTACCTTTTCCTTCTTTTTGGTGGCTGCTAATTAAATAGGTTATTCTGACAGAAAAGAGAGAGCGCCAATGTTGACTCATCTGCCAGGGTATCCTGCAGCTTTTTGCTTTCTCTACTCTAACAAAGTACAAAACCAGAAACTCAACAATCACGATGTAGTTATTGAACGAGTTGTCAAATTTCAGAATTACACACACAAAGGCAACTCATTAGGTGCCTTCTGCTGTAGTAAATAACTTGCTGACTGAATTAGCTATGCACTGCATGTTTCAGGGAATAAGCCTGACATCTACTTCCTTCCAACTTCTCTGTAGGAGCACAGGATTGTTTTTCTTGTTGGATTTGGTTTCTGTGAGCATCTCTTGAAGGAGCTGACAGCTTTAAACTGCCTTTCAAGGGTCTAAAGAAGAGGGGGTGGCGGAACACAATGGTGTCATCTCTGCAACAAATGAGGGAGCCACCAGTCCCTTTTCCTTTAAAACACCAAAGAAAGAAAGCTATGGGGATGGAGGGTGGACTGGAAGCCCTCCTAGTATTAAGAAGTTAGAGAGACTATGTGAGTCTTAAGGAGTTAATGATGTCATGTCAATGAATCTATCTTACATGTAAGGAGTCAGAAGTGACTTGCTGGGTGGAGCCCCTACACTAGCTTCCTCCTTTCTTTTAGGAGAAAATAAGTTTGGAAATGAGTATTTTTATTTTTCAACAATTTTTATTGATTTTCTTTTCTCAAAACAAGTATCCAATATCATTACTTAACATACATTTTCCAGTTTCCCCCCTCCCTGTTGACTTCCCTCAACTACCATTTCTGGTTTATTACATGAGTATTTTTCACACCTAAAGAAGTCTAGAAATCTTTTTTTATTTATTTTACAGGAAATGCTTAAAAATATTTAAATGCAATTATTCATGCAAATTTAAGGAATAAAAAGAGAGAGCCTGGTCCTGCACAGTTGTATCCAATTGCACATCTTAATTCATGGAAGGCTCATTGTCCCAGTGGGAGGTTTCATGAATGAAAGGGAGAGGGAAGTAATTTTTTTGGAAGTCCTTCCTTTCTCCTGCTGCATCCCCACCTACCCCAGGCTCATACCACTTCCCTAAAAATTCCAAAGGATCTCCAAATCCTCTGGAGCAGATTGGAGAAGAGCAGAACCCATCCCTCTCCTGCCATTTATTGAACCCTTTTCTGGATCAAAGTGCCTTCTGTGAGTGGGATGACACCACAGGACACACAACCCATAGAGAGATGCTGTGTAATAATCTCATTTTATATGACTTCTTCCAGGTTGCCAAAGATGCGTCACACAAGCATTTTACAGCAGAACCATGCAAATAATGCAGTTCATTCCTCTGGAGTAATTTCTGATTGGGTCTTTTATTTCCTTGTAGCCCAATGGCCCTAATAGCCCTCTAGCAGGATTTCTGCATCTAATGTACTCTTGAAAATTGCTATTTGTTTTGGTTGTTCACTTGCACAGATTTAGAATTTCTCAGGAGGGCCCAGAACCTTGTGAGATCAGCTTCTATATCTCCTTTATAGCCTGATTAAATTGTCTTCGCATGCCATGTTTTCTAATTCTGTTCTCATTCAAAGTGCTGTTATTTGAATGCTATCTAATTTGTCCGATGCCATTTATATAATGCAAGGGCCATTATTTGGAAGAGAATTACTTACATCCAGCTTATTAAAGACTCATTCGGTTGCATATATACCATTTCCCTCTAGGTTTCCCTGTGTGGTTATTAGCCATAACTGGTCTTTTCTGGTGTAAACAACACCACATATAAAGAATGATCTGATTTCCAACTTGTGCATTCCAATTTGTTTCTCTTATTCCATCTAATTCTTTTTAATGGCTTTCCCTAACAGCTTATGTAAACATAAATACTAACCTTTTGAAAACATTTTATGGACTCCCATTAATTCCTGAAAGCCTTTTCGACAGTACACACACCAGAGAGGTGCATTGTGCTTTCTGTTCACCTACACAAATAACACCGCAGAGCACCTTCATTTTAAGAGGGTTTTGTTAGCCATAATCTACTTGTAACAACTTGTTAACAAGTTACTGAGTGGTGTGGTAGTTGGGGTGAAACCCAGTGCTATCATTCTGCTCACATAATGGCTTTCGATCCAGCAATGCAGTCTGCTGTTGTAAAAGAAGAGTAGTTGATTTTCTCCAATGTGCTGTTCACTCTCTCATGAGAACAGTGGCAAGAGAGACAAATGGGTGACAATTGCCTCCCTTTCTTTGTCATTAGCGAGCACCTTTGCTGTGTCAAAAAAATAAAAAAATACATTCATAGTTGGAATGAGAACACTGGATTTCAACCCACACAATAGCCAGCGTGATGTCTTTGCGACAGTCACTATCACTCAGTTTAATCTACCCCACAGAGTGAGGTGCTGACCTTTAAAGCCCTAAACAGCCTCGGCCCAGTATACCTGAAGGAGCGTCTCCACCCCCATCATTCAGCCCAGACACTGAGGTCCAGCTCTGAGGGCCTTCTGGTGGTTCCCTCATTGTGAGAAGTGAAGTTACAGGGAACCAGGCAGAGGGTCTTCTCGGTAGTGGTGCCCACCTTGTGGAACGCCCTCCCACCAGATGTCAAGGAAATAAACAACTATCTAACTTTTAGAAGACATCTGAAGGCAGCCCTGTTTAGGGAAGTTTTTAATGGTTTTTTTTAATCGTGTTTTTAATATTCTGTTGGGAGGTGCCCAGAATGGCTGGGGAGGCCCAGCCAGATGAGCGGGGTCAAAGTAATAATAATAATAATAATAATAATAATAATAATAATAATAATAATAATAATGGGAGGGAATGGTATGAACCATATATACTGCCTTGTATTCCCAGGAGGAAATGTGAAATATAAATGTATACTTTTTTGAAGTGTCAAGAAAACAGGTTAAACAAGTAAAGCATTGCTAAGCAAGAAGAGCAAGGTTAAGAAACAGGATAAAGAAAGAGAGAGAACAGGTTAAAAAAGCAGTTCAAGTTGGACTAGATTTCAAATTCCTGGTACTATCTTCAAATTTACAGGTGCCAAGTGCTTGACATTTTTCCAGACCAGTAACCGCAGTGACTTTAACTAAGTGTCTGGAGGGCAGGAAACCTTGACTGACAACATTCATTATTATAATTGCTATATTGACAGCGGCAATCAAAGTGGTAAGAGCTGAAAAAGAACACAATTGCTGCTAGAGAATTTACTAAGGCAAATGAAGACTAGGATAGACATGACTTTAAATCATATTTCAACAAGGCAGTTCTGTAAAGTTTTCTGTGATTCTTCCCAACTAGTGTCATTACATCAAGCCGTAATGATATAGCTTGATGCAATGATACTAGTTGGGGAAAATATACATCCTGTCATATTGGCACACAAAATACAAGCATTCAATACAGAAAGATCCTATGTGAATTTCTAATCGAGAACATGCCTACTTAAGTAAATAGCCAGGGAATATTTCAAACATCTGGATGCTCAGAGCTCTAGATAACTAAAGGGGCTGTTTATATGGGTGAAGAGGTTCACAGTGAGGACACTCTGTGACTTAGATTAACAGGAGGATTTGGATAATCAAGATTTAGATAACAGGGTTTCATTAAATTTAGTAGATTGTGTACAGGAATCACTTAATCTATACTCAACAAAGGCAGTCCATGATGGAACACCAACAGTATTTTTTTTTAAGAAACTTTGAAATGAGATAGAAAAAGTGAGGCAATTCTAAAACATGGTGCAAACTTCTTGCAAACAGCCCAGTAGGGGAAATGTAGTTTGAGACTTTGATTTAAAAATTGCTTTTGAGTATTGTCTGGCAGCCTAATTATTTATATGCGGCTTTTTAAAAATCAAGCTACTACTATCAGATATTAGGTGCATGCTGAGTATGGAATTTGATTGGTTGAATATGGTATTTTCTATAGCAAAATAAGATTTTATCTCAAACATGTAAGATTCCATTACAAACTGTTTTAGGGAAAGGAATTATTGCTAAGACAGACTTCTGCAACCTGAGTTGACTGGAGCTGATGGGAATTGAAGTCCAAAACTTCTGGAGGGCACCAGATTTGAAAAAATATGAGCTAAGAAGTAGCTGAGGAAAATAAACCTCTAGTTTGAATTGAAATCACTAAGATGTTCTCATGTTTATCTATGTTGTTTCCTCATAAGTATGCAGTAAAATTGTAGCAGAAAAGTCATCAAAGGCTTCATTGCTCCTAATTCTTTTTAAACATCTAACATAAATCTTACTAGCACATTTTATACATGCCAGGTCCCATTTTTATTGAGACTGAGTAGATTTAAATACCAAAGATATTAACTAAGAGTTTCGCTTAGCTAGTTCTAAACAAAATGAAAGAACTGAGATATTTCCAGAATTATTCTCATTGCATTTCAAGTCACTCAGTATGAAATTGTGATTAGGTCATATAGTAAATAGCATTTTTAAAAAGCAAATACAAAACTTTGCAATTCTCAGCTTGCACAAACAAGTCATCTGCTATTATTTCTCCGTTTGCATTCATTCAGCTTCATTACCAAAGCTTTGCAATGGTGAAGAAGAAGAAGAAGAAGAAGAAGAAGAAGAAGAAGAAGAAGAAGAAGATAGACATAGCTGAACTTTGCCACAATGCTATTTGAATCCCAAGGTAGGTCCCACTGTAAGAACAATGTTTTGCAATTATTTCAGCCTATGGTTTACTTCTAAAACACCTGATGAACATGCAGTGGTACCTCGGTTTATTAACTTAATCCATTCCGGAAGTCTGTTCTTAAACCAAAACCGTTCTTAAACCGAGGTGTGCTTTCCCTAATGAGGCCTCCTGCCACCGGTGCCCTTCCACCATTTGGCTTCCATTCGTAGACTGAGGTAAAATTCTCAAACCAAGACCAACCACTATTTCCAGTTTTGCGGAGTTTGTAAATCATATCGTTCTTAAACCGGACTGTTCTTAAACCGAGGTACCACTATAAATCTAAGTGCATTGGCATAGCTATTGGTACAATCCGACTCAATCCATCCTAAGCATTTTGATGCCAGCAAAGAAAGACTTGGGGATCCAATCTATGTATCTCTCTTTCTGTGGTCAATTGATAATTGAAAGTGGCTATTTCTATTACTAACTACTTGTTTTGTCAGTAACATGCACCTGGAAAAGATGAAAGTGAGATAAGATATGAGGGTCATCTTCAAATATCTTAAGGGTTGCCACATGGAAAATGGACCAAGGTTGTTTTCTCCTGCTCCATAGGGTAGAACCCAAACAAATGGATTCAAGTTACAAGGAAAAACATTCTGACAGTAAAACCTATTCAATAGCGGAACAGACTCCCTTGGAAGGTGGTGGACTCTCCTTCCTTGGAGGTTTTTAAGCATCATCTGTCATGGATGCTTTAGTTGAGATTCCTGCATTGCAGGGAGCTGGACTAGATGAGTAGGTCAACCCTAAAGTCTATTATTCTATGAACGTATGCTGAACTAAAGAAAATAGTCTTAAACAGGTAGTCTACCACTGTCTGGAATTACAATTTTATGCAAAGCTTCTCCAGGAATATGTTAAATGCTGCTAGGGCCACATTGTTAGTCCCCGCCCACAACATTGCACATGCCTCTGGCCCTAATTCTTGCTGTTTTGTGTCCAGCACACATACCCACGTACATGTCTACAGCTGTACATGAGCAAGTGTCTCTTTGCAAGATAATGTGCTGCGAAACATATGAAGGGGCATGGTCACAATGCACAAATGTCAGGGAAGGGACCAGCAATGTGATTCCACTTCCACACACTTTAGAATACTCCTGGTCTGAAAAAAAACCAGGGCTTTAGCTTCTAGCATTAGTCATGCCTTACAAATGCAGAGAAGTTGCTTTATTAGATGTTCCAGCATTTAGATAGGTAGTGTGTGTGTGCGTGTGTGCAATATATTGAGATGGGGAGGATGGAAGAGTTATCATTAACACCCATATGCCCTTTTTGGCAAATACCTCATCAGTGCTGAATACTATATTAAATGATCACAGATGCATTATATTATTATTTTTATTGAACTGGTAATGTGTCACAGCTGGGCAATTTGTGCCTATGGGCTGTGATAAAGAGCCTTCATAGAGGATTTGTGCCAAAAATGATATGATTATGGCTGCCATGTGCCAACTCTAGCAGTTGTCCATTTACTCAGTTCCACAACCTGCTCGACCTCCATCATTCTGTTTCCCCCCTCCCTTTTTGTCAAGACTTCTGGCCTAGCCACTCAGAAATTAGGCACATACTGGAATTGTGTGACATAACCCTGTATGGGTTGGCTCTCAATCCGTAATGAGAAGATCATATGGATCCTATTTTTTCAAAGGGAGGAGGGCAAAGGTGACAGAAACAGCATGTGCTTTGCAAGCATAAGGTGGCTGGGATTTCCAGTTGGGTAGCAGGGCTGCGAAAGATCCCTGGCAGAGATCCTGGAGATCTGCCAGTCAGAGAAGACATATAGTGGAATTATCAGACCAATGGTCTGATTCTATATAAGGTAATTTCATATACCCAAATCACCCCCACATCAGAGCACTTCCTAGGGAAAGTCACATTTTCAAGCTATAAGACTCAAAAGAAGACACATGTATCGGACTTTCAGTGTGAAGAAGAAGAAGAAGAAGAAGAAGAAGAAGAAGAAGAGGAGGAGGAGGAGGAGGAGGAGGAGGAGGAGGAGGAGTTTGGATTTGATATCCTGCTTTATCACTACCTGAAGGAGTCTCAAAGCGGCTAACATTCTCCTTTCCCTTCCTCCCCCACAACAAACACTCTGTGAGGTGAGTGAGGCTGAGAGACTTCAAAGAAGTGTGACTAGCCCAAGGTCACCCAGCAGCTGCATGTGGAGGAGCGGAGACACGAACCTGGTTCACCAGATTACAAGTCTACTGCTCTTAACCACTACACCACACTGGGAAGAATGGTGCAAATGCATCAATCTATTAAGCATGTGGCAGAGAAAGCCCTGGAGGTTGTGCTGGGGAAGAAAGCAGAAGAAGTGGGTGCTGGAAGTGTGGTACAACATGCCTCCAGGATTTTTTTTTTGAAACAGGATTGATGATATCATAACTATTGTTAGCTACCCTGGGCATTTTTTTTAAGGAAGAGAGGGTTGTGCAGATGTAACTAAGGCATCACTTATCACAAGGGGTTCTGAATTAATTGCTCTGGCAAGTGAATGAGATGATAATGAGGCTTTCAAGTTTGTGACAGATTGGCATAAAGGGAGTCAGAGAATGAGGAAAATAATCAAGCAGAGGTTGTATACTTCTTTCCTTTTATTTGACGAGGTTCCTGTTTCACACTAGCATTTTAAAGGGTAATGTTTCTTTGCAAGATTGCTTGCGTTTTTAATTAAAAGGTAAATGTTACATTTCAGCTGGCTTTTGTTGGAGCTTTAAAAGTTGAATCTAAGCAGTCAAAAGTAAACAGTAGGCACAACATCACAGTCCTGCTGATCCTCATGCTATGTTATACTTCGCTGTTCTTTGGTGTTTACGTGTGTGTAATAATGGCTCAAGTACACAACACCTTTCATTTTTGAACTTGTGAGAGAAGCTTTCAGGGCTGCCATGATGAACTCCTGCAGTTCAAAATTTACCACTAAACGATTACATGTTTCACACATTACATTCAGAGAGTGTGATAATCAGTTCAGCTGCAAATTTGTGCAGTGATTCATGTGCAACATTCAGTGAGTGTACAGTTTGTGTATCTGTGTATAAAAAGCAAACACTTCTATGGTGTGTAGAAATTTCTTGTACCTTTGTGTTCATTGTAATGTGTGAACAAATCTATTATTTTTAACTGCTAGCAGTTGATGAAACAAAACCCAGTAAAGTACCCTTCCCAAAAATTAAATATGGGAATAGCAAGAAGTTTATTCTTTGTTATATTACTCACATTTACTATAGGGGTGCTGATTTTTTAAATTCTTTTTGGCTAGTAATGGGTAAGCACCCACCTACTATAACCAATGACTTAAATGGACTTCTTGAATTGTTCAGCATAACCTTTGTATTTGGGGCTCATCAACATTATGTAGATCACTGATTGCCTGGCCCCTGGGAGAAGTTCAGAAATGGTTACAAATCAAAGGTTAAGCATCCTTGCCATCTGATATAATTCTAATGAACTGAAAGTTTGGCTCATCACACATGGCTTTGACTTAAAAGCGGGGGGGGGGACCCAACTTATTTCTACTTTAGTGCCTTCTTTCCTATTTGGCTTCTCATTGCCCTCATTTTAAAACCACTTGTAATTTATCTGGTGGTTCTAATTAAGCTGTTCCTAGGGATTGTAAGCCTTATTTAATGAAATTCATTAATGTATTTATCTATATAATAAAACCTAACCTACTCACCGGGCTAGCTTTCCCAGGCTCCCATGGCTCTAATAGGGGAGAAAAATCAAATGTGCACAGCTTAAATTTTAAATACATGCCTGCAGCATAAGAAAGCCACAAGGTTCCTGTAAGAAGCTTAGATATTTGCAGACTCTGAACTTCTCAATAAATAAATCTAGACCTGATACAAAAGACACTGATCCTGGCAACCTAAACTACAGATAATCCACAGTGTCCTGGTAGACTGAATGTGTGCGTATTTTAGTGCTCTCTGCTCATGCTGCTCTGAACCCTTCAGGAAACCTTCTTGAACTTAATCCTGTCAGACATTGCATGTGGTAGCAGGGTGCAGGTATTACCACAGGTCCACACTCAATGCCACTTTAGAGTTTATATTATTTATATTATTTAATATTTATTTATATTCAAGATAAAAATAAGAACAGCTAAAAACATAGAAAAAGCCAATCATATACACATTATAAAAAACCTATTAAAACCATACACATAATTACCCCAACACCACCAAAACAAAACAAAAAACCTAGCATGGGACCAGCTCTTTCATTAAAAACATTCAGTTCCCAAAAGCCTGATGTGGCAAGAAAGTCTTCTTCTGAAGGCAGAAGGACAAGGAGGTAGTCAGTCTAACTTCTTGAAGGAGGGAGTGCCAAAGTCTGGGAGCAGCCACCAATAGGCGTCTGCTGCATCCCTACCAAATTCCCAAGCATAAAGTAAAATAGGAGAGTCTATTGACCCAAGTTCTATCATACTGACAGAACAGCAAGGACAGCCAAAATGGTGCCCTCCACATGTTAAGAACATAAGCAGAGCCTGTTGGATCAGGCCAGTGGCCCATCTAGCACAGTATCCTGTTCTCACAGTGGCTAACGAGAAGCCTATGGGGAAATCGGTATGCTAGCCTTGGGGGGCAACAGCATGCTCCCCACTTGTGATTCTCAGGAACTGGTCTTCAGAGGCACAATGCTTCTGACAGGCAAGGAGGAACATAACCACTAGGGTTAGGGGTCATGGATAGCCATACCCTCCACAAATTTGTCTAATCCTCTTCAGAAGCCATCCAAGTTGGTGGCCATTATTACCTCTTGTGGGAAGACTACAACTACAGGGTTAGACTGCAACTCCCATAATCCGCGATCATTGGTCATGCTGACGAGGGCTGATGGGAGTTGGAGTCCAACAGCATCTAAAAGTCCCCCATGTTGGCAGCCCTTTACTAAGCAGATGTCCCTTCCACGGACCATGACTTTGAACTGTTTGCTTGAGAGCAGCCTGAACAGGCCCAAATTAAACTGGTCTTAAATGGATGTTGAGCATCATGGTGGGAACAACAAAAGAATTTGAATGAGTGCCGACCATGAAAGCTTCGTGACAGATGTGTCCATGAGGTAGCGAGATAAAAGCGAGGTCTGATCAGAGTACACTGGCAGTCAAGGAACATCAACAGGGCACAAACAGCAAAAGGAGACATCAATCACTTGTAGGTTTGGTTAAAGGTAGAGTTGGGCTGCCTGAAATAGTTGCTTTCCACTCACTCTGTCTCCAGCTATGCTGCACCTAACCTGTAGTAGAGGCATTTAAAAGAAAAGGCACCTTCCCCCACCCCCCCAAAAAAGAGAGAGCGTGAGAGAGCTTCTAACTGCAACCTCGCTTGAAATGTGCATCTTGCACTGGGAACTGCATTAATCATTTCCATCAACACAGCAAAGAGGTTATTAAGTGTTTGCCACACAAAAAGATTTAATTTCTCCAGCTGGACTCTCTTGCTGCTTCCTCCCAGCACACTGCTCCTGTCACAGTGGTTTAGCACCATTTTAAAATGCATTTATTTCAGCCTCGGGCTAGCATATGCAGCCATCGTGCTTGTTTGTTCTTCCTTCATCTTCACTTCCTCAGTAATTGAAGAGGGGTACTGAATGGAAAGGTCCTGATGAGCCGTGAGAAATCAAGCTTAGCTTAGGTGCGTACTGATGTGAAACGATTCATCTTTCCAACCATTTCTAATGGGAGAAATAAGACTTGATTCATCATGTTGCCTCTCTATCGCCCTTCTTTTAAAAATGCCTTTGATCAATGGCAGCTCTATAGATGAGGGGAAGCAAAAAATACTGTATGTATTTGTATCCCACGGAATGAATGCATTCTTTTATTTGTACATAATAGATATGTAATTGCCCGTTGTGACACAGGCCATGTGTTTAGGCTGCTTTGATATCAGGTGTACGTGCTCAAAGCTGCGAGGATAGGGCCTCAGCTGTGTGGTAGAACAGATGCTCTGCATGCAGAAGGCCCCAGGTTCAATCCCTGGCATCTCCAGTTAAGGGTGGGAGAGGCTGCTGTCTGAAAGCTTCACCAGCCACTGCCAGTCAATGCAGGCAACACTGAACCAGGGGGAGGAATGGTCTGACGTGGTATAAAGCAGATTCCTGCATTACAAGCATCTGCTTGATGCAAAAATAAGACATACACAGATCTTCAGACAAATACATCCCAGCATAAAATATACCTGCCAGATTCGTGAAATGCAGAAAATGATAAGCACTGTCTAAAATTCGTATGACTGTGTCCCATGCTTTTTCGTTACATGGCAATTGAAAATCAACAATTTGCATTCACATGAGGGTGCACACAAACCTTCCAAGTGTCCCAAATTTCCAGGGACAGTTCTGGGATTAAAGAAGCCATCCCGGTTTCTGATTTGATGATGATGATGATTATCATCATCATCATCCTCATTATCATCCTCATTATTATGATTTTCAGTTTTATCAAGTTCAATAATTTTACAATCATTTTAACATTTCTAAACCCAACTTCCTTCCCCCCCTTTCTGTGGTTCCTTAAATTTATTTTTAATATTTTCTGCATAGCCAAATTAACTTAATTTGCTCATTTATTAATCTACTTTAAATACATACTCTTATAAAACTGCAGGTTATTACAATAACCCTGCCAATGTTCTTGTCTGTTTACAGTTTATTTGTAAATATTCAACAAACCATTTCCATTCTTTTATAAAAAGTTTGCTATCTTGGTTTCTTTTTTCCCCCATTAAGTTTCGCCATTTCTGCATATTCCGTAAGTTTTTGTATCCATTCTTCTTTCGGTGGGACTTCTTCTTCTTTCCATTTTTGGGCAAGTAACAGTCCTGCCGCTGTCGTCAAATCCTAGTTTCTGATTTGATCCTGGAATGTCCCGCTTTTCCTTTTTCCTCCTCTCCACATCTCAGAGAACAATTAAAAGTGGTGTCTGCGTAGATGCAAAAATGGGGTCCTGTTTACACAGAAAATCCCTGCACCAAATGAAGGAAATGGTGAAGCTGGCATATGAAGCCCTTCCTATAATTTCAAAGGAAAAGGTAACCATCCCACTTTACTTTCTTTCATTGCAATGCTTCAGCAGCCAGCCATTTCTTAGGAAACGTGTGGGGTTTTTGTTCCCTTTTTTTGTAAATGGAGCTCTAGTCAAAAGTAAATCCCACTGTATTCAATGGAGCTTACTCACAGGTAACTGGGTATAGACTGGGCAGACTTACCCCACAGCATTTTTACTCAGAACTAGGTCCCACTGAGTTCAATATGATTTACTCTCTGGCATGTTCCTAATCATTCTCTCAGTTTCTAATTTTTATTTTATTTTATTTTATTTTATTTTATTTTATTTTATTTTATTTTATTTTATTTTATTTTATTTTATTTTATTTTATTTTATTTTATTTTATTTTATCCTATCCTATCCTATCCTATCCTATCCTATCCTATCCTATCCTATCCTATCCTATCCTATCCTGCCTTTCCCCCTGACAGGGACTCAAAGCAGCTTACAGCTAAAATTTTGTTTCATTCCCTTTATCTGTGGAAGGTGTTGTACATGATCCCTCCCCTCACTTGTTTTTTTTTTCTTTATAACAATCCTGTGAGGTAAGTTTGGCAGAGAGGTTGTGATTGGCTAAAGGAGACCAATGTATATGATGTCTGAGTGTGCAGCGAGATCGAACACGGGAGAAGCTTCCTAATGTAGAATAGCATGTCCCTATTTTCATTGAAGAAATGTTGGAGGGTATGGTGCACATGGATTTTTTTCGTCCCCGTACCTGGTTATGGGCATTTCATGAACTCATAGAATTGCAGAGTTGGAAGGCACTTAACACCCTGCTAGAGCCTAGGGCTTGCCGATCAGAAGGTCGGCGGTTCGAATCCCCGTGACGGGGTGAGCTTCCGTTGCTCGGTCCCAGCTCCTGCCAACCTAGCAGTTCAAAGCACGTCAAAGTGTAAGTAGACAAATAGGTACTGCTGCAGCGGGAAGGTAAACAGCGTTTCTGTGCGCTGCTCTGGTTCGCCAGAAGTGGCTTAGTCATGCTGGCCGCATGACCCGGAAGGTGTCTGCGGACAAACACTGGCTCCCTCGGCCTATAGAGCGAGATGAGCGCCGCAACCCCAGAGTCGTCCGCAACTGGACCTAATGGTCAGGGGTCCCTTTACCTTTTTATACTTTCACATGTCTCCAATGAACAGGAGGAATTGTGCACACAAATAAGAATTAGGTGTTTCCCAAGTCTGAAATGTCTGATTGAGGAGACTGGATCTTCTCCCCTGCCAAATGGGTGATTCCTTGATTGGCGTTTTCAGCCTTGGAAAACATGTATGTGCATCTTTTTTTGGATCTGTTTAATAGTCTTCTGCCATGATGTATTCATGATCCCTGCAACAGGTGGAGTGGCCTGATGACAAAACAAAAAAGTTGCACAAAACTCAGCAACCAATTGCATGCGGTCTAAACCACTGAGCCTCTTGGGCTTGTCGATCAGAAAGTCGACGGTTCGAATCCCTGTGATGGGGTGAGCGCCCGTTGCTCAGTCCCAGCTCCTGCCAACCTAGCGGTTCAAAAACATGCCAGTGCAAACAGATAAATAGGTACCACTGCAGCGGGAAGGTAAATGGCATTTCTGTCCGCTCTGGCTTCCGTTACGGTGTTCCATTGCACCAGAAGCGGTTTAGTCATGCTGGTAACATGACCAGGAAAGCTGTCTGCGAACGAATGCTGGTTCCCTCAGCCTGAAAGTGAGATGAGTGTCACACCCCATAGTCACCTTTTACTGGGCTTGACACTCCAGGTGTCCTTTACCTTTACCTTTTTACATTCTCCAGCAAGCCCAAGCTGAGACATCAGACTGACATTTTCAAATAATTAGCCATATTTGCCTATTACCTTCCCTATTTGTAAGAAATAAATAGCAGCATTTTTCCCCTGGCGTCAACGGGGGAGGAGGGGGTAAGAAAATGGATTTGAAATGTAATTGTGCCCAGTTGACTATAATGCAGAAATTAAAAGGCTAATCTTGAAATGAGACTTATCTTTCTATAATCTGTCATTTACATCTCCGATGCAGGTTCAACAAGCAGCTAAGGCACTTTTTAAAAAAAAAATAAAAAAAAATGTAAACCTCTTTCCTTTCCTTATCTCTCCCTCCCCCCTTTCGATTTCTGTTCGTTTGGCTACATCCTGTTTAATTTCACTAAAAATAAAGGACTAACTTCACCCGCTGATTTATGTGTAGTCATATCACCTTAGGCTTGGAGCTAAAGAAATCTGATAAAATTAGCAGAACAAAGCAAGGTCAGGACGTGCAAGGAATGTGGATGCTGGCAACCAGGCTGCCAGAGCTGGTGCTGGAGCAATGCAAAAAATGAAAAATAAAAATGCATGTCTGATGTTCCAGAAAGATACCTATAAGAGTGCCAGCCACTCAATGCTAAAACATTTCCTTGGACGTAAGACTCTGAGATAGCAATATAACCTACTTCCAATGTAACATGTTTAGGACTACATAGCTAAGTTTGGGAGTTAAAATGGTAGACTGAAAACTCATCCTCTTTTCATATGGATATTGCATGTCCTAAACTGCTTGATAAACGGGTCTGCAGTGCAACTTTTGGAAAATGGTACTGTGTGTTTTAAAATTACAGCCACCTAGTGGTAGGAAAGAGAAATTACCTGGAGAATTTAAGGCACAGCTGGGTGAAACCAATTTACAGTATATGTTTATTTCAAAATGATTTTTAAAATAAATATATGTAGGACAGTAGAGCAAACTGGGAAAGTAAGAGATAGGCTTGTAACCCTTGATCAAATATTATTTCATATGGGTTTTTGTTTTGGTCTTGTTTTATAATTAGCTGTGATTTAAGTGTTTGCTGTGAAATGACCTATTCATTCTGTTTTGCTTGCGCTAAGCTTACGCAGAGGTGAGTTTATAGCTGGAGTTCATGGAGAATTTGTTCTGAATTGTTTGTAGGCCAGTTATATGAGCATTCATCCTCACATGCCATATTTTGCTTATAAAAATTCTTTAAGAGATTGCTTTAGCCCTTCACGAAGCCTCGAGTTTCTCTTCCACAGTCACCAATACACTTTTCTATTGCTTTCCTTAACCACAAAAGCAGTTTCTTTTAAAAAGTGAACTTGTTTCACTAGGGCAACACAGCAGTTTAATTGACCTCAGTTGCATAAACCTAATTCCAGTATGCACTTCAACCCTTCCTGCAGAATATGGGAGTTGCAGATTTATTGTCTGCCTTTACAGCACGATCTTATACATATTTAGCCAGAAGCAAGTCCCAATGTTTCAAAGTGGTTTACTGCCAGGTAAGCAGGCATGGGACTGCGGCCTTAAGATGCAAGTCATTTTCAGGCAACTTAGCATTAAGGCCAAATTCAATAATAAAGCCACATAAGACAACATAGGAACTCCTCAGGGAAGTCTGCATCAGTTGACTTAGGTCACAGCCACACCATACATTTAAAGCAAGTGGCTTTCTCCTAATGAACAGCAGACGCATAGAATTGCAGAGTTGAAAGGGACACCAAGGGTCATCTGGTTTAAGCCCCTGCAACGCAGGAATCTCAACTAAAGCATCCATCCAACCTCTGCTTAAAAACCCCAAGGAAGGAGAATCCACCACCTCTTGTTGGTGTCTGTTCCAAAGACTCCTGGTTTACCCTTCAAGGAGCTACAGTTCCCAAGATATTGATGTTATTTAGATGTATGGTGTGAGTATGACCTAGTCATAGAGTAGAAGAAGAAGAAGAAGAAGAGTTTGGATTTGATATCCCGCTTTATCACTACCCGAAGGAGTCTCAAAGCGGCTAACATTCTCCTTTCCCTTCCTCCCCCACTCTGTGAGGTGAGTGGGGCTGAGAGACTTCAAAGAAGTGTGACTAGCCCAAGGTCACCCAGCAGCTGCATGTGGAGGAGCGGGGACGCGAACCCGGTTCCCCAGATTACGAGTCTACCGCTCTTAACCACTACACCACACTGGCTCTGCATACATTGCTTTGCATACATTTTCAATCCTTGGCACCTTCATTTGGGGCTCAGGAAAACCACTGAAATCCCAGAGACCATGTTGAGTTGCATGGTCTGACTCAAGAATAAGGCACCTCCCTATGTTCCTATGTAGTCCTGCTGATGCAGACTCGGGTGTCCTTTTTTGGCCTCAGTTTCTCATGCTCCTGTTTCTTATCAGAGAGGTTTGCAGAAGATGGCCCTGTGATTGTGGGAATGGAGCATTCCAGCAGCAGCTGGATGCACAGCTGTCCCCTGCTAGCGACACAAGCCTATATAAGTCATCTCACTTAAAATGCCACATGAGGGCAAGAACTGCCATAATAGGGCTCGAGCTCTTTCTAGTACAGGGCCATTCTCCTCTGCGCTTGCAAAGTTGCAGGGATTTTGGTCCCGTGTGCTGCTGTGGAAGGAGAGTGACTCATAGAATCAGGCTGCTAGTTGCATAAATATTCACTAATTAACCAATTAAAAATGACACATCTGTTTAAAACATGGTTTTTGTGCATTTACAATCTGAACATTTCCAAAGTGAGTAGAGTGTGTTATCCAGTTATAATGACAGGAAATTCACTATTCTGTTACATCTTTAGGCTGCAGACTATATCCCTCTTTGCACTTCGAGTGTCCTCTGCCCATGGGGAAATGTGGCTTCTATCCATAGCTGTCAACCCTCCCTTTTTTTGGCGGGAAACTCCCTTATTCCAATGCCATTTCCCGCTGCTATCCCGGATTGTTGATATCCCTTAAATTTCCTGGATTTCAAAGGAAGCAGCTCCTCCCCCTCCCTGCTGGCCAGGGACGCTCCTCAGCTGCGTTGCTTGGCTGCCAATAAGGAGTCTGAGACAGACTGGGGGCGGAGCTTACATGCCTTGTGCATCCAGACCCTCACGCCCAACCAGACAGACAGCCTGCCTGCCGTCTACGCGCTCGCTCTTTCGCTCACCCGTTCGCGCGCAGCCTCTGGAGCGCAGGGTGGCGAGGCTACTTGGTGCCATTGCACCGCCCTCGTGGCATCCCTTATTTTCAAATCTGAAAGTTTGAAAAAAATCCCTTATTTTCAAATCCGAAAGTTGACAGCTATGCTTCTATCCTCTGTAAGGATGAGCCATCTGCTAGCTAAGAGCCAGAAGAGGAGATCCAAGAAAGAAGTCTGAAAAGAGAAGAAGGGGAGATGGCTGCGTGGCTGGCCCTTTTACATGGTCAGCTAGGGTCATGCCCATCTACCTGGTCACACACAAGGGGAGGAGGCTTCAGAGCAGGTATGCCAGGAAGTCCTCCCTGTCTGGAGCCACATCCCCCTGTGTGTCCATTCTAGGCAACAGGAAAAAGCTGTACTTGACTGCTTCAGTTATGATACATCCGACAAGTATTGAATAGAATTGTACGTCAATTCATGAACCTCTTAGGGTCCTTATCTGCTGTTCCATAGGGGTCAGGGGTCCCTTTATCTTTACCTTTACCTGCTGTGGGATGCCCCAAATCTTGGCATAAGGTATGACTGCTACAGGTTGCCTTTGTCAGTGGGAAAAATAATTGTGTCTCACTGGTCAGCTGCTGCCTGTCTTAAGCTGGGCAGCTTACTTTCCTCACCCTCATCACATCACTGGAACTCTATGGCTACCTGAAAAAAAAAAAGTATACAAATTATTGGTTAATAACCAGCTGGGAATTCAAATAAGGCTGCAATCTTAAGCATGCTTCCTTGAAAATTAACTCCTCCAAAATCAATAGGATCACTTCAGACAAATATGTTCAGTATAACAGTTTTAAAGTGAAATGTACAAATATTTCCCTTCAGAAATCGAGCATGTGGATCACGGCTCACTTGCCCCACCCCTTCTATTACCTTTACCCGATTTGTACTTCCCCAAAAAAGATTTTCTCGTGCTGTCCTGACACACATTAAAAATGTATTTTTCATTTAGTTGTTGCTACTTGCAAGCTCACAGAAACACATACTGTTAAGAGGTGTAGCATATAGCAATTTATTCTTTTTATCATTTCTGTTAAATAACTGAGGCCATGTGTGCGGGAGAGACATAGTATATCCATCATCTCCTGAATACTGAACATTTAATGCAGATCTCATATCGATCCTTTTTCCTTCAAATACTAATTTTTATTTATTTCCCATCCCTGAGGGGTTTAGCAAATAAAATATGATATCCCTTCCAAGAAGGATTTATAGAGCCTGAAGGGAAATGAAATAAGTAAGCCTAGCTTATTTCATCAATTCTTATTCATAAGCCCCTTTCAATTATTAGCTGCCTTAAAAAAAAAAAAAAAAGCACCATCCTCTTTCAAAACATGCATTGCTGTGGCAAAGAGGAACTGTCCAGGGTGAGAACAGAAACTCCATCTTTACCTACCATTATCCAGAATTTTCCAAATGGAATTATGCAGTGTAAAATGGTCTAATTAGCTAGGAATTTGCATGAATGAAAGTTTGCTGTGTTGAGATAAAGAATGAAACCTAGTCAAGCCCTAGGAGAACTTGGCTCTACTTTACGCTTTTCAGGTCTTCCTTTGAATTGCACCCTTTCATGCCGTTGTATTGATTTTATGTCAATATACTGTCTAAAGTTCAGTCTGTGGAGATGAGATGACACGCACGCACACACAAAAAGATGAAGTTGTTTTACATTTCAAGAGGCTATACCAAGACTCTCTTCTGCTGTTAAACTGTCTATCAATCTATCCATTCTGTCATTCACATTTATCTCCTATTTTGAGAGTGAACTCATTTAATATTTTGAGAGTGAACTCATTTAATATTTTGAGAGTGAACCCATTTAATATTTTGAGAGTGGCGGGGGGACCCGGCCAGATGGGCGGGGTACAAATAAATTTATTATTATTATTATTATTATTATTATTATTATTATTATTATTATTATTATTAATGAAACTGGTTTAAAGACTGAAGCAAGAGATTGATACAACCTTGCTCTTACTTCTGACTTTGGAATGGTATCAACTTGTTGCATCCTCTTGACGTTTTCTTAGGCCAAGTTTACATTGTGCTAGCAGAGTGGCTACCACCAGGATCCCAAAGCACATGTCAGTATGCATGACAATCTGTTGATATGTAGACAGGCACTCAAGTTGCTTGGGCTTATTATAACTACTCCTGGGAAGCCCTGAGAAATAAGTTGTTTGAGTCAATTATGTAGCAATGCCTTGGAAATCCTATAACCCCACAGAGAGGCAACTGGCTATGCTGCCAGCATAATGTAAATTTTGTGAGCCTTACATCAACTCTAATAATCAATGGAAGCAATGTTCTCTGAAATACATACTGTTGCATCTACTTCTAAAGTTACTAATACAGAAACTATTGTTGCCCATGATGCATTAGGTACCATTCCAAAATAATGATGCAATTCTTTGCATGGATGGATACTTATGCAGCCAGATAAGACAGGAATATATCCAGGGACTGACATGACTTATGGAGAAAGGACAATAAGATGCCAGTGGAGAAACAGGGGTGGTTGAAGCAGGATTGATTCTGTACTAGTTAAGAGCATCTTTGGCATGCATTTGGGACTCAGTTTAACAGTTTCAATGATATGCATAGCTCAGAATAAGTAAACAACAAATATACCATAGATCTCAGACTGGTCTTAGAGAATATTGCAATTTGTTCTATTAACTAAACTGATCTACTTTATGCACTTTTTTTACAGAATTTGAGCAGATTCACAGGGCAATAGCCACTTATTATTATTTGTTTGTTTTACTTTTGAAGCAGTTGTTCCAATTTGGACAGTACAGTACAATCACTTTCCCCTCTAATACTGTCGTACCTCGTGTTGCATTCACTGCAGGTTGCGAACAATACAGGTTACGAACGCGGCAAACCCAGAAGTGGGTTTCGCCGTGTGCATGCGTGCAGAAGCATCTGCGTGGTCTGCGCATGCTCCACTCAGGTTGCGCATGCGCGATATCGCTGCTCTGGTTACGTACTTTTCGGGGTGCGAACGGCATCCCGGAACAGATCAGGTACGTAACCAGAGGTACCACTGTATTATATTTCTAACTTTGGTAATGTTAGCTTTTTGTCAACAATGTTCCTTTATAGTAAATGTAAGTATTATTTTTTTGATTTTTATACATAGTGTAGTAAAAATACATGGAAAAGTGAGGGTCCTGAGAGAAGGTTTAAAAGAATAGGAGAAAATTGCTTTAAATGTATAGTGCCTTTTCCCATCATAATTCTCAATTGGTCTAGAACAACCTTTCATTTCCAGGTTATAACACTTCAAACAGATATGGCTTACCGTGTGCTATTTTTTCTAGAAAAATAGCTTCTGGAACTCACCATGAACGCCTCCTTCTTTCTCTTAGAATGGCAATGGCACCCACCTGAGAGGTGCCAGAACTGAGTTCCAGAGAGTTCCCCCTGAAACTTATCAGTCAATCCCTCTTCTCTGGTCATTCTGGAAATGGTATCTCTGTGATGGGAATAGGGGTCTCCTAAAAACTGAGCATCCTTAACAAACTTCAGGTTTAAGGATTATTTGAGGGAAGCCATGGCAGTGGTATGCTACTGCTTTAAATGTATAGGACACAGGTGGTGCTGTGGTCTAAACCACTGAGCCTCTTGGGCTTGCCAATCAGAAGGTAGGCAGTTCGAATCCCTGTGATGGGGTGAGCTCCCGTTGCTCTGTCCCAGCTCCTGCCAACCTAGCAGTTCGAAAGCATACCAGTGCAAGTAGATAAATAGGTACTGCTGCGATGGGAAGGTAAACGGTGTTTCCATGCGCTCTGGTTTTCATCACAGTGTTCCGTTGTTCCAGAAGCGGTTTAGTCATGCTGGCCACATGACCCGGAAAGCTGTCTGTGAACAAACGCCGGCTCCCTCAGCCTGAAATCGAGATGAACACCACACCCCATATTCACTTTTGACTGGACTTAACCGTCCAGGGGTCCTTTAAGTTGACCTTTTTACCTTATAGTGCCAATAGGAGAAAGATATGTGGACCAAACATATATATATATATATATGCATAATGAAAGGACTGAGAAGAGTTTTTGAGTGATTAGTGAAGAGAAGCAGAGGTGCAGAGATTTAGATAGGTTAAAATCTAAAAATTTGTGCAGGATAGTGCAGGAGCAAGCATAAGATGTAAAGAGCAGGTGAGAAGATAACAGAATGGAACAATGACTTTAGAAGAAACAAAGCAAACCAGGAATAGAGGGCAAGAAATCTTAAATAGCAGAGTTGGAATAAGGACATATCAGAGATGGGAACCTCTTGGTGTCATTGGAATTCAACTTTCATCAGAGCCTCCCCAGCATGGGGAGGGGCACACATTCCCCATCCCTCACTTAATCAATAGGTTTAGGAAGGAATGGGCCATGAAGAAATTGCAAAAGAGAAGTTGTAGTGTATGACTGAAAAATGCTTTGGGTCAGCTGAAGATGACCCCATTGCATTGTCCTAGCCCTGATGAAGAAATTATACCATTGCCAAAAACAGGATCAAGGGATACAAACTTAGCTCAGTGTCCTTTGCATCTAGGCACCTTCATGAGTCTGATTCCTAGTGTGGAACAATACTGAAATTCATGTTTCTCCCCGGTGCTTGGACATTTTACTTTTTTCAGATTTCATATTGGATTTGAAACTCCACATTCCATACATGTACAAAGTACAGGATTGGGCTCATGCAATATGCCACCACTAGTTACATCAGCTTGCAGTATAGAGCTGGAAATTTATCAGACCTGAAATCTGTACAGAAGCTTCATTCACATGACAAGTGCATTACAGCAAGAGGAGGAGGAACATGGAAGTGTGCTTCAACCCCATAATCTCTCTCTATATAGCCAGTGTCAGCCACTCTAAGGCAAAGAGAGAGAGTCTTAATGGCAAGCCTAATGAACACTATGGCAATCTTGGACCACTTAATCTGCCAGCGGCTTTATGAACCTGAATAGATTTTGCTTATGCAAGTGTTTATTTCCCCTTTACTCTTCCAGTTTTGCTTTTATATATTTTTAGTCAAGCCTCCTACCTACTCGAGCTAAAAAATTGCTGAGGTTTTCTCTCCACACAAATTTAGGACATTTCCACTCATTGCGCCACATGAATCAGCAAACCTTCCTCCTTAAATACCAAGAAGGATATTCATTCTCTCTCTCTCTCTCTCTCTCTCTCTCTCTCTCTCTCTCTCTCTCTCTCTTTCTCTCTCTCTCTCATGCAAGAGCGAAAGCAGAATTGCTTGACCTCCATATAGACGGCAAACTATAGAAGTCCCAATTTCTTTCCTCCTGTTATTATTATTTATCTCTTTCTGTATAAAACTATAAACCTACTAACTTACTTCTGAGGCCAGTTGATCTAGAATGCAACTCAACTTTTTTTTTAGTGAAACAGTCCTCCTTTTCTTATACATGTCTTGAGCATGTCGATATGCTGTGGAGCTATTTAGTTGTACAGCTCATGTTATAATAATAATAATAATAATAATTTTGTTATTTGTACCCCACCCATCTGGCCGGGTCTCCCCAGCCACTCTGGGCGGCTTCCAACAAATATTAAAATACATCAAAATCACAAGTTAAAAACTTCCCTAAACAGGGCTGCCTTCAGGTATTTTCTGTATGTAGGATAGTTGTTTATCATTTTAACCTCTGCTGGGAGGGCGTTCCACAGGGTGGGCGCCACTACCGAGAAGGCCCTCTGCCTGGTTCCCTGTAGCTTTGCTTCTCGCAGTGAGGGAACCGCCAGAAGGCCCTCGGCACTGGATCTCAGTGTCCGGGCTGAATGGTGGGGGTGGAGACGCTCCTTCAGGTATACAGGACCGAGGCCGTTTAGGGCTTTAAAGGTCAGCACCAACACTTTGAATTGTGCTCGGAAACGTACTGGGAGCCAATGTAGTTCTCTCAGGACCGGTGTTATGTGGTCCCAGTGGCCACTCCCAGTCACCAGTCTAGCTGCCGCATTCTGGATTAATTAATGTTAGCATATCTTAGCTTATGTATGGGCTTTCCTGAGGAAACCATCTTGTAGTGTTCAAAGCAGAACTGTTTCACTTTTTAAAAAAATAAATAAAATTGACTTACTATACATATTGTCATTTTTGTATCTGTTGCCAGATACAATCCAGTTCAAGTCAATTAACCACAATCCAGTTCAAGTCAATTAATCTTACACAACCATTACCCCAGTGGTGCAGCCCTCCATGCCTCTCTATCTGCCCCTTTAAGCTCCTCTTACTCCATCCTACTACTAGCTCTACCTCATAACTACAGTGAGAGTTTTTGCCTGGCTGGAATGTATCCTTGCATTGCAATAACTTCTCCATAGTTGGAGGCACTAAGGAACACCAGTTGCTCAAAAGTTTCAGGAATGCATTTCCCCCAGGCAGGAGCAAAGCTAGGCTTTATTTCACCCAGGTCAAAGACCCAGTTTTGCACCTCCGATGCGCATTTGCATACACACAGAGAGAGACAGGCTGGCAGCCCAGGTGGGGATATATTTGTTCCTCAGTCCAAAAAAGGTTCCTCCAAATTGGGATGTGTGTGCTTGCATTCCCATTCAAAAAGGCATACTAGCTCTATTTGGATATTCTACTCACTGTTAAGAACATACAAGAAGGAAAAAGGAGTACACTTTCTCTGGTGTGAAGGAAGGGAGAGCCAGTGTGGTGTAGTGGTTAGGAGCAGTAGACTCATAATCTGGTGAACCGGGTTCACTTCCCCACTCCTCCACATGCAGCTGCTGGGTGACCTTGGGCTAGTCACACTTCTTTGAAGTCTCTCAGCCCCACTCACCTCACAGTGTTTGTTGTGGGGGAGGAAGGGAAAGGAGAATGTTAGCCGCTTTGAGATTCCTTCGGGTAGTGATAAAGAGGGATATCAAATCCAAACTCTTCTTCTTCTTCTTCATGTATATAGGCCCCCATGCAAGCTGGCACTCTGATTGCTCATAGTTCCAGATCATGTGAAAACCTGTACATGAGAAGAATCTGTCCTTCAGACATGTGCTGTACACCTGGATGCTAGAGAAGGGGATACTCAGTTCAGCCTTGCATTCATGTTAACCACGAGTAGAATGCTTGAATAAATATTTTAGGTTAACTCTATTGGAACTGGGAGAGCACGGTGAGGCAAATGTGACTGTGCACCAAGGTTTTGTACCTGCGCTGGCTGAGCATGAAGAAGTGGAGCATGAAGAAGTGGAGCATGAAGAAGTAGGAAGCAGCCATCCTACTTGACACACTCATGGTAAGCTCAAGAGAGCATTCCCAAGTCAGCCTTGGAAGTCATTCTAGAACATAGTTTATGAAGGGAAACTAACACATAACCAGTGTGGTGTAGTGGTTAAGAGCGGTAGAGTCATAATATGGTGAACCGGGTTTGCATTTCCGCTCCTCCACATGCAGCTGCTGGTTGACCTTGGGCTAGTCACATTTCTCTGAAGTCTCTCAGCCTCACTCACCTCACAGAGTGTTTGTTGTGGGGGAGGAAAGGAAAGGAAAGGAGAATGTTAGCCACTTTGAGACTCCTTCGGGTAGTGATAAAGCGGGATATCAAATCCAAACTCTTCTTCTTCAAACTCTTCTCTAAAACATTATCTCTTTTCTCCCTCCCTTTCTCATGCAACACACATACACACACATATATATGTCTCTTCACTGAATTAGATGTATTCTCAAGTGGGTATTAGGTGTTGTTGCTGTTTGGAAGGAAGATGAGGGTGATATTTATCAAAGCAAAAATAAATTTTACATCAGATATACTTTTGAGTCTGGCAATTATTGACTTGTTTCTTGCTTCTTTTCACATTTAGCCACACAAACTCTCTGCTTGGTGCCAGGTAACTACCGGTATATCAACATTTTTCCTTCCCCAGTAGCTACCTTGAGAAAATACAAAAGTATCTGAAGGAAAGATATTCTCCACAAGTCAAATCTACCATGTGGAATTCCATGGAAATGAAAGGAAAATAAAGAAAGAAATTGCTCTTAAAATCAAGCATTTTGTTACTTCTCACAGGTCTGGGATTCTCCAGAGTCTTCAACACAGTAAATATAAAACATCGAACACTACAGAATCTTTAAGCACATCATAAACATAGTGCTTACAACATTTTATGGTGGAAAACTCCCCAAAAGGAAACAAGCATAATAATTATCTTAGTAAGCCACTACACAGAAGCCATATCTATTTTTGCAATCACTTGTATTTGGAAAGAGCAAAATTACTTGCTGTGGGTAATTAATGGAAAGGACCCCACATTAAAAATAAAAAATAGCTGCTTATACAAAATGTTTTTTCCCCTGTGCAGTGCCAATAATTCCCAGTTCTGTAATCAAATGATGTAGGCATGTGTGAGCAAGCATGCATGTTTCCATACATCATAGTGCAGGTGTGGGTACCTTTGGCCATTGCTGAATGACAAGTCCTTCAGCTCCAGTATGCATGAGCAATGGCCAGAGATGTGGGGAGTTGTAGTTCAGCAACAACTGGAACTCCAAAGTTTCCCTCACACCTGTCACAGAGAGAAAAATACACCCAGCATTGAGAAGATTAGAGAGACATCAAACTATAATTAACATTTGTGCTTCCTCTAGAGTTTTCTTTCTGTTGTATCCAGAGGAAGTACTGCATGATACACTTTCATTTTTATTGTATGTAAGGTTAGCTGAAACTTAGGTCTAATAACTGAACAACTACATTCAGTATCTCTAGCCATAAAGTTTTGAGAAAAGCTTAGGTATTTGCTAATATTGAGAAAAGCATTAGTGCAACCTTGGTATCAATGAAAACCTTGCCAATTAAAACCTATGTGCTTAATTAATGAGGAAGTGTAGCAGAAACACAGTTGCCAATTCCCAAATGGCTACTCTCAAATGGGGATGAGAATGCAGAACAATAACAATTTCATCCTTATGGCAGCATTTAATTGCTGGCTGTTGTGCAAAAATGACAGAGAATCTTTCTGATGGACTTCCTATTTATGGGTAGGGGTAATAAAATTAAGAATATTGGATACATTTGCTACAATGGTCATTAGTAAGAACCTGATTGTTTCTCCCCCCCAAGTGTTTTCTACTTTCAATAGGGAATAAAAAGTATTGAGCAATGTATAGATACTGAGTACCTTCCAAGGCACAGCCCATTATCTGACTGCTTCAAGTAAAGTGGCAAAGCTAATTACTATGCATTGTCTCCTTCCTTGGCATTTGAGTTGATGTTATCTGTCTATAAACCTTATCTGATCAGATCAATTTCAAACCAAAATCCTGGCAGAAAAACAAGTTCAAGCTTTGTATGCATTTTGCTCAACCAACTCTCTTCCTCTAATTGAAAGAATTTGCATATTATGTTGTTCTACTGCAAATCAGTTTTTAGTCAAGTGATCACACATAATATATCTGAAAAATTACCACTCCGCCATGGAAAACCAACCGGATGACTATTGATGAATTTCATTGATTTAGGCAATGCATGTAACAGACTGAATGTGTGATGCTCACAAAGCTAGAATGTAACCAATGATAATTAATATTTTTTCATGTTTTCAGACTACTCTAACATCAAGCAAGGAAGCAGAGCAATATCATCACTACTGTAGAGTGAGACTTAGCAAAACAGTTTTAATATTATAGTATTGCAACAAATTCCAGGAAAGGGCCCTGTTTTGCTAATTCTTTGTCAGCTAAATTTTCATGGTCAAAGTGTACCAATGTGTCTTCTGTGTGTGCACAGGAATTTATTTCAACTGGAATTTGTTGCAATACTATAATATTAAAACTGTTTGAAGATTTAAAAACTGATCTACTGCCTGGCCAGAGTTCTTGCATTCTACAATTTTGACTGCTGTACATCACCAAGAACTCCAATTTCTATAGCTATTCGTTCTTTTGGAGCCTATTTGGTTCAATATCATGCATTCTGAAATGAAAGCATGGGGTAACAAATGGGTATTAATTGGTGTCAAGTTCTCCTGTATTATTTTTTTCTAAAACATCCTCCATCAGTTTATGAGAAAGGAAATTGCATTTGAAAATTATGAACAGACTTACTGTGTGTCAAATTATCAGTGGCCAAGGGGTACTTGTGAATGTCCTTTCATTCATTCTACACATCACCTATCCACTCTTCTGAATTCTGCTTTCTTGGATACCTACATTTCCTGTAAAACCCCTTGACACCCTCAGCTGAGCTTTCCTCTAAGCACCTGAAGGTGGGTAGCCTCCCTGCTGTGCACCTGGCAACTATTCATTGTTGTTCTTGTTTAAGTGAAACCTTGCTTTTAAATAAATCAGGGCAGAAACACAAAAATCAGCGAGCGCACCTATCACAGAAATTCAGTAGGCAGCCTCTCCATGCTCTTCAATTAAAGTTCAGGGGCAGGTGTCGTAAAGTATTTTTTCTCATGAGGATTTTTCAGATCAGAAAAAGCAGGTAGCTTCTTCACAGGCCACAGAGCATTGATGAAATATTTAACGGAAAATACACACAGACACCATTCATAGCTAGGTTCAACACCTTGAAATGCTAAAGCGCTCTGAGAAAGAGGCAGGGAAAAATGGAAGCTTCTTTTGCAGGGAAAGAAAACTTGAAAAATTGGAGGTTCATTTTCAGTATAGCAGTCGTATGAATAAGCATATGTTTCATTACGTATATGAAACACGGCTACACTTTGAAACTCACACTTCTGTGAATTGTGTGATGCAGTGTATAAAAATGTGCACTATTAAGGGAAAGTGTGCTTTAAAATGCATATATCAATGAAAGTAACATACAAAACTTCATAATGGGGGAAGATTCTCATTAAAATGGGAAGTGTGCACTAACTGCTGGTAAATTTCCATGAGGGCATTAAAAAAAATCACAAAGCAATGTAGAAATGTGGTAAGGTAAACTTAAGTTGGGAAAAATTGAGAAATGGAAAGAAATTGAAGATTTCCTCATCTTTCTTCAGTCATAGTTGTGCAATTACCACTTGATCAGAGGCAAATTGCTGGATCAACACCATAACAAGTGAAGTGGACAAAGTTAGACTTATGAGGAGTTCAAACAGATCCCTCCCCTTTAAAATTTGGGAAATGCATAGTATCCATGTCTGTGGTACTCTGAACTATCCCATGTAGCTCTTGTGGTTTTCTATAGAAGCCCTAAAATCCATAGCTGTGGTAGTAAACTGATGATTGTGTTGATGGTGGCGAGGAGAGGGGGGGGGCAGGAAGGATTTGCCTCTCAGCTCACTCCACTAACTAAGAAGCTTTACAACAATGAAAAGAGGCTTTCTTTCCATTATCTGAGATTTATTTTCCATTTCATGATACTTACACTAAGCTACCGACAACTCAACTCCCCTCTCAGGACTGGCATTTCTCTAAGTAATAGTATATTTAAGGCTAAGTTTGAGAAACATCATTTGCAGAAAATAATAATCATACTCTAGTTAATTCCTATTCTACTTCATTTCATTCCACCCCCTCCCCAAAGAAATGAGAAAAATGTTGGAACATTTAGCAACCAATTGCCCAGTAAGAACATGGTTTGTCCAGTGATGGCAACTGCCCCAGTTTGTTGTAGCTGCCAACACTCTTTAATATTCTGAGTCTGATGCCTACATAGTTATCAAAAGCAGACACTTGTTCTTGCTCAACCAGGCAAAACAACATTTGAGCTGATTTTACAGCCCCCTCTTTCTGGGCTTTTCAAAATTCCTCCAGATAAATATGCATGCTGTCAAGTAAGGGGGGGGGGAACCAAACAGCAACTTTTTTCACTGACTAGGATTTTATTAATTAGCATTTAATAAATGTTTAAGTTTGCAACATAACCAAACAAACCCTGCATTTTTGGAAGAATGTTATTTTGCGCCTTCTGGATAGAAGAAAACAGTCTGACCTGCATGGAACACTACTGTGTCTTATAGAGGGTTTTTTCTTAAATGGATAAAAAGAAGGCAGGAAATCTCTAACCCAATCCCGAATTACAATATGGAGGATGTTAAGTCGTAAAAAGATCAAGATCTAATCAGTCCACAAACGCCTGAAAATCCAAAGATACATTATGCATTAATTTCTCTCAAATATAAAGGCCCTGATCTAACCGTTAGCCATAACCTCTGTCCCATTAAAAGCAATGAGGCTTTAATTGGTCATGACTACTTTTTTGTATTTGACTCAATAAGACACCAGATGCAGACCTTCTAAGCCCATCCCAATATAAACAGATTTTCCTGGCAAAGGAAATGTTGCTTCTATGGACAGTAGCAACACCCTTGTTGACCCTATGGTCTAGACTGGTGCTGCACCAAGTAACCTGAAGGACAGAGCTGAGGTAGGCCAAGGCACCCAGTCACTTATATGTCTCATTATTACATGCCAGGTCACCCCCTTCATCCACAATCAATTCAGGGATGAGCATAGTCTTATACCTTGCATTCAATAACAGGACCACCAAACCAGAGGGCTTAATGGATAAGCTACCAGTGGAGGAGTGGTAGGGCTGTACTGGGCCTCCACCCCGATGGGAAGCCACTTCGCTCCAAATATACATTCCCCAACCCACCACCAAATCTCCCTGTTACATGTCCACCCAGACACACCCTTGTACCATCATCCAATGTCACACTATAGAGTTGGGAGTTTAGTGCCATAGGTAATAGAAAAGGTCAAGGATAAAGAACATCCCATGCTGCCAGGTGGAAGACAGTAATTTCACTACAACTCTCCTATACCCATCTCGCACTAGGAGAACGCAGAAAATCAAACTCCCCCTTCCCCAAGGCTCTAGTCTAGGATAAGGGTCACAGGCCTACAATTACATACTTTGACTGATGGCATGTTCCACCTGTACTGCTCCAAGGAGACAGCAACCCTCCACCGCATGGACCAGAATCTGCTACTGTAGGAAGGCAAGCTCTGGACCACACATGCATCCCAGCTGTATATACTCGGCCAATACGAATCATTGCAATCCAGCACAAATACTCTCTTGCTTGCAGGCAGATATCTATCAGCACAAACAAACTGGTGCAGGCAGAATAGACATGCGTAAGTTTCAAGTCGGGGCAGTGCATCCTGTTTTGCCACTTGAGGCTCTGCTGTGCTACTTGCCACACCACCTCTGCAGCCACGCTGCTTCTGCTGCTGGTGGAGAAGGGGCGCCAGCGTCAGTGCTGATTTCTCACACTTTGTGAGATCTTGCAAGATTTGGGAGAGATCTCGTCACTAATCCTGGTGCCGCTTCTCTGCCAGCAGTGGCGGGGCAGGTGGGGTACCTGCAGGGGTTCTCCCTCAGGGGTTTCTGCTGCCTCAGGCAGTTGCTTCACTCTGCTTCATGTAGTTACAATAGTTCAGTGGATCATTTCCCCCTGGGGGAGCCACCTGGAATTATGCTTACTGGATAACCTTGACACTATCGCTAACTTCCCAGGGACTTTGTGACGATAGAATGGCCTCTTGTGTATGCCAGCCTGAGCACTACGCTGACACTTGTCCTTAACTTCCCAAAAGTTTTCTTCTCTTATGAAAGAGGCTTCAAGTTCTCTGCCCCTTTCTCGGGGAATTTCTTTATCATTTCAGCAGGTGCAGGGCTGAGCTCATTGTTGTGAGATGGTGACGGGTGGTGTCTGTGTTGTTGTTTTCTTTCTAGAACTCTGCAGTCTCCACAGCTTCTTGATCTGAAACAGCCCATGCAAGTGCCAAGTTATCCTGGTGACATTTCCCACTGAGCTTTAATTAACACTCGGGAAGTCAGAGAGGTTGGATACTGAGCCCTGAGATTAGTGTAGCCTCTGATTTTGTTTCAGAGTAGTCCCATGGTTTGTGTGTGTGTGTGTGTGTGTGTGTGTGTGTGTGTGTGTGAATGCTGATGTGTTTGTACTTTTAAAAAAGTAGTGTCTTTTTTTTTAAGTCTGTAAAGGTTAAAACAACAATGAACAGCTGTTAAACACATAGTATTTTAGCTTTCCCATGTGTAATGATTTTGGAATGAGGAATGGCTTGAAACAACTTTATTCTCCAGAGCCTCTAAGCCAAATTTCTAGGTCTTGGGTCTACCTGGGTGATGTGAACTTAGGGCAAGTCTTCAAATTACCAACTTCTTTATACTAAGAGAGTGTCTCTAAATTAAGAACACCAATGTTACTGCATGTTTAGAGGAAAGCCCAGATGATGATGCCATAGGTATTTTTTCCAGGAAACGTGGGCACCCAGGAAGGCTTCTGCTGGCAGACAACTAAACAGGTAGGTTGAAGAATGGAAGGAAGGAAACTCACATGTGGCTCTTGGCTACCTTGAAAGTGAGAGAAGTACAAAACAACAACAACAACAACAACAACAACAACAACAACAACAACAAACCCACCATGTCCCATCCATTAGAACAGACCCCCCCTTTCATAATTTTCCAAATACAATTTCTGATTTCATAAAGAATGGTCAGGTTAAAAGCTACAGGAGAAATTTTGGTTCAGCAGTGGTTTGAGCTCCTTGGAGGAAGGGGTGGGGTGCAAATGTGATAAAGAAGCAACATATCAAGGGATTGAGGTAGTTATTACTGTATCAGCCTTCATAACGTATATTTAGTGCAAGGATTTCTTTTGGAAAGATTAGCTAAGCAGGTTGCTGTTAATGTTTAACCATCCTTGAATTTAGCAAATGTGCTGATCCCAAAGGAAACTTCCTTTTCAACTTTTAGTTTCTCTTTGTGCCTTGCTGCTCTTCTCTCTTCTTTATGCTTTACTCTTGGCATTCCAAAACTAATCTGCATGAAGCATAGCAAGTACTCTTGAAAACCTTAAAAGAATACTGATATAATCCAAACATTTATAATGCTATTCCTTGCAGTGAGAGGAAATTAAATCATTTTTTCCCTAGCAAAACTAGGCTCCTATTAGAACACCAGCAAGCATGTAATGTTGATTACTACTTAGAGACTTCGGCAAATGTCTTTTAACTGAAGTTGTTTTGAAGCTGTCCCCTAGCAATTGTCTTTCTTTTTCAGCTGTAATTAACAATTAGCCACCCAGACAGTAGCTGTATTGTTGTTTTTTGCAGTGTGTTGAAAATGTGTTTTTTAAAAACAACAACACGGCTATCCTTTTAAAATTAGTAGTAAACTTAACAGCTATTCTAAAAGCAGTTGTTTGCAGTCCCTAGAGCCAGGGGTGGGAAACAGTTTGCAGCTGGTTGATCAGATACTAATGTCCCCCCCCCCAACCTCTGTGAACAATTTTGACATATAAGTGGGACTGTATGTTTGCAACCATTGATGTTCATGGTGATGCTTGCAGAAACATAGAACTGTGCAGGCATTGCCGATAAGATGATAAGGGGTTCTGGCAGACCCCGCTTCTGGCAGGTTTCATAGCTGTCAACCTTCCCTTTTTTGGTGGGAAATTCCCTTATTCCAGTGCCGGTTTTCGCTGTTTTCCTTTTTTGGTGGGAAATTCCCTTATTCCAGCTCCGTTTCCCACTGCTATCCCAGATTGATAGATATCCCGTAAATTTCCCGTATTTCAAAGGAAGCAGCTCCTCTCCCTCCCTGCCGGCCAGGGAGGCTCCTCAGCTGCGTTGCTCGGCTGCCTTGCTCACCAATAGGATGGCATTAGAGAATAGGATGTCATTAGACAACAGCACTGTTTGTGCTTTGCTTGCATGTAAAATCAACCACTCTGGCCCAGCCCACAAATACACTCCTTCCAAAAGAGTGTTAAAGGATGCAAAGTCTGCAACATGTTTGTATAAGTCATTAATGGATGCCAGAGAGCCAAAAGAGTGAACCTGATCAATCCCCCCATGAAGAATTGACGCTTTTGAATTGTGGTGCTGGAGTCCCGTGGACTGCAAGAAGATCAAACTGATCCATTCTGAAGGACATCGGCCCTGGCTGCTCACCGGAAGGACAGATCCTGAAGATGAGAAGAGAAGGTTCCCTGGAAAAGAGACCCTGAGGTGGGGAAAGATGATGGTGTGTAGCCTGGTGTAAATTAATTTGTAGCCTGGGGGGCTTAGCGTGGCGTGGACTGTCCCTGAGAACCGTAGACTGTCCCCAGGACAGGTGAGGCAAATCCGAAAGTTGACAGCTATGAAATTTCTTTACCTGCCACACACTTGATGTAATACATAGTGTCAAGTGGGAATGGCCTGGAGAAAATGGCCTGATGTGCCAAATTAGGCTCCTCACCAGGTCTAGACCTCTGGGTTCCCCACTGCTGCCTCAGGGAATGTTAGTCAAATGGAGCAACAATGACTCCTTCTCACATTATGTTTCCAATGGAGGAACTGCAGGTTCTTCCTAGATTGACTTGTAGTTCCAAACAACTGGGACAATTCTTGGATTGGGAGAAACGACAGCATAGACTTCTCCTGTGTGGCCAAGATCTCCTAACACAGTTTTGCAACATGGAAAATAGTGTTCTGTAGAAATTCCCATGACTGTGGGGTGAGAAGGAACCAACAGGGTGACACAACTCCAAATTAGACTTCTGTTTCCAAGTGTGCATTTGATAGAACAGAATCCAAAACCTTAACTCAGATTTGATAGGCACCAAGATTTGCTTGCTGACCTTATCCAGTGCAGGAGGAAGTCTGACTACTAATTCACATGGAAGGCTGTTTCATGACGCTGTGTAATGCTCCATTCCCACACTACAACGAAATGAACAAAATTGATTATTATTCTCTTAAAAGCAAATTCAGGTGATTGGATGCTGGCAAGATTGGAGCCAAAATAGAGCCTCTAGGAAACAAGAGGGTGGTATCAACATGTTCAGGTTATTTACTCAGGAAAAAAAATCTTTAAATTTAAATTTCAACCACCCCCACACAACAGCCCTGATAATGCTGAACTGGACAAGAAAAATGAGATGGGGTGGAGTAAACTGGCCTGTTTGATCCCCTTACAGCATGGGTAGGCAAACTAAGGCCCGGGGGCCGGATCTGGCCCAATCGCCTTCTCAATCCGGCCCATGGACGGTCCAGGAATCAGTGTGTTTTTACATGAGTAGAATGTGTCCTTTTATTTAAAATGCATCTCTGGGTTATTTGTGGGACATAGGAATTCGTTCATTTTTTTTTCCAAAATAGTCTGCCCCCCCCACAAGGTCTGAAGGATAGTGGACCTGCCCCCTGCTGAAAAAGTTTGCTGACGCCTGCCTTACAGCTTAGAATATCATGAAGGAAAGCATAGCTAGCTGGAAGTCTGAATAGGAGTGCTTCTGTTAGGCATTAGGGATAAAATGCACTACAGTGGTACCTCGGGTTACATACGCTTCAGGTTACATACGCTTCAGGTTACAGACTCTGCTAAAAATATTACCTCAGGTTAAGAACTTTGCTTCAGGATGAGAACAGAAATCGGCCAGCGGCAGGGCAGCGGCAGGGGGAGGCCCCATTACCGTCTTTCCCCCTTTTTAAGACACCGTCTTATAATTTTTTCCCCTCAAAAAAACACAGGGTGGCTTATTTTCGGGGGGATGTCTTCTTTTTATTATGTCAGTATGGTACGGTACAGCCTCCCCCTGCGCGCTGAGCAGGCGGGGCAGAACTCCGCAAGAGGCGTGTTCCCCCCCCCGCGCGCCTCTCGCTGGTTCGCTGGCTCCCTGCGCACAGGGAACAGGCGGGGCAGGAAGAGGCGTCTTCCCCCCCCTGCACCTCTCCCTGTGCACTAAGCAGGCGGGGCAGAACTCCGCAAGAGGCACGTTTCCCCCCGTGCCTCTCACTGGTTCGCTGGCTCCCTGCGCATGCAGGAGGGGCTGAGGAGGCGACGGGAACAATGGCGGCACCACGGCTTACTTTTGGGGTACGTCTTACTTCTCACAAAGGTAAAAAAACCCTGCCATGGCTTACTTTATGACTACGTATTAAAAAGGGGGAAACAGGGTAGCTAAAGTGGTGCTTCAGGTTAAGAACGGACCTCTGGGACGAATTAAGTACGTAACCAGAGGTACCACTGTATTTTGTTTCAGGTCCACTTTATCTAGCCTAGGCTGTGTATGCACATTATACCTTTAAATCAAATTATTTCCTTCAAAGGATTCTAGGCATTATAGTTTGTTAAGGATTGCTAAGAATTGTAACTCTGAGGGAGAAGAACCTTTCAAAGTCAACCCACTCTTCACATATAGCACATGCAATCTAGCCCTCTTTTGCCGTTTTTTAACTTCCATACAGAAAGTTGTTTGCAATCTGTTAAGTTTCTTGAGCAACTGCATCTTCTATCCCACCACCAGCTGAGCTTTTCCATTACAGAGGTTTTTGCTGCCAGAACTGCAAAACTATATAGGCAAATCTTGCATATGGGCACTGCTTTTCAAGTGGTCCATTAATACAGTAATGTTGACAGCTGGGGAAAAAAATCATAGTATAATTTCCTGCAGTGCTTTGGAAAAAAAATTCCCCTTTCAGTCAAGTAGTGATTGAGCAGCTCTGATTATTTATTTTTTTGTGAGGCAAACACAGCTTCTTGCTCTGCTGTTGCTTTTAATTTCTGCTAAGTCATCTCTGTATTCAGCCACCTTAGTCACCAGTTTTTCAAATGCACCAGCTCAGTAACAAACAAAGCTGATTATATACTAACTGCAGCTTGACACCTGATTACTAGTAGACCAAATGTATTCCTCCTGCTACTTGAGCCACTAGAAGAAAATGTTGTAGAGTCTGGGAGACTTGAAAAGTGGAAGAGGGGGAGAGTACAGTTGGAAGAGTACAGTTGGTCACTGCAGCAGAAAGGAGCCAGTAGATCAGTAGATGTTACCTCATGATGTCTTCCCATGAGACACCAGGAACCTAGGAATGCTAACCACTAAGTACTAGAGCAGGCTTCCTCAACCTCGGCCCTCCAAATATTTTGAGACTACAATTCCCATCATCCCTGACCACTGGTCCTGCTAGCTAGGACTCATGGGAGTTGTAGGCCAAAAACATCTAGAGGGCCGAGGTTGAGGAAGCCTGTACTAGAGAATGGTGCACTAACTGATTTGTTTTTAAGGGAAGTTCTCCATTTTATATTTTTTTAAAAATATTTTCACTTGTACTTCTTTAACTGTAAAAATAATTTAAAATAAATGAACAGCTATCAGGCACTGTTACTGCAGCATTGTGACCTGTCAATCCTAAAGACATATGAAGGGCCAAAACGCATGGGGTAGAAGCTAAACTTTATACCTAATCTGACTTTAAAAATTATTCTTTGGCTGCAAGCTTCAAATACACAGAAGCAGTATAATGAATATATCTCGGTATTAATCTGAACACTAGGTAACATTTTGGGAAACCACACGGAGAGCATGTAGACTGAAGGCAGCTTTAGATGCTTTTAGAAGCAAGGACACTAGATTGCTTGAGTTACTTGTGCATTCATTTTTTTTTTGCTTCTAACATAACCCCACCCACCTGCAACAAAAAGGGATTTTAAATTAGGAAGATGTGCAAGGTCCCATTTGAGGTGTTAAAGCATCAAACGTGCAACATCCAACGCTTCCTTAATAAAGTCAAGTTATCATCTTTTGTATCACTGGCCTGTAATAATGGTGTGGAACAAGTTCGAGCACTTATTTTTATTCTGTTGATGAAATATCCTGAATTCCAGTATTTCCTCCAGTACTGATTTTGCTGTTTACTACTACCTGTGTATTACCTACAGTCCACTACTAAACTCTGGCTTGCTTCTTGAATCTGAATATATCCAGACACTATGTAGTTTGGAGTGTCACAGAACTAATAGCATTCTGGTTGGTCTATAGACCCATTGAGCATGCTCACATCAGTAGTTCCATATCACAGCTATATAAATTCCAAAAAAAAGTGGTTGCACTACAATGACAGTGCCTGCAGATCTGAAGAATTATGTGCCTTTTGAGAGACTTTATATCTTTAAAGTGTGCCAACATAGGAATAAAGATCCCAAGCCAGGATATGTAACCTAATACAATTCATCTGCTTCTGTTTTCCGCTATGCTTCAGTAATATTCCATAGGTCTTGAAAACTCATGCATGCCAAGGAAACTAGAGCTGGTCTGGTAAAATATATCAAATCTTCTTTCCCTAATATTTTTCATGCCATAGAAGCAACAATATAGCAGAACAGCTATAGTCATACCTTCCAATATTTCTCCAATGAAAATAGGGACACCCTATTCCATAATAATAATAACAAAAGTAATAATATTTATACCTTGCCCATCTGACTGGGTTGCTCCAGCCACTCTGGGCAGCTTTTAACATGTATAAAAACAGAATAAAAAATGTAACATTAAAAATCTCCCTATACATGGCTGCCTTCAGATGTCTTCTAAAGGTTGTATAATTACTTATGCCCTTGGCTTGGAGATCACATACCGTATTTTTTGCTCCATAATGCGCACTTTTTTCCTTCTAAAAAGGAAGGGGAAAAGTCTGTGCGCGTTATGGAGCGAATGCATGGTCCCTGGAGCTGAATTGCCCAGGGACCAAAAGAAGATCGAGCTTTTTCTTTTACAAAGAGAGAAGGGGGTGTTGAAAGGCTGCCGCTTTACAACTGATCGGCAAGAGATCGGGAAGAGAGATAAGGTCGCTGGCTCCCTTCAGCTGGCTCCCTTCAGCAAGAGATCGGGAAGAGAGATAAGGTCGGAGGCAGTTGGTTTCCCCAGCGACATGTGACTGGCTGATTAGATTATCTGTTTGGAAACTGTAGAAAGGGCTTTGAGCTGATCCTTTTGCAACTGGGGCTTTTCTTTGCAAAAGCAGCAGCAGCACAACTTTGAGCTGCTCCATTTGCAGATGGGTCTTTTCTCCTTTGCAAAAGCAGCAGCACAACAACTTTGAGCTGCTCCTTTTGCAAATGTGTCTTTTCTCCTTTGCAAAAGCAGCAGCACAACAACTTTGAGCTGCTCCTTTTGCAGATGGGTCTTTTCTCCTTTGCAAAAGCAGCAGCACAACAACAAGTTTGAGCTGATCCTTTTGCAAATGGGGCTTTTCTTTGCAAAAAGCAGCAGCACAACTTTGAGCTGCTCCATTTGCAGATGGGTCTTTTCTCCTTTGCAAAAGCAGCAGCACAACAACTTTGAGCTGATGCTTTTGCAAATATGTCTTTTCTCCTTTGCAAAAGCAGCAGCACAACAACTTTGAGCTGCTCCTTTTGCAAATGTGTCTTTTCTCCTTTGCAAAAGCAGCAGCACAACTTTGAGCTGCTCCTTTTGCAGATGGGTCTTTTCTCCTTTGCAAAAGCAGCAGAACAACAACTTTGAGCTGCTCCTTTTGCAAATATGTCTTTTCTCCTTTGCAAAAGCAGCAGCACAACTTTGAGCTGCTCCTTTTGCAGATGGGTCTTTTCTCCTTTGCAAAAGCAGCAGCAGCACAACTTTGAGCTGCTCCTTTTGCAAATGGGTCTTTTCTCCTTTGCAAAAGTAGCAGCACAACAACTTTGAGCTGCTTCTTTTGCAAATGGGTCTTTTCTCCTTTGCAAAAGCAGCAGCACAACTTTGAGCTGATCCTTTTGCAAATGGGGCTTTTCTTCTTCCAAAAGAAGATGCACAACTTTGAACTGATCCTCAAAAAGGGGGGCTTTCCCCCTTTCCTCCTCAAAAAACTAGGTGCGCGTTATGGTCCGGTGCGCGTTATGGAGCGAAAAATACGGTAACTCTATACCCTCCAACATTTCTCCAATGAAAATAGGGATGACCTAAGGAAAAGCAGGACATAATGGGATCAAATTAGGAACTGGAACAGCTTCTGTAATCTGGGACTGTCCCTGGAAAATAGGCACACTTGGAGGGTCTGGCTACAGTTGCTACTTTCACTGTGAAAACCACTGGGTATTGTCTTCGCAGCAGTGTTTCACTTGGAACTTTTTTAGTAGAAAATGTCAGTTGTGACTCAGCAAAGCTCATGCCATTCCTTTGTTGCCTGGACACATGAGTGGTTGTTGTAATGCTTTTTCCTTCAGAAAACATGATGAATAATTGCTTTTAGGTAAACCGGCATGGGAAGAGATAGGCCGAAAGGCCCTACTGGTCAGTAGGCACCATGCCCAGGTGACACCTCCTACATACCTGCTGCTATTGGCCAATTTGGTGGCAGGGGTACAATCTGGCCAGCCATAGGCTGGTTCATAGGGAAGACACGGTGCCCGCCCGCAAAGTCGCCCACCCAGGAAGAGCAAACGGACCTACCTCACTCCTATTTCTGGCAAACTATTCACATGTAATCTTCAGGGATATGAGATAAAAAGCACAACATTGTTGAGAATGGATGTGGAACCTCAGGCTCGGAACCCAAAGTTGGCCCTCAATACACTTCTGTCAGGCCCTCAAGACTCTCACCAGGCCTGCTATTCAGCCTCTTTGTGGGCTTTTGCTTAGCCGGAATGTACGCTGTGATAATTCCTCTTACTTGCCTGGATGAAGAGGTAGAAGGGCACATGTAGTCCTCTGATTTTGCATGAGTTCAGTCGTATCTATTATGCTGCTCACCTTTGCCTCTGGCTTTGACCATCACTTGCATGTGGCCCCTCAAATGTTGCCCACAGGGGAATTCAATCCTTTGCCCTAAAAGGGCTCCCCACTACTGGTTTAGAATATACAAGCCTCTTTTGGGGAACAAATGTTGAAGCACAGCCCAGGCAGCCATTTTGCTTCCTTTTGAATCAGCCTAATGGAAATGAGATTTTATTCAGTGTTTTACTGATGTTCCCATTGTACACCAGGGCAATCAAGAAATGTCAACGACAAGAGACTGAAATGAATTCAATCCCGAGCTCCAGTTCTGAAGCTGCCTGTCATTGACTCTTTGTTAATATATAAATCATTTAGTGAAATGCAGCCATTCTGAGGAGGCTATCATTTGTATGCACATGAGTGTCTGCCTGTTTTTGCCAAGAATGACTCATGTTTGATGAACATCAAACAAAGACTTGGTCAAAAATTGACATTTCAGGCCCCAATTCTGATTATAGAATAAGTATCTTCACAAGCATCATCAGCATACACTCTGCGTAACCTGCTAACAGAAAAATTATATGTTAATATAATATGCTGTAAAATTTACCCAAAAAAATAGGATAATGTAGGGAACTATTCCAGATGATTTTGATATAGGCAATTTGAGAGAATGAAGAAGAAAATGGTAAGCTTGGGTGGGGTTTTGTTCAAAAAACACTTCTGTAACATGGCTGTCTCCAGGTATTATTAATTTTTATCCATGTAGGGGCACAAAGCCATACCCACTATTTTTGCTCACTCACACCTTACATTTCTGCATTGAGTAAGGTCTAAAGGAGAAATGTTATGAAGTTTGACTGACTGTACTTGTAATAATCCTTCCAGCAGTTAGAATCCTGATCATACAGGACTCCTGATTGTTAGTACCATCTGATCTCCCGACATCTTTGTTCTTGTCCTATCAGTGCTCTTGACCTCTAATGTCAGGAGGTATGTTCAAGGCAGCTACACCTTAATCTTCTATGTACTGTAGCAGGATCTCAGAGAATAACAATGTCCTCATAGATTCCCTACATAGTAATGACTGTGTCTTCATACCAATGATATTGATAGTTGGAAGCTGAGCACTGAGGAACATTTCTCATGTCTTTGAATTAGAAGACAACAGGTACAGATCAAGGGTGTGTATTGTGATATATTTCTCCATTACTAACATTTTCTATAAACTCGCCAAGCTCTCTGCTGACATGAACTGAAATATCCTCTATGCCGACTTCCACTCTTCTGAAAGATTTGAAATAGCACTTCCTCTTGAAATTCATCATCATTTTCTGCTAAATAAAAACCTGAGGGGAAAGAAAAAAGATGATAAACTTTGACTCCTTCTGACAGCTGACCTTTCAGGATTTAAAAAGGATGATAATAACAATGCAAAATAAGTCTTGACTTGGTCAAAACATTATCCATCATGTCAGCCAAGGTCCTTCTTGGATTGCCAGTGTTTAATGTTCTGTGTTCCATAACCCCCATAATTCAAAGATAAAGCTAGGTACACTCACTTGCCTCTTTTCTCCTCTTCCTCCTTCTATTGGTGTCACCAAGGATTACTGTAATTCATACAGAACTCCCATTCATGGGAATCTTGCAATGGTTAGGATATATCACTAAAAGAACTAAGCTTGAAAACAATTAATAAAGAACCAACTGGGCATCAGTCCTGCTCAGATCAGTCTGTAGGCAGAAAATTAAAAACAAAAAACAAAAACTCCTCATAGAAGTGTTCATTTTCATGACTTGACTCTTAGCAAAAAAAAATTCCATCCAAATGCCCCTACTGATTAGGAAAGGAAGATGCAGCAACTTGCAAGTTATTGCCCTGAACACTCACACTTTCCACTGTATCCTCTCATATACATGATCACAGAAATATGAGAAAAGGTGCAGCAGCAGTAATTTGTGAGTGTTGTAAATAATAATACTGTAGTGTGAAGAGGCAAAGATGTTCTGCCTCCATGAGTCCTCACAGGAGGCTCCACTGACAAAAAAACCAAGGCAAGGCTGGAGGGCACAAACACCAAGAGGGGTATATCAGCTTGAGCAGGAACACTGACTTAGGCCCCAGATGGGTGCCCAGTGGTGCGCGTGATGTAATGTGACATCATGACATCACATTGTGTTGTGACGTCATGACATCATGTTACATCACGTGCAACAAAGTGCCGCCTGGGAGTCCCAGAAGCTGCATCGGAGGCCCCGTGAGGCCTCAGGCGGCACAACTGAGGCCCTGCAAGGCCTCAGATGCAACTTCCTGTGCTTTGGGAGGACCTGGAAGTCACGTCAGAGACCCTGCAAGGCCTTGAACACCATCTGTGAGGCCCTGTGAGGCCTTGGACATGACTTTTGGTGTTTCGCGAGGCCCCAGAAGTTGTGTTGGAGGCCGAGGTAACGAGCACCCACAACAAAATTTTGTAGGTGCCTGCCCCCCCCCGGGCCCCCTATAGTTGGCACCAGTGAGCGTGAGGGAGAGAGTAGAGGGAGAGAAAACTTCAGGAAAATCCCCACAGCATTTGGAGCATACTACAGGAGTCAAGACAGGTACAGGCAGGCAAGGATGAAGGTGGTCCCTTCTATCTCAGTGCTGCAGAAGACCAAATGCTTCAAACTTAAGTGCTGAGGGTAGCAACGTAAATTCCTAAAAAAAGGAACAATGGGTGCATATTGAAGGGTGGCATTGAGGGAAGGAACAGTAGTAATTTCTGAAACAGTACGTTGGCACAGGGGTGAACCTAAGAACAGGAAGTTAGGAGGAGATCATAACAGGGTTCTCTGGCGAACCTGATTCCCAAGTTCTAAGAACAAAGAACCCACCATATCAATTCTGAAGCAAGAGTGACATGGCATTCTTACGAACATCAAGGTTAGAGGGGAGACTATTTCATTGTGAAGTGTAACATAAGACTACTTCTACTAATAATTTAATATTAACATAATCTTTTTCAACATTTTCTCTTTTTTTCTAAGGTTTGTTAGATAATATGTTGCCATGCTTGAAGGTATTTTAATACCATTTCCCCCTTCATTGTCCCCGTCTCACACCACACTTTGACTGATTTAGGTGGCTAGAGCCTCACATGGCCTATGGCTGTTTGGCAACTGCTTTCAGATGGCCAAAACATGCGGGAAGAATAATAAATTTTAATTTCCAAAGCATCAGAAAATGTCTTTGGAAAATCAGTTGGATTTGAGCCATAATATCAACTCGAGCACTTTCAAAAAGCCTACACTCTTTGTAAGCCATGTTGTTGATGCTGTGTGCAGAGAATTCCCAGTACTGAGCATATTGTGAATGTCTTGGCAACATTCATAAAGCAAAAGACAAAACTCTAAACAATTCAGTTTGCTGAACAAAATGCACCTCCCGTGTTGCTTGCTGTTGCAGGTATGTCATGCTCCATTACTGCTTCAGTAGAACATCAATAGAACACAACAGCAGAGAGAATGCAATGGAAAACAAGCTGAGAATGTTCAATAAACCCATAGCCATGCTCTAGGCTGTGGTCAATAAAACTGGATGGGAAGCTTTCCTATTCTGCTTTTCTTTCCCTCCTCCTTTTGAATTTGAGAGTCACTTCTCCCTAGGAGGTCAGTCTAGTTCAAGAGACATAACACACCTTCAGAGCAGCAGTGCCAAATTTCTAGAAAAGGCAGAACTAAAATGTGTCATGGGATAAAGTTCTCTGTGCCAAATACTGCAGCCCATGAGGTTGGAATGGCATGCCATGCAACATGTTATATTTCCTAAGCTCCACTGCAAAGCAACAACAGAACGGATTGATTTCCATGGGGGTGGGGAATGTGGGAGCTGGGAATATTCTTATCACTCAGCCTGCCTGCTGCTCTCCCTTCCCACTTTGCCACCCTGTGAGGGTTCTTTCTATGCAATCTAAGCCTCCATGAGAAATCTCACCTTGGGGGAAAGTGATAGATAAACCTGCCCCTGCCTGCCACTTGCCCCCTACAAATTGCCAAAGGACACTGGCAGCATTCATAAGAGCATAGGAAGAGCCTGATGGATCAGGCCAAGGACCAAGGTAGCCTAGCATCCTGTTCTCATATTAGCCACCCATATACTTGTGGCAAACCTACAAACAGGACCTGGACGTAAGAGCAGTCTCTCCTGCTTTGGTTTCCAACAACTGGCATTCAGAAGTATACTGCCTCTGACTGTGGACACAAGGCATAGCCATCATGACTAGTAGCCATTGATAGCCCTTTCCTCCATGAATTTGCCCAATCCCTCTTTCAAAGCCACCCAGGTTTATGGCCACCACTGCCTCCTGTGGGAGCAAGTTCTATAGTTTAACTATGTGGTGTGTGAAAAGGTATTCTTTTATCTGCCCTGAATCTTCCAATGTTCAGCTTCGTTGAACCTTTTCTCTATCTGTGTCCTGCATATTTTTTTTTATTTTTTTCCAAAATATTTTATTGTTCGTTTTCATATGTACAATTCATTCTTCATATATGTACAATTCATTCTTCATATATACAATATTCCTTCTTATTATAAACAATAAAGCAAACTGACAATCGATGTTAACTGGTAGTAATCCACTCTGTATATCTTGTACATTGTTCCTCCTATTTTGGCTAAAGTATAAAACTAACTAAAACTAAATAAATAAAAGAAAAACAAAAGAAACATCATTACTGTGTCTGCCTCCTTTTGTTACTCCCCCTATCCAGTACCATTCATTACATACAAACAGAGTCAGTGCAGATACAGCATGTTACATATCTCATATTAGATCTAAGTTAAGATCTGTACACCTATATGATACAAACAAATAAGCAAACAAACAAACAAAAAACAAAAAAGGAAAAAGGAAAGTTTACTGAATTGCATAAATCCTGTCATATTTTTTTTAATAACTTCTATCATGTCACCTCATACTCACCTTAAAGTCCCAAATGATGCAACCTTTCTTCATTGGGAAGTCACTCTATCCCTTTGATCATTTTCAAACAAGGGTGCTGAGAAGCACCCATGTTCCTATACTTCCAAGGAGGATCAAGGACAACAGAGCCCTTCTTGCCTTTTTCCTGTGGGCACAACTGTTTTCTCCACTCTCCAAGAGGAGGAAAATTTACCTCAGTAAGAGAAACCAGTGGGGGAGGGCTTTATTCAGGGAACTGATGTCTCATTTTGGTTAGCAAAACCACCTAGGAAGGTCTGTTCCAGCCTGGACATGCCTTTTTTTTCTAAACTAAAATGCCACAAATGTTATATATAACCTTTCCTCATAGGGAGTTGTACCATCTTGCTTACATTGATTTTCACCTGCTATTCTACTGCCCATCTGCCCAGTTTGGAGAGCTCCTCGCAATCCCTTTTGTTTTAATCAGCCTGAACAATTTGGTATCATTGGAAAATTGGGTTTCCTGAATTTCAATCCTAGCTCTAGATAATTTATGAACAAATTAATAAGCATAGGTTGTCTAGGCAACATACTGTCTCCTCCAATGTTTTCAAATGGCAGTAGGAATCGGCACATATATTAAAAAATATAAAGCAAATCACTTTTGATATAAATTTTATTAGATTTTCAAACATGTACAATTTAAACAACTTACTTACCTCCCACATCAGCTTACATGGTTGAAAGAAATCACAAATTCTCTGTCAGATCCATCATTGTTTTCTCAGTACTAAAAACTGAGCGCACCTGAGAGTTACAGTCTCAGATAAAAGAATGTAAATGAATTTTCTTTCCAGAGTGAAAGAGAAATTCTGAAAAACAGCTAATCGTGTCCAGAGTCAAGTAGATGTTGGTGGAGATGACAGTCCATGATCTGCTATGCTAACAAAGTCAATAAACATGTACCAAACAGATTTAAAAGTTTCTTTTTCTTTTTCTGCCCACGAGCAAACTCTTAACTTGTGTGTTAGCTTTTCAAGCAAGGCCATCTGCTTCTAACTCGACAAAATAAAGTTTGAAGACCTGATCATATAAAAATGAAGAATAATCAGACAACACATTTCAACCAGCTCTGCAAGATTTTGATTGAGCTCATCAATTGTGTAAAGCAGCAATCTTTAAGAGTAAAGAAATGAAGAAACAAAAACATTGCTTTCCATCCACTCCCCAGGCAAATGCCATGTGAAAAGGCACCTTGGTTTTCCTATTTCATCTCTGCCTAGTGTTCTCTACTTCATTGCTGGCTTCACAATTTTTGCTATCTGGGAGTTTCACCTTTGTAATCCTCAGGGTTAACAACAACCAAAAGTGCAGCTTGACACAGAGGCTTTTTCTCTCTTATCTGTTCCATTTCCCTGTGCTTAAGCATATGCTTCTTGTTTTAGGATATAGATTTTAAGTCGTTTTGTCCCACGATGGCATTATTAGCTGTCTCAGAGATATGCTATCTCTTCTATTAAATCTAACATCTCCCAGGCATTCTTCTCTTGCACACATAGACAAAGCCAAATATTCTCCAATATATTCTTATTGCCTTTCAGCTGAGCAAGCAGAGGAGGGGGGCTGGCAGGAGACAATTGCAGAACCTGTTCTGTGTTTCGAAAAATCATTGCAATTGCATATTGCGGGTGATAGGCAAATAAACGGTGCTCAGAGTAGACCCACTGAAATCAGTGGATTTAAGGGGTCCTAAGTCTAAACTGGTTAAATTGTGCTGTTTTACTGTAATATTTATTTATTTATTTATTTATTTTTATTGCATTTATTGCATTTATAACTCACCCTTCCTCCCAAAGTAACCTAAGACAGCAACCATATCAGCAATAAAACCATTTTTAAAATCTTTAAAAGAATGCCAATACAGATGCAGACTGGGAAAGAGCTCTAGTTGTAAGGCTTGTTGGAAGAGGAAGAAGTTTAGTAGGCACCAAAAAGATAACAGAGATAGCAATAATCCATTATATTCTTCTCAAAATCCCTGGGGCTGCAATTTGGCAGGTTCAACCCACTCTTGAGGGGCTCATGTGCCTGCAAATTTAATCTGCTTCTGCCAAATAGGGGGGAAAAAAGTTATACTTATTTTTAGATTCCTCAGAAGAGTGAATGTGGTGCACTAAAATAGGTGGCCATGCAAATAAAGTTTGGAGATATGATCATTTAAAAATGAAGAATCAACAGACAACGTATTTCAACCAGTTCTACAAGATTTTAATTGAGCTCATCAATTGTGTAAAGAGGCAATCAATAATAAAAAGTCAATAGTCTGTGGGCATTATTGAACAGGCCAAACCCTTTTATATGAGCTGAGAAGCCCCATAGTCACCAGAGCCCCTGAAATCAAGAAAGCTTGCTGTAAATATTATGTTAAGAGAATGAGTCTCAAAACATCAGTATGTAATGTCAAATTATATGCACATGTTTGAGAGTGGAGGGGAGTCTTCTTTCTCTATGTTGGTAATGGCTTATCCATATGCTCATCCCAGTTGTAATCACAAGTTAAAGTATATCACATCTGAACTCTCTCATGCACATATGTAATATGTGCATTTCTTTTAATGGTGGCAGAGTTGACAGTCAGTAGATCTGAGTGTTATAATTATTCTGGCTAAATGCAAAGCAAACAGTTTCCTATTGCTACTGAAAGCACTTGAGCCAATTAATACAATAGTAACATTTAATCACAGGAGAAAATTACACCATTTCATGTGCTGAGAGCAAGCCAAGGAGAAAAACAACAACAACTGTGCCATATGGCTTATCATGATGCTTCCTGTAGGTTTCACAAAACACTGCAGCATTAAAACTGCACGCTCTGTTTAAAGATGATAAAAATTAAGGATGCCGACTATCTTAGATGTTTCCTCTGTTCATCCACAACAGTGATGGGGAAACGTTGGCCTACCAGGTTGTTTCTGAACTACAATTCCCATAATCCCTGAGTATTGGCCATGCTGGCTGGTGATGATGGAAGTTTGAGTCAGGCAACATTTGGTGGACCACAGGTTCCCGATCTATGAAGTGAATAATACCTGTGGATTCTGCACTTAAAAAACAACAACTTTTAAAAAACAACCACTACATCTAATTAAACTCAACACAGTGTCCAAATATTATGTTCCAATTACTCTGGGAAGCAAGTGAGAATTGGCATGCATCTTACCAGTGCAGTGAGGGGTAGTGCATGTAGTTACGATAAGATAGATAACTCCCGTTTCTCAGAATTTTTATAACAGTTGTACCATGAAACACAAGTCACTGTATTTGATGCAGGGTATGTCTCCGAGATCCAAGCAACAGAAGTCACTATTTTGGATATTCCGATAATAATCACTTCCATGCCCACACTGTGGCTTCAGCAATTGTTGGCACTGTTCACAGATCCTTCTGGTATATCACAATTTATTACTTTCAAAGACTGTTGGAGTTTCAGGAATGTATGTGAAAGTTGTAATTGCAACAAGGTCTTTCACAGTATCACTGTGTGATCAGAAGTTCTCTACGCGACCCTGGGAATACAGTCAAAATGTGATGGGGCTGTTAGTAGACACTTTTAAAGAGATAACTATTGACAAAATATATATTCTTATTGGAAGGCAGGTTTTTGTCCCTAATCTCTCTGCTTTCTTTTTATGCAGAAGTTTAATTGTGTGGTTGTTTTTCTATGCTGACTATCATTGATTATACTGGTCGTATTAAAAAGAGAGTAGTATAACATATAGGCTGTAGTTAGTAGCTCTTCTCAACTTCTGTAAAGCCAACTGGGAGGACATGAGCTGTTGCAATATACTGGGGTAGCAAGGGCTTTTGCATTTCCTCTAATCAAGTTCTAGGAAGCAAGGGTGAGGCTCTGAAGAAGCAGAAAGGTAGCCTCAGAAAACACATTGAAGCACTGCCGCTCAGTGGTAGAGTAGGTCCTTTGTATGCAAAAGGATTTCCTTGTAGGACCGGGAGAGACCCTATCTGAAATCTTGGCGTGCAGAAGCTGGTAGGCATAGGTAAGCCTTCCTCAGCCTCATGTTTTGGAGTACAACTCCCATCACTCCCAGCCAGCATAGTCAATTGTCAGGAATGAGCAGAGCTATAATCCAAAACACCCGGAAGCCACCAGCTTGGAGAAGGCTGGTGTCGACAATACAAATATATCTGGGTGAATGGTGTGATTTGGTATTAGACATATCCCTATGGTTCTGTTGCAAGACACCAGCCTTGCATTATAATATAAATTATAGAAGATTAGTAATATAAGGGTTTTTACAACCTCCCTGTTCTGTTATGTGTGACAACTAGATGGAGTGGGAAGTTGCATATATCTGACAAGGCAACTTTCAACCACTGGTCATGAACAGAAGCAGTGGCAGATGGTATCACTATCTTATTGATTCAGCTAATAGCACCTAAAGGAGCTTTCCGTTGTGTGCATGAGTCAGTGTAAGATTTGCTGCTTAACAAATAATAATAATATTGACTATGACAACCACAGTACCTGGAGATAGACAGTCAGGTCATGTATCCACAAGAATGACCAAAAGAGAAATGACTGCTAGGAGGAGTGCAGAAAGAAGAAACACCATGACGCATCAGCACCAGCAAAACCCGACACTTTCATCTACTTCAACTGCAATGGTTTCTTCAGCCACAGCAAGCATTGTAACTTTTAAATTGTGCCCCAAAAGCACACACTTTCATTGTCTCCTGAGACAGAGAGCTGCCAACTTGATTGTAATGGAGTCTATGGAGTGGACATCTATAACCTTTTTGATCATCTAAGAAAATTAAAGTTGTATAACTTCAAATTTCTATCTTCTCAAATTCAATAATTTATTAAACTGCATGTAGCGTTATTGTTCAGGGGTTGGGGTTTTTTTTGGGGGGGGAGGTTCATTGCTATAAAAAAGAAAAGCATCAAGGATAGGATATAATTATTCAGAACAGAAAATGTTGAAGCCATTTTGATAATCAATAGCCTAAACCAAAGGAGATCAGGGTGTAACAATTTAAATGTGTTCAAAGTAGATTCAGAACTATTGATTTGATTTGACTCCAGCACTGCGGTTCTCTTTGAGTCATATGGTATAATTATTCTGTCCTTCAGGAGATTGCATTGGTTAAAAAAGAGACCACACAACTCTCTCTCGCCCCCCCCTTAATTGTATTGTCACCTAATACTGCGTAGGAAGGTGTGTTTTTCCCCTCTCCATCATTTGTTCTGCATTCAAGAAAGAAGAATGATTGCAAGTGGGTGGCTCTTGACAATTTCCAAGTAGGCTTAGTCTCTTACAGACTGTGAATCTAATGCTTTTATATAAGCTTCTGAGAAGCATTTAGTTGTCAGGGACATCCCTAGCAATGTTGACACAGGTAGAGTGAATAAAACTCTTTCCTGATCTAAAAGGGAGAGTTCTAGGCAGTGCTCACTTACAAAAGAAATATATGAGGCAGGTAACGGAAAACCTTGATGGTGCACACTTGGGTGAGTGTTCCATTTGTCTGTCACCTGCTGGAACAAGTGTTGTCTACATAACAAAAGTGTGAAATCAAGGAACAGATGATGCTAAAAGGGACCTAGCTGGTGTCCAGTTGTGTCCCATCGGCACAATGAGTTTCCCCCTGCATTCATGTGCACCTCCCCAAATCTGATATCTAGGATAGTGGAAAGTCTTCATTGCAGGGGTCACATGTGGGGAGAGTTCTGTTGTGGAAGCTGAAATCCTTGCATTGATGGGATGCATTAGTTGGCTATTGTCCCCCTCTGTATATAGGAGAAAAAGAAGTAGGGACACCATCCCCTAGGGGCTGAGCTTTTGGGAGATCTCCAATATATTTTGGGAGGGGGCCGAGCCCCCCCCGCAAGTCCAAAGGCCTCCTGAGGAGGCCAAGCATGGAGCTGAGTATGGCATGACCTCAATGGCCACAGGTCCCCCTCCTCTTCCTCCTCCTCCTGTCCTGCCTCATCCTCTCCTGCAATTTATTTATCTACTACCGGTACACAGCCTCACAGGACTCAAGAGTTCTTTCCGTTAAAAATAATAATGTGCCAGGGAGAATGTAATTCCCCTCTGTGTGTAGCATCTAGTTGGGCCCAACTATTTGCATTCTTTCCTTCCTAATGAAAGGCAAGGTGCACAAGGAAACAAACTTAAGTTTATACTTCTGTTTTGGTGCAATGCAGAAATAAAGTGGTCCTTATTTTTAATGAGGATTTAGCTTTCATTCTCAAAGGGATCTTGGAAGCACAAACAACAGGAAAGACAGAGGTCTAAAACAATAGTAACAAGCCCAAAATGACTTTCTACTTCATGAATTTCCAAGAGGCTACTTAGTAGGTAGGGATCACTCCGTTCTCTTTGTTTAGTAATGAGCAAATGGCAAAGCCTGGCTAGTTTTGCCAGTAGACAACAAGCAACCTTCCAAGAGGCAAGCAGGGAGAATTTCAGAAAGATTCCAGCTTCTGTTCTACAGGATCATTTTATTAGTCAAGTCCAACTCTACAGGTGCTTCATTAAAGTCTCTCACACCTTGATGTGTATCTGAGAAACTCTCACTGCAATTGGCAGCATTCTTTTTCCAAATGTGTGATAAATGGTGAGAGCATCTATGAAGAAAGAAGAAGAATTTCAGCAGCAGATTAAACAGGAACTGCAATTAATGAACTACTCAAGTATTTCCAGCAGTATTCTGGCAACAGCAGTTGAGCAAACTGTGTTCATAGAAATAGGGTCCTAGAGAGCTTCTGTTATCCAGTAAACATGTTGCCAACACACCTGTGTCAAAAGGCATTGAAATCCAGAGAGCAATGGAAAGTCCCCACAGTGAAATGAAAAGCAGCTAAAGCTGTAATCTTATGGCCACTCATATGGAGAAGATCCTAGTAAAGTATCATGCATAGTGATGAAGGGGGGGGGGGAATTCAATTCAGTTTGTATTTAAAGGTGAATGTAAAGGTGAATCTTCACTTTCCAAAACAATTCATGAACCAAAACACAGCCGTCCTTTGAAATGTATACTTCTCCGAATGTTGCAGTGCAGTTGTCCAGCAAGTAATGTGTATAAAAATGGATATATGAGGGTTATGTGTGCATCAAAATGCACAAATTAGTGAAAATTACATGCAAAAATTAGAGGTGTGCAAGGTTGTCCTGCTTCACTTCAGGGCCCAGCTCAGCACTTCGGATTGGACCCCTATTGAGTTCAGATTGCTTCAGGGGAGGGGGGAATTGCCTTAGTCCTTGAATATGAAGCAATATTCCAACAATTGAATCTTAGATCCTCCCAATGAGCAGCACTAGGAAACCCAAATGGCCATGTTGGTGCTTCCACATAGGTGCATGGAACGTGCAGATGTGATAGTCCCCAAAGAAGGGATTAACCCTGCTGAATTTCAGACAGGTAGATCCACAGGTGGTGCTGCTGGTTCTACTGGTAGCAACTCTGCCAACTCTGCCTGTGATTACACCATGGTTGCTTCATAGAGGCTCTGTCATGCTACTAGTGCAAACTTATTGAGTTTGCTTTGGGAATGTGCAATGGACTCAGCCAGCTCTGAAGTCCCAAATTGAATCAGGCAGATTCAGAGAGATTTGGGTGTCACTTCATTTGCATTGGGACAGCCTCAGATTATTGCAGGTAGGGCAGGGTAGTCCAGATTCAGAGCTGTCTGAGGGTAGGAAGCAAATGCAGGGGTTAGGCAGGAAAATAGGCATCAGGGAGGAGGGAAGTGGCCCTACCTAAGTAACTATTATTGCTGAAGACTAACAGTAACTAAGATACGATAAGAGGCAACAAATGATGTTTAAGATGGAATGAAGAAGGGAACAGAATGGATTGGGAAGGATGGGAAAGAACTGAGAGAAAGCAAACCAGCACCAACTAGTCTTTGCAATGTACAGAGGACTACTCAAAAAGTGAAGAAAACAAGACATTGGGTAAAGGTTTTATAGAATCACATAAGTGATCAGTTTATTGATCTTGCTTGTTTGAAGCTACACAATGATACTTATAATAGAACTGTCTTTTAGAACAGGCAAACTCCAGCCCTCCAGATGTTTGGGACTACAATTCCCATCACCCCTAGCTGATAGGACCAGTGGTCAGGGATGATGGGAATTGTAGTCCCAAAACATCTGGAGGGCCGGAGTTTGCCTATGCCTGTTTTAGAAGGTGTAGCCGTACTATGAGTGAGAGGGAAATGTGGAGAGGGTGATTGGAACAGCAACACAGGCAAACATCTAGCACCCTCATCCCCACTAGCCCATATCATGTGTCCACTCCAGACCCCCTGCATCTTTGGTCCTTTTCCATACAATGTTCTATATGCTGGGAAGGGCTAATCCATATGCTCATCCCAATTGTAATCACCAGTTAAAGTATATCATATCTGAACTATGGGTATGCATTAGCAGTGACTAAGCAGATATATGACCACAGAGTTAAGCCCAGTGCCACCAGCCCTATTTATCTGCATGGTGATGGAGACTAGTCATGCAGTTTACCACTTTCCCATGCCACCATAAATAATCACATTTGTTTGTTTGTTTCATTTATCTACAAGATTTCTACCCTGTCATTTGTCACATGCAATCTTACAGTGGGTCACAGCAAACAAACAAATATAATTTAAAGCCAGAATTCATAAAATGTTGCCATCCCTCAAGCAGAACATAAGGGATCAGTTTATGGACCTTGGTTCTTATCATAGAACTGTCTTTTAAAAGGTGTAGCTGTACCCTTAAAATTGTGTCATACAGACTCAGTTTTCTTAAAGAACATACAAACACACAACTACTCTGTGCACCCAGTTACTTGTGTTGAGATGGATTTGGAGCCTTATCACAATGGTCACTGAACAGTCTAAGTCGTGCTGAGGTCTAAATAATGCCATGAGTATACACAGCCAAACCTTTTTCTTTTCTTTCTTTCTTTTTGTCTGCAAAAAAGTGGATCTCTTTATTGCCTAACAGCAAAAGAAGAAACCACCAGAGCTCTACACAGAAGCTTCTTTTATTCTTTTTATATTCTGTGTAATTCATCTGTTGTGCTACAATATAAAGCTCAATCCCCGACTGAGTCTAAGTGTGTCTTATTTGGGATTTTGGACCTGAGCATTCTGGGAGTTGGGATAAAGAACCAAAATCTTTATTCCCACATGGCCCCATCTTTGGATCCTCAGGCTTAGCGTTGTGTTCTGTTTGGTGTTTCTAGGCTGAATCAGTGAAAATAAAACTGTTTGAGAAAACGGTAAACCAAAAAGTAGCCACAAACATACCAAAGCAGAGGTTAAACATATCTCACAAAGAACAGTTTTAGATTTATTACAGCAAAGTTACCGGTAACTGATGGAGAACTGGGGCTTCATAAACTTCAAGCTCCTGTCTGCAAGTCTATTTCAACTATACTATCAGACCAACAAAAAAAATACCAATAGTGATACAAATGTGGCACCCATGGATCAATAATGTATCTTTGGGCCAGGGTTCAAGATTGCTTTATTTATTTAATATATAGCCCACTCTTCCTCCCAAAGGAGTCCAGGGTAGCAAACAAAAAGTGAAAAAACATTAGAAATATCTTTAATAAAAATTCAATATAGATGCAGACTGTGAAAAATCTTAATTTAAAAGACTCATTGAGAGAGAATGGGTCTTCACTAGGTGACCAAAGCAACACAAATGTTACCTGTTGAATATCAAGAGGAGTGCATTTCAAAGGGTAAGTACGACAATGCTAAAGGCCCTTGCGCCAGATAGACCTCCTGATAAGATGATATCTGCAGGAGGCTCTCACCTGCAGAGTGCAATGTTGAATTTGGTATATAAGGGGTAAGATTAAATTTCAGGCTCATCCAAGGGCTTAGTAGTTTATTTTATTTTATTTTACTTTACTTTGATACCCATTGCATATTCCATCAGACTACAGGATATATAGAGAGATGGGACTTCAGGGCTACTCTATCAGCTCTACCAAGATGCCAGCTATGTTAGACTTTTCTCTCAACTGTAATCTAGCACCAGTCTTCACCAGGGAGAGATAGGACTGTCAATGCCTCTCAATAAATTCTTCTTAAAGAAAAGCTCCATCAGGCTTCTGCCTGAAATGTTGTCTAGTAGAAGAGGAAGAAGAAGAGTTTGGATTTGATATCCCGCTTTATCACTACCCGAAGGAGTCTCAAAGCGGCTAACATTCTCCTTTCCCTTCCTCCCCCACAACAAACACTCTGTGAGGTGAGTGAGGCTGAGAGACTTTAGAGAAGTGTGACTAGCCCAAGGTCACCCAGCAGCTGCATGTGGAGGAGAGGAGACACGAACCTGGTTCACCAGATTACGAGTCTACCGCTCTTAACCACTACACCACACTGGCACTAGCAGTTGTTCCATTGGATTGCAGCACATCTCCATTCACTGTGGTAAAAGACAAGCAACTTTTGGCTCCTTCTCCCCATATCCTTAAATTCTAGCTGGCCGATACAAGAATTTCATGACTAAGATTTAGTTTCTGAGCTTGGTAACCCCCCCCCCCCATCACCACCACATTCTCCTCTCCCAATCCCTTTTCTTTTTTAAAAATTCTGTGTTACAAAGATTTCTGCAAACTTGACGTGAAGGCTGGAAACATCAACCCTCTTGTGTGGGAATCCCTTGCAGATTACTGCAGTGCCTGGAGACAGTCAGGTCGTGTATCCACAGCACTGAGGAATGACCACTGGGTGGAGTGCAGAAGAAATGCCATGGTGCATCTGCAGCAGTACAACTGAACACCTTCATCTGCCCTAGCTGCAACAAAACATGTCTCTCCTGTAACTGTCTCTACAGCCACAGCAGGCACTGCAACCTCCCAACATTTTGACCTCAACCCCAAGGCACACTCCTCCATTGTATCCCAAGACAGACATATGCCAATCAGCCTATGGGAGAGGAATCATGCTTAATGGATTAATTGTGGTATTGTCTTAAAAGCAATATCCTTAAAAGAAGCATTCTCTTTTCTAGAATATAAAGTGTGCAGTATGTTATCTGGGTTGACTAAAGCTGAGGACAGCTACCACTGCATCATGTCATAAACATACAATTCCGCTGCCTGAGTTTGCATGAGATGCAAGGAGCCTTTCTTCTCTGAGTGTTTTACATTTCTGCAATATTAAGTTGAAAGCAGATAATGGAGATTATTGAGCAAGAGACTGTAATTAACATGTTCTGTCAGACCTCAGCACTTCAAGCAATTAAAGTAATTGAATAGAAGGATGGTGTGTGGATTTTTTATCCGAGTCTGGCAAACTTGAGCAATGCATACTGTCAACCAAATAACATACGCAGCAGCAGCAAGGAAATTGGACATTAGATGAGGCAATGAGATGATCACTGAGGATTTCAAATTTTGATTTGGGCTTTCACCAGAAGGTTAATTTTGATTCTTAATACAGTGCTGCCAACTGGAAGGAATCCAAGGCTCTTGAGAGTGTGGGGAGAGGTAGGGGAAACCCTTCCTGGACACAGCTTGGATAAGTGTGCAAAATAAAGTTCATTGTTGCTACAATGACGTTTAATTAGGTCACGTATTTTTACTAGAGAACTCAGAAACTCAGAATGATTCCAGTTGGTTTATTATGAGCTCATAGTAGGGATGGAGGAGAAATTCAATTCAGTTTGCATTTAAATGTCAACTTACCTTATCAGCACTTTCTGAAACAGTTTGTGAATCAAAACACAGCCATCTTTCAAAATCCATGCTTCTCTGGCATATCCTAGAGAACACCCTTGCAACTGTCTGCTGAACTAACTGTAGTGCGGCGGGTGGCGCTGTGGTCTAAACCACTGAGCCTCTTGGGCTTGCCAATTGGAAGGTCGGCAGTTTGAATCCCTGTGATGGGGTGAGCTCCCGTTGCTCTGCCCCAGCTCCTGCCAACCTAGCAGTTTGAAAGCATGCCAGTGCAAGTAGATAAAGAGGTCCCACTGTGGTGGGAAGGTAAACAGTGTTTCTGTGCGCTCTGGCTTCCGTCACGGTGTTCCGTTGTGCCAGAAGCGGTTTAGTCATGCTGGCCACATGACCCGGAAAGCTGTCTGTGGACAAACGCCGGCTCCCTCAACCTGAAAGCGAGATGAGTGCCACAACCCCATAGTTACCTTTGACTGGACTTAATCATCCAGGGGTCCTTTAGCTTTTTTATTTAGTGTCCTAGAAGGCCAACTACATATATACATTAACCTCTAATGTTTGATCCATAGACAACTGAATTTTGAATTGATAGGGGACACAAACTGTAAATGGTAATATGTTAATTTATATCAACTGACAATGTACATGAAGACTGCTTTATACTGCAGACTGCAGACATGTAAATGAAGTCCTTTCAGGTGCCGGGCAGTTATATGGTGGTATCAAGTGCCATGATGAAGAAGCATAATAGTGACTGATTCCTCATCTTTGTAAGTACAAAACCCCCAAGCAGTTACCTTTAAGGCAAAACACAGAGGTTCTTTGATATGTGGGAAACAGGAATAAATAGAAATTAAGCAACCTTTAGAGCAGAGGTGGAAATGAATTTTAGGTGGTGTGTCAGGTCAAAAAAAAGAAAAGAAAAAACAATAGGAATCCAATTGGGTAGATTTATCTAGTGTTTGGGTGGAATGTTCCCTTAGATAAAATCTTCAAGTGGTATAAGATCTTCTTCCTCCAGTGTAGGACCCCACGGTTTAAACTGGTATTTTCTAAGTAACACAAAAAGTAATGGTAGCTGTGTGGACCCATAAGCAATCTGGAGAGCACTCTCACTCTTCTTTGACAAACAGGGGAAATCAGGTCACCTTTGGTACTACACAAGATTAATTAAAATCAAACTGATCACTGATTCTTTCCAGGAAAGTGAAGAAAGAGGTGTGCATATAGCAGCAACAGTCAGCAGCTAGAAAAGGAGAAAGAGTGAGAGCACCGAATAAAATAAGGAGTGAAATAGACACTGTCAGTAATATTTCTGTAAAAGTTCTTCATTTGCCTTTTTTCAGAATTGTTCAATGAATCATGCATGTCTGTTATTACCAATTTTCTGGGAAGTTTGCAGCAAGATCACTGGCTCATACTTAGAGTTGTGGCTTGGGAGCACCAAAGTACATCTCTAGATCTGTTAAGCTGGTGTTATGTGCAGTGAGACAGAAATTGTAACATTTTTCACCAGGATGATTCTGATGGGCGAACCTAGTTTCATTAAGCAACTGGAACTAGCCGAGTGCTTTAGGAGAGTGTCAGTGGAGATTCATCACGCTGACTGCTTAACTGTTCAATTCCTCTGCCGTTTGCCATTTGCTGAAGTGTATGCAAATAGATAGATACTGTGTGTATATATTTTTCTTCCAAATATTATTGCATGAAATATAATATCAAAGGGAGCCGAGGGTTCTGCAAAAGAACAAATAGATTTGTCTACTGCTATTCATTCATGAGCTTTCTGTTGTTTTTTTAAATGTTCCAAGCAGAAGAAACAACATCATGTGATTTAAGAGGCCAATCCAGCACTGTAAATAACATACAAAGAAACAGCTTTTGTGAACACTTCGCAGATAGCCCAGGGGCTGAAATGTGTTTGCTCAAACTGTTCATTAAATAATCATAAATAGGAAATAAAAGTCAGAGTGACTAGTTCATCTCTTTCTTGTACAACATGCAAAAGTGAATGCAGAACTCACACAGTAAGAATAAGGCATGTGAACCATTTTAAGGCTTCCTAACTTCTGCTTTTCAAAAATAAAGCAGCATTTCCCAATTATACCAATCATGGGTTTTTTTAAGTGACTAAAAGCTTTTGGCAAGTGCTTATTAAGGGTGTGCTCTGCAATGTGATTTGTTTCCATTATTTAAATTTTTATTTATTCATTTAAACAATTTACATTTATTCTGTTAATTTATTTGTTTTCATCACATACATTTTCTTTCTGCTATTTTTTAAAAATAATAGTTTTATTTTCAACATTATAAAGAAAATATGCATAAATTAGCACACTCCTAATGCACAGATTTACTAATAAATATATACCAGTAAATGCCTGATCACCTCATCCGTCTCCTGAGAAATCTCTATGTGGGACAAGAAGCTACAGTTAGAACTGGATATGGAACAACTGATTGGTTCAAAATTGGGAAAGGAGTATAACAAGGCTGTATATTGTCTCCCTGCTTATTTAACTTATATGCAGAATTCATGCGAAAGGCTGGACTGGATGAATCCGAAGCCGGAATTAAGATTGCCAGAAGAAATATCAACAACCTCAGATATGCTGATGACACAACTTTGATGGCAGAAAGTGAGGAGGAATTAAAGAACCTTTTAATGAGGGTGAAAGAGGAGAGCGCAAAATATGGTCTGAAGCTCAACATCAAAAAAACTAAGATCATGGCCACTGGTCCCATCACCTCCTGGCAAATGTAAGGGGAAGACGTGGAGGCAGTGAGAGATTTTACTTTCTTGGGTTCCATGATCACTGCAGATGGTGACAGCAGTCACAAAATTAGAAGGCGCCTGCTTCTTGGGAGAAAAGCAATGACAAACCTAGACAGCATCTTAAAAAGCAGAGACATCACCTTGCCGACAAAGGTCCGTATAGTTAAAGCTATGGTTTTCCCAGTAGTAATGTACGGAAGTGAGAGCTGGACCATAAAGAAGGCTGATCGCCGAAGAATTGATGCTTTTGAATTATGGTGCTGGAGGAGACTCTTGAGAGTCCCATAGACTGCAAGAAGATTAAACCTATCCATTCTTAACGAAATCAGCCCAGAGTGCTCACTGGAAGGACAGATCCTGAAGCTGAGGCTCCAATACTTTGGCCACCTCATGAGAAGAGAAGACTCCCTGGAAAAGACCCTGATGTTGGGAAAGATGGAGGGCACAAGGAGAAGGGGACGACAGAGGACAAGATGGTTGGACAGTGTTCTCAAAGCTACCAACATGAGTCTGACCAAACTGCGGGAGGCAGTGGAAGACAGGAGTGCCTGGCATGCTCTGGTCCATGGGGTCACGAAGAGTCGGACACGACTAAATGACTAAACAACAACATATATCAGTAAATACTGTAGCATACCACCACAATCTCCTAGTGGTGTGAGATTCCAGGGATTCCCCATGTTTCCCTTCAAATGAGGCACAATGGAGACTGTGTTGTCTTTATGTTATATGGTTTATTTACTCATATATATAACTTGAGCCTACGATGGTTGGGTTCACAGCACTACCACTCTAAGAGGGTCTTGCTTCTTTCACAGCCACAGCCTTGGATTCAAACAGAAATCAACCATTGTGCTCTGACTCTCTCTCCAGCTTGCTGCTTTTCCTCTAGTTCATATCACAGCCCCCAAACTCTACTCCTGGCTTTGTCTGTTGAGGGAGGAGCTGCCACCTATTTTCCATCTCACACAAAGCCCCTGAATACAAATGGACCATCACCCAGGCGATCACCTAACCAAGAAGCCAGCCTGGATTATATTTTAACATTTGCTGGATCCAGGGGTTAGAAGTTTCATAACACACCTGAATTAATAACAGAATATTCTCATTACACATCAAGCCATTCTTAAGTAAAATGTGTGGCTGAGCAGTATGCTGTACTTTTAGATTCTAATACTATCTAGAAAACATTTCTGAACAAACCCATCCTTCCTTACTTTAACAACACAAGAAGAGCCTGCTGGATCAGACCAATGGCCCATTTAATCCAGCATCCTGTTCTTACAGCAGCTAGCCAGATGCTTATGGAAAGCACATAAGCAAGCCTTGAGCTCAATAGCACTCCCTGCTTCTGCCGTTTCCAGTAACTGGTATTCAGAGGCAACTGCTTCCAACAGTGGAGGTGGAACATATCCATTAGAGTTAGTAGCCTTACCTTCCAATTTGTGCAATCCACTTCTTAAGCCAAGTTGGTTGGCTATGATCAGCAATTCAGGTTCCAAGCACAGTCTATGTAAAATGAAGCTCTGTCTTCCCCATTCTTTCATTTTGGACTAGCTTTTTGCAGAAACAAAGAGATGTGAGTGGGGTGTGGGGTGGAGACAGAGCTATAATCTACTGAAAGACAGAAAGAACAGGACTTCTGGGAATGCTGCTCCATCTCAGGGAACTTTATTGACCTTACACTTCATCTTGATAGATGGGGGTAGCCAAATCACCTTGCTTCACGTTACAATTAAGCATTTTTGGTACAATATTTTGTATACTTCTAAATGGTGAACAACTTTGGGAAAGGTAGCTGGTAAGGCATCCATGTAAGAGATTGTTAATTGGATGTGTACAAAAGCAAGAGCAGGGGTTGATAGCTGAAAAGATGACTCCTACTAGGCATCATGATTTCAGAAGAGAAATAGAATTACATTTCTATAATGGGCCATTTAAAATAAAACTTCTCTAAAGTCTTGCACTGTTTGTATATCATTGGTGAGCTAAAAACAACAACAAGATAACAGGTAAAGATATACCAGTACCTTGACGTTAATCATAGCTGTTGGAAAGGATGCTGACTCCATTCACACATGGTAGTCCTCTTTAAATAAAGATAGCAACTTTTAGAAGAATGTTGTAGAACAGATAGCATGACTGGACACTCTGTCCCCATTCATCCTTTGTACAGTCTAATTTGGGAGTCTGAAAGAAATAATATAAAATGAGAACTTAGAGCCTCTGAGCAGCAGTATATAATTACTAAATGGCTACAATCTAGCACTTCTGCTGTAAAAAAACGAATGAATGAAGTCTGTTAGCCCCTATCATTAAATTGAGATAATGTGTTTACCGACATGAAGATAAGGACAAAAGGGAAAGGGTGAGATCCAAAATAATGTTAGTGTAATTAGCTTGAAAGCATTGTTGCTGCCACCAAGTACAATAGTATTAATGGTTGTGTTAGAAGTTGCAACACATCTCTTGAAAGCACAAGACACCACACTAAGTATAAGGCTCCTGCTGGCACAGGTGTGAGAAACCTCAGAAGCAGGGGCAGAATGTGGCCCTCTAGCCTTTTCTAGCTCCCCTTTGGAACTCACCCAATCCACACACTTTTCCTCGCCAGGCCACCAGAATGTGTCCTTGGACTCTGGTGTCCTTGAGCCTCATACTTGTCTGTATGGGAGATAGAGAAGGGTGTGCAAATGTGTGTAGAAAGTAGCCTATTGTGCACAGGTGAAATTTACATTCATTGTATATCAGAAAGGCACCACAGTAAAAATAATCAAAAACACCCTTGGCCATCTTGGAATTAACATCAGTGCAAGAAAAACCATACACACCACCCAAGAGAATCTACCTAGAATGTTATTTCCTCTTTAATATTTTAATGCAATATATTTTCTCATAACTGATAGAATGATTGAAAAAAAAGACAGTGGAAATGTTGAGCACAGGATTATTGTCAAAATACCAGCATACCTATGAGGTTATTTTTATTTAGTATTTTGTTTTTTATTTATTAAATTTGTTTTTCACTCTTCACCCAAATCTCAGGGCAGTTCACGTCATAAAAATAGAAGATAAAAACACAAATACACAATAAAAATAAGAACAGAAATAAGACAAAGCAATAACCCCTTTCCTTTTGCATTCTTATGAAATTTGTTCCTTTCTGCTTATGAAATGCTGTTTCTGCTTTATCATTTTGCACATCAAATCTTTGCGTCTTTCACATGCACTTAATTTCTAATAGAAATGTCATACACCACCATGCAGATTTAAATCTTGTGGTGACACTGGGGGCTGTGTTTAGATTTATTTGCTTCATCATATTTCTCTCTCATGATACTTGTTTTTAAAAGTCATTGGCAATGCAGGGTGTATGTGTGGGAGATGCTTTGCCATTTATTCCTTGAGACAGAAAAAAAAGTCTCCGGGGTTGCTATCCTGCAGGGTAAAGCACTCTGCTTTGGGCCACACACTGAGGGAGGACAGAGGAAGGCAGGAGGAATTGGTGTAGCAAGACTTTCCAAAATGCATTTGGCTGACACTGGATGTAAATAATTCTCATTTTTAGAAAAAGTGGAAATAGCATTGATTATATATATGTGTGTGTATATATATATATATATATATATATATATATATATATATATATATTGTATATATATATATATATATATATATATATATATATATATATATATATACACACACACACACACACACACACACATACCTGCACATCACACTGTGATATAGTTGAGTGTATTTTTAAGAGAATAATCTTCTGTCCCCTTCTCAATTTCTCTGAGAAGAGTGGAATTGTGGGTATGTGGCACAGGAGCAGAAGCGTTTGAATGTCCAGCGTTTTCCAAGCAAGCAGCACCAGAAGAACGAGGATAGGGCACAGAACAGACAATAGCAAGGTGATACATCCCAATCTCAAAGTGCTGTTATTGAAGAAACACTGTCTTGCTGCCTTCCCCTGAGGAAAACTGCTTTTTAAAGCACAACTGCAGCAAAGGGCAATTGGGTTTCCTGCAGATTGCAGTTTGTTCTGATTGAAAGCTAAAGAGTGGCTTTTCCCTGGGAAATGAGTGGTCCAAAGGGGAAAACATTCGCACCCATGCCTAGAAAGCTCAGATCAAGCAGAAAACCGTTGGGACCTGTGCTTTTTAGGCATGGGAGAAGCAAAAGTGTGGACACGCCCATACTGTCTGAAGTGTGGTGGTGGGTTTTTTCCCTTAAAACACACACACACACACCCCAAAATCTCCAAAATGGTCCTTTGAAAGTCCTTTCTCTGTTTCAAGGTCCTTCAGGGAGACACCAACCCTCAATCTGTCCAAAGTTGCCCACTTAGGTATAGGCAGTGCTTTTCCCCCTACTCCTATTGAAATACTACCCCTCAATGAGGCCAAACTTAGATTCACAAAACGTTTAGGGGTATGCGTACTCCTGCGTCCCTTCCAGAAAAAAAGCACTGGGTCTAGGATTTATCCAAATCTGATGCACACCCCTGAACTTTAGCATTTTAAAATGTTCTACGGGTATATGCTGTGCCACTCTCAAAGGTTTATATATGCAGATGCATAGCACTGAGAGCAAAATGCATTATGGTTATTAGTGTTATGCAAAAAGTGTATGCCCATGGTCTATTCTTCACTGTTAAAAGTTTTGGATCTCATCAGCTCCCGTGTCTTCTCAGAGCAAGCTGTTCTTTTGGCACAGATCACAGTACATCTTGCAAATGTAACCACTTATTTTTCTCTCTTTTTTTTTCCTGCAGTGACTTGCTTCACAGCAGACCTGTAACACTTAATTAACAAGCCTAATTTGAAGAACAACACAGCCACCATCCTTTTTTTTTAAAGAAAATGTGTGTGCAGGGGGGAGACAACCAAGTTTTCCAGGCTTGTTAAAGGTAAATGGTCTTCCTTCAGTTTGTTACATTGCATTCAAAGAGGTCAATGAACATTAGAGAGGATCATAGGCACCAGTTCTAGGAGGCCAAGGTTCCTTGCCCCTCCTAATAATTTTCTTATTCACAGCCCCTCAACATTTTCTCCCCCCCCCCCGTCAGCCAGCCTTCCCACTCCCCTCCTTCTCAGCTAGGCACCACCCTCTGATTCCAGCTTGCTTCCACGAGAAACAAAGGGGGCACAGCAGTGGCAGCGGGCATGTGTGAGTGTGTTCGTCGCCTGCCTGGCTGCTTGTTCCCCCTTCACCCGCTTGCTTGCTTGCTCCCTCCATGTGCTGTGACATGGAGCATCCCAGAAGGAGCACACAGGCAGGTGGGAGGGCCAGCAGAATACCTGCTGGTGGTCCTGGGAGAGACCAACTTGAGCTTCTTTCAAATTCACGGGGGTGAGGCAAATTAGTCCCCGGTCAGAGCAGACGCGTCAATGTGAACTCAGTACTCATGCAAGTTTTCCTGCAACATCTGCAGAGCCATTCTCATCAAAATGCTATCCCATATTCTTTTATCCCATTTTATCATTTCTGTTTGTTTCTTTTTTTTAAAAAAAAATTTGGATTGTCTGTGGAAATGCTAAATCCAGATTTAAGAAATATGAGATAGCATTTTGATGAGGATGACATCATGTCAATGTTATGCAAAACTTTCAGGCATGAGCAGCACTGGGTCCACAATAAACAACTGTGTAGATGTGCCCCGTGTATACACCATACATTTAAAGCACATTTAAAGCATCCCCAGAGAACCCTGGGAACTGTACTTTACACCTCACAGTCACAAATCTATAATTTCCAGCACTCTGCAAAAGCTACAGTTCCCAAGATTACTTGGGTGCATTTTATATGTGTTTTACATGCACAGTGTGAGTGTACAGTGTGTACACTCACAAAGGTGCTATATAAATATACACAGTATATAAATATGGGCACTTTCATGGAATAAGGTCCATGGATAACTACTGGCCATCATAACTGTGGGATCTCCTTGCATGTCACTGATTACTAATTGCACTGGAAGAAGCAATGGCAGAGGTCTCTCCTCCAGGCCCTTCTTGCAGGTATCCCAGAAGCATTTGATAAAAACAGGATGTTGAACAAGATGGAACTCAAGTATGATCCAGCAGACCTTTTGCCATGGTAAAGGTAAAGGGACCCCTGACCATTAGGTCCAGTCGTGTCCGACTCTGGGGTTGCAGCACTCATCTCGCTTTATTGGCCGAGAGCCGGCATACAGCTTCCAGGTCATGTGGCCAGCATGACAAAGCCGCTTCTGGCGAACCAGAGCAGCGCACGGAAACGCCGTTTACCTTCCCGCCAGAGCGGTTCCTATTTATCTACTTGCACTTTGACGTGCTTTTGAACTGCTAGGTGGGCAGGAGCTGGGACCGAGCAACGTGAGCTCACCCCATCGCAGGGATTCGAACCGCCGACCTTCTGATAAGCAAGCCCTAGGCTCTGTGGTTTAACCCACAGCGCCACCTGGGTCCCTTTGCCATGGTATACAACTTTAATTCCCTGTGCAGATACAAAAACAGATAAACACGCAGGCACACTGCTGGAAACAGGTTGTCTCTGAATGCCTGTTATTTGGAATCACAAGTAGTGAGAATGAATGTTGAATATTAGTCACTGGGATCAGAAGTAGGGAGAGCTTTGTTGGATTCATGCCCTGCTGGCGGGCTTCCCATTGCATTTCATTAGCCACCATGAGAACAAGGTACTGGGCTAGATGGGCTTTTGTCTGATTCAGTAGGACTTACATTATTATGATTCTTTGCTGCATAATTCTTTGCTCCTTGAGGGCTTATTGCCAATTGAGAAAGGTGCTGGAGAAGTTCTCACTACAAAGGAATCAACAATCATGCAAATGCCAATCACCATTTCACCCTTTAAATATATTATTATCGAGGCCCTGCACTTCAATTATTTAGATCATTGAGCATTTTTGTTCCAAAGGGACAGTTTAAGCATTTCAATGCAATGTCATATTGTCTGAGGAAATTAAATGACATGAAATGAAATATTTCTGCGGGGTGGGGGTGGGGGATATCACCCTAATAGAATGATGGAATTTGTTCAAAGAGGACCGCTTTTACTCATACTTGCAGAAATGCACATGCTTATATGCCGGTGTAATATCAATAAAAACAGCAAAAATGCCTGTTTCTCAGTTTTTTGAAGAAGTAAACATTCTTTAAAGTATTCTGTCAAACAGATTCAGTGTTTTTTAATTCCCGGGACCTTGAAACTGACATCAGAACATCACAAATGCTGGTCCAAGGCCAGGTTTCTGTGGACCCTGACCATCTCCTTCAGGCCATGAGTGATGAGCATCCCCCAGATTCTAACATCATCTAGCCCCTCCTCCCTGTATATTGGTTTATGCACTAGGAAATGAACACATATACAGTGGTACCTCGGGTTACAGATGCTTCAGGTTACAGACGCTTCAGGTTACAGACTCCGCTAACCCAGAAATAGTACCTCGGGTTAAGAACTTTGCTTCAGGATGAGAACAGAAATCGTGCAGCAGCGGCATGGTGGCAGCGGGAGGCCCCATTAGCTAAAGTGGTACCTCAGGTTAAGAACAGTTTCAGGTTAAGAACCGACCTCCAGAACGAATTAAGTTCTTAACCTGAGGTACCACTGTACCCACATTATATGTATAGACCAATGGATGTCAACAATGACTATAATTTGAATGAAAATTGAATATGCTTCACCTTGGTGGGAACAATGGTGGACTGTGTGCCTGCTTAGTCCACTGTCCAGGTACTTACTAACTGTTGATGGTCCCGTTCAAGGTTCCTGTTCTCCTTTTACTAAGGTTATTTCTCTTTTAAGCAGACTTAAAACAGAGGACTTCTCTTTTAAGGAGATCTTCAAACAAAGATCTTCTTCAAATGAAGAACTCTTCTCTGAAAGCCCTCCATATGTGAAGTAGGACAATAGCACCTTCATATGTGAAGTAGGACAATAGCCAGGAGGGTAGGTCTTCCTTGTAAACACCAGGGAGAGAAATGAGAAGGATACGGCACTATTGCTGAGGGATAACTTGGAAGCAGCAGAGACATCACCAATGGAGAAGACAGATGGAGCAACAATTAAATGGTGCTGGGTTCTTAGTTGCTGCCCAGCCATGCCATTGTGCATTCTGATTCTCATGGGCATGACCTAGGCATAACCAGTTATGTCATTGAAGGGAAATGTATACATGGTGCCATTATGCTGTTAAAGTGAATGGGGAAACTGCATGAATCCATTATAGTTTGTATGCCTACAAGATATCACAGCATTTGTTTGTTTGTTGGGGGAAATGTATGGAAAATATGGTTGCATATATAAAGTAGTGTGTAGAATGCATTGCTGTAAGAAATTGAGGCTACTTAGGTTCCTATCACACGGATGTGCATCTCTTAAATGCAGTGAACATCATTCTTTCCGCCTTTTCATATGATCATCCATTTCAAAGGACAAAAGTTGCACAATTTTCCCAATGTTATACACTCAAATAATGGGAATAATTTGTGAGAAATGATCCAGAAAATGATCTGGAACTTCGGCTATCTTTTTTCTTTATTTTGTCTCAGTGGATGGAATGCATTCTTCCAAACAGATCCCACATACTACATGAAAGTGTTCATGCAAATATTATTGCCTCCAAACATTCACACCAGACAAGCGGAATTCATAATTCACTGTGTTCCTGTTCGGATTGTGAGCCCTTCTGGAAGGGGTTTGCCTATTTCATTATTTGTATGAAGCTTAGCAGAACACTAAGTGCTTAACGTATTATAATTATAATAATCTTTTTTAATGCATGAAACTAATCAAGTAGTGAGACAATGCCTAGTCTTTGGTATGCACAGGTAGAGAGCAGGCAATGAGACAGAACATGTGAACAACTCATAAGTTGAATATTATTTTGACAGTGTTTATAACAGTAAAAACTTTATCAAAGGTAAGCTTTGCAAACTGAATACAGAACTACAGTGTGTCTGTGTATATTGTGGGTGGGGAGGGATATCAGTCAAAATGGATGTGAGCGTTATGTACTTCTTTGATAGACTTTGGAATGCAGTCCTCAAAAGAAATAATCAAAAGATAGACCTTCCAGTCAGCAAGAAGAAGATTCTAAATTAAGTTGTCCACGTTGTTGCAAAATTTGGTACCAAATGGATTGAATATGCAGGCATTCTACACTCAGGAAAATTGTTTTTAAGTTTACAAATATTTGTTCTTCCGTACCTGTGCCCTAAAACCAATGATTATTTTTTTTCACCATTTGATACGGAAGTTGCCATAATATTTCAGTATCAAATATGGGCTTTCACTGTGGTCTTAGTTAATGTTTCAATCTGTGTACTACTGTTCGGCATTTGTTTAATATTATTTTTCTGGTTTACCCATTTGGTACTGATGTATGTCATCACAAATAAATATATAAAAAAGGAATTGCTTGGGGGGGGGGGACATAATAGTAAATGCCAGTGTGAAATGTGTCCGCTTGGATGTGAAATAAAATTTTATGTTGAGTTTTGTAAATTGATTATTAGATACATTCCTTAGAAGGCCGAAAGATAACATTTCAGTATTTGAAATGAGAGGGGGAAATTGGAGATAAACTGATTGATCTAGATATTTTTTCCTTGTGTTCTCCAGTGGTAAAACACATAAATCCAGTATAGGATAGATTACAACAACAGGTCAAGTCTGCCAGCAAATGCCTGTGTAAACTAGTACAATTTCTGAAAACACTGAAAGAAATATACTACAGTCTTTGGGACCAACTAATTCCATTGTTCCTTTCCGCCATTTCTAGTCTTTTGGAACCACTCTAATCTTTCTGGGTTTTATTTTTTACAAGATAGCATCCAGGTTTTCTCAAATTCCTCCTGCTAGATCCTTAATCTTCCCTCAAATGCCCCTGGGAATAACACTATTGTATTGTATTCATTTGGATTGGTAGTTTTATTGTATTTTTTTTGAAAGTGTGTATGTTTTTATTTACTCTACATTTATTGGAGGTATTTTATAGATTAAATTAAATAAGTAAGTAAAATAGTAGTAGTAGTATTAGCATTATTATGACTTCTACATTTATACCCCGCTTTTCCACCAATGAGCTCAAAAGATAACATACATGGTTCTTCGCTTCTGCATTTTTTCATCACAACAACACTGTGAAGCAGCTTCGTGAGTTAAGTTTAATAAATGTAAGAAATAAATAAATAAGGCTAAGAGACAGTGATTGGCCCAAGATCATTCAGTGAGTTTCATCAGTGAGTGGAGATTGAATGCTGGTCTCCCAGGTCCTTTCCCAATACTTCCGTCGATATACCACACTGGCTTCTTCCAGCAATATCGTTGCTATTCCAGAATATTAATCCTTAATAATTCAGACAGGCATCTACTTCTTATAAAGTTCATCATTTCTCCATCTTTTCATACTCAGACAATAAAGATTTCTCCACAGACACTGGGTTTTCCCTATATTTCTCTCCCTCCCTCTCTCTTTTTGTTTGTAAGATTTGCCATTTTGCTTCTTGTGTAACTTGTTTCTGAAACTGCCAGTTTCTCTTGAGTTTTCTCCCCCCCCCCCTGCCCATCTCCTGTTTGATTTTGCTTATCTCTTCACAGGGCATTGCTTACTAACTCTCTGAATTTGTTGATGTTCTGCAGCAATCTATATAAAAGCCAACCTTGCATTTTCTATTGATATTTGATCAATGGCTCTGACAAAATATGTGAGTGATTATTCATAGGCTGGCTTGATACAGTGATTGATGTATGACTATATTTAGATCATAAAGATGAAACAGTGCCCAGATAGACTGCATCTTGATATTGCCCTGAATTTGGAAAGGCAACAGATTCATATTTCAGTGACACAACTGAACTGCTTTGGAATCGAACTAAAATTACTCTCCTGAGCACCAGATTTTGGAATGGTTCGGGTTAGGGTTAGGGTTTGGAATGGTTAGCTTTATATAAGGATATAGCTACCTGTTGGCCTAGATATTGCTAGAGAACAACTCTTATCTGTGCTGAGGAGGGCTGCACTGAGGGAGAATGGTGGGAGCCACCCCCTCCCCCCGATCCTGAATCTTCCCAGGAGCAGGAGGACAGTATAGATTTGGAAGAGTGGTTTGCAGAGGGGCATAGTTCAGAAGGCAGAAGCTAGGGAATACTGGATGGGGAACAGCTAGCAGAAGAAACACTAGAAGAGAGAGAATTAACAGATTCACAGTCTCTGGACAGCATTCACACACACCGTTCCCCAAAGACACAGAGAGCTCAGAAAGTGTCAGAACAGCAAGTGCAGAGGGTACAAACTCAGATTACAAGACGTAGGAATGATGTAGATTAATGGGGGGGGAGTGAGCCTTAATTGGGAGCACCACCATTTCTAGGTAGACATGTTCTTTTCTCTCTCATTGTGATTATTAAAGAATCTAACTGGTAAGATGTTTCTTTTGATTGATCTTCTTATTTACTGTCATGGGGGAGGAAGCCAATTCCCCAAAGCCTGACAATAGAATATATACCACCAGGATGGTCCATTAGAACAGATATTGTCAAACTGTTCAGACCCAGGATCCACTTTCAAACAAAATATGCATTTGGTGACTTGTTTCTTTCCTTTGTAATATTTCTATTAAAGCCCCCCCCCCAATAATGCCATTTTTTAAAATCTTTTCCATTAATTTGCATGGTGGTGCCTATGTTGTAGCCCACCTTGAATCAGACCACAACCCGCCAATGGGTCCCGATCCACCAGTTGAAGACCAGTGTGAAAACATATATATACACATATATATCAAAACATCAACATGATAATGCTTTTATTGGAACCAACAACAACAACAACAACAACAACAACATCACCCAATTGTCAGCAAGTTTTGTTCAACTTGGCTTCAGACTGGATGTTATGTTAAACAAAAATAAAAATAAATGTTTATGTGGTGGTGATGGTGGCATTAGGTCATGGCAATAAAGCCCCAGTGTGGGTGAAGGTATAATTTCAGAAATATAGAGAGGGTAATTTCAGAATTAAATTATTCAGGAGATGACCCATGAAATTGTACTGTAGGAAGAACTTGTGACACAGGGGTGACAGGAGGTTCGAGCTGGGTCCCTAAAGTGATTTGGGCCCCAGATCTGTGTGTGGAAACATGAATCAACATCTGTCCAATAATAGCTATGCAACAGCCTCAATATTTCTTGTTTTCAAACGGAATCAGTTATAACCATCTACATGAAAATATACCTAAATAACAAAACAGATATTAAATTCATTTGTAACATAACATAACAAAAGATGTTTAACATCAGTTATACATCTTTAAATGTAGTCCATAGAGCTTAAGTGGAGAGGCACATGTAGAGAGGCAGTTCTGAAAGTCTCCATGTTTATGTGGTGGGAGGAGTTGTCCTGAGGAGAGGTTTTATGAAGAAAGAGATAGAGCAAGAGGTCTAGATTTTGGGAGCAGACATTGCTAAAGAAAGGATCCTTTGTTTACTGCAACTGAATCACTTACTTCCCTGGAAGATACCTGCTTGGCTGAGTAGACAGAGTAGGTTTCAAAGCTACTTAACACACTCTACTCTACAGGATAATGCTTGGCAAAGCCTTTAAGCACAGTCCCACTGCAATTGGCTGAATAACATGTTTTGAACAGGATCTTCAGCTGAACAAAGACCAACATTGTCTAAAGACCCTCTGCCAAAATTGGTTTGAGAACAACTGAAAGTATCAAGTTTGTATCAGTTGCGAATGGTGGGAATGACTCCGCTGGTGCATTTGCACAGCGCAGACCTCCCCACCACCTTGCCCCTTCCACTCTACCTTCTGGTAAACAGCAGGGACTCCATTGTCAGGAGGTCAGGTAAGCATTGCCTCCCCAACCCGTCACCCACTACATGTTGTGTTCAGCAACAGGCAAGGGAAAGGTCTTAGCTCTGTTACAGAGTACACAATTTGCATGCAAAATGTTTTAGAGTCAATCCCCGGTGTCTGCTGGTAGGGTAAGGTTTCTCCTGAAACCTTGGAGAGCTTCTGCCTAGCCAGAAAAATGGTCTGGCTTGGTATAAAGCAGTATTTTTATGTCCCTATGTCCAAACAATAAAGGTAAAGGTAAAGGGACCCCTGACCATTAGGTCCAGTCGTGTCCGACTCTGGGGTTGCGGCGCTCATCTCGCTTTATTGGCCGAGAGCCGGCATACAGCTTCCGGGTCATGTGGCCAGCATGACTAAGCCGCTTCTGGTGAACCAGAGCAGCGCACGGAAACGCCGTTTACCTTCCTGCCAGAGCGGTACCTATTTATCTACTTGCACTTTGACGTGCTTTCGAACTGCTAGGTGGGCAGGAGCTGGGACCGAGCAACGGGAGCTCACCCCATCACAGGGATTCAAACCACCGACCTTCTGATCAGCAAGCCCTAGGCTCTGTGGTTTAACCCACAGTGCCACCTGGGTCCAAACAATAAACAGTTATTATTGCAAAAGTTTGCAAAAGTGATTTGGCAAATGAATGTATTCTACTAATCACCCGTACCCCAGTTTTGAGGAGAGGATGTGTTATAAACCTGAAAGCTTCACATCATGTTTAAAAGGATAGAAAGGTTGAGCCAGGATTGCTCTACCTCTTAAAAGGTTATCCCCCGCAGAAAAAAAAAAACATTGTCAGATGAAAAGGAATTGTGTTCTAAATTAATCTGTCATTCTGCTGTTGTTAATAAAGGTTTAGCTTCCGACTGTGCCTCCTATTTTATTAATACTTTCAAATTTCACTTTGATTTTGAGGAACAACCAAACACTTCCTCATTATTCATTGCTATTTGCCATTCTTTAGATGTTACGGAGCTTATTCCTGTCATATGCCTTTGAAAAGAGATTTCCCTCCACCCTTCAGCATCAGATATGATGAAGGAGTTCAGTAACAGCAGCACACTCTGACGAACAAAGGGAAACTTCTCTTTTACCACCTGTCTAATAATTGTTCCTTGCACCTTCAGCATGTTTAGGGTTCCCCCCTCTACTGTGTGAACATTGTTCTTTTAGTTTAAAAATAGCATCTCCCCGCTTTTTGCTTAGTTGCCTGCTGTTTAGCAACAATGTGAGGCTGCTGCTATTGCTAGAAAATAGACAACAAAGCATTGGGGCTTAGGTTTCATTTATCTCCAGGAATTTTAATACATTTTAGAGATTAACCTTGAGGCACCTCGGTTCTGTCAGTTGTCTCATGCGATAGTAGACTAATTAGTGACTCCTACATAGAAATGGAAATCTGTCAATGTTGGTTTCTATCATTTTCCCTATCTTCAGTTCTTTACTTTGCCATTAAAAAAAACTGTCCTCATGAAAAAATGTCAACATTTTAATTTTAATTTATCCTAATATGCATATTTTTATATGCAATTTCCCTTAACATAATGCATTTTTAATGCTATCTGCAGAACCCTATTCTCCCATATGAACCTACATGGGCTTTGAGTTGGTTGGGGGAGGCCCTTTGCTTAGTCCCACCAACTTCATATTGAAGTTACTGCCCACACACTTCAGCTGCGCTATCTGCTTGTGTGGTGGCACCTCGGTAAAACCACTTCTCACATGTTTATAGCAGAGTATTTCCCCGGAGGCAGACAACAAGAACTGTAGCCATAGTCCAATTCCTCAGTCAAGGGCAGACATACCCAACCTCGGCCCTCCAGATGTTTTGGGACTACAACTCCCATCATCCCTAGCTAGCAGGACCAGTGGTTAAGGATGATGGGAATTGAAGTCTCAAAACATCTGGAGGGCTGAGCTTGAGGAAGCCTGGTCAAGAGCTTCTTTATTGCTTGACTGGCTGCACAAGCAATTCTATTACAAATATGTATAGAAATTATTTACATTCTTTCTATATCTCTTCAGCACAGTATAAACTCAGTGTGTGTGTGTGTGTGTGTGTGTGTGTGTGTGTGTGCTTTCTTCGTGCTGAAGTTGCAGCCTGAAACTTCCTCCCTTAATTTGCACCTCCAGCTGACACCAATCAAGCCAAGAGTGCCAGTCCCACACACTAAAGAAAGTTCTGGAACTCTCTTTAAAGCTCAAAGGAACTTTTATCTGTTACTTGAAGAATGTTTTCCTAACACCTCACAGACACTGGAGTGGGAACACAGGTTAGGGCCTTCTCAGTGGCTGCTCCTGGGCTTTGAAACTCCCTTCCTAGAGAGGCTAGGTTGTTGTTCTTCCTCTAGCAGGTGGGAAAGCATGTCCTCCCTAAGAGAGGGCATATGTTGCGGTGAGACCTGGAGACCGACCTCCTGGTTGTGGGTGGGTATATTGGTCAGCCACAACACCCAATTGGTAGGTCCCTCTTTGCTGGGTGTAATGTGGCCAATGGGGTGCAGTCTAAACAGACTGAGGGACCTATATAAACCCATGCATGTGACCCAGAGCTGCCTCTTTCGGCTCGTGCATCGGAACATCCGCCTACCTCTCCCTATATTTAGGGCATTTTGCAATTGACCTTGCTATGTTGTCGTCTGTCGTTGGGACAGGGGCACGGCAGGAATTTTCCCCACTTGGCTGATTGCCTGTTGCCATTTGGGTTTCGCCTGCCGCGTAGCAAATCGTCACAACTTGTAAGGTTGCGGATAGGCACTGGTTCAGGTGATAGGGATGGGAGAATGGTCTCGCCATCCCTATGTGAAGGGTATTCCGTTAAAGGAATACAGGGACTCAACTTGGTTTGGTCAACTCCTGAGAGGGGGTTGTGCCTATGCCTGAGTCCAGGGGAGCATCTGGGGAGTGGACATAGTCTGTTCACGGGCTTTTCACCTACCTCAGGTGTTCATCCTTGGCTGACCTACGATAGAGCTCTGGGTCAGCGCTACCTGCAAGGTAGTCGAACCAGAGCCTATGCAACCACTCACTTTCTGTAATCAATAAAGTTGTGACCTAAATTCTGCCAAAAACCAAAACTAAAATTTGAGTCAACTGTGTTTTTATTTATGGGGGAGGTCTCTGGGTCTGAACACACAACTGTTTCATTCCAGCAGACTTTGGGGAACTGACTGCTTTAAAGAAATGGTTCTTAATAGGGTATTGTACTGTTTTCTCCATCTCCTACCAATTATCTACATTTTAATAGATTTTGTTTACATTGCTTTCATTCTATAGATTGCTTAAGTATTTTTTAACCACAACCTTTTGTATGTTTTTGGCTAAGTGCTTTTTCAATTTATAATTGTTTTAATTTTTGTGAACCGCCTTGAGTCCTGGTTCTGAGAGAGATGTCAATAAATGTAATAAAATAATTAACATAATGCATTTTTAATGCACACTTTCCACTAATATACTCATTTTTGTGCACATTATTTGGTCAGGGAATGGTACCAGAAAATTAAAAGAAGTGTGGAATTAGAAGGATAGCTGCATTTCAGCTCTCATATTGTTTGGGGAAATACAAATTAGGGTTGCACTGACATGCAAACCGAACAGAATTTCTCCCCTCTTACTCCTACAGGTGCCTCTTGTGTTTTCCCTGCCTTTCCAGTTTCCCAGGAAACCTCTGTCTTGTTGCTATGGCCAGCATAGATCCTACTCCCTTCAAAGATCTTCCCTAAACGAGCCAGAATGGTGAAATGTATTCAGCTCTCATGGGAGAGCTTTTTGCAAAATCTGCAAAACGATACTTTGAGCAGGAGCTTCTTCACAACTAAACATTCCCTGATGAAGTGCTGCCTCTCACTTCATCAATGCATCAGGTTTCCTGTTTTGTGATATATTGAATTTCGGAGGTATCACTACTCTCTTCTGACCTTTAGTGATCAAACATTACTGTATTTTGTGCCACACCAACACTAAATATGCCCGCTGTGCCATGGGCAGTGTCTCTTAGTATTATCAAAAGGATTAGAGCCATCTTCAAAACTCTGTGTGGGGCTTCCCTTGCACTTGGTCTGGAAACTGCTGTTGATGCACAATGCTGCAGCGTAATTACTGACAGGATCAAAATTCAGTTACCATATTTCACATCTACCCGAAGAGCTTCATTGCTTGCTTGCTTGCTTGCTTATTTATTTATTTATTTATTTATTTATTTATTTATTTATTTATTTATTTAACTGGGCCAAGTTCAAGGTATTACTATTAGTGTGCAAAGGAGCCAGTGTGGTGTAGTGGTTAAGAGCGGTGGACTTGTAATCTGGTGAACCGGGTTCGCATCCCCGCTTCTCCACATGCAGCTGCTGGGTGACCTTGGGCTAGTCACACTTCTTTGAAGTCTCTCAGCACTACTCACCTCACAGAGTGTTTGTTGTGGGGGACGAAGGGAAAGGAGAATGTTAGCCGCTTTGAGACTCCTTCGGGTAGTGATAAAGTGGGATATCAAATCCGAACTCTTCTTCTTCTTCTTCTTCTTCTTCTTCTTCTTCTTCTTCTTCTTCTTCTGTTTAGTTGAAGTATCACCTTAGCCCATACGTGCCCATATATGTGGAAGTTTATTTATTTGTTTTGTAATTCATAAAATTTACACACTGTTTGACTGCACAAAAAACATCAACACACACACACACTCAAAGCATTTGACAAAAAGTTAAAACAAGAAAATCAAGAAAAATTCACAACCCTGCTCTAAAACGTACAAAAGTTAAAATGCTGTAACAGATTAAAATCACTTCAACTTTCTAAGCATTTGAGTAGGCTTGCCTAAATAAGGAGGTTTTTGGCACAGGCTGAAAAAGAGTACAATGAAGATCCCTCCTTGATCTCAATAGGCATATAATGTGCCATATAATGTTTGTTTTGCACTTGTGAGAAAATGATCTTTTTAGTGTGACAGCACCCATTCTCTATAACTCCTTGCCTATTAACATTAGAGAGGAGTCATGGTACGGTTTTCAAAAGGGTTTTGTTTTTGTTTTGTTTTGGAAAGTCTACCAAGACATGTAATTTTATTAAGAATTCTTGTTTAAAATTGTATTGGTTTCATCTTTTATTTTATTTTATTGATAATTTCATTATATATACTTGTATTTAAATTCTGTTAACTTTGGCGGCACTTTTCTATAAACACTATTTTGTGCAAACTGTTTAGAGAGTTTATGGAGACTCCATTAAACAGTCTATAAATTTTGTTAACTAAATGAAGAAAATTTAAATATGACACATTTGATCTCCAAATGTCAAAGTTTTCTTTACCTGTCATTGACTTCATATTTGAAAATATGAGAGGAGAAGATGACGATATAATTGACCTGCACTTTCTATTGTTCGTCATTTCTGAATAAGTAACCAAAAAATAACATCATGTTCTGTTATTTATTTATTTATTCATTTATTTAACAAACCTTTCCAAACATATCTCTAGTCTTGATACATTTAGACTGCTGAGAGCTGCATCACAACATCTGGAGAAGTGTGGAATCTAGTAGCCAAGATCTGATCCACATATTAGTTTGAGAAGTAGAGATTGGGTCATTTTGGATTGGAATTCATTATGGTTAAATGCTTCAAGTATCCCTGCAAGAGATGAACAAGACGTTCATGTGTCAATAGCCATGTTCTGGGCTTGTTCTTAGATCCAAAACTATTCTCAATGGCTGGAAGGGCCTCAAAGCCAGTTGAGAATATGAAATTTGGGGAAATGGGTTGAGATAAAGGGCCCCTCCGGATTGGTGTTTTATTGTGTAAATTTTCTGAAACATATTCTTAGCATAATGATAGTGCATTAGTGGTGGATGTAGACTGCTTTAGTTTGTTTAGGGAAGATTTTAATGTGTTTTAATGTATTTTAATCTTTGTTGGAAGCCGCCCAGAGTGGCTGGGGAAACCCAGCTTGATGGGCGGGGTACAAATAAATAATAATAATAATAATAATAATAATAATAATAATAATAATAATAATTATTATTATTATTATTATTCTGCAATGCTTCTCCAATACCACCCCACTTTTTCTGTCCAAAGCAGGGCAAAAATAAACCAGAACATCTGTAGCATAAAAAGTTATGTGATTTAAGCCAGAAGTTATAGGTTATGTACTGACTGGAAATGAAGGATCTGTGTAATGGAAATGAAGGATTTGTGTGAATCTCTGCATATCCACAGGCCCCTAGTGCATTCTCTGTATACATATATATGCAAGGACACACTTCAAAATCACTCCCTCTCATGCAACCACTTGAAATACCATCAGTGAAACACAGTGCAAATATTCTCTGTGCTAATTTAACTATTCAGATGGAACGGGCAAGGACATTTGCAATGCGCACTGCTCGGCAGTCAGTGGCCATGGATTACGAAGCGACAGGGTCATTAAAACAGTTCCTAAGGAGAAAGGAAGAAAATATACCTTACATTAGCATTAATCTCCAAAAGATTTTTTAAAAATAATAATTTGGCCATAGGCACTGCCTTCTCCTATTTTTACAAGTCATTAGGAACAAGTCCTGAATTGTTTAAGCCTGCAAGGGACAATGGACGCATTAGCGATAAACTGTTGTGGCTGCGGGAAGGATGAGGAAACATAATTGTAGCTGGGGGAAGCTCATGTTTTGCAATAGTAATTCCACTCGCATGCTTGCCCGTTTTTATGCATGCAAAGAAGATAACTGCAGACAAGGAAGATAGGTGTTGTGATGGTTTAAAGCCTAAACGGCCTCGGTCCAGTATACTTGAAGGAGCGTCTCCACCCCCATCGTTCTGCCCGGACACTGAGGTCCAGCTCCGAGGGCCTTCTGGTGGTTCCCTCACTGCGAGAAGCCAAGTTACAGAGAACCAGGCAGAGGGCCTCTCGGTAGTGGCACCTGCCCTGTGGAACGCCCTCCCACCAGATGTCAAAGAGAAAAACAACTACCAGACTTTTAGAAAACATCTGAAGGCAGCCCTGTTTAGGGAGGCTTTTAATGTTTGACGGACTATTTTAATCTTGTAATATTTTGTTGGAAGCCGCCCAGAGTGGCTGGGGAAACCCAGCCAGATGGGCGGGTATAAGCAATCAATCAATCAATCAATTATTTATTTATTTATTCATTTATTTATTTCAGATCAAGCATATGATGACACAAGGTACAATCCTGCACATGTTACATTAAGTATTGGGGAATAGAGACAGTGCAAATACAGCAGGATATAAACTCTATAGATACAGGGCTTTTTTTACAGGGGGAATTTACAGGACCTCAGTTTCGGCACCTCTCAGGTGGGCACCGTTGCCATTCTAAGAGAATGAGGTAGGTGTTCATGGTGAGTTCCAGCACCTCTTTTTCTAGAAAAATAGCACTGTATAGATAGCTAAGTAAATAAATATGTGAAATGTGAAATATTTCCTCAGTCCTTGGTTGGTTGGTTGGCATTCGTCTGCCTTGGGAGACAATGGAAGAGTGGACTTCAGGGGCGCAATCAAACTGCTGGAGAGTTATAGTGCCTACTGTGACTGCAGGCACCAATAAGGGAGTGACATGTTTTCTTGCAGCTGGGGCAGATGAAGGCATCCAGTTGTACCATGTCATTTTATTCCTCCTCTGCTGTGGATACATGGCCTATCCTCTGCCCAGGTCTTGGGATGCCTAAGAAAACTGAATATTTATCAGCCTTAGGGTTGAATAATATTTCGTGGCTGCAATATCTGGTTAATTGTGTCTATCATTTTTGTTCATGTGCTGCCTTTCAATAAGAGCAGCATTAATAACCAACAATAAGCTCACATTTTAAATGAGCTGTTCCTCTCCAAGTCTGGCACTCTTCACTTCTTTCTTTTAGTAGAGGATGTTTTGGTTGCTAGAGGAATGTATGATACACACTGCCATAGTTGCTGAAGGCTTATTGAAGTAAGAGGAAACAGTGATATGTTACCTATTTACTTCATATCTGAAGAGAAATTTGATGGGGAAGTGTCTCCCAGATGACTGATTGCTGGTTCCCCAAACACAGTCTCTTCCCTTGCCCCTTCTTTTGGCTTTTCAATTATCCCTATCCATGTCAACAAAGCTCTTCAGAAGATGGCCAAACAGCACAAGAGGTGGCTCATAAGCACAAGAGGATAACAATGCTTGCTACAATCTATATAGCCCTTTCTGACTGCTCAAAACATGCATAATCTGTGATAATTATAGCCATATACGGCAGGCCAACAAAATCATCCCCATATCACACAGACAGAGCAATGACTGAAGCTGGGAAAACATCTTGTCTATGGCCTCTTAGCGTTCGTGATTCAGATGAAATTCAACCCAGTGCCCATTATTTTTATTTTTACTTGACAGTAATTGTACTGGAAAGGCTAGTCCAAAAGGAAAAATGGGGAAGGCAGAGGGCTTCAATAAGTTCAGAAACTACCTAGCATAGAAATGAGATATCACCAGGGCTTTTTTCAGCCAGACTTCACCTGAAGTCAGTTCCAGCACCATTGCCATTCTAAGAGAATGAGGGAGGTGTTCATGGTGAGTTCCAGCACCACTTTTTCTAGAAAAATAACACTAGGTGTCACTAACCTGAGTAAAGGCATCACAGGTCTATGCCCTCTAGGAAAGTTTCCAACAGAACAAGTCAACCCGTTTTGAGAATATTCTATGTTATCCATACCCATAATGTCTAGATTTTAAATAATGGCAATATTCTCCTAATTCCACATGCTGTACATGTTGTTTCCATAAAAAAGAGACATGTTTTGCTCTTCACAATGGGAACATAGTCATTTGATGCCTAACTCTCATGGTGTACAATGAGCACAATTCACTGTGTTGCCTCATAGCTATGTGAGCGACCTTCAAGGCAAGATGGGCAGAGGGTTACTTACTGACTTACAACTGAAAAATGCACTTTTCAAATTAGTCATCCTCCACATCTCATGGTGGGGAGAACTAGACTGCATACTCACCATATATTTAAAAGCACCTTTAAAATGCCCCCCCAATAAAACCCCCATGGCTGCCTCATAATAGCAAAGCTGAATCATGCACCTATTGAATTAGAAAGAAGCACTAAAGTGCTGTGCAAAAAAGGCAGGAAAATGTAAGCTCTTTTCAGAACACATTTGAGAAATCGGAGGACAGGTTTCAGTACAGCACCAGTCTCTGTTTATATGCAGAATGCTTCATAGTGTTCTCCTGTTTTCAGCTCCCTCTAAAATTCCTCCTACAATTTTTAAGATGGGATTCATTCCCTTATCTTGCCAACTGAAGATCCCCACGTTGGAGTGGGTGTAAAAGTGGGAAGCCTGGCTATATACAATCCCAACAGGAAAAAAAGTGGTAGCTTTCTTCAAGCGATGATCTAATCACTGAGATTGTACTATGGGTAAACCAAGCTTTGAGGACAATCTTCCACAGAATTAAAAGACAAGAATGAAATATTGCAGATGGGCAGATAGTTTTTTAAAAAAAGTCTATGGAAACAAATTATCTCCAGATAATCCAATTGCCTGTTGCTTGCAGATATCCAATCTGTTAATTATTTCCATTCATCCTGAATCAGATATCTGCTACAGAGATTCATTAAAAGCCCATCCAAGTCTGCAGAACTATTCAGCATCTTTTATTTCCATCAAAGCTCCGCATCATCTTCAGTGCTAGGAAAGCCCTGAAGGCCGAGTTGCCTTCCTCAGATATATTGGCATAAATCTTTTTATTGAAGTCGGCTGAGCTTATTGGTGTGCATTCTCCAATGCCCCCTGTCACATCTGCTGCACCTCATCTGGAGGCAAGGAGGATAGCTGGGGCAGAGGCAGTGGCGGAGCTTCATTCTCCGGCACCGGGGGCGGGGCTGGCACGCATCCCGGGGGCGGGGCCTGCATACTGGGGGTGTGGTGCACCGCCTGCAGGGGCGTGGCATGCGTTCTGGGGGCGAGGCGCCCAGCCTGCGGGGGCGGGGCACCCAGCACGGGCGGGGCGCAACCGCGATGCAACCCTCCCCCGGGATCAAGCCAATGGGGGCGTTGCGCTCCCATCGCCCCCACCTTCCTCCGCCCCTGGGCAGAGGGACTCAGAAGTCTACCTTACAATAACAAGATTTCACACCTGGATCACCTGAAGTGTCTGACCCAGTGTTTGCCCCTGCCTTTTTCAAGCTAACAGGTAAAAAGGAAGCACAAAAGGAACTGTGGCTATCTACATATTAGCAGCTTAAAATGCAATGAGATCTCCCACACACACTGATTTCAAGTTGCATTTCCATGTTGCTTTACACACCGGAGAGAGGGCAGGGATGTCTTCACCCAATGCATATTACCTGTTTTGTATCTTCATGCCTGACCCTCCTACCCTAACTCCTATTTATGAAGCTGTTATCTGCCCATGAGTCACCATCTGCACATGTGCAATGGGTATCTTGAATGTACACACCTCAGCTTAACAATGAAGTGAATGTGGCTTATTTTTTCATATCAGAGACAGCTAGTGCACCATGCTCAGTTGGAACAGGTTGCTTCTCTTACACTCAAACTGGAACCCTGTACACCAGTCCCTTCCTGTCACACAGAGCATCCAGTCCTCTGAAACCTAAATTTGATGGAGAAAAATCACAAAATCACATTGATATTAAATGCAACTTCTGGACTATTTTTATTCTAATAGCATAGCTGCTGAAAGATCAATCGGATTTTTTTCTGAGGTCAAAAAGGGCATGCATTGCTATGTAAAAAAGCTTGTGAAAGTATATCCCAAACCACAGCCTTGTTAAGTTGAAGTAGGGAGATTTAAGATGATTTAACCGCATTGGCGTTAATCTGTTTAAATTGACTTAAATCAAATTATTCTGATTTAATGGATTGGGGATGGAGTGTGCAAGTAACAGCCACAAAGGAGTGCAGAACCACAGCTAATTTATGGTGTCTTTCAATATAAATGCAAGGCTAGGGCATACAGGGCAGAAATCCTGAGGCGCTATTCCCTGATGGAAAACACTAGAACACTGTCAATTAGAATAAGGGTTCAATTCCTTTAAAATAACACACAGACTCTCTCTCCAGTCATATCCAGTGCTCAAGTGTGATTAGTTAATGACCGCAGATCCATTGCCTACATGCTCTTATTTCTATTCACATTTCAGCTGTGATATAAGGGGAAATTGGTGACCCTTGTTTTAATAGGTTAATCAGCACCTGAAAACCTGATTTGTGGCACTTTTTTTTCTAAATGAGAAATATGCACAAAAGAAACATTTCAGCATAAGGTTTGTGTGTATGAAGAATAAAGCCAGAATGAAAGTGCCCAGGGGTGTCTCCAAATGGGCAGTACAGTGTGGGAAGGATCCGAGCACATACTGGAAAAATTAGGTTTGTACATTTAAAGCGAATTAAAGTGCTTGTTGGCCTAGTGCAGGAAATCCACTTGGGGGGAAAAGAAACAGATATTTTGAGGTTAGAAAAGGGATTGAGGGAATGCATTGTGTGATGAATGAATTGATGAATGAAAAGTGTGGCTAATATTTTGTGGAATGCTCTCCTCTAGAAGGCACACTTGGTTCCATCCCTATCGTATTCCCCTAGACCTTTGGACCTTAATCTCCCCTTAGAAGTGGCAAAGCAAGGTCAAGTGGTACACAGTGCAGAAAATTTCTTGTCACCCCCTGCCCCATTGAAGATGGTTTGACTTTATTTCATTTGGGGGGGGGCAGGGAGCCAAAGTTGTGGAGCTTCTTTTGGGGAGCCAGAGTTGTTCAGCTGTTTTTGCAGAGCCAAAGTTGCTGAGCTTTTTATGGGGAGGTCACTTGTCTTGTGATGAGGAGTCTGCCTGCCGCCCTACCGCTGTGGGGAGGCTGGCGGGTGAACCGTTTTGACAGCGGGAAGCCTTCACGCACCATACCCACAGCATCTCTCACAGACGTTGAATGCCACACTGCATTTTGTCACCCCCCTCGGAGGTGACACCTGGGGCGACCCGCACCCACCTTGCTCCGCCCCTGCCCCTTGGTGGAGTGAAATTGAGTTGGTAAGCATTTTAGTTTGTTCATATACTTGTGTTTGATGTTTATTTTAAGTTCACCTTTCTTGCTGGGGGGTGGGGGGGCGGGCTAATTTATTGTTATTATTCCTACTGCTACTTCTATTACTACTTCATTACAGTTGCCTGTAAAATCACTGATGAGGATGTGTGAGAGAAGGCAGTTCATGAGGTGCCCTAATCCCAAACTGCATTTCAAATTGAGCCCAGAAATAAATAGGCAATCAGTGCAGCTGGTACTAGATGGCTAAATCCGTTTCTGAATCTCCAGCATGAATCTATAATGTTTTAATCCTATGGTACCTGGAAGGATGTCCCAAAGGTCATAGGAACAGTTAGAACAAGTCTGCCCTCAGAAAGGGAAATCCAACCTCAGGTGCCTCCTCTGTAAGGCTACAAAGAGGTCTGCAGTTGTTCCTCTCCAGTGTCAGAGAGGAATCCCGTTGGTTCCAATGGAAAGCAAATCTGAATGGGAAGAGAAAATGAAAACAAACAAGCCTTCCCTCCTTTAAATACAAAAACCAGGAGATTATTGCAAAGGTATCTGTCAACCTTCAGCTCTCTCTGTTTTTTGATTGCCTTACCCATCAGTGAAATGCAATGATTGTTGCACTTTGGATTGCTGTTTGCAGTTAGACCAAATCTATTCAAAACTGCAGGATACAATATTTGTATAAGGTTAATGAAAACGTCAATATGCAATTAACAGTATTAGCTTAACAGACCTGACCTATAGTAAGGACACAAACGGCCAAACAGGCAGCAAATATGAAAACTGGTTTTATTTATTTTGATTATTAAAAACATTTACATATTTATTTCCATTTCCAAACAAGCACCCAAGGTGGCTCAGATTTTTCCTTTCAAAGAACAATAGTAAATAAGAAAACAGCAGTACCAATAACTTGACAATAAAACAAATTCAAAGTCACAGGCATAATAAATTGATCACATACTAAGGAATAACTTTCAATGAAATACGTAGGATCTGCTTCCAGGTATATGTGCATAGAACTGAGCTGCCAATGTGGAAGAACATGTCCCTTCTTCTACTGATTCCTTCTCCACTGCAAGCGTCATATCTGCATCTTTTAAAAATACACCCCATGATTTATTACTTCTATTGAACTGCCAGCTGTGGTTGGTATGCCAGCTTCATCTGTTCCTGGACCACAATGGCCTGACCCAATTGGTAACCCCAGGGTTTGATTACTGTAACATGATTTAAGTGGGGCTACCCTTGTACATGGTGCAACAGATGCAGCTAGCACAGAAAACAGAGGCCAGACTGAGAATTTTTTTTACCCCTTCAGTCCCTCCTAATCTACATTACCCCCGTGCCTCTTGAGGGTCTGTATAACCCACCCAGGGGGTCTGTGGTACCAGTCACATAACAAAAACTACCACAGATATATCAAATATTTCAAAAGTAGGGAGTCCATGGCTTGGCTTCTGAAAAACACGGGGACCCAAGGACTTAGCTAATTGGGAACCACTGGTCAATACCACTTTGTGGTGTGTGTGTGTGTGTGTGTGTGTGTGTGTGTTCATAAAAGTGCAGTTTAGAAATAAATAAATCAGTGTAGAGGTAGTGGCAGCATCACCTCCCTATCCTAGCCAGAATTGGCCTGGAGCAGTAGGGACTTATTAGCAAAAAGCATATGAGAATTTTTCCGTGTTTGCAAGCCCTCTCCTTCTGCAATTGTTCCGTTGGCAGACTCTGTTAATAGCAACAGTGCAGAGGTCTGACATCAGTGCTGCTGAGGTTAACAGCATTGTAATTAGTTGGCAGGTGTGCATAAAGCAGAGGGCATAGCAGACGTGGAGGAGAAGGCACTGTCGGTGGAGAGGCCGCACACATTTTTTAAGCTCAAAAGAAATGCAGGTTGAACTTTACTTATCCACATCACAGCCTTTGTTGGGAAATGGGAGAAAGACTGACAGCCCCCTGCCAAGTAGTTGTATTCTGTCTGGTCTCTTTAAAAAATGCAATTAGCTGGAGGGTGAAGAAAGCAGAGAAAAAGAGGCAAGAAAAAAAGTTTCCTCATGCACATATTCTGGAATGATCTTCTCAATTTAGGGGTGAAGATTTGAGATCTTCAAGGTTTTCTTGATATAACTATATAGCCAAGAGGTGCATCATATCTAACTTGCAATGCAGTCTTAAGTATTTAATAACCTGAGAAGAATTGGATGGATCTAAACACAATTTGATCGCCATTTACAAGCTAAGAGTGTAAATGTCCATTGGTTGTGGACATAAACTATTGGTGATGTTCTTTATTTTTCTTTTATTTAAATATTTGCTTAGATCCCAATATCCAAAAAGAGGAGTGAAAGTCGCTTTAACAATAGCAATAGCAATAGCAATAATACACATGGACAGCAGGGCGTCTTAGTAACTTTATGAACTTGTTAGGTATGAGAAGTTCATGGGTTATCTATCCTAACATGCATGTGACGTCTTATGGTGATTTGTTGGTTGGATGAATTTGTTTTGTTGCCCAAGCTTTTTTGCTGCTGTTTCCCTAGTTTATTGTATATTTCTATTGTAATGTATTATTGTTTATCTTCCTGATTGGTTTTATGTTACGCTTTATGTTTCAAAAGTAAAAGGTGAAGGCACCCCTGACCATAAGGTCCAGTTGCGGAAGACTCTGGGGTTACAGCACTCATCTTGCTCTATAGGCCGATGGAGCCGGCGTTTGACCGCAGACAGTTTCCGGGTCATGTGGCCAGCATGACTAAGCTGCTTCTGGCAAACCAGAGCAGCGCATGGAAACGTCGTTTAACTTCCTGCCAGAGCGGTACCTATTTAAATACTTGCACTTTGACATGCTTTCAAACTGCTAGGTGGGCAGGAGCTGGGACTGAGCAATGGGAGCTCACCCCGTTGCAGGGATTCAAACCACTGACCTTCTGATCAGCAAGCCCTAGTCTAAACCACAGAGCCACCCGCATCCTAAAAGTAGCTTAGACCTTTTACTAGGGCTACACAGAGGAAATGTTGTAGGAATGGGCGAACTAGGTACCTTCGTGTAAACTGACTACATTTGTGTTCCAGTCTCGACAAACAAGTAAAATGTATTGAAGCACCTAAAATGACAGTGTCCCAGAAAAGCAAGTCATAAAAATGACCAGAGAAACAGCAACTCTGAACTTATTCATGAGTGGTGTCTGGGACCTGGTGGTTGTTGTTGTTTAGTCGTTTAGTCGTGTCCGACTCTTCGTGACCCCATGGACCAGAGCATGCCAGGCACTCCTGTCTTCCACTGCCTCCCGCAGTTTGGTCAGACTCATGTTAGTAGCTTTGAGAACACTGTCCAACCATCTTGTCCACTGTCGTCCCCTTCTCCTTGTGCCCTCCATCTTTCCCAACATCAGGGTCTTTTCCAGGGAGTCTTCTCTTCTCATGAGGTGGCCAAAGTATTGGAGCCTCAGCTTCAGGATCTGTCCTTCCAGTGAGCACTCAGGGCTGATTTCCTTGAGAATTGATAGGTTTGATCTTCTTGCATTCCATGGGACTCTCAAGAGTCTCCTCCAGCACCATAATTCAAAAGCATCAATTCTTCAGCGATCAGCCTTCTTTATGGTCCTGGTACAAGATGTAAATGTTGTTGAACCAACTGGGAGCAGTGGCAATAGTGCTATTAATTTAATATACACGTATAATAAATATACACATAAATGGCCAATTGTCAAGAAAATCTAACATGGTCACATGAGGAACTGTAACAGTTCATGGGTGACTACCCAGTTACTTGTGAAGTAGCACCACACAGGTTTGAATCCTCTGCTCAGCAGCTGTTACATAGTAACTAATAATAGCAATAATATTAATAGTAATTTCCCCTTATCTCAGTTAAAAACTCTTTAGTGGTCTTAGAGTGTCAGCCTCAGAAGTATGCTGTCTGTTTGTGATTCTGGACATAAAAGCCATTTGGCTAAGAATTATTTCTAGCCCTGGTGACCGGCAACTTCAAAAATGTGAGCACAATTCCATATATTCTTGTGTCTTGTGTAGTGTAATGAGGCAGGTCTTTCTCTAATATTCAGCAAATGATTGTGGAACCAAAGCAGGAAATTGGTTGCCGCATTTTCAGATCAGTTATTCCACAATAGCTTAAGAAGAGACTTTACTCTGTTCGCTGAACTTTTGTCTCCAGCTAACATGGTAATGCACCCCACGTCAAGCCTTTATCTACACACTTCATGATATAAAAGTTCATTTGCTGCACTGAATAATGGGCACATTATATTTCTAATTAAGATTACTCATCTGTTCACACCCACCCAGATTTCCACAGCTTTTAATTTATCATTGCTTAGTTAAATATACCAAGTTTAATCACAGTAATGCCAGGAATAAGATTATTATAACCAAATCTGTAGTGAATCAGTATATTCTTTTGGAAGAGATGAGTAGATTTGGAGGATCCCCCCACCCACCCCCCACGTAGTGTTACTCACCCAGCTCCTATTATATCCAAATGCTAAATTACAATTGTCACGCCAAGGTACACTTCACAGTTTCCTTTTTTTAAGTTTAACTTTCACTTCAATGCTGCATATTAGTTTAAACGTACAATGTATAGAGTTCCTTGGTAGAAATGAGTAAGGCTCTGTAAAAGCATCCTTCCCTTACAAAACTCGTCACATGGGAAGAACAAAAACAACAAAAATTGTGCTCCATCCTTCTGTAAAATTCTTTCCTTGAACTAATGGAAATGTTCAAGAATTCCTTCTAAATGTTAATATTTGACTGTATCATTTTCATGGTATATACCTGTACATGGAATGCTTCTCGGGAGTGCATATGGAGGGTGTCTGTTATAAGTATTTTCAGAAAAATAAAGTTAAACATAGAATCCCTTCTAAATACATTTTGCAAAAGAAATCAGCTGTGCTCAAGAAATAGTATGGTAGGTTTTGTGTAGATTAGTTTTTGCACGTGCTGAAGAAAGCCACAAGCAAACTTCTGAACTGGGAAGGGGGGGAAAGCCTGCTATCAAAATTTAAAGGAAAGTGCTTATGGGGGTTGGCATATGGCAGCAGACAACATCCTGGATGGCCTCAAAGGAGGATTGGGGAAATTCATGGAGGCTAAGGCTATCAAAGGCTACTAATCTCAATGCCTGTGTTCTACCTCACCTGTCAGGGGAAGTTTGCTTTTGAATACCAGTTGTTGGAACCACAGGAGTGCTGTTGTGCTCTCCTCCTGCATCTGGTTGGCCACTGAAAGAACAGGAAGCTGGGCCACTGCCTCATCCAGCAGACTCTTCTTATATTCCTAACACTTCCAACCTACACATGGCCATTTGTGCACACAGAATGCCCATGCAAACAGAAGGCTCACAGTGATGCTTTCTCAAGGTTCCTGAGTGCAATGAGAGAGCCCTCCGCACTTGTAGGCATATGCTCAGGACATTCCACGCATGTTCAGATGGAAGGACCAGGGAGTGGCAAAGCAGCTGCAGGTTCTTCTCCAGGAAGCTTCACGCCGCAGTGCTAAGTCAAGGTTTAGCTTGGTGTCATGCGAATCAGGCTACTGCCATGGAGTATCCAAAGGAACTCGAAGATTCAGAAGCAATGCAGGAGTTTTTATAAACATCTGCTTTAAAATGTAAAGATGCCCAATATCACCTTTGGGCTTTCATTTAATCATAGTTGTTTTGCAGTTTGTATTACTCAGACTCCAACCCTACCATGCCTGACAATAAGGCCCATTGCATTAATGACTGGACTTCCTTCCAAACAGACTTATATGGGCTTGTCCCCTTGAACCTATTGAGACTTACTTCTGAGGAAACATGCATAGGATTGCACTGTGAAGCTTTTACGTTTGGCAGATGCTTCCAAAGGCTAGATGCGAAGTCTAAACAAATGTGTTATTATTTTGAAACTATGATAACACAAATAGACAAAATGCCAAACAGCCGTGTCATGTTTATGATAATATTTTATTCTCTTGTTAATTATGCTGTTTTAAATGTGCATTTTATATTTGACGTCACTTAGCAATGGTTTTTTTTGAAATGTTTAAGAGTTTTTTTGTTAACTTTACATGGGTTACATATGTATTCTGTAGTTGATCTGCTTTGTAATGTTTTATTTTGAATTATTTAAGATAATATTTTAGTTTTCTGTTAATTATGTTGCTTTGACTGTACACTCTATATCTGACTTTCTTCAGATTGTTTTATTGATGTTTTAATATTCTGTAAACCGCTTTGAGGTTTTTCTTAAAAATATAAAGCGGTATAGAAATGAAATTAATAATAATAATAATAATTTGTGCTAGGATTGCCACCAAAGCTTCACCCAAAGTTAAAGTATAACCAATGTAGGTTGTGTCTTTGTGTGAGAGTGGGTTCCTCCTCAGGCAAAACCTCTGAGAAATTTCAAGGAAAGATAAAAGGGTTTGGTAACCCTACTCACATTTCTGAAAGAAGTTCTGCACCTGCTGAGGTTGTCATTCAGAGTTTCACTAATATAATAGGACATTTACAGCTAATTTGACAATTTCGCATGGGTTACTTTACTTCTCTTTAATTGCTTGAAATTCTTCACTTGTTACAGTATTCTGTGTGTTTCAGTCTTCCCATTCCCACCTTCTGAGTCTCTCTGAACAAATTAGCACTCCATAAAATATACAATAGCTTACCACAGTTCTTTCTTCTCCATGATGGCCATTGACATCATATTCACCTGCAAAAGTTTCTCCACACCCGCCATCCATTTGATTGTGGCAGTGTTACAAGCACTGACATAATATATAACTATGTTCAGGCAACTAGCAAGACAACTTGTCATCAGGTAAATATTCTTATCATTTTAGTTAAACACAGTTGACCACAATTCTGTTCACTACTCTCACCTTGATAAGTGTTCTTTCACCCTTAATAACAGTGATGAGAAACCCAAGCATTTTGCTCCAGGTTAGAGCTGACAAAAGAGCAGGGACTGTCCCTGAAGCTTGGCTGAACTTCAGATAATTAAATATAACCACATAGAAGAAGAGCCTTATTTCCTTCTCTAAAGCAGAGTTGGAGAAGGAGCCCTGGGCTTTTTATTTTAGTTTGGATTTGATATCCCGCTTTATCACTACCCGAAGGAGTCTCAAAGCGGCTAACATTCTCCTTTCCCTTCCTCCCCCACAACAAACACTCTGTGTGGTGAGTGGGGCTGAGAGACTTCAGAGAAGTGTGACTAGCCCAAGGTCACCCAGCAGCTGCATGTGGAGGAGCGGAGATGCGAACCCGGTTCACCAGATTACGAGTCTACCGCTCTTAACCACTACACCACACTGGCTCTTTTATTACAAAACTGTTGAGGTTCATGGAGCACCTTAGCTGTTCAATGCCCAAACATGACCCTGTTTTCCCTACTGACTTCAGAAAGGAAGGTTGGAGCTGGTTGTTTTCATATAAACCAAACAAAGCAATTGGCAATCTAGCCCCTTCTCTCCCCCTTCCCCCCCCCCCCCGGTCTAAAATTGGAGGTGCAGAGGGGGTGGAAATCATCTCCACATTGCTGTCGAGCTTGTGATGTTCTAGCACTTTTGAAGTCTAGTGCAACTGCATCAGCGATCTCTAGGATATTTGCTAGTTCCTACCTTAGAACAGTGGAATGGGAACAGGAGAGTATCCCGTCTTCACACGGAGATGCACCATGTGGTCAGGTACAAAGGAGAAGAGCGGGGTTACAAATTTAGCCTTGCAACATTGCACTTAGAGTGCAAAGCCAGCTAAAGGTTGTGGCCCATTAGTTAAACATAATGTGGAAAAGTAAACTTAGCAAGCCTCAGGACATGCAACTTTCCAGCAAGGAATGAGAGCAGTACTGTAACTGGGATAGGATATTTGACTTGTTCTAGAATGGTTTCCAACACAGCTGGGAGTTTTCGTTAAACTTGCCCGATATTTACCTTATCGCTGACTCTTAAGGTATTAATGAAAGGCTTTCAGACACCCAAAACTATAGCTATCTGCATTCTTTTTTCTTCAGGCTTTGCATGGTCACTACCCTTAGCAGCAGGCTGCTCAGCCACCATTGGTTCTCACACCATCAAGCTCAGTCAGTGTTAATTACTTATGGTAATGAATAGTTGTGTTCCCTCAGAGTTATCTCCTCTGGGTTCTTCCATGCTTGTTGTATCTGTATTGAAATCTCCTTGGTCGTGTAATAGTTGCAATTTCCCACTCAGCTTGTGACGTTTCCAGCCAAAATACATTTGGCAGCATCTGGGCCCAATGAACTGGGACTTTTGTTTTTAAATCCCCCATTGCAGATGTTTTTCAACCACTGGAACCCTTCCAAAAGTCCCCATGAAAACATGACCAGAAGCCTTCACTTCTGTCCTTGACAGACATGTGAGAATTCTTGTATGATAACAGCTACAGTTTTTTTCTGCTTTGATCCACTCAGAACTGAACTTCAGGATTTACGTATGCAGAAATATGGTAAGAATGGCATGGAAGAACAAGGTGGAAGAGCCCTGAAATAGCAGAAATGACTGTGCAGAAATAACAGAAATGACTGCCGGCGGCTCACTACGCTTTCTAGCAGAAGCATTCCCCGTTTTTACCTGAAGAAGACTGGGGTTGAACCTGTGACTTTCTGCAAACGAAACATGTGTCCTACTGAACTATCACCTTTCCCCAAAGATAGTGTAGCGTGTTAGACAGCCTTGACCATATCTGGATCAGGATAATCTGACCACTGTCATTCATGCACTGGTAACCTCCAGGCCGAATTACTGCAATGCACTATATGTGGAGCTGCTCTTGAGCTTGGTCTAGAAGCCGCAGCTAGTGAAATGTGGTTGAGATGGCTTAATGAATTTTAAAGTTGACCTTTAGAAGAGACTCTTATGGGGGGAGGGGTGCTAGCTCCACAAATATGAATGCATACCCTAATATTCAATCGGGGGAGGGGGTTATCTGAATTGTGTGGGACAAGGGAAGTCATGCTGAGATGGTGCTAATTATAGTGCATTGTTTTAGTGCTTTCCATTTTTGGAGTGCAGACATACAGGATGGTTCAGTCCTATTGTAAGATAACACAGCCGACAGAAACGTGCATTGAACCCACGTAGGATAGGAGTTCAGCACAGGCACAGCTCATGCCTTGCAGCAAAACACCAAGGTACTCCAGAATAAGCAGAATCTGCTCTCACTCACACACACACACACACACACACACACCCGGGACACTTCCTCTGCTTCTGGCTGTGTACAACAGAAACCCAATTAGGAAAATTGTAAGCTGCCAACAGGATAGGCCCCAAGGCCTCATATATATTCTTCCAAGAGAAGTGCTTTCCAATTCCAGGTGTTCTAGGCTGCAGGCTATTGATCAGCTCTGATGGTAAAAAAGATGGTGTATTTTATGAAATGTGTTTATGGTTGAAATGTGTTTGTGGTAGAAAGAGGCCATTCATGTATGCTTTTCGTTTTACATGGTTCTTTCCCCCTCTTTCCCTGTTGCTCTCAATCCCACTTTTCACATCAGGTTGGAATCAAATGAAAAGGCCAAATCAGTTTGTTTGTTCTGAGCTTCCTCCCTTGTGTTGTGGAAAATTTAGCTCCAATGAGCTAACCGTGGGGTATATGGTCTTCCCCTGCTTTGTTTAATCCCCACAACCCTGTGAGGTAGGATCACATCACTCTGTTCCACCACTGCATTAGGAGTGACTGAACATTTCAGGACTTCCAGTGCAGAGAGACAGCAAATTTTCCCAGAGCTGCAGGGCCTGCAAAGATACAGTCAGCTGCCTCCCCTTTGGGCTGCTGGCAATCACTAGTTATTTAATGTATTTGCTTCTTCTGGTGTTCAGGGGCAGTTCTCTAATAGCACATGTGTGTGCCCTGGCAAACACATCCTAGGATTGACTGCATTAAGGACTCGGTATTCCACATTCCAGGTACCTGCAGAGATTTGCGAGTTCATAGCATACTGTAGAAATTGTGATGACACAGATGCAGAAATACCGTGCTGCTGCCAACTGCATCATTCCATCATTTTGAATGGTACCCATGGAATTAATAATCATTTGGATGGTTTTAGGGCAGGCCCACTGTATCACTTAAAAAAAACAGAAACCTGTAGATTTTAAAATTCCCTCTAGGTTTCCTATTGCTTAAGTGCTTCTTGATACCAGGAGCTTGGTTAAATTGTTTATATGGAGAGAGCAGCAGTAAATTGCAAGTTGCATTAATTCCCCTAGCTGCTGAGGGATCTGTACCATAAGGGGGAAATAAAATGTCATACAATAAAACCTCAACACTAATAAGAAGCACCAAGAGATACTTTCAGTAGGTTTGGTGTTTCATTCTTCCATTTACATGTACATGTTTTATTACTGACATTGTGTCCTTTAGTAAAAGTTGCCTCTCTAGACAACGTTACCCTTTATTGTTTTCTAACACTTAATGATTCTCTGCCTCTTCCATTAGGAGGTGGTGTTTATGAATGACTCCTGTATCTCACCAATGTCATACAATTCCAGATAAGCAGGCAGAACTCTTCATAGGCAACTGGACATGCTGGTATATAACAAAGGAGTGCAGGTACAGTAACAAGATATCCCAAGGGCTGTTGTTTCCTTTCACGGAAAGTGTAATGAAAGAAAATTGGAAAGAGGAGTCTGAAAATATCAAATAAGACGCTAGGAGTCCAGAGATGAAATAATACCTCTGCTAAGGGAGCGTGCATGTCACTGAGGCAAATTAAGAGCAGATTGGAACCATAGCAAAGTCAAAGCGAGCCTGGAAGATCAGATGTGAAAATCCCAACAGAGATTTCTATATCAATGTTGTTTACTGCTATAAAATTACCCATAGCTGTATTCCTGCTGAGTCAAGAACTTAATTAGGATACCTAAGCTGGTCCTAGCTCCAAAGGAAAAAAAGGGGGGAGGGAGATAGATTCTAAATAGCCAGGGAGAAGTGGGGGACATACTTAGAGCATATCATGCTGCTGGGTTGGAAACACTAGAAAGGTTTGCAACTCCATGATTATCACTAGCGCAAGAGGAATTCTCCCTCTGCTCCCCACTGCACTCCATGCCACCCTCAAATCTAGTTGTGGGGAAACTCATAACGGATTTAGAGGATGCACAGGGTGGGAGAACATTCTGCTCCATGATTCTGCAATATTATTGCAGAATGTTCACCATAGTGCTACATTGAATACAACCCAATGTACCATACAGATATAGGTCAAATCTAGTCTTTAAAGTATTGGTAGTTGGTTGGTTGGTGTGTGTGTGTAAGTGTGTAATCTCCTTGATTGCTGCTTGTTTGATGTCCAATAGCAAGTTATTGTTACTTCATATTTTGAATTTTGCAATACTCATAAGCTGTCCAGACTTTGATTTCAGATATCTACATGTTGACATGCAAAGGCCTAAATAACTAGGGCTTTCTATATACAGTATGAAGAACGACTTCATTCTATTTAGAGCTGCCCAGGGGTTCACATATGCAAGGGAGACCTTCTGGGCAGTTGCTGCATACCTGCCAAATGCCCCATTTTAAGTGGGACGGCTCTACTTTCCTTAAAGGCACCCTTCATCCCAGAGTGCCATAGTTTAGCACATTGGGTAGATGAAAAAGAGTGGATGTCATGTGGGTGGGTGGGTGGGAGAAGGAGTGTGGAGATTGGGGTGCCGATGGTGGTGATAGGAGTGCAGAGTTCTGGCAAGTGGGCAGGGCGAAAGAGCATGAAGATTGAGCGGCTCAGTTGGAGAAGGAACACAGAGATCAGGTGTGTGAGTGGGCAAAAGAGTGAGAGAAAGGCAGACGGGATGGCGTGGGGAGGGATGTTCCACTTTGCCTTCCCAAAATGTTGGAAGGTATTTTGCTGTGCAGTTTGTGGTGGTGTGTGAGATGGAGAAGACCTTCTCTCTGGTGGCCCCTGTGTTGTAGAATGCACTCCTTTCTGAGGTACATCTGGTTTCATCATTGTATTCCTTTTGGCATCAGGTCATAACATACATTTTTGCTCAGGCTTGTGGGGTTGGAGGAGATCAGAATATTCCTACCATTGTAGTGCTGTTTCTATTTCTGATTGCTGTTCAGTTTCTTTTATAGGCTACTAATGTCTGTGTATTACATAGTTTACTTGTACTGAGCTAAATGTCACCTTCTTTGAACTCCATGGTGGAGGGTGGGAAAGAGCCCCCAAGCACTGTTATCATGGTGAGGAAAATGAAATTCCATACCCCGTGTTTCCCCTATTTTAAGACACCGTATTATATTTTTTTTCCCTCAAGAAAATGCACTATGGCTTATTTTGAGGGGATGTCTTATTTTTATTACGTAAGCCCAGCCCCGTGTTTTCCTTGGCGCCCTCCAGAACTGCGCCTATCACTATGGCTTATTTTCGGGGTACGGCTTATATTTCGCAAATGCGAAAAAATCCTGCTATGGCTTATTTTATGACTATGTCTTAAAATAGGGGAAACAGGGTACTAATATGTAATCAAAGTTCTAGCTCTCGTGATAATAGCAAGCCAGCTTCTTTTATTCTATCAACCTCTTAAAAAAAATTTTTAGCAAGTCACCTGCATATGTAGACATCCATATAAGCTTCCATGATTTAGTCTATTGTCCCTTTAGTAGTTTTATCATTAATTCCCAGCAAGATATTTTAGTCTGCAAATGAGATAATCTACTTTTAGACTCCAATTATCTCTTAATATCTGTGGTAATTTTGGGGAGCCAAGTTCTGCATATTTTTTTTTATTTAAATGTGATATTCAATATACCATCTGTGATAACTTCAGCATATCTTTTTGAAAAGAATTTAGGGCATGTGAACAGCGTGGGGGAGAAAAGTGGTTCTGCAACTGCAGTATTCCAAACTTCTTTTATTCAAGCAAGAGCAAAGAACTATCCAAAACCGTTGTTGCTGGCATCCATCTGCATCTTTGTCATTCTATTTGGAGGTATTCTTCCATTTCCCAAGTTTGTTATATTTGGCATGAGAATATTTATATCAGCTGTTTTGACTGCCAATAAACCAGCATCTATTCTGGCCTACTGCTGTAGAAAGACAACTAAAGCAGCATCTTTTTTCCAGTTTTGTCTTAGTTATACAGGGTGGAAGTCAATGTAGCACTAAGTGGGATAAGTTCTGTGGAACAAGTTCCATTCACTCAAAGGGACTTCCACTCTTCCCCCAGCATGTCACATCCACACCTTCTAAACCTTCTGTGGTTCCCCCCCAACCATCCAAAGAAGATATAGGGATGCAGAGGAAGAAGCAGAGAGAAGTCATGTTGCACATGCAAAATTTTATTTGAATCCTGCCTATAACCAATGAGCTTTGTATGAAGAGATCCCATCCATAGCTACCAGAGAAAGAAAAAAATGCGCACTTCAACAGATTTGAGTCCCAGCTTTTGGTGACCATATGCGAAGTTGATCAAAGTATGCATTTAATAATTGCATAGAAGAGAAGGCATTTTGGCCAGTGCAGCTTGGGTTGCAGGTGTTAGAACATCTGCATGTACTGAAATTATATTTCATATCCTTTAAAGTTAGGCCCAAACTGACAGCTGCACCCAGTGCTTTTTTAATGGGGGGGATGCAGAGGGACTCATACCCCTAAACATTCTGTGAATCTAAGTTTGGCCTCATTAAGGGGAAGTATTTCAATATGAGTAGGAAAATGAGAGTACCCCTAAACATTTTTTTTAGAAAAAAAGCACTGCCTGCACCAATACCTTCACAACCACACCCATGAAAAGAAAGAGTGGTTCTCTGCTGCTTTCAGGGCTGTTTGGGAGAAATTTCCCCTGGATGTTCTTGAGTTGAGGAAGGTAGCTGCTTACCTACTAACATTATGAAGTGACCATTATCTATCTATCTATCTATCTATCTATCTATCTATCTATCATCTCCCGCCCTCCCACCAGATGTCAAAGAGAAAAACAACTACTAGACTTTTAGAAGACATCTGAAGGCAGCCCTGTTTAGGGAAGCTTTTAATGTTTAACAGACTATTGTATTTTAATATTTTGTTGGAAGCCACCCAGAGTGGCTGGGGAAACCCAGCCAGATGGGCGGGGTATAAATAAATAAATTATTATTATTATTATTATTATTATTATTATTATTATTATTATTACACATTTTTCCCTGACAGGGTCTCAAGGTGCCTTACAAATTAAAATTAAAAAAACACAGAAAAAGCCATCATTAAAAAAACAATTAAACATTGATAGAATTAAAAAGACTACTTTCCCTCACTCCAGCTTTTTAAACTAAAATAATAATAATAATTATCACAACCCCTGGCAGCAGCATGAGACTTCCTCACCCACTCAGCACTTCCTGGAATGTCCATGAGAAAAAAACACTCCATCATATTGTAAAGCTACGTAAGGCAAGCAACAAAATGACTGTTCCAAGAAAATTAGGAGAAAGAGAGAGAAAGAGAATTTTCCTGCCTCCAATGTTTGGGGCAAGGGGAGGCAGTGTCATCTTAGAATGAATTGCTGAAAAAACTGGGACTAAAGCTTCAGCCTAGCTCTAGTTATACTATCGAAGTTAGAAATGTCTTATTTTCCTTTGCATCTGCTTTTTTATGACCTACTTTTTATACAAAGAGGCCAGACTACTCCCTCACATGAGCCTCTAAGTCAAATGTGTCCAGCCTTCCTGGTGTTTTTGACTACAGCTCTCCTCAGCCACAGACATCAGATTCTTAGTACTAAAAATGTTTGAATACTTTTTGTGGTGTTCTGGAAGTGTGCCATAGGATGGACTGGTAGCTGCAATGCTCATCGTGGTTTGAAGGGCTTAAAGATGCAGCAGTGAGCATTTAGGATTTATTGTGTCCTCACTTATTGGCAACTTCCCATGGCACCGCCATTTGAATATTATTTCATGTGAAAATGTGAATCTTGTGTCTCGCCTTAGCCACAATTTGTGGCTTATTTACACAATGTTTGGTATGATCCCTGTGGTCAGAGGCGTAGTGTGGAGGGTGCCGTGGCCCCGGGCACAATTTTGAGAGGGGGCATAAACAGACGGCCACCCACAGGCTCCTTCATCGGAGCCTGGTTCCGCACCAGAAGCAGCTGGGCCTCAGCTGTGGCGCTTTTGCCTGGCGCAGCTCTGCCCCCAGGTCACGTTTGCTGGTGATAAGGGAAATCTAAAACCAACAGAAGACATAGGCTGTCTTTGAGTAAAATGTGCACTAACTAGACAGAGAGAATTTCATTATAATGCACAGGCACTCAGGAAAGAGAAGAGGCTTCACTTGGTAATGCAAAACATAGAATACAAAGGCTGCAAGCCTGGCCGTAGCAGCTCCGCTGCTGGTATATACATTGAGTCCACAAGGTTTTAAAGAATCAAGACAAAATAAAGGTTCTTAGAATATAGATATAAAAAGGATAGTTTGCTAGCATGCAAGCAGCATCCCATTTTAGGAAAAGAACAGAATAAGGGTTAAGCGCAAATCCTCTTTCCTTGTGGGCAAAACTCCCCGCTGCGTTGCGACTGTTCTTCTCTATAAGAACTCAGTATGGGCTCCTTGACACTTTTCTCCCAGGCATATAAAACCTTTGTGCTCATCTGAGATCCACCTTAATCTAAACTCTCAAAGGCAGCTACTCCCAGAAATAGCTTCTGGTATGTGACTTTCAATACATACACACACAAAAACAAGGGAGATAGAGGCTTTCCATTCACAACTCCAGATAGCAAGCCCCCTGTCTATCCAGCCCTCAACGAAATCCACCATCTTCCAGTTTGTTTTTCTTGCAGATAACCCCCAACCAACAGACATGCAAGATATTAGATTGTCTTATAATACATAACAGTTTATAAAAGTAGCATCCATTCACATAGCCCACATAAGAACATTTCCTCCACAGCCCCCCCAAATTAGTGACATCTGTCCAATACAGAAATGATAAGAGTTGAAAAGTCTTGGTGTGTGGTGGACATGCGAGAAAACAAAAGTGTTTTGGGAACAGATTTATAATGAGCTGAAAAAGATGTTTAAGTACACTTTCCCCAAAAAGCCAGAAGCTTTTTTGCTAGGCTTAATGGGATATGAGATTAAGAAAAAGGACCAAAGATTGTTTATGTATGCAACAATCGCGGCGAGGACACTTTTAGCCCAAAAGTGGAAATTACAGGAATTACCAACGATTGAGGAGTGGCAGATGAAAATGATGGACTATGCAGAACTTGCAAAACTGACTGGCAGGATCCAGAACCAGGAAGATTCAAGATTCCAAAGAGACTGGAGTAAATTTGTTGCTTATATAAGATGTAACCGTGGAAGTTTGAAGATACTAGCAGGATTGGAATAACCCTATGACATAGAAGTATTAAAGTAAGAAACTGCGTGATTTGATTGGACCAGAAAGCCTGTTGCCAAGTTGGAGGGAAGTCATAGCTCGGCGGAGCGAGGATGTAAATGGATATGTATAGATATGTTTGTTTAATTTGGAAAATCAATTATATATATATATATATATATATATATAGTCTTGGTGTGGAGAGAATTTCCTTCTTTTGCCCTGACGCTCAGCACTTTTCCTTTGGGATTTTGCTGTGGAAAAGAAGTGTGCTTTTTAAAAGTAAAAATAATAAATGTATATGTAAACCAGCCACCTGCCTCCTCATTGTATATTTTTTGTAAATTAAATTAGTGTTGTGAGAGGTGTTTTTTTGGGTGGGGGAATTAGGCTGTATGCCTGAGTCCCTTCTAATTCCTGGATCCAGCAAATATTCAATTATTGAATTAACAAGGCAAGGGGCATAATAGCCCCCTAAAGTATGGGATGTTAAGGTAACAAATGAAGTGGCTCTGTACCAAAAGGCAAATGGGTGGGCCCCATTCCCTCAGCTGGCTGGTAGTTAGGACAAAAGCTAGAGTTGAGTTGTGTGAGGGAGCTGGAAGCTAGAAGTAGGCTGTAGGCTGGGTAGCTGAGAGGCAGGGCCATGCATGATTTCTGCTAGAATCCAAGTCTGTGGCTATGGGAGAAGCAAGACCTAAGTGTGTTAATGCTGTGAGCCCCTCCATTGTAGGTTCAGGTTGTTTATATATGTAAATAAACCATATATCCTAAAGACACCACAGTCTCCAATGTCCCTCATTCCAAGGAAATTGAACCCTGAGCAAGTGTCTGAAACTTCTGGAAACTTGCACCGCTAGGAAATTGGGATGCTGTGCAACATTATAATGTAATTAAATTTAAAAAGAATAAGAAAGGATGATGCGGTGCTCAGAATCTGCCCCAGAGGGTGGGACCAGATGCAGTTGTCAGACCTGTTTCCTACTGCCCGCGCTCATCTGCAACTCTCACAGTGGGCATTGTGGGGGTGTCTTAGACTGTGCGGCAGTGGACTTTAGCCACAAGCTCCAGCTCTATCTGTACCAGTAAATATGAGCACTTAGGTTTCATTTTACAGCCCACAAGGTCATTGCATTTATAAAGAAAATAAAGGCTTTCATCCCAGAAGTGCCAATAGGTGTTACATGATTTTCCCCCTTTCATTTTTCATGATGAGCCACATAAACTGAATAAGAGATGTGCAGGGCACATGATCAGCAGGAGGTTTGCTTAGTCAGAGACCAGAACAATCCTGCTGTTCTGCTTCTAACAGCCCTTTCTATCCTTTCCTCATTTTGGCTCTTTCCACAGCTTACAGCTGTTTATTGCTGTGCTCTGGGTTTGGGGTGGGGGTAGGGGGTTGTTTTCATAATGTTCAATTTTTAAATTGGTGTTTTAAATCTGTACTGTTGCTTAATATTGGATATTTTTACATTGTTTATCACCTCAAGGGTTCTTGTGGACAAAAAAATATTTAAAAAATGTTTTCTCCTGATAACCTAATCAATGTATTAAAAGTCTACCAAAACTGAAATGGAGGAAGGGAACCAATTTTTAGGATGTTCAAATGAGATGAACTGAAGAAAAAGCATGTAACTATAATTCTGCTGAAGCAACTACAGATGAACAAATGCTTATTGACAGAATTTCTACCCAAGATACTATATTGAATGATATAATTTAGGAAAATCATAGACACACTGAGAAAACAGATGTGTAATGGTCTCTTAACTTTTTCCATTATAGCTTTAAATATGCTGGAAATAGCAGAAAGATGTATGAACATAAACTGAACTTTCTTTCACTACCCTCATGTCTACTATAACATATGTATGTTACTGTATTGCTGATACTGTATTTTGTTTTAATGCTTTTTGCTTTATGTAGCTACTGTTGTAGCGTATCCTGGAGTCCATAATCAGTCTTTCAGTCATATTCCAAAACAACTGGAGTTCCTTTCTTTGAACAACTGTCTTCAAAGGCAGCCCCCAACAGACCATGTTACAATAATCTGGTCTGGACAGTTGGACGATGTTAGAACCAATCAATTCTTTTCAATTGAATTTAATTGATTACTGGGCTCTGCTGTACCCAAATGCATCACAGCAGGAATGTAGTACTGCATAAATAGTTCACTTCCCAATTTTGGTTGCTTGTCCTGCACTGCAAATCAAAGAATTAGGGAGTAAACTAAACCCAAGATCAACTTGGTTAGCTTGCTCACTTGACCTGGTAACCTGGCTATTGGCAAAAAGTGTGGTTTAAGTCAAACTCTATTTTAAAGACTTGTTCCCTCTGCTAGACTTGGGCTAGCTCAGTCAGCAGTAGCTCCACTCCTGAAGAGAGTTTGGAATTGGTAAGCTATCACAGCGTAAATTACACTGGCTTCCTATAGTTTGGCTTGCTCTGCACATGAGTCAAGCCCATTTTAAAAAATGCTAAGTGGACTCCAGCAGCCTCATGGAATTTGCATTTAGATGCAGAACTAGGCTAGACCTGAATGAGTCCTTCAGTCTACAGGTACTTCAGATGATGAACAGATAAGAAATGATCCTGAATTGTCAGATAAACATGTTGTGCCCTCCAAATGTTGGACTGCAACTTCCATTATCCATGAAAATTGACTATCCTGACTGGGGCTGATGGGTGTTGGGAGTCCAAAATCCGGAGAGCACCTTGTTGGCTACAGACAGGAGCAGAACACAACCTCTTGCCTGGCTGCTCAAAAGTAAAGCAAGACCTCACATAAATGACCAGCAGCTTCTTCGTGTTGGGTTGGGCAGTCGGGTTTAAAAGGGACAAGGATGTCTATATGAGAAACGGTACTTCAGATACAGTGCATGGTGGAGAACATGTCACACCTTAGTTTTTATGGTAAGACATAACTCATCCTTCCTTTTAGCTACAGCAAGTTTGCTGGTGATAAGGGAAATCTAAAACCAACAGAAGACAAAGGTTGTATTTGAGTAAAATGTGCACTAACTAGAGAGAGAGAAAATTTCATTATTATGCACTGGCACTCAGGAAAGAGAAGAGGCTTCACTTGGTAATGCAAAACTTAGAATACAAAAGCATCTCCTGACCCATAATATTAGGCGTTGTTGTTGTTGTTTTCTGTATGAATTCCCTGAATTTCTGTACTTATTTGGTTTTATATGCTTTTGTACTACCATATTACTGGCATTCTCTGATATTTTTGTTTAATGTCATTGTTTACTGCTTTTATGTTGTACATCACTTAGAGATTTATAAAATATTAAGTGGGTCATAAATATTTAAAATAAATATTATCAAGTGCAAAACAATGTGCAGCACCCTCCAAAAGGAAGTCCAAAGCAAAACATTATCTGACAACTCATTTGATCATCAATATAATATGCAGGATATATATCATGAGCTACTCTAATGAAGACACCAATAAATTACCTTCAGGAACTGTTAGACTATACTGCCCTTTAAAATTTCTGTACACAGAAAGAGAAAAATAGGAAAAGTTTGGTTCAGTAAGATACACAAATTTAGGATCAAAAAGCAAGGGTAGAGGGAAATCAAATACTCATTTCACTATTTTGGGATCATGAATTGAACCTTGGTGGTTGAAGGATAGGGCAATTCCTGTTGTTTAAACAAGCAAGCCAATATTCTCTTTCCCCACATTCAGAAGGCTATTTAAGTAAATGGCCTCTAGAAAATGAACTGTTCATTGATCTTCTGCAGACTGGTTTGTACTCATTTAAGTGGAACTAGAAATGGTGGGAGAAATTCTGTTAATGACTGCAGCTATATAAATCTTTTGAGAATCCATTTAAGGACTCTCCTCCATGAGCAATTCTCAGATTAACTCAGAGAAAAATGATGTGCTAGAACCTGGATATATTATTTAGGCCTAGTTTGACATGGAGGACTGCCTCCTTTCATAACAATCTGCCTAGGTGTTAAGTTCAGCAGGAGAGGCCCTATTAGCAGAGCTGATTCCCTCTATAGTGCCTTAAAGGGTCCTCTCTATGGTAGTCCAACTCCTCAAGTTGTGGAATGACTCCCCTCCAAGGTGTGCCTCAGATAATCATTATGTGGAGTTGTCTTTTTTAATTGGTCAAAATACACTTCTTCCTCCATGAGTGGATATTTTCCCACCTGCTGCTACACTATTATCCTGTACCACCTGTTTTGTTGATTTTTAATTAGTTAATAACAATTCTAATGATGATAACAATAATAATAATACTAATGTAGTTTTGAGGTGGCAAATCACTGTCTGGACTGCACAACTTCAGACTAAGGAGTTGTAGCCCACTACAGAGAGAACAAGGGTCTTAGTGGCTTTTATGTTCCTAAAACAGATAACGGAAGGGTGATTGTTTCTTTTTGAAAAGCTGATAACTCTTGTTGTCTGCTGCTTCAAGATTTAAATTACACAAGCGTTGGAACAATGTGAAGGGGCTTGAAAAGTGGTTCTCTCAGTCAGCACTTTCTGTCTGGAAGCATTGACACACACACTGCTATAAGGAATCACCATTCAGATTTGCAATTGCTGAAAACGGAAGGAAACTCTACTTGTGCATCTAAATAAACCAAACACTCTATGCTATAACTAGCTCAGGTCTAGCAAATGTTTTTTAAACTGGAAATGCAGATGGTGATGGTTAAAATTTGTATACCACACTTCATCCGGAGATTTCAGGGTGGTGCATAGCATAAAAGTACAAAATAAAAACACAAAATACGTAATAAAAACAATCACATAAACAAAGCAATATCCCCCTCCCACAAACACAAAGGACATCAAATGTTAATCAGCCAATGACATGGTTGAAGAGAAATGTTTTTGCTTGATGCCTAAATATATGCAATGAAGGCACCAGGCGAACCTCCCTGGGGAGAGCATTCCACAAACAGGGAGCCACTGCAGAAAAGACCCGTTCGCATGTTGCTGCCCTCTGGATATCTCATGGAATGACAATGTGAAGAAGGGCTTTGGATTATGATGGCAGGGTCTGGGTCAGTTCATATGGTTCACAGAGCTGGAATTGGTATTGAAGATTGTGTATTGCAGTTATAGGATTCCCTAGAGCTGAATCTTAGATTGCAAGCCAATGTGATACAATTGCATGTGCCCACTATGATGGAAAGTGTTGGGTGCATGTGGAATATTTCGCATGTTGTGCTAATCAGAATGCTTAACCTGAACTGATGAAGCTATATAGCGAAACCTGTGAGTAACCAGGTCTTCTTCGTCCTTCTCATGTGCCACTTGTGTTGATTTCGGCTGGATGGTGATGTTGCAAGACTCATATAAATATGCTTCATCTACTATTACATCCATGAGATTTTTGCTTTGAACCGTTGAAGAATTCTACTATCTATTCACCATCAACCAGTTGTGAACGTTTTGGTGGCACCAAGATTTTGTTGCTATACCCAACCTGTTGCTGAATGGTTCAGTCACGTGAACATTATACATTCTGTTATATCATGCATATATGACTTGTTAATCATGTGGCCTTATTGAAAGACTATTAGTTTTTCAGAAGAGGATTCCAGTAAATCTTTTATTATAGTTTCAGCCATTGTGTGGTGGTTTTGGTTGTTTATGGTGCATTTTTTCAAAGCCATGAACACCTGCATACAATTAAGATAGAAGACCTTTCTCATTTGTCTCCTTGCTCATTAAGTTCCGCAGTGTTGATTCTCCATTCTTCCATGTAGTTAGAATGAAGAGCAGGGACTTCCGTGTTGCAGCCCTTTCATTCATACATGTTTCAATGACAACTTTGGAAAGCGTTTGCCTAGTATGTGCTAGGGAGCTTTGTCTGCTGCTTTTCAACTCTGTCATTGTTTCACATGATGATGGTTTGTTGGAAAGTGAGGACCATGGGATTGAAAAGGGTCCGTACCCTCATCAATTGCTTCAGAGTTCCATTTGGACAAGGCCAGTCAGATTCTGCTAGACTCAATCCTTGGCATCGCTCTTTATACCCAGAGTCTCCCTATCTTAAAGAAGAAAAAGAAAACCAGTGAATTCTGAGTAGATGCCATTAAATCTTGAAGCTCTCACCTTTTCTCACACTGCATGTCTTTCAATGGCATGCAATATCTTCGCAATCTCTAGAAACTGTCTGCTAGAATTAAGCAAAAGGTCTTAAGGATTTTTTTATTTATTTTTTACTCCTGCTTGCCTAGGATAGTGAACCGAACCTTGTTATATAATGAGCCACATTTGTTACAGTTCCAACAAAACGGAACTGAAATATCTTTTGATACCATAGCTTTAAAGGGAAGTGACTTCTGACTGTCGAGTTTTAGCCCCCTTGCCTCCTGGCCATTTACTGAGCAGCAGCAAATGAGTCATTTTGAAGAAACCAGATTCACCTTGCCTTTCATTAGCTTGGATTATTTGGATGGAAAACATTTGGGATGCAAATGCTAGGATGGCAAAAGCAAGCAGATAACCCTGCGGCTAAAGCAGCAAGATCAGTGCCACATTTTAAAGTCCTATTTTCCTCTTTTAATGCTCCGACTGCTGGTTCCTGATAATGACGTTCTACCTCCTTGCATTTTAAAAACCTGATGAAATGGTGGTAGCTATATTGTCAGAAAGCCCATGTTGTTGTTGTTGTTGTTGTTGTTGTTGTTGTTGTTGTTGTTGTTGTTGTTTTTTAAAAAAATAGTGATCACGTATTCTTCTGTTTAGAAAGAGTTGATGGGAAAACCAAGTCATTCTGTAAACAAATAAGTCAACATTCATAGCATGGCCTATATCCAAATTCAAAAGCAAAGGCTCACTCTTTTTTGGACTTTTATAACCTCCCATGAGTATTTACTAACACAAAAGCACACACACACACACACACACACACACACACACAAAGAGTGAGTGAGTGAGTGAGGGGGGGGATAAGTAGAAGAAATGCAGGGGGGGGAAGGAACCCCAGCAGACTCAGCATATAAACCCCACTGACAAAGTGTCAAGCCAAGGTAAGAAGTGAGTTAAGCAGCTGAGCAAGTTTGGGCAGCGGGGAAGGGAGACCAGGGCAGATTACTCCTTTCCCAGTACATTTCCGAGCACAATTCAAAGTGTTGGTGCTGACTTTAAAGCCTCAAACGGCCTCGGTCCTGTATACCTGAAGGAGCATCTCCACCCCCATCGTTCAGCCCGGACACTGAGATCCAGCACCGAGGGCCTTCTGGCGGTTCCCTCACTGTGAAAAGCAAAGCTACAGGGAACCAGGCAGAGGGCCTTCTCGGTAGTGGCACCCGCCCTGTGGAACGCCCTCCCAGCAGAGGTTAACATGATAAACAAATATCTGACATGCAGAAAATACCTAAAGGCAGCCCTCTTTAGGGAAGTTTTTAACCTGTGATGTTTTAATGTATTTTAATATCTGTTGGAGGCCACCCAGAGTGGCTGGGGGGACCCGGCCAGATGGGCGGGGTACAAATAATAAATTATATTAATAATAATAATAATAATAATAATAATAATAATAATTTCTGACCTGACAAATTCCAGACTTCCAAGTAAATTAAGTAACAACAATAGCAATGATAATGATAGCTGTGGTGCCATAAAAGATATGTAGGTAGAAAAACAGTGGGGTGTGGAGGCTACCTAATTTTTTATCCAGACTGTCCCATGTGACTACTTGGCATGGTGTAATGAGCTCCTGACTCCCAGGAAATGAGTTCATTCCCCTGAGACCAAAGTGGCTGACTTGGAGAAGCTGGGAGAGGAAAAGCGGTTGACGGATAAGGCCTTTGGGGACATGAAAGCTGTGTCCCACTTTCAGAGAGCAGTTTCCACACTGCCGTTGAAAAGAAGGGTCTCTGGGAAGGAGGGAAATGCTATGTTAATAGTGACTCATTCCTTGACAGTTATCCTCTCATGCTCCTCTGAAGGGTAGAGGGTTCTTGGTGATTTTATCATTATGGACATAGATATCTGGGCTTGTGGCATCTACTTTGCAGTGGCGAAGGAAGGGGGGTGCGGTGGGTGCGATCCACCCTGGGTGTCATCACTGAGAGGGGTGACAAAAAGGCAAAAATTTGTGTTTTTAAAATAAGAAATTTCCATTGCGAAAAAAGGTTTTAAGTGCTTATGCTCACAGTGTTAAGTAAATAAACCAGGAAATAACACTTGCAACTGTATCTTATTTTTCCTTCTTTTAATAATTTCAATGTGTGTGGGAGGGTGACAAGAAATTTTCCGCACTTGGTACCACCTGACCTTGCTACGCCACTGCTACTTTGATGAACGGGGAAGTTATGGCCATTTTTAGATTCCCCGTTATAATAAATGAGGGATGCAGATCTTCATTATACAGTATTCAGAGCGGCTTAGAAGCCAATTTGCAGATTAAAGCAGAGATAGAACAGAGCAACTTACAGATTTGTTTTTTGTTTTTGTTTTTAAAAAAGTCTAAATCCTCACAGATATAAGGCAACACCAATTGTGAGATCTGAGGACATGTCTCCCATGTACACATATGACATTAATTATGAAGGAGCCTGTGTGCATAGGTGCTGTTCATGTAACAAATGACCTTGCCAAAATCTCACACTGTTTTTCAAGTTATGCTATACACATGTACAAAAGGACCCACCAAGGACAATCCTACTTCTTGTTCTGGATCCTTTAGAACATACAGTATTGCATTTGAATGGATATTCGGCAAAGGGAAAGTTTTAATTTGTGGAATTATATCTGAGATGTTCCATCCACACAAAACATCATTTAATGCTGCTTCTAAAACTGATGAATGAGTATGTGAGATGATGGTGATAATTATATTGTTTGTACCTCTCCCATCTGACTGGATCTGATGAAGAAAATAAATATATCTAGGTGGGATGATCAGTTTGAAACCTCATTCCAGGTTGTGATTCCATACATACTTACCTTCCAGTAAGTCCCACTAAACTGAATAGGACCTACTGTACTGTACTTCTGAGCAGGCAAGCATAAGAAAGCACTATAAATGGTTATGAACATTTATTTATTCACAGCATTTATATGCCACCCTTAACAACAACCACAGTTATCTGGGCAGCTTACAACACAAAGATAAAGAAATATTTTAAAATGCAAGGCCCACCACAGTAAAACAATAAATCATATGCAGCGTTAGGACTCAAACAGTGGTGAATAAAAAATGTGCCTGGCTATCACAGATTTAAATAGACCAAGACACATTTTAAAAGGTTAACTCCAAAATAACTCCATGGCCTCACAGTTACCTAACATATGCATCAACCTAGGACAGGTGCGCCTCAGAGAAGAGCTCAGAGGAAATATGAGGGGAATCACTCAGCCTCCCTCTTTGGGAACATTTTCTAAGAAACTGAGTAGATTCATTTGAGATAGCAACCCCACAAATGCCACTCAGGTCCTACTGTTGTAATTTCCAGCTTTTCTCATAATTTACAGTATCAAAAGACACTGAAATATCGATGAGATCAATAAAGACCAAAAATCCCCCTGTTGATTTCTAGTTGAAAATCATTGACAAGGCCGCAAGAACTGTCTTACTGCCAGGGGCCAGGGGCCAGAATGCTAAGGATATAACAGCTCAATTTGCCAGAATGTGAATGGGGGCAAAGGAGACAAAGGAGAACTTTGCAAATATAATTTGTGGAAGAGTGAAGTTCTGCAGCAGCCCCCCACACTGACAAACCAGTGTGGCCTAATAGTTATTGTGGGGACCAGGTATGGTGCCTGTTTAATATTTAATGGAAGGGAATTCCAAAGGGTAAGTAACAGGACACTAAAGGCCCAATTTCTATAAAGTATGGAATGGACCTCCTGATAAGATGGCATCCTCAGGAGGCCCTCATCTGCAGAGAGCAGTAAAGTTGACTGGTTATATGAGAAGTGTGGCCATATTTCAGGTAACCTAGGCCCAAGTAAGGCTCTATACATCCAAATCAGTACCTTAAACTTAACCCAGTAACTAACTGGCAGCCCCTGCAATTCTTTTCAGCAGCAATGATATCACATCCCAGTGAGCAGTCGAGTTACCACTTTTTGCACTAGCTACAGCTTCTAGACCAGTGGTAGCCAAACTTGGACCTCCAGCTGTTTTGGGACTACAATTCCCATCATCCCTGACCAGTGGTCCTGTAAGCTAGGGATGGTGGGAGTTGTAGTCCAAAAACAGCTGGAGGGCCAAATTTGGCCACCACTGTTCTCTAGATCAACCTCAATGGCACCATGTGGGGGTTGAGTAGCAAATGTTGAGAGAAGGTGTGTGACATTCTTCTGAAGAAGACTATTGTCTAATTGTTTCCCTTATCTCTCTATGGTTGACTTCTTGGTTCTATTGGCAGAGGATCAGACGGACAGCACAAATGCAAAAATTTCTCATTTTCCTTTTCTTTTTTAACTAGCTTCATCGTTTCACCATCAATTTAAAAATTTCGAACCGGTCAGGTTGGCAGTGGCAACAGCAAGAGAAATTATTCCAAATATTTCAGTATGCGCTTATTTGTAAAACCGTAGATACCAGAACATTAATCTTGAAAAAGAAAAGAAAAGAAGCAAAGCCATTTGGAATGATAGGTTTGAAAAGCCTCTGTGTTCAATGTTAGTAATTAAAATAATACCGTAGGCACGTTAATATTAAGCAGTAGCAGAGCACGGAGAAACACCACTGGGAACATTATCCTGTGCTATTTCTTGCTGCTTATGTTTTGCTTGAGAAAATTAATGCTAACATTGATAAGCTAGACTCTAAAAGGCTCATAACAAATTCAGGTCAGACTGAGCTTTGCAGTCATATTCTGAGAGTGGAAATCATTTCAAAGACTTAGCAGCTCTTTTCTTAGCATTCTCAGAAGCCTGAATAACACCCAAGGCGATCAGATAGGTGTCAACAGGGTTTCACCAATGGAACTTCAAATTAAGCTTTTATTGTAATGCTGATTTGGGAAGGGGTGGGAAGGACGTGATCATTTTACTTGATGTTTGGTTTCGGTAAATAACAAGTGGAGTCAGCTTTTGTTTTTCCCCCCTTTTATTTTTTTATTTTTTTTTTTTTTTTTTGCTTTTAAAGTTGGGCTTTCAGCAATTTGGGAGAATTTATCTTCCTTTAGAGGTTCACTCAATGGAGAGCAAACAGATAAATCTTTTCTTTGTTTGCAGACCCATCCAAAGAAAGCACATCTCTCAAGGTAAATAATTTCTTGAATCACAAATGGATTTTGCTGGGGTAATCTTAAGGGATTGGTAATAGGATTTGGAGCCTTTCACTTCTAGGATGATCTTGCCAGTGGCACAGGTGAGCAGTCATCAAAAGTAATTTCTGGCTGATAGCTGCCTGGTGGGCAATTCAAAAGGAACCGGCAGGGCTCTGGTAGGCTGTGAGGAACAACAGGGACAACCATATAAAAAGACAACTGCAGCAGTACCCTCACAACAACTTTTGAATCAATGAAGAATTGAATGCTCAGAGTGCAATAATGATGAGTAGTTTGCTTAAGTACTTTTCAGATGTTACAGGACAGAGAGGTTTGCCTGGTTGCAAGTCCCTTTGCTTTGCCTTGGGCAAGCTAAAGCGACTAACAAATTTAATAAATAATAGAATAATAGCAATAACCTTGAGTCCGGAGGCCAAACACAGCCCAATGTGCTTGACCCTTGGCACTCCTCCCAGACCATACCCTCCCAGACATCCTTTCCCCAGATAACACACAGACTATCCCTGCTTTGTAGTCTCCTTCAGGGCTTTTACCTGGCTTGAAGTATCTATGAATTCTGATAATGCTTCTTGTTTGCCTGGATGAAGGATAGAGGGGGAATACGAGTACCAGTTCGCTGAAGAATTCACATCGATTGCTCTGCCCATTTTTGTGTCTGGCCCCATCCACTTCTGGCATCTTGCTCCTGGCAGGTTGTCCAGAGGTGAATGATGAACAGTCTTCTGTTACCTTTTTGTAGGGGCTTAAAACAAGCATACCAGTATATGAGAGTGAGCTGCTGCAGAGAGCTGTTAGGAAACCCCTATTCCCCTCAGAGTTAACAGTTCCCAGAGTTCCCTACGAAGAGGGATTGATTGTTAACCTCAGACTGGGACTGGGAATTAGCCCTGAGAGATGAATAGGTTGTTCCTGACAACTCTCAGCACCCTTTACAAACTACAGTACCCAGAATTCTTTGGGGAAGCCTTGGCTGTTTAAAGTGGTACCAGTGCATGAAGTAAATGTGGCCCATGTAAGAACACAACACAGCCTGCTGCCTCAGGCCACTGGCCATATAATCCAGCCTGGGACGTGGGTGGCACTGTGGTCTAAACTACTGAGCCTTTTGGACTTGCCGATCAGAAGGTCAGCGGTTCAAATCCCCGCAACGGAGTGAGAGCCAGTTGCTCTGTCCCAGCTTCTGCCAACCTAGCAGTTTGAAAGCATGCCAGTGCAAGTAGATAAATAGGTACCACTGTGATAGGAAGGTAAACAGCACTTCCATGCACTCTGATTTCCGTCACAGTGTTCTGTTGTGCCAGAAGCGGTTTAGTCATGCTGGCCACATGACCTGGAAAGCTGTCTGTGAACAAACACTGGCTCTCTCGGCCTGAAAGCGAGATGAGCGCCACAACCCCATAGTCGCCTTTGACTGGACTTAACCATACAGGGGTCCTTTACCTTACCTAATCCAGCATCCTGTTCTCACAGTGCCAACTATGTGCCAATGGGAAGCCAGCAATAAGAACCTGGGTGCAGCAGTATTCTTGCCCCCTTGTGATTCCCAGCACCTGGCATTCAGAGGCATGCTGTCTCCTACAATGGAGATAGAATATAGCTATCATAGTAATTCGAAAATGTTGTACATTTGTGTGAAAATTATTATCTGAAGAAAGGAAAGAAAGAAGCAGCAACTGGCTCCATACTGTTAATGTAAGATTATTGCCTGTCTGGGTGGGAACGCTATATACTTACAAGAGTGTTAACATGCTTTTGAAAGGGTTTTTGTTCAAAAGGTAAACCACAAAATACTGATGAAAGTTGAATGGAAATGAATCATCTTGGTTAACCCTTTGATTATTGGCATTTGAGAATCTGCCAACAATGCAATTGCATACCAATAGCAGAATTAAAGAGCCCAATTAGGAAGTGTGTTGTGTAAATCAGAACAGTATTACTACCGTAGCTGCTCTTTTGGCAACTCCCACAGAGGTCCCCCCCTCTTGCAGTTCACTTTATTTTTTATTCAAGACCAGATTATTACAGAGTAACTTCTGCATTCATTTATTTCAAAGTAATATTTGCAGAGGTTTCTGAATGAATCCGGGATATGAATGCCCCCAAATAACAATAATGCCTCTTTTCGAAAACAAACTTTCCGAAGCAAAAACAAATGGCGAGATCAGACCACATCACTTTGAGAATACCATCCTGAGTCTCCAAATGAAAGATAATTGTACTTTTTAAAGCAATTGCAGATTGGCCTGATGCCTGGGCGCAGCAAGAATTTGTGTGAACGTTGCTTAATATTATAGATAGAATGACTGGTACTCAGGTATTCTTAACACACAAATCACATTCCTTTGTAGGGTTATGTAGAGGTGATATTTTTCAAGCGGCATGGGGACTCATCATTGTTCCCAGAGCTTTTCTGATCTGCATGTGACCTGGCTTCAAATTGTCTTCTGGACACAATTCAAGATGCTTGCTTTAATAATAAAGCCCCAAATACACCCAAGTAATTGGAACCACTATTATATCCCAGTGTGACTGACAAGCTTTAAGTAGTGATAAGAGAGGATGGAACTACATATGAAGTGTGGCATGACCCTTCAAATGCAATGCCCTTTAAAGGAGTTCGAATGTGCCTGATGGGTTCGGTTCCTTCATGTATCTGGAAAAACTTATAAAAGGTGTGGGGGACATGTGACAGAAGGAGAAGGTGAAAGCCCTATTGTGCAAGCAGTAGTCTTCCACTGACAGGGCTGGTTAGGTGAAACCAGCCCCCTAATTTTGGCAAGGTCCCCCAGTCACATGGGGACATAGATTCTTCCATAATTTATGCCATATACAGTGGTACCTCGGGTTACATACGCTTCAGGTTACAGACGCTTCAGGTTACAGCCTCTGCTAACCCAAAAATATTACCTCGGTTTAAGAACTTTGCTTCAGGATGAGAACAGAAATCGGGCAGTGGTGCAGCAGCAGCAGCAGTGGGAGGCCCCATTAGCTAAAGTGGTGCTTCAGGTTAAGAACGTTTTCAGGTTAAGAACTGACCTCCGGAACAAATTAAGTACGTAACCAGAGGTACCACTGTATGTGTATGGGCTGCACTTGTATAGAGCACAAGTAACCACACTCCCATCTCTAGGCATGATTAATTCTTCCATGTTGCTGTGGATCATCAGGCATACAGTATTACTATCTGCTCATATGATGCTTAAATTCCTATAAAAGCTCCCTGCCTGCTACCAAATCCAGAACAAGCAACTTGTCCTTCAGCATTCTTCATGGCTCCCACAGCCATGTCTTCCACTCTTATAACTCTATAAACCCCTGTCCATTCTTTTCACACCTCCAGTACCACCACCCTCCACCAGAGTGCATCATCTTTTTAACAGGGACAATGGAAGCTTTGCCCATCTAGATCAGTATTGTCCACACTGATTGGGAGAGATTCTCAGCATTTCAGAGAGGAGACATTTCCAGCCCTTTCTGTAAATACCAGGGATTGAACCAGAGACCTTCTGCATGCAAAGCAGATACTCTACCACTAACCAATGGTCCTTCCCCCAAATGTTATACATGACAGTAAGGTACACAAAGATGGATTCTTGGTGCAGTTCCTGCAGATATGGGAATCCCTTCCTTCAGAGACCTAAAATCCAAGCAGCTCTTCATAGTACGCATTTATTCCACCCTCAGCCCTCCTTTTTAATGTATGCAAACATTCTGAATATATTTACGCTCTCCAAGGTTGCTTGATTCAATGAACTGCAGCTTGTCCTTGTTTAGCATCTACCCACTCGTTCCTTGAGCTGTGTATTATGAATGTCTCACCCATCAATGAGAAATACATGGAAAATCCTGCCACTGTGAGCCAGGGATGCCCTTATTAGGATGCTGGCTTTATGTGGGGAAACCCAAAGTTCAGTTCCTCACTCAATTCCAATTAGACCCATAGAAATTAATGAACATGTCTAAGGTTCATCAATTTCAGTAGGCCTACTATGAGTAAAACCACCCTAATTTCTGCAAGAGTAACCACATGACTGGTTACCAGATTTTTTTTCAATGAATCCAGGGACACTTTTTTTTTTTTAGCTGAGTAGCAACAGGGAGTCAGTAGTGGGGATGGTGAGGCAAAAGACCCTGGGCCCAAGCACACATGCATATTGTATAATGGTGCAAAGCCCTTCTTTCGCACCCTGTGAAACATAAATGTGCAGAGTTTTTTTAAAACTGGGCAACGGCGCGCCGCCCGCCTGTGACTCCCAAGCCTTCCCCAATCTCCTGCTCCCTTCCCCCTTTGTTTTGACAGATCAGGGGAGGCTCGGGAGTTGTGGGTGTGCAGCCATTGTTCAGGAGGGGCACAAAGCACGCGGTTTCTCTGCCAGGTAAGGTGTGAAACATAAATGCGCAGACCACCATTTTTCCATGCTGGAAGTCCCCATATGATGTGTTGCACACAAGACACATCATATGGGGACTTCCAGCATGGAAAAATGGCGGGCGCCACGGCAGCGAGTAGCTCCTGAAGCCAGCCAGAGCCAACTGCACTACCAGGCTGGCTCCGGGCTGCTGAGGCTGCCACTGCCACGTTTCCCGGGGACAGATTTGCAAATCTGGGGACATTCCGGGGACGGAATTTGTCCGGGGACAGATTTGCAAATCCCGGGACTGTCCCTGGCAACCAGGGACATCTGGTAACCTTATTATAACCTGCCTGAAATTTGAGCAAGCCTGCCCCTGCCTTGGGTTAGAGGTACTTCAACAATTTATATACTGCTTAACATCACAGTCACTAAATGGTGTACGATAAAGTTAAAGAGATACAATAAAGTTGAATTCAGTTAAAACTATCCATACAATCGGCGGGGGGGGGGGATGCTTAAAATGCCCGATGAAATAAAAAAGTATTCAGCAGGCCCTGGAAGTTCAACAGGGATGTCTGACTTCAGCTGGAAGGAAGTTTCACAGAATCGGGGCCAGAATGCTTGAACACATTGTTCCTGGTGGATTCTAGTCATGTGTCCAAGGCATGGAGGAATCACTAACAGCAACACCTGCAAAGGCTTCAGTGATCGGGAGGAGATGTAAGGAATCATTTAGCCCTTAAGATATCATGGACCCCGGTTGTAAGTGAGTACAATTATGTTGAACTTGTCCTTTGGAGAACAATAAATAAATAACCAGGCACATCAGTGCAAATTGCAAGTACACAATATATAGAGGTGGAAATAATAATAATGATAATAAAATCCTACAAACTACAACCAACCTCATATACAAACAAACATCATAATTATCATGCTTGGCCCATTAGTAACCTCCTAGTCCTACACTAGGATGAAAAGGTAGCTGGGTGAGTGCTGCAAAAGCCAAAAAAAAGAGTGGGTCAGGACAGAGTGGACTTATGCAGCCTTGTAGGCTCTGACCCTGCCCAGTGCCAGTGTGGCATACATTTGCATGCTAGTGCCAAGTGTGCCGCACCCATTTCCTTCCAGATTCAGCCTGACTTGAACCCTCCTGAGATGGGCAGGCAGACCGCTATGCTGTTACTTTCTCATTATGCAAATCTCTCTGTCTTTCTCACTCTTTTTGTGCCTAATTAAGTCTTTCCTTGTATGTCAGCCTAAAGCAAGATAATCTCTACTTTATAAAGATTAACCCCATTTATACCAATTAACACATGGTAAAGAAGGCTTTTAATGTTTTACACCAACAGAGAAAGGAGAATGCTGTGGAGCAGGATTAGAGTGGATCACCTATTTCTTTAGTTTGAAACGTCTCATTAAATAATATATTATATCTGCCAAATCTTTTGTACTTTGGAAATTGCAAGTGTTTAAAGCTGCAGAATCTATTGCAAGGGAGTTAAAGAGAGGAGAACACATAGTTATAGCTGCTATTCAGGGGTGGGAAGATGTAGGAGGGATTGCAGTAAAACGTGATGACTGCAACTCAGCATACAGGATTCTGGGTTAACGTGGTGCCGTTAACCCATTTTGAAAGATTATGGGAACTAATATTTCTTGGTGATTTTTACCAAGGTAGAAAGGGTAAGACTCATCCCAATAAGCGATATTACACAAATTTAGATAGCTAGACTCAAGTTTTGAGAATGTTTCCAGTGGTTGTTACACAACTGTGGAACTTCCTTTCCTTGCAAGATACCTAACATATAATGGCCTTAAATGGTCAAGAATCAGCCAGTAGTTAAGAAAGGATGCGGCTATGTGAGGAAATGATTATGATCATATGTCTGGAACTGGAGCGGGAAAGCTGATTTTAAGAAATTAAATTAAATTAAATTGGTTTGGTTTGTAATAATTTGGAAAATTAATAAAAATAATTTGGAAAGATAATCAGCCCATAGTTGTGAGCATGTGTGTGGGAATGGGGCTCAGTGTGAATGATTGTCATAGTTTTATGTGTTCTTCAACTCCTGGTGAGCCACATATGGAACTGGGGTACATAGAAATCTACAGTGTTTTATATTGCCAAGATACCACGTACCAACAACCCTGAGATTTGCCAAACATGTTTTATTTTGAGCATCTCAAGTACATTTTAACAAAATACATATTTACTTATGGTAGATATGGAGGAATACATGCAGCATCCAGCATTATAACAGAACGCTCACATCAGCAGTGTTCATCTCTTCCGAGTGTGATTCCATTCAATGGTTGGGGAGCTCTGTATCTGCTGAACCTTTCACATGGTCCCAGTTCCATCTGTGTCTCAACGTGAACCGTTGTTGCTTTTTTAAAAGACTTTGTAGTGTGATAAAAATAAAACTAGCCTTAGGCTGCAACTTTCTAAGAGGGAAAGGATTCTGGACTAAATCTTGCTTAGAATTTGTGAGCTGCAAGGTCTAACCATGTGTGTGTGTGTGTGTGTGTGTGTGTGTGTGTGTGTGTGCTCTTGTGTACACATATTGGTTGTTATTAATCAGCAGCATTAGTAATGAAGATGCTACTTCATTATGTTGACAAATTTTCAGTGCTGCATTAGAAATGCAAAGGGCTAAAAGAGTAATCCAATCCATGCAGATGTTGGGAGGTGAGGAGTTATGGGTATAGTCCTCTCTCAGGACTGTGGTGCTTTTAAAATGTTAGATTAGCAACTATGGGATGTGTTTTCTCTGGGGTTTCATCCCACATAATTACTGCACAACCTCATGTAGTCTTTTAACACTACAGAATAAAGATGGAAAAGCACATTCAGCAGTGCTCCTTTAATGTTTAAGGGGCACCTCAGTATGTGGGAGCACTTGTGCCTGAAAGCACTCTTGAGTCAAAGTCTCCTTCCTGACGTGGGAATACTGACTAGTGAACGAGTCACATCAAATATCCCTGTATTTGGAATTTCACCACCACCTCTGCTCCTAAATGCTCTAAAACATAGGAAGTTGACTTAGACTGAGCCAGACCCTTGGTTCCTCTAGCTCAGTAGAATCTACATTGACTAGCAATGGTTCTCCAGGATTTCAGACAGGGCACATAACTAGCTCTACCAGGAGATGCCAGGAACGAAACCTTCTGCATGCAAAGCAGATGCTTTACCAATGAGCAATGTGACCCCTTCTTTGTTTGTGGCCACTTGTATAGGAGAATCTCAAGTATTTTCAAAAATATTGATACAATTCAGCTTTATTTGTTTTCCCAATAGTGCACAGTACTTTAGCTCTATGAAGGTGATGTTCATTGAAAAACAAAACTAGAGAGAAAAGCAATGTGCCTGGAGGATGGTTTTCACCAAGGCCTCTTCTTAGACTTTTTACTCTTGAAAAAGCTCAGCGTCAGTGTCATCTGAACCAGTGAGAAGTTTTCCTGAAAAAGGCATCTCATGGATGGTTTAAACATGCATGTTAGTTACTTGGCCTCACATCAGGATATTGACCTGCATATGTGAATGAACATCACAGGTCATCATGGAACATTACCTCACAATTCCTCCAACACTATGAAATTTGTTCACTCATGCAGGCATCTGACATTCACATTTGAACCATATTTTAGTTCATGTTCTGCTCCATAGTTATCTCTGTCACCAGGAAGAGGCAATGGTTCAAACAAGAGAATGAGAAGCAGGTTTAAGATTTCCCAAATGCTGGATTGAGTTTGTGCTGGACAGAAATAAGAGTTTTAGGTCAGGAATGCAGGGACAGGAGCCTCAGGACCATGGACAGCAATCCTGCTACTGAGTGAAGAAGCTGCCTTATAGCAGGTTTGTTGCAACTGCTAGAATTTTATAGTGTGGCCCAGATTTATCAAGACCGAAGCCCTGCCTGAATGCTACAAAATGCCAGTTAAAATGCCATGCCCTTTCGGGGAGCAGTTTGCTCCTTCTAAATGGCAGTTTTGGGGGCTGTGGAAGCTCCGCAATACTTCATTGACCACCAGAGAAGTTGGTATCATCCATTCCTCGGGGCCCATAGTTAGAGGTGCACCCTCAGGTTCAGGCTAATTGTAGAATCTGGTGCTTGTGGGTCTACTCATGATGGTTGTGGGTCCATCTCTCCCTTTGAACTACTGATATACATAAGCAAAAGTTTGTGCAATTATTTTTCTTCTAAGATGAACAGTTTGTACATGGAGTGATAATAACAGTAGGATATTGGGAGGATATTACCAAACCCTTTCTCTTCTCCTCTCCTCTTCCTGGAAATGTAGTCTATGTGTAGATCCTTGTTGTGCCACTTCCAAAAATAACTGATATCACACAAGTATCAGCAGTCAAATATGCAAACAACTCACACAAGAATAAAAAAAGGATACAGTCACCTGTTGGTTGTTGGCACATTCTACCTCTTGCATGGGTAGTTTTATTATGGATGGGATGGCAAGTATGTATTGTGTTATGTGAACCAAATTTCTACTCCCCCTTTTTTTCTCTTTTGCTGTCTCTCAGGTTATACCAGAGCCCTTGTTTACTATCTATAGAAAGAAGAACCAAAAACCTGGTTATTGAAAGTATCTGGTTACCCTTTCAGTGTTCTGCTTAGACTGGTTGGGTTCTAGTTCAGGTTGAAGGTAAATGTAAGATGCTAGGTTTTGGTCCTGTCCGGATTTCAGTTCAGATCCTATTTGAGATGGTGCTTAAGTATTGAGACCAGCTTGCAGAGAGGAGCACCAAAGCAGAGTCTTGGATGAAGAAGATTTTGTTAAAGGGATTTGAATGAGGACAAGGAAGTGGTCTGATGGACAGGAAGAACCTATCCCAGACATAATGGCTCAGAAGCAGGAGCAAGAGACAGAGATCAAAGGCCACACAGAATGCAAGATTGCCCAGAATAGAGGACTCAGAGAACCAATGTTAGTGGAGACAGAAAAGGAACCAGACGAGAACAGAGAGCTTCAAAGATAAGAAAAGTAAATCGTGAAACCAGCTTATTCACCTAAACGTGCTGTACTCTTCAATATCAACAGAGGGGTAGAGAAACAGTCTTTCCCCTCCATCCTTTGAAGTTACTGAGCCATAGAGCTCTGATCAACAGCTGCTACTAGCTGTCCACAGAATGCCTGCCATTGTTCCATTTCAATAACAGTACTCATATCACAGAGAGGCATAGAACTCATCTCTCAATAAGAGCCTTGAAGGCCCCAGGGCAGTGTTGCTTTCATAAAAGGAATAGATTTGATTTACTTTGCTATTTTTAACAGAATTGAAAAGGAGCGGAGGGAGAGTGTCTCATCACTGTATCAGTCCTGACATGCTGACACCCCAAGCTTCATTCGATGAGCAGCCCTCAGTCAGCTGGCGTATGTCAAGAAAGCATGCAGAGTGGGGACATTTACCTTCCACTCCCATCTATTTTGCCTAAACTAATATCATAGTTGTTGACACATCCTTATTGATTCAGACCCAGCTTGGTCTATGACAAGCTTCCTGTTGGTTGCCTGGTAACCAAAACAATCTTGCAAAGGTAGCCAGGAGCTGGCATTCCAATTCCAAGATGTAACTTTTAAACTTTTGTTAAATTAAATATTTGATTGCTTCTGGGCAAACCCCACTACTGGAATGTGTTTGTGGGGTATGTGTGTATTTGTGCATATTTCTTTTCAATGACTGGAAGAACCAAAAATATAATTCCCTTACAGGTACAGAACAATGCACACAACTAGAGAAAGAGCATTTATGCCTATTTGTGCAATATTTATTAGGTAGAATTAGTCTAATTTATCTCCACTAGCTCCCTCTCATAATTCCCCTGTGATTTTTGAGTTCAGTGAATGGTTCAAGTGTCACATTGTATAACGGGGCCTCTTGTGTTATAATGGCTAGGGAAATAGCTATGAGGTTTCTTTTTAAAGTTTGCGTTAGGGGTTAGAAGTTCATTGTAGGAACTTGTAGTATTGTTCATATGAAGGACATACACTTGCCAACTGCATGAGGGGAACGTGTTATCATTTTGGTACCTCCCACCCACCTCAACTTACCAGTAGTGGAGAAAGCTGGGGAAACGTTTTGAAGCCAAGGGTCCCAGTCCTCTCTAGGCAACCTCCCCAGATAAAAGAATGGATGAAAAGGCAATCAATGGCTACTAGCCATGATAGCTATGCTTTACTTCAACTGTCAGAGGCAGCATGCCTCTGAATGCCAGTTGCTGCAGAATCACAGGTGACAGGAGGACTGTTGCATTCAGGGCCTGTTTTACCCTTCCCATAGGCATTTGACTGGCTACTCTGAGAACAGGCTATTGGACTAGATGAGCCACTGGTCTAATACAGCAGGCTCTTCTTATGTTCTTGTCCCTGGTCTATGCTCACAAGCTCATAGAGCTTCCAGAACATACAGAAGTAAGGGTGAGAGCTGCCCCTGCCACTGTGATTCCTCTTTCCCCCTCCTTCATCCAGTCAGTCAGTGAATATAAGAAGGGGACTTGTCTGCAATACTCTCATGTGAACAGCAACAATTAAGTTGATGAAATGAGTAGTTCTCTGTGAATAGGAAACCCAGAACCTGGTTTAATTACCAGTCATACAGAATTTACCTGGACTAGGCAGAGCAAGAGAGACCTGTAAGAAAATGTTGCAATGTGTTGTGCTCCGGATTGGGGCACCAGCCATACTGGCTTCCATGATGCTCCATTCTATCCCCACCCACTATTTTCTGTTTTCCTTTCCCTACAAGTCAGCTAGCATTCTGTCATGACTAAGCATGCACATTCTATATTGGGCTTGTGTGTGTGCATGTGTGTGTTTGTACTTCAGCAAAATCTGAGGTTTCCTCAAGCCTGCTTCTACCCTCCTCTTTTGTGTGGATGGTGCCATTCTGCCTTTCTAGGAATCAGCACTCAGACAGTCAGTTCCCAAATAGTATTTAGGGTTAGCTTGAGAATAACATCTCGCAAAAGAACAGAATGTACTGAACCTGACTATTGATGTGACGAGACAGGATTGAATAGTAGGTTGCTCTAAAGTGATTAAGCCTTGAGCCTAATGAAAGGTGCTTGCCTTGGAAGTTACACTCTTTGTGCCTGATATGGTACAAATACAAACTCTATTTGTAAAGAGGCAGACTTTTTCAAGCCACCAAAAGTTACCAGAGGTATTTCTTCCAAAGGAAACCAACCCTGTAATATGTTCTATGTATATGATTTTGTTGTTGTTGTTGCTTTTCACCATAACGTTTCAGGGTGGGTTAACATGATAGAGTATGCCATTATAAAATCAGATAACATTGTTACATTTCTACAATTGGTTCCAAATGAGACAGAACAGTATAAATTCAGCAAAAGAGGTTGGTACCATCAAACAAAATATCTTGCCTGTCGAAGGACAAGGTAAAGTGGTGTGCTTTCCAGCATATGGCAAAATCTGTGGGGTGAAGAGATTTCCACTGTTCAGGGAAGGAAGAGCCAAACAAACTCATGGGTGGTATTCAACAACAAAAAATGAGAGAGTGAGGACCCACCCCTGTGTGTGTCCTGCACTGCCCCCCCAAATCTGTTCCAGAGGGTTGGGGGGGGAACCCAGAACAGATTTCAGGGGTTTTGGAGGTAGGGGTGGGAGTTGTGCATGTAGAAACTTGCACAAAATACTACTTAGTGCTATGTTGAATACAGCCCTTGGATTCTTTCTCTCTCTCTCTCTGTTTTAAGGCTTGCTAGAAACATATGTCTAAATAAGGAGGCCTCCAAAGTGGGACACAAGAATTAAAATGCATAAGCAGAATATAGAAAATGAAAATCAATTAAATATAAACTGATGAGATAAAATGCCATGATTCCAATAATAATAGGAAATAGGCAATTTAGTAATTATTATCTATTTTATATATATATATATATAAAGGTGGTAGAGGAGACTTTTCATCATTCACCAGAAAGGGGCAAGCAAAATGTCTAATGTTTCAGAGAAGTTTGAGCCAGAGTGACTCAGCTGAAAAGTTTCCTTCCCATGTATTGACTCATCTAACTTTTGTTAGTGTTAGTGGGTGGAGGAGAGACCCCTCTGAGGGACAATCATATGAAGAATCCATTCATAGTCACTGGCTACTGTGGCAAAATAAGGTACTTATGGATAGCTATGTAGTTAATTTGCTCTAATGCTACTGGTCACAGAGACTGTCACACTATGGACCAAATGCTGTTGCTTCCTTTAGTCTGGCATAATGAAATCTGCGGCAATGGGGAACTGAAGCTAACATGGGGCTTTCCCCAGTTCTTACTCTTGTCATCACATTTTGAAGGCACCTCCACTGCAAATCCTCTTTTAAAGGATACACTCATGTTTCCTTTGCACCCACTGGCCATTATTATGAGTGCATAGACTGTATATTTATATTTAGTACCAGTTCTTAGAAAGTGACAAAAGGTTAAGTGCAGGTAAGAACGTATGGCACTGTTTGCTTAAAACAAACATCATCCATATGCAACACACTGGTCCATGCAGTGTTCTGTTCAAGTTTACTTTCCCGGACATAATGATTAGGTCTAAGTTAAATGGCATCTTTGCAGGGACTAACACATTATGCTGCTAATAATATTAATCCATAGCACTCTAGAAGAATTAAGTATTGTTATTATCGTCACTGCCTGAATTTGTGAATTGTGTGTTTATCCACTAAAGAGACTAAGGATATTACCACCAGTTAATACAATGTTCCACAGTCTTTCCATCAGACTGTTCTTCTACCTTATTTCAAGGGAGGTGACTCAGACATTTAAAATAGCAAGATGTGGGAGGTAGAAAGTTTTGCACTTTCATAGTAACTGTGGCCCAGACTCAACTAACCAAGTGCACTAGCAGAAGTCAGTTCAAGGATTCCCACTAGTGCAACAGGATTCCACCCCCTCCCTGTGCACCCCCTCCTCGCCCCTGGACCTGCTCTTTAGGGTCAAGCAAACCCATATACCAGTCAAAACAAAATAAAATAAAAAAAATTCCTTCCAGTAGCACCTTAGAGACCAACTAAGTTTGTTCTTGGTATGAGCTTTCGTGTGCATGCACACTTCATCAGATACACAGTGTGCAGTGTGCATGCACACGAAAGCTCATACCAAGAACAAACTTAGTTGGTCTCTAAGGTGCTACTGGAAGGAATTTTTATTTTATTTTATTTTGTTTTGACTATGACAGACCAACACGGCTATCTACCTTTAACCATATACCAGTGTGAGGGAAGATTGTTCTACCAGGCAAACAGAAATGCTTGCACTGACAGAATGATCAAATTAGTGCTGTGACAAAAGACCTATGACACACCACTAGAAACACAGCTTATATCACAAATCTCAAAATGTGGGTCCACATCACTGTCTTTAGAACTATCAATGCTAAGGTGAGGCCTTTGATAATGGAGGGCTTGGTAAAAGAGAGGCTTGCACAAATAGTAAATAGCTGAGGCTAATAGCAAGACCATGAAGAGCCAACAAATAATGGCTGCTTTTTCAGAGCCCTTTGTTGCCCTCTGCTTTTATCCCTGGGACACATACCAGGATGCTCAACTCCACTGTTGTTATTGGGCTGCAAGGACAAGGCAAACACAAGTAAGCAGTGGTGAGAGGCACACCAGGGAATAAATCAAAGTCATACGTCATGGTTAGGATATATTTGCGTATCTTTCCCACTGCATGCCGTTCCTCCAAACTTCAGGCAAAACTGGTGTCAGGGCTCCAACAATGGAATGGCCAAAGGGCAGATGTTCCAGAAAGTGATTGGGATCCAAAGGATCCTAAGCCCACCATGTACCCCAAACCAGTGGAAAATCTAGGCGTGCTTCTCTGTGTTGTCTAAACCTGCTCTTCCCCTTTCTCTAACATTGCTTCCAAAGGGAAGGAAAACATCAAAAAATAACAACAGGAAAACAATAGAGGAATGGAGCCTTGTTCTTCTACCCTGCCAGCTTGATCTGGCAAGGCATAGGATAAGGTGGTTAAACTGCCTTCATATTTCTACCACTTCCTTAGGATTTCAGGATAGTGGGTGATAAACTGTGGGCTATTGGCTCCAACCCACTATATATGTGGTGTGTGTGTAGTATAATTTCTGTGACAGCGTTGTGGATTCTTGATGATCACTGCATGTTGATTAATGCATTCCATGCACGGGGGAATTTTCAGCAAGTGTGGTTGTGTCTGGTGGATGGTGCTGGAATTTTGAAGGAATTTTGAAGGACGGTTGTCAATGTTACTATGGTGACTTGTTTCTGCTGTAAATTGCAAGCTATTCTGTTTAGCTTCTGAAAGCACATGGGAGGTCTACTGTTATGGCCATACAGTGCTGGCTATGGGACTAGCTTGTTAATATGTTCAGTGTTAAGGGTGGTGGTGGTGGAATAGCAACAGCATACAAATTGCTGACATTTTTCAGATATTTTGATGTCTGAACAAACAGGAAACAGGGTGGTTCTCTAAACACCTGCTTCCTTCAGGCATTACACATGTGAAAAAGAAAAGTATGCAAAGAGAGGCTGTAGCACATGTTTTGTTTTGTTTTTTTATTTTCTGTTGGAAGCTATACAAATTCTGCAATATCTAAAAGATAGAAATAAAAAGGAATGTATAAATGAATTATAAGAGAGCAATTTATAAATGTAAAATGATATTAGACTGGCAAATAAAAAATAGGTAACCAAATAGATACTGATAAAGCATTCTATTTCTAAGCTCTAAATTGTATTCTCTTAAACTTAAACTAGTTCAAAGCTTACTAAATTCCCAGCCTTATAGCAGTTTATACTAATGTTGTAGCAGGGGTGGGCAATACTGATCCAAGGAATTGACTTCTGTGCCCAAAGTGGGGAAATGACTCCAAGATCTAGTGTATAGGATCCAGACTGGTTCAAATGGGAAATAGGTTTAGGTAAAAGTAGAGGGGAAATTGTTTCAAGTTGGAATAGTGAAATAAGAGCCTCACAGGGGAATAAACAGAAAGTAAAATTAAGATTAAAAGTATTTGGGGAAAGTTAAAAGGTAGGATTCTACATCTCTTCAAAACTGTTCATGAGCCAGATATTCGGGTCCAAAAAGGCTGGCTCAGTAAAAATGACTTCAGAAACTGAAGGAGGGACATGCTCAAAATTAGAAAATCTTTCTTCTCTCAGAGAACCCAAAACCTTTTAGAAACATTAAGCAAAGAAGAGAGCAGTCAGGAGCACACACCTGTAAAAACAGAGGTTTTCTTTCCTTTTTAATTAATTATTAGGGTGGATTGACATATTCCCCAGCCTTATCAGCGTACAAGGAGTCTCTTAAAGGTCATTCAGAGCTGCTAAGGAGTCTTCTTCCCTTTTCATTCTTGTACATGATCTCAGCTTCACTAAAGCATTGCCAAGCCTTCTGTTTCTCATGTTCCAGCAGGGTCCAGGCACACAAGAGACGCTTTTGCCCTTAAAGCAGACATCAAGGCATTCTTAAATCATGAGCCAGAGTTTGTTCATTTTTTTTTGTCCAGAGTTTGCTTCCACTTCACATTGTAGTTCTCTGCGACGAACATCTCCACCATACATGCCAGTTCCCTGCCGCCACCCCCGGAATGAGCAGAGTAAAAGCTTCCAGGAAGATTCATGATAAAGAATAGCATTGCTGTTGGTGTTTGCCTGTCTAAAGAGACAACGGAGTGCGCCTCAGAGGGTGAAGCCAAACCGCTGTGTCATCAGCACCAAAGTGACCTCCCTGGGGAGCAAAACTGGGCAGTGTGTATGGAGGATAAGAGTTTTCCTTCTCCTAGATGGGCTATATTCCCAGGTTGATGAGCCCCATCTGCTCCTCATTTCCCTCAATAGCACATGCAGAAACTGCCTTCTTGAACTTTGGAACCACAATTGATATTGTCCACTCAATCTGCCAGAGCCTGTCTTCACCTGCAGGGGACGTCCCTAACTCGCAGAGGGTATGAGACCCATCAGCTATCCTCACCTGGTTTAGCTGACTAGTCAAAGTGTTATGCACTAAGCTTGGATCCTAGAACAATAGGCAGGTAGGATCCTAGAATGCAACAACTTATTGGCTTGCAGGAGAAGACCAATCAGGCTCCAGGAGGAAGTTAATCAGCCTATTAGGCTGGTAGGATCATAGAATGCAACAACTGATTGGCCTGCAGGAGAATACCAATCAGGCTTCAGGAGGGAAGCAGAATCAGCCAATCAGATGGGACTCATTGTGTAAGTAATGTATATAAAAGCCTGAGGTTTGGTGGAAAATTCAATTACTTCTTTTACAAGCTGCAATAAAGAGCATGAAATCACTGCAGGACTCTGAGTATATTTCACAAAGCAAACATCTGAACATAAGAAGAGCCTGCAGGATTAGGCCAATAGCTCATCCTGCTCTCACAGTGGCCAACCAAATACCTATGGGAAACCTCCAAGCGATTCCCAAGTGCAAAGACCTGCTCCCTTCCTGTGGTTTCCAGCAACTGGTTCTCAGAAGCCCACAGGATCCTCAACCCTGCTTTATAGATAAGTGAGTAGGAAGGCAGAAAACCAATGAAAGGAACAGGTAAACAAGGCTATAAATATATCTTAAACGTATTTCCATCTTAAACCCCACTGAGAATTAACTGGTGCCATTATGCAGGCCTTTTTAACAGAAGAAATTAAATTTAAAGTGGTTATACATTTCCAAACAACAACAACACAAAATTCATCAGAGTTTCCTTTAAGGAAAACAATTCATTGCTTCTGTGCTTCATATCTGGCTGAATAGGACTCGCGTGGCTGGGTATGATGTAAAGCAAGCATTGTACGGATGACTGCAGTTGCCAAGGGGATTGTGATGCAGGCCTTTCTTCTCCTGGAGGTGTATAATTGCAGGTACTCAGAATAGATATACAATCCTTATCCTACTTTCAGTGGTGCTCAGCAACCCACCACTTTCTTTGGAGACAAAAGTAGGAAGATACAAATTATTTTTGAAATTCAAAGCGGGTGGGGTGACATGGCAGGGCCAACGTGCAGGACCACCCGGTCACATCCCAAACATATGGCAAATGTGTTAAGACTCTGGGGAAATTCAAAGGGTCTGCTCATACTGTCACTTTCTCCCTACATCCCAGAAGCCATATGCTTGCAATAGCATGGGGAAATGTTCTCGGGAACCAGGTTGAATAAGGATACACTGAAGAGTGATTCCACAACAAATTTTTCCTTAGCATTGGCATTGCTTCTGGCAAGGCTCATGCTAACGTTTCCTCCCATTTGATCATAGCCATGTGCAGTGCCAATGGCAGACAACTGTTCGCACTACGGAAACTCAGTGTTTGAATTGGCCTAAAGATGTACGATGGAATGAATCTATTTGCCATGTGTTTCCCATGAGGCAAATAGGAGCTTCATGGAGGGCAACAGAGATCAGGAAAGCTGTGTGAGGAATGAGAATGGGGGATAGATTCAATGCTGTTCACATTTAAAGGCGAAATTATCTAATTTACACTTTCCAAAACAAAGCTATCCTTCAAAATTTGCACTTCTCTGAATTTTGCAGTGCAGTTCTCCAGCCCAAGTATTGTGAACAAAAATGCATCTGCTAAAGTAAGGTGTGCATGAATGTAACTTACCAAAATGTATTCTAGGGGAAATAGCTCTGAAAAAAGACATCTATTAAGATAAATTGATGCTAAAATGCTGTCAAGTTTTCATGAGGATTTTAATTATGAAAGCAACATAGACTGATGCAGAAATGTGGATAACAGAACCTAGGATTGGAAAAATGATAATCTTAGATCTAAATTGATAGATTTACCCATTCCTAGTAAGGTACAATGGCTAAACTCCTTTCTTCTTCTGAGGCCACAATGTTAATCCAAATTAATTTAGCTTTTAATTTAAAATAAGAACGGTGCAGAATAAAGCATGGATCTCAACACATCTTGACTGGCTTAGCTACATGGTTACTAACAGAACAAGTGGGGCCTGGAACAAAATATTGTAATGTGGAGTACTGCTGTTCAGGGTTCTATCCACTCAGCCATGACCTTTTCCAGTACACTCCAATCCATTGATCCCCCCCCCCCAAGCCAAACCAATCAACTTTCCATGCCAACTCAACATGCTTGGTCTTCATTGAGCTGTAGCTTTCTGTTTTTAATGAAAGGGCTGGTGCCATTCTGTTTTTATTGTAATTAACTGTATGTGTTTAACTGATCTTGTTTGTGTGTGTATTTAATTCTATCACTATTTAATTCTTTTTCATTATTTATTTTTCTATATTTTTAGCTGTTCTTCTTTTTATCTGTAAGCCACTTTGAGTCCATTTCAGGGAAAAAGTCAGGATACAAATAAATATACAGTAGCCTACTAATACTAATACTAACAACCACAACTTCTGCAAACCTTGGGGTTCCCCCATGGCTACCGATGCTTCCCTTTTGTGTGCAGATGCTATCAGTTTTGCTACATAAGAATTGACACTCAGATAATGAGGGAAGTATTCAATTAAATAATTGTGCAAGCAGCATGATTTCGACTTGTCCAACAGGAGTCCCCTCCCCCCAATCTCGTGGTGAATAGTTGATGGAAGACCCTGGGAGGGAGACAGGGAAGGAAAAGCATAGAAGCGTAGAGCTGGAAGAGACCACAAGGGTCATCAACCCTCTACAATGCAGGAATCCTTTGCCCAATGTGGGGCTCAAACCCACAACCCTGAGATGAAGAGTCTCATGCTCTCCTGACTGAGCTATCCTCAGGTCCAGGAGGGATCTCAGGTTAGAGGTGGGAGGGGCTGAGAATCACCTCTAGGAGAAGACTCCATTTTCTACTTGTGCTGTTGGAAGTTTTTGTAGCTGTTATGATATTGTGAAAAACTTTAATACAAAATTTCCCTCGTGCGTGCCTCATACCATCCCCAAATCTGCTTAGTGGGTGGGTGGGGGAGCTCCATAACAGATTTAGAGGGTACATAAGGGGAGGAGATGCGGTATCATTGTGCAAGCAGAGGTTGTTCCAGTTATGCATTTTTTTAGTTGAATGTCACTCTGCATTTTCTATTAGTATAGACTAATATACTATGTTAGCTAAAGCTGATGAGTGGAGGATGGTAATATATGATGCTACCATATGTCTCATTCTTAATTTGTATTGAAAAGCAAATATTCACATTTTAACTAAATGGCAAGCTAGTATAAGCGAACTCTATGTAACTGTCACTGGTGAAAATGGTATCATAACCGCTTTATAATATGCAGCTATTTCTTAAAGCATCCTTTAGTACAATGTACTTCACAGAAGAAGAAATAGAAGAAAAGCCTGTTTCAATTGAGAGGTACATTGTCTCTGTGTGGGTCTTTTTGAGATCTGTGAATGCACGCCTCCCATTTTAAGGCCTATCTGGTAGGAAATGTCATTTGAAGGAAAGAGGATATGCCCTAGATTTGGAAAAAGAAAAGAAAAGTAAACGCTGATAAGCTACTGAATATAACTTGCTTTTTTCATAAAACCTGGTTATAAATTACATTATTTGAAAATTTCCCTTTCAATCTATTCACCATACTATAGAGGTGGTTATATTATTTTATTTTGCTACGCTGCCCCTTTCCATCTTCACATGTCCTTTTTCTCTCCCTCCCTCCCATCTACTTCACTTGTATCCTTTTTTCTTGACAAGCAAGGTTGTTTGATATATAAGGGCCTTGACTCTGAAGCGTAATAACTGGATAGCTCAGTTGGTTAGAGCATGGTGCTGATAATGCCAAGGTTGCAGGTTTGAGACCGTTTGGGACAGTTTCCTGGCCCTGCTTTGCAGGGGGTTGGACTGGATGATCCTTAGGGTCCCTTCCAACTGTATGATTCTAGGCTAATATAACATTCATTGTTAAAAAATAAACTGCAGCAGAGGGTGGAATGGCATGGCTGAGGTGGCTTTGCTGTCCCAGCTTCCCACCGCCATGCTTCGTTGCTGGTTACCAAGAGGGGGAGTGAGGCTCTGCAGGCATGGTGGCAGATCCAATCCAATGCTCCTGATGCTGTGCCTCCACCATGCTCAGCTCCCCACTGTCTTGTCCCTCCCCCCCTCCATTAACTGGCAGTGACATGCAGCTTGTTAAATAGCAACAAGGCCCCACCCATGGCATGGTGACAACCCCTGTTTACTGATGATAGCAATTATGCCCTGGCCTGAAAGGTGGGTATCTGGTCAATTCACAATGCCTGTGAGTGCTCAGATTCTGCCATGTTAATCGTCTATGATTTCCATTATGCAGGACTACGTTCTTCATGCAGATAGGTGGGCTGTGGTGTCTTTGTTGTTGTTGTTTAGCATGTTCGACTCTTCGTGATCCCATGGACCAGAGCATGCCAGGCACTCCTGCCTTCCACTACCTCCCACAGTTTGGTCAAACTCATGTTGGTAGCTTCAAGAACACTGTCCAACCATCTTGTCCTCTGTCGTCCCCTTCTCCTTGTGCTCTCCATCTTTCCCAACATCAGGGTCTTTTCCAGGGAGTCTTCTCTTCTCATGAGGTGGCCAAAGTATTGGAGCCTCAGCTTCAGGATCTGTCCTTCCAGTGAGCACTCAGGGCTGATTTCCTTCAGAATGGATAGGTTTGATCTTGCAGTCCATAATTCAAAAGCATCAATTCTTCGGCGATCAGCCTTCTTTATGGTCCAGCTCTCACTTCCATACATCACTACTGGGAAAACCATAACTTTAACTATATGGACCTTTGTCGGCAAAGTGATGTCTCTGCTTTTTAAGATGGTGTCTTTACTCTGTGGCATTATGGCACCTTCCTGGCTTGACCTGGTCTCATTTCCCCATATTAGCTGGCTTTGTTCCTGACCTCGTTGTGAGGCGTATTAAAGTTATGAAAACATATACTTAGAAGAATTTGACTTCGGAATAAACCTATTATGTTCCTTAGGCAGAACTGGCCATACACTCTCAATAGGAGCAACTTTAGTACGGTGACTTTGGAAAGGATTTCTTCCCAGCTGGCTCATAAACTTGTGGAAGGAAAAATTCTTTCCTTTCCTCATTTGGATACTTCCTCCTTGCTTCTTGATTTGTAGCATTCATTTGCTGGCTGCCATAACCTACCTTGTCCTGAAAGCTCTGGCTAAATAGCACTATGTGTATTAAAACAGCAACTCTATGATAACTGTTCTTCAGCCAAGATTCAGAGGCTTTCAAAACAAAGTATGACCCAAAATGTCCAGTAAAATCAAATTGTAATAGGGCAGAATAAAATGCCAGCATAAAACAATACAAGCATACTAAAGTTTAAGGGTGTTTCCAGATGGGCTCTTCTATTGCAAGTTGGTCATTCAGATCTGATTTTTCTGTGTGCGCTTCTGGCCTATGAGCTTCCAATACATTCCCCTTTCCTTAGATGTAATATTTATTGCTATTCTGTTGCTTGCTCTTCAAACCAGTGGGAGGAGCTTGACCAAATGTATTTGAGATGCATTTTCCTATCCTTTGCCTCAGTCACTCCTCCCCTGCCCTCCACTACCTTTTTCCACTCTGGAATTTTGGTGTCCAAATGCACAATAGCTAACTACAATCATGCCTCAGGTTGCAAAGCTGTGGGTTACATTTTTTTGGGTTGTGCTCGCAGCGAAACCCGGAAGTACCGGAATGGTTACTTCCGGGTTTCGGCACCCGTGCATGCACAGAAATGCTAAATCGTGCTTCGTGCATGCTCAGAAGCACCGAATCGCGACCCGTGCATGCACAGAAGCAGCGCTGCAGGTTGCAAATGCTGCGGGTTGCGAACGTGCCTCCCGCACGGATCACGTTCGCAACTCGAGCGTCCACTGTACTAGCCTTCTCCACAATGCACACAGTAGAAGTTTGAGTTCTTTTTTCAGGGGGAGGAAGGGAATATCCATTTGCATTTTTTAATACTGAGGTCTTGTGCAGTATTCAAATCCACATGTACTGTGATTATACTTTCCAAGTAACTCCCTACATTTACCGTGTAGCGATCGCGAGAGAGTATCTCTTCTCTTCCAAACTTGGAATGTAGCAATCAACGGAAATACTGCAGGTAACAAGTTTCCACTCCAGCAGTGACTGCAGATATGAAATGTATTATTTTCTACTCAAATTTCCACATTAAGGGGAGATGTAGATTAAACATTTTTTAAATTAAGGAGTATCATTTTAATGGCAGTGACAAAGAGCAGTATTCATCGCATCGGCACATGAATTTCCCCTTGCATAATGAGACACCCTCCCTCTCCTCTCTCTCCCCCCATGTGCATCCTACACCCCTCACAAATCTGCTCCAAATGGTAGAGCAAACCCCTAGAACAGATTTAGGAGTACGTGGGGAAGGAGGAGAGGTGAATATTCCATTGCTCAAGGGGAAATCCTTCTTTTGACAGAAGGTTCATTGAGTGCTACATTGGATTCCACCCACTGTGTGGATGCCACAAGAAACTTGTGAGAGTGAGCAGTATTGATTACACAATAAGCTCCCATCTGGAAGCACCTTAAAAAGAGTGGGTAGCTATAGCTATACTATAATATATAATATACAACAATGCAATGCAATGCAATATATAACAAGTTTTCAACTGCTATTGAAAGAAAACAAAGCACTAGGTGAACCTTCCTGGGAAGGGAATTCCAGAATGGTGTGCTATAAATGAAGACCCTTTCTCAATCACTCCCTTTCCCACCTTACTTCAGCAAGCAGAAAGCACTAGGCTTTAGAGACCAGTCTTGGTACTCATGTGGGAAAAACTGGTCCTTCAGTTATAGCAGATAGTTTCTTTAATTTCCATAATACAGCTAGCTTGCAGAAGTGCCATTTTTGTGTTGGTGATCACACTGCATTCCCAAGCATCCAGATACACCCCAAACCATTTCCCAAATTTGCCCCCTATTCAAAGACAGTTTACTTATTGCCTCTTTTTTTTCCAACCCGCAATGCAAGAGCCTGCTGGATCAGGACAAAGGCCCATCTAGCTCACCATTGTGTTCTTACAGTAGTCAGCCAGATGACTATGGGAAGCTTGCAAGCAGGACCAAAGCTCAACATCACTCATCCCATTTGTAAGTACCAAAAACCAGTATGCAGAGGCATAGGGCAGAGGAAGAACACAGTGTCCATGGCTAGTAGGCATCAATAGACTTATCCTCTAGGACAGGCATGTCCAACAGGTAGATCGTGATCTACCAGTAGATCACTGGATGTCTGTGGTAGATCACTGGCTCCCCCAAAGAAGCTCAACAAGTTTGGCTCCCCTAAAACGGGGCTTTCCTCCTCCTTAAAAAAAGCTCAACAACTTTGACCTGAACCCCTAAAAAACAGGGGTAGATCACTGCCAGTTTTTAACTCTGTGAGTCGATCACAGTCTCTTGGGAGTTGGCCACCCCTGCTCTAGGAAGTATAGTATCACATTTATAGGAGACATATAGAAAACCAATTAGCAATTTAGCTTCATAAAATGTGTGATATACCGGTAATTGATTTCATTTATTTCCTAACCACCTTTTCACAGTGACCTGTGACCAAAGTGACTTGCAACGAACATGTATTTATCAACATACCTGTACATTATTATTATGGGGGGCGGGAGAGAGAAATCAGTTTACAAAACATAGTAATAAATTCAAATAGGGCAAAATCAACTATTCAGAAAACATAAAATAAATTGAATATCACAAAAGAAAACTACCGGTATCTAGATTTAACTATATACAGTAGGTAGAGAGCAAAAAAGAATGTTAACAGGCAATTAAGCTGACATTCAGGCTTGACTATTGTACTGGTAAAAAGAGACCAACACATCTCTCCTATCTTTTCTTCAGCCACAGCTTCCGAATCATTCCGCCTCAGCAGTCCTGATGTCACAGTATATGCTAGAAAGCTTCATGCTAGAATATAAGGTGAGAATGAAATGAAGGTGTCAGAGTGTATCATTGACAGGCATAGAGAGACGGTATCAAGGGCAGGGAAGCCAACACAATTTCACTGCTCTCCTCCACTTTGGACAACTTATTTTGTTGTTTTTAAATATAACTATTCACATATTGCACTACAAAAATACTCTAGGTGTCTTAAAATGACAAACAAAATGCTTACAAAAGGACAACCAAGAGGACATAGATAGTCATTTAAATTCAAGCCAAACAAACTAACACCACAGAGGAGAATAGTGAGTCCCTTGGGCTATTTAGCCCAGTACTATCAATACTGAGAGTGCATTTCTAAGGTTGTTGTTGTTGTTGTTGTTGTTTTGTTGTTGTTGTTGTTAATTGAAGATATAGATAGATAGATAGATAGATAGATAGATAGATAGATAGATACCGGTATAGATATATATATATATAGACACACACACACACACACACACCGCCCTATTCCCGGACGCCTCAGGGCAGTTCACATAAAAAGTTCACAGTATATAAAATAAAAATAAAAGCAATATCCCAATAATACCCCCCCAAAGAGCCACATTTTAAAAGGGTATGGGGTGTTGATCAGGTCAACCAAAGGCCTGGTTAAAAAGGAACATTTTTGCCTGGCACCTAAAGGTGTATAATGAAGGTGCCCGGCAAACTTCCCTGGGGAGAGCATTCCACAGATGGGGAGCCGCTGCAGAGAAGGCCGGTTCTTGTGTTGCCACCCTCCAGACATCTCGAGGAGGCGGCACACAAAGGAGGGCCTCAGAAGATGATCCCAGGGTCCGGGTAGGTTTCAGTCAGAGACCTTTCCCAGCCCTACTTGGAGACTGATCCAGGAAACTTCTGCATGCAAAGCAGATACTCTGCCACTCATTTTGTTTCTTCCTCATCTTGTTCTAGCTGTAGCACACACAAGCCATATACAGTGGTACCCCGCAAGACGAATGCCTCTCAAGACGAAAAACTCGCTAGACGACAGAGTTTTTCGTTTTTGAAGTCGCTCCGCATGACGAATTTCCCTATGGGCTTGCTTCGCAGGACGAAAACGTATTGCGAGTTCCCAATGCATTCCTATGGGAAACCGCGCTTCAATGCATTTCTATGGGAAACAGCGCCATCTAGCGTTTCGCAGGACCGTGCTTCGCAAGACGACAAAACTCGCAAGACGACAAGACTCGCAGAACGAATTAATTTCGTCTTGCGAGGCACCACTGTATATCGTTATGAGTTTGGAGAAGGGGGATCAGGCTGTATGCAAGATTCTTCTAACCCCTAGGTTGGGCACCATCCATTCCACTTCACTGTCCAGAGTAGACGACTTGGGCATTTAGTGTCTTCTGTATAGTTGGCACTGTTTTGTGAAACATGAGGACGACATGTAGAGAAGACCTGTCAGGAAAAGAGAAAGCAAAGGAGACAGCAAGACCGAGCTCCCTCAGAGGCTCTAGGAGGCTTAGCTTGGTCAGGGTCAAGTTTACACTTCCAGAGTTAACACTAAATACATTACTTCTGGTAAATGAATCACAATAGCAGCTAGAGGACCGTGAAAATTTGCATCCTGGGCTTTTTAGACTCGTCTACCCATGTACTATCTAAAACCAAAGGGGCACATTGGTTGCCAGATGTGAAATATATTGGCGTTATTTTCAGCTCTCCTACTGCAGTAAAGTGACAGAACTCACAGCCTAAACATAGAAGGAAACAGAAGAAATGATACAATTATTCTGTGAACTAACATAACAAGTAGGAAGAGACCAGTTTTATAGTGCTCTCACTATCGCCAACCAGTCGCCCTTAGGAGAATTATCAGCAGTTAGTAGTTAACCATTGCTCTACTACAGCAATGAGTCCCAGCCAGCAAGTGGTCAAGGATGATGGGAGTTGTAGTCCAGCAACATCTGGAGAGCCACAAGTTCCCTGATTTACAAATCAGGTGAAATTGCATAACCAGTGCTTTTTATGGGGGTACGCGAGGGTACACATACCCCTAAACATTTTGTGAATCTACGTTTGGCCTCATTGAAGGGCAGTATTTCAATATGAGTAGGAAAATGAGAGTACCCCTAAACATTTATTTTTATTTTTATTTTAGGAAAAAAGCACTGTGTATAACTCAGTTGCAAATTATACTGGTATACTTTCCTATTAGATGCCCAGGGAGAGAGAACAACTTTTTCCTGCATACCAATTCACAATTTTCTTGTACCCTCTTGGGCAAAGATTACATATATGAAACAAGCAATAATGGATTCCTATCACCCCCCCCCCATTTTATATCTATAGATTGAAGAGGATGTGACATAATTGTGTTATTTCAGGCAATAAAACAAATCATCCACCACAGAGAAGTGATCATGCAATTTCAAATGGCTGATTAGGCACCAGGATTTTGAAGCTGCTTTTTTAATGTTTTAAATAGATCCTACTGTATTTTCCCTTTCAATTGTGAAATATATCTAAAGAGATGTGGGGAAAAGAGGCTTCACATAATTATATATATTTGTTTTCTGTGGGAGGGGAGATATTTTTTCTGCCCTGTGCATGTATTTTTATCAATTTACAGTGTAATTCTATGCATATTTGGAAGCCTATCCTACTTGGATTCATTTGCAAGTAAGCAATATACCTAGGTTTGCAGCCTGTAAGTATATTGGTGAATTGAACTGTGCATGTATGGTTATATGAAAGAATTGGAAGGAACACAGAAGGTGGGGGTGGGAGGAAGTTCCTTATGAAACTTTTAGGAGGAACAGGTTGAGCTTCCCTGCCTTCCCCCTCCTCGCTTTCCCTTTTCTTTATCCAAGAATTTCATACTGTGGACTCTCTTGTTAATTTACTGTGATACTTTAAGAAGCAAGGAAAGCTGTTATAAATCCCACAGACAAAAGAGGAGCTGTAGGAGGCTGGAAGACAGATGATGATTATATCACAGAGTAGTGTGCAGTGTGGCAACCTATTTATATTATTTTGAAAAGCCCAAGGCAATGAGGTCAGATCAATTTGATTCAGTCTACATAAGGTCAGCTGTGAAGTTACGATCCACATCCAAATTCATCCAAAACTCTTAGGGCTGAGGGGTTTGATCCTAATTCTTATTCATTTGCACTTCAGTAAAAAGAGGGTTTTTTCATGTTTGGGCTTGAGTGGGGGAGAGGGAAATGGAAAGAGAGGTGAAGTGATTGCCAACTTGACCATACAAAGGCCTTCACTGAAGGTTTTTTGGTCTAAGAATGGAATAGTAGCCAAGGCAGTACCCTCCAGATATTGTTGTACTCCAGCTCCCATCATCCTTGACCATAGGCTGTGCTGGTGAGGGTGGATGGAGTTTGGAGTCCAGCATCATCTGGGGAGGCACCACATTGGGGCCCCTTGAGCCACAACAATCAGCAATAAAGAATTTCACATAGCAGAAAACTCAGGACTGATGTTATGAAAGTACAAAGCTGTTCTGTAGGGTGACAGGTTGTGACTGGTCCCTCTGAAAGGTGCATATATTCTGCCAAGGTCCTGGCACAGTTCTGCCCATAAGACAACCCAATGGTTCTTTGACCTCACATGACTATAAATACTTCCAGGTCAGGTTTGAAACTTTGTTTTGACAGCAGCCAATCTCTGGCCCTCTCGTGGCTTCCTAGTTTTGTGTCTGATTGGTCTATCTGTCTGTCTGTTCCTCTTGTATGTCCTTGTCTTCCTGAATTATTGCTGCATCATTTTTGGCTGGATTTCAGACCCTGACCTTTATTGAAGCTCCTAGGGATCTGCCTCGATAACTCCATCCATTACTCTCTTGTCTAAATTCTACCAAGATTCACTTTTCAGCTTGCCCTGGTGATAGTCATTAAGGCTGCAGATGAAAAACAGCAATTGTGGTGATTAGATTGGAATATAGTTAGTTAGCTTGCTCTTTTGCATGCTTCAAATCTTTTCCCCTTGCACTTGAGAGCTGTAGACCAAGAACAATTATGCGTCACTTCCCCAGCAATGCGTATGAGCTAAAAGCAGGTCACAACAAAAGCAAAACATTTTTTAAAAATCATTGATATGATCTATAAACAAGAACCCAATAACATACAATTCAATAAACCATAAGTTGATATCCATGTATTAATTAAGAGCAATCCTGGATCATCAGTTAAAAGGGGATAGTGGAGAAATTTCCCTTTCCCAGTTCATCAAATGCTAGTGGCCATGAAGAAGCAGGATGACAATCTAATTTATACATCTGGAAGTAATATCTTGGAATCTACTGTTTGTGGAAGAACTACCCATGCCAAAATTAAACAGTGACTGCTGTTATTATATCTGCTGGGCATTTAGTAGCCTATTCATAATTAATTTAGCCATCCAATTTCATGTCTAATAGACCCATTCAAGAGTCATCAACACATTTGCCACTAATCACCTCATCACCTCAGTTCCACAAGGTCAAAGCAGAGAAGGAATGGAGACTGAATTCCTCTCTCCCCTACAGGTGCTTTCTTCAGGTTAAAAAAAAACAAAACAATTATTGGTGTCCATCAAACACATCAGTCATCTTTGGTTGGCAGTTAGTTACATTCCATAGAAATATCACTGTCTATCACAGTTATATCCTTAAGGGTGTGTACAGTTGTGTTTTTTCCTGTTTTTCGTTTTATCCTTACAATAACCCTGGTAGTGACTGGCCCAAAACCCACCTCATGAGTTTCTTGTCTGATCAGTAATTCCAATCACACTCTTTTGGTTCCATGCTCAACAATCAAACCACCACATCACATTTTTTTTATATAAGTAATCATGGCATCTACTGTCATCCTGCAGTCCCAGAACCCACCCAGACATCAAAATCATTGGCCACAATAAACTAAAGGAGGTCTTGGTTATGGATCTCAAACTATCACAACAAATACGGTATGGTGTGCTGATTTCATTACAATTGGTATGTATTTATTAACTAAGATATTAAGGGTGGAATTTAACATTGCACTAAGGAGATTGTTCTGTCAGTGCAAATGTGTTGTGGGTGGGGGAGCCAAGTTGCACTATTCAGTTGAATCCAGCCCTTAGTAAACAGAAAGGGGGAGAATATTATCAAAGTGCAAAGAAATCAAATGTTGCAAAGGCACAAATGCTGAAATTAGAGTGACTGAAGTGATAAAAAAACCTTTCAGATTATTACCTTATGTATTGCCTTTAGATTATAATCAGAACATACAGCTAACAAGCATAGAAGTTTGTATTAACCTAAGCATTTGCATTTTCTTGCCAGGTAATATCTCTCTAAGGATAAAATACTGCACATATTTACTTGGGAATGAATCTCAGTGAAATCAGTAGTAACTGGCCTATGGCCTTGCCTGATGTAATGGATGGATTCCTATGTAAATTTGAAGGTTGGCAGATTTGGCAGGTTGTTGCTTGTGGTGTATTCACACAGACTCTACCTATTTCTACTGGTCTTTTCCTTTGACTAAGTAAGAGAAACCCTGCTGCAGGCCAGTGATGTACAGTGATGCCAGGGGGAGGTATATAAAACCTGGTTAATCAGAACAAAATAAAAAATATTCCTTCCAGTAGCACCTTGGAGACCAACTAAGTTTGTTATTGGTATGAGCTTTCGTGTGCATGCACACTTCTTCAGATACGATATCTGAATAGGTATCTGAAGAAGTGTGCATGCACATGAAAGCTCATACCAGTAACAAACTTAGTTGGTCTCTAAGGTGCTACTGGAAGGAATTTTTTTATTTTGTTTTGACTATGGCAGACCAACACGGCTACCTACCTATACCTTGTTAATCAGATGAGTTATGGAAACCTTTGAATAAACAACATTCATTAAACATCTCTACTAATCTGTGAAAGCTGTAAACCTTACTTTTAAAAAATCAAGGGGAGAAGAGGTAGATTAAGGAAGTGTATTGATCTGATTGTTGTACATTATTCTAGTCTTATTGGATATAGAACAACAAACAAACAAACAAACAAACAAACAAACAACAACAACAACATAAAAACTGCTAAGTGACATGCTGGTGTGACAAATTCTGGTACGGCAAGTAAATATGGATGAGGATAAGATTGAACTTCAAGTATATATGCTTACCTGTTTTGTTTTTTACAAATTTTTTTGTAAACTTGCTGGTATTGACTAAAAGCTATTTTCCTCTATGTGAAGTGTCGCTACTGCTACTTGTACACCTAGACATTTATTTAATACCAATGTTTTAGGCACCAAAAGAACAGTGATCCAGTTGTCCACTAGTTTATAATCTATATTAAGTGAACAAAATAGGGAAGGGGATGAGAGCTCTGATATTGACAAATGACAGGAGGAAGTCATATGACAGTGGAAGTGTAGGAAATTGAGGCCATACCTGAGAAGAAAAGCTTTGCTGGAAAAGTGGATCTTACTTTGAGGAAGGGTATACAGGAAGTATGGGGCATCATTTCATGAAAAGTAATAGCTATGGGAAAGGAAATTGATGGTGAATGAGCTGCATACGTTTTTGGCAGTGATAAGTGGTCAAAGGGGAGACAGTCTGGAGTGCAAAGCAACACACTTAGTTTTACAATTTCTAGCAAGGGTGTGTAATACGAAAATGGGCGCTTCCAATCACACATTGTAGCAAATGGTTATTTTGCTATTAAGAGACTGGGCAACTGCTTCTTTCTTCATGGCATGTTGATGAATGAACTGACATGAGGCTGGGTATTCTGAACAGAGAATTAAAGAAAATAGATGTAACAGAGGAGATAATGGACAATCAAGGACTGGTGGTGCCCGAGTGCGGCCCTAACTAGAGAACCAGTTTCTCTTTAGAAACTACTTCTAGGTAAAATGTCAGGGATGGTGCTCTTGTCATTGGTGGAACAAGACTGACAATATTAAAAAGAGACCCAATCTCTGAAATCAGAGACTTTTATACATGTGCTGATAGCAGGCACCCATCTTCAAAAAATAATCCTATCATAGGAATAGATACAGAGGTCTAGAAAATGTTGATTGCCCCTGCAGTTTCTATCTTGCAGGTGTGAGCTTTAGTAGAAAAGGATATTTTGTGGCCTAAGATGGACATGGTAAGGAGGTAATACAGGGTAGGGAAGGGGAGTAGGGAAATAAAATGGAGAAAATGATAGGAAGTGCAATTTCCGAGAGCAAAATCAGAATATTCCTGAAGTATAATGTACCATTTAGCAATAAAGCACATGAAAGACTAACTAGATTGCTTTTTTGACCAATTTGCAAAATCGGTGAATCATAAAAATAAGAGATAGGAAATGTCTATTAGATCATCTACGTCATTCCCCCTCCAATGTAGGGTGAAATTAAGAAAAGGACAATATATGCTGTATGTTTGGAGAACCTTTCTAAAAGTTAGAACTAAGACTAGAACAATGTTCCGTGGGAAATGATGGAAATGACATTGTTTGAAATAACTAATGTTCTGTAGAAAAAGAGAGGGGGAGAGAGAAAACAGACTTGCAGATCAGTCCAAAATACTCAGCAGTCCCAAACACGGCTCCCAAAAGAACTTGAGTCAAGTGAGTAGGGCTACAGTGTGCATTGCCACCCTTGACTTCAGTATTCCTGTGTAGGCCAGCCCTTTAATTCAAGCCTAAACCTAAGAGAGACCCTCTTTTTATTAACATGGGTTTGAGTTACGACATAGCTATTATTTTCAAACATAACATGCTAACGTACTCTTGTCCTCATGGGAATAAATAATTGCACCATTTCTCATAATGTGAAGTGTAAAGTGTTGGCACATGGAGGAATAGATGGCAATAAAATAAAAATATTTGAGTTCCTTCAAATTGCTCAGGATGGTTTACAAGATGTCCTTATTTCATTCTAGTCCCTCAGTAATATTTGCTTACTTATATATTTATTTACAAAAATATTTATATACAAGTATTCATTTAAAAAAATAGAGTGGTTGACAACAAATCTACTTAAAAGTAAAGTCTCTCTCTATATACTGTATATATTATACATACATATATATATATATATATATATATATATATATATATATATATATATATGTAAAAATAAGGAATCCGTGGACTATTAGGAAAAAGATTTAATCAGTTTAGAAACTGAAACAGAAGATTCCTGCTGAATCTTTATTGACACAGTATTCCAGAATACAGAGGGCAATGACATTAAAGGCTCAGTTTCTTGTTGTCAAATGAACATCACCAACTCAGGGAATGGCCAGTGATGTTCCTGAAGATTATCTCTGTGAATGAGCTGGGATATAATATCATGAGAGAAGTATGATATAGCAGAACAAGTCCTGAATCCAGGTCACACAGAATTCACTATAGCAACTGGTATTTAAAGGAGAGATGTAGCCAATCCTTTGCACTTTAAACAATTTTCAGACAAGCAGTTAAAAATGCATACCAATATCATGTAATTGTTGGTTGCTTACACACCTAAAACTGAATTTCAAAAACTGCAAATAACTAAGAAGCTTTCTAACCTTTATTGGAGAAAAATAAACTTAAGTCTGCAGTGGTATACTTAACATTCACATTATAACAAACATAATGGATCAAGGCAATGGAAGACTGCCTTCCTTGAGATGTAGTTATGCATGGAGTGATTCTGAGGGTGTCTCTGACATCTGAGGTGTTGTAAGTAAACAAAGAACAATGGGTTAATCAAACATAACAGTCAAGACTGAATCTTTCTCAATTGAAAGACTGACAATGAGGCATTAATCACGCCCTGAATTCACCTAGCAAGTTGATCCACCTACTAGCTCTTCTCAGCTGTGAAGAGTCAAGTGTGTGGATGGATTCCAGCATCTTGTTCAGTTCCTCATGCCTAAACAAGTGAAATGGAATATCAAAAAGCCTGACTAGATGGTGGACTGGATACCTCTCAAGATACTGCCCCCAGTTCTGGTGTCAAGTTGAAGTCTTATTCACCAAGGAGTTCTTTTTGAAGAAACAAAAACATCATGGCAGCTGTAGAGTTGCCTCAGTATTCCTTCCTTCCTTCCTTCCTTCCTTCCTTCCTTCCTTCCTTCGGGTTGACTTCATTGAAGGGATGAGTGCATGTCTGTTTCCTTCACCTCCTCTGCAGCATGCTCTGCTTCATCCGGCTTCTTTCAGGCCCTAATCCTATCACAGATTTTTAAGCTGAGGTGGGGAGAAGAAAACATGGCCCCCTCATTTAATAGTAAAGCAACCCTACCCTGATCCTCTGTTGCAGCCAACCAGGCAGTAATGGCAAAGAGACCCCCTGGTGCAGGCTCCAGCCCAGTTGCAGGGCACCAGAGGTAAGGCACCCACCAGTGGCTGCCACACAGCAATAGCAATGAGTAGAGGCCAGGCACCCACACAATTTTTTTAATGGATGCCCGGGCCCCCAGGACCCCCTGGAGTTGGTGCCCTGTTTGTGTAATGGTCTCCCCAGGGAGTTGCAGCTGGTGCCCTCATTATACACCTTTAGGGGCTGGGCAAAAACATGTATCTTCAGCTAGGCCTTTTGCTGATTCATCTTCTACCCCTTTTAAATATTTGTGGGAAGGGGTGAGGGGATGGGGGGTATTGGTTTGTGGTTTTGTTCTTGTTTTTATTACGTATTTTGTGTTTTTACATTGTAATTTTATGTTGTGAATCACCCTGAGATCTACGGACGAAGGGTGGTATACAAATGAAATAATAATATTTTTTAAAAACCACTGCCACCCTGAAAACCCATCCCACCCCACCCCCACCAGGTACCAATAGTAGCAGAAATCACCCTGCTCTCTCATGGGGGTAGGAGGTGGGAATGATCCCAGGAAAGAGTCATCTTATTTTTCAGGACAGCAAGAGTTGAAACAGCATCAAGGGCATCAACTATTTATCTTAGGTTGCAATTCATATACATTTACTTGGGAGTAAGGCCCTTTTTCTCAGTGGAACATATATCTGAGTAAATATATATTTGGCCACATAATCCTTCACGTTTAATATTAAAGTAGCCAGGCTTTGATTGGATAACTGCTCATTTCTTTTCCAAAATAATTAGATTTAGCGATATATGTTTTAGAAGTCAGATGATGAGGAATTTTTTGTCCACCAGTGTGGACTTCAAAGGGAATGCAAAGTGTGATGTACCAGTTTCCTGGGTATGTATGTTAGAAATTGAGAAAACAAGGTTACACGTGTAGGAGGGGAGGGCATGTTGTCTAGGGAGACATCTGTGTTGTTATGGAAACAATCCTAACACAGCATATGGACATAGAAAGATATAGAGCTGCTTTATACTTCGTCAGACTGAGACACAGTTCATAGCAGACCCACAGAGTTTCACTTCCTCACAGCTTCAGCCCAAACCTCCCCAGCAATCTATACAATATTTAAACCACATGGGAATGACCCTCTTGAGCAGATTTGGGACACATGGTGGGGATGGAGAAAAGGAAAGCCCCACAGTACTAGCAGGAGCCCTTGCACTGCCTTCCACTAGCGCACCAGGTTAGTTGAATCTGAGACAGTGAATCTATCAACACAGTAGGAAAAGAAATGTGTCAAAATAATTTGAATAAAATAGATCAAGAAAAGTTTAAGAGCCTGGACAAATGAAAATGTATTTCCCTGGCACCAGAAAAACAACTGGGGAGAGTATTCCAAGCTGCAACACCACTGGTATCCACCTGCAACACCTCAGAAAACCTAGTTACAGGTAGGTAGCCGTGTTGCTCTGCTGTAGTCGAAACAAAATAAAAAAATTCCTTCCAGTAGCACCTTAGAGACCAACTAAGTTTGTTCTTGGTATGAGCTTTCGTGTGCATGCACACTTCTTCAGATACCCAGTTTCTCTGGTTCTTGGGGAAATGTGAACAAAACAGATGAAAGGGAACTATTTCAAATGCAAAAATGGAATTAGGTGGACAGATTATTATGCCACCAATCTGCACTAAATAAATTGGTAAATCATTTTGGACAAGGTCCTTATGTGATATTATGAGATTCCTCAACTAAATAGATTAAGAAACATGACAGAGAGGATTATATATGAATATAACTGGTAGATGGTTGACAAGAAGCCGTATCACACTGAAGCAAAGGTACTTGTTTACCTCAGCTAATTATGTATTACAAGCGTCAACTGGCATAAAACTTTACCCATTTGCTTTTCCCTCGTTTATGAGATGGCTAAACACTGAATCATGGGGATAATGCAGCCTAACAATAAATGTGTTGAAACGAACATCACAAGCAAATAGAAAAGGGGCACTTTCACTAATGCTGTGCTCATATTAGAGAAAATAATGTAGAAAAAAATACTAGGGAAATTTTCTTGGAAAAAAGGACACATTGAGCAAGATTGTAGACAAGAATGATTGAATTAGGTGAAATGAATATAGACAAATTTCATGCAGAATTGCATTTAAAGAAGAAAGAAATAAATCTAATGAAGAGAAGCAAACCTAATACTGGGGAAATGAGAAATCAAGTGAAACCAAAATTATGAGATTCATCCCCCCCTGTGTGTGTTTGATAATACTCACAGCTGTTTCAGACAGAAACTGTTTGAATAGTGTTGTCAAATCTTGAAATTAAGTACTTGGTTCTGCCTGAGAAAAGAGCCCATAGTGGATTGAAAGGTGGCAGGTTCAAAGGTTTATTCATAGATCCAGCAGCATAGTTTAGCTTGAGGAGGAGCCCAGTGATTTCAGCCAGAGCTTTAATGCAAAGGTTTCTTGGAGGCAAACACTTGTAAGAGGGGAACTATATAGCCACTTGCTTTTCGAGCAACTGGTCAAAAAAAACAAATAAACAAATTGCTGGGGACGCTTTTTGAAATGTTAGTTGTAAATCGGGAGGAAGGACCTTCTAGCTACAATAGCTATGCTCTCCACACATGGTCAGAGACAGCATGCTTCTGAATACCAGTGGTTGGAAATAATGATAGAGGAGAGTGCTTATGGGCTTCCCATAGCATCTGGTTGGCCACTGCAAGAAAAGGATGCTGGATTAAATGGGACATTGGCTTGATCCAGCAGGCTCTTCTTATGCTCTTAAGCAGTGCTGTTTTTCTAGAAAAAAAGATGATGGAACACCTTCTTGTTCTCTTATAATGGCAATAGTTCCCACCTGAGAGGTGCCAGAACTGAGTTTGAGTGAGTTCTGGCTGAAAAAAAAGCCCTGCTCTTAAGTCAAATGTGATTTGGCTATTCAGATCTAGGAAGTGCAGTGTGCAGCTATTCTGAGGGATAAATATGACTTCATAGATAGTCAGCATGTCTGTTAAATTACAACCAGCCCTATGAATGTAGAGGAGTGGGACTTGAGACTGCTAAATCTCATGTTCTCATTGTTCTACTACCACTATAACATTTTTTTTTTTACAATAAAACAAATTTCTAATTTAATGCTGCAGTTGTAGAAATACTACAGTGAAGTTTGCATTTTGTAGCTTTCCCTAAATCTATGTCATGCGGATGCCATAGTAAATAGCAATATAAAAATGCCTCTCTGATAAATATCTTTCCATGACAAAATACATTTGATCAGAAAAAAAGAACAGAGTGTTATGCTGGGTTTTGCCTTCCTGTTTCAAAGTCAGGAAACAATGGATTAGTACGCATGCCAAATATTTTGCTGCAGAAGATGTGCCTCATAATTCTTTGATCTCTTCAATCTCTTCCAAAACATAATTATAACATCAGTATAGGGTCTTCATTTCAGAGACTGATTGACATAAAGCAGCATATGTTTGGTGGTGTAATATACCCCTGCCAAGCACCTGCAAAACTATTCATCCAAAAAACCAGTGCTGATTGCAGGATCAGTCCATCACAATGCTACACTAAATTGCACATGCAATAAACTGAAAAAAGGATAACCGAAACTATTTTGGCTGTCATTGTCATTTTGGCTGTGATTGTGACAAGCCCAATAATCACTGGAAGCAGACGCTGCAACAAATTTCACATTTGATTTTGGCAATTTTGGAAATACCAGCACATATTGGCCAGCATAGGTAAAAGTAGAAGTGTGAAACTTCCATTGGGTTTTGGGTTTCTTTTTTATGTAAAGATGTTACATAGGCAGGAAAAATGGGTTTGTCACATGTGGAACAGGCTTCCTGCAGCAGATGGGTCCCACAGTTCTTAACACCTCACCAGTCTTGAAATACCATGACTAACCTGGTCTCCCAGGTTCTAGTACAACACTTTAACCACTACACTACTCAGGCTTTCATAAAGAAAAATAAATCACCAAATGGCATCCACTTGAGAGTTCTTAAATAACTCAAATGTGAATTTGCTGATATTCTAATAAAATTAGGTAGGTTGTCCCAAAGATCTAGACTCTAAACCGGAGGACTGTAAAGTGGCTTATGTAAATACCATTTCTTAAAGAGAGATTTGGGGTGATCTCGGAAATTAGATACTAGTCAGCGTAACATCTGTTCCAAGAAAATTGGTGGAAAGCATTATTCAAGATAGAATTGCCAAAATAAAAAGGAGGTGTGAAGAAATGCCCAAGGATGGATTGACATTAAGATGACAAGTGCAGTTCAATATAAACAAGTATAAAGTGATGCACAATGGAGAAAAAACAAAAACCACCCCTAACTTCACATATATGCTAATGGGGTTTGAACGGGTAGCCAATCCAGTGTGTGGCAGCTGTGAAGCAAAGCCAATTCTGTGTTAGTGGTCATTAGGAAAGGGACTGAAAATAAAGCCACCACTTTAAAACAAATCTGTGGTGTGACCACATTTGGAAAACTCTACAACTCTGGTTGCTACACATCAAAAAGCAGGTTGAACAGTTGGGAAAGATCAGAAAAAGACAACCAAGATCATCAAGAGACTGGAGCAACTTCCCTCTGATGAAAGGTTGCAACATTTGAGGCTTTCTAGTTTAGTAACAGAGGACATGATCAACATATATAAAATTTTGTACGGTATGGAGGTTTTTCGGCCTCTCTCACCTAGCACGTAGCTATGAACAATGGAATTCACTACCACAATCTACAGAGATAATCACCAACTTGGATGGTTCCAAAATATCCATGGAAAATTATGGTTATCAATGGGGACTATCATGAGGGTTGTCTATAATAATAATAATAATAATAATAATAATAATAATAATAATAATAATTTATTATTTGTACCCCGCCCATATGGCCGGGTCCCCCCAGCCACTCTGGGCGGCTTCCAACAAACACTAAAATACATTAAAATATCACACATTAAAAACTTCCCTAAACAGGGCTGCCTTCAGGTGTTTTCTAAATGTCAGGTAGTTATTTATCTCTTTGACATGGGATGGGAGGGTGTTCCACAGGGCGGGCGCCACTACCGAGAAGGCCCTCTGCCTGGTTCCCTGTAGCTTTGCTTCTCGCAGTAAGGGAACCACCAGAAGGCCCTCGGTGCTAGATCTCAGTGTCCGGGCTGAATGGTGGGAGTGGAGACGCTCCTTCAGGTATACAGGACCTTGGCCGTTTAGGGCTTTAAAGGTCAGCACCAACACTTTGAATTGTGCTCGGAAACGTACTGGGAGCCAATGTAGATCTCTCAGGACCGGTGTTATGTGGTCATGGCGGCCACTCCCAGTCACCAGTCTAGCTGCCGCATTCAGTATCAGTTTCTGGTGCACATGGTTAAGGTGAGTCCTATCATATTCATGTCCTACTTGCAGATCTCCCTCTGATTGGTCACTGTGAGAATAGGTTAGATTTTGATCTGATCTAATGCAGCTTTTTCTCATGTTCTTATGTTGTAAAAATGAGATTGACATTCAAGAATGGTCAATTTTGCACTACTGTTCCAGAAAGGCCCCCAAGTGGGGGGCAGAGAAATGTGGTGATCTTCTCACTGCAAATTGCTTCCTCTCAACTGACAAATTAGGTTCCATTGCAATATGCTAATTGAGAGTCAGCTCTCAGCCAGTGCATACCTGGCTACAGAAATGGTTCCCAGGTCCGATAAATAAAACCCATTCTGGGGAATCATAGTATCTCAGTTGTAAACACATATGTGCATAAAGATAATCCCAGATTCATTCTTCAGCATGTGTAGTTAAAAGGATACCGAGCAGCTGATCCTTAGGGATTAGCTGCCAGTAACAGTACATAATACTGGGCTAGATGAACTAGTAATCTGATTCAGCCTAAGCAACTCCTTGTGTCAATATGTCTATTCACTTTTACCGGTATTCTTTGATGCTTCTATAAAAACAGAACTTTGTTGAGCCTATGGGAAATTCAAGGTGAAAATAAAATAAACCAAATAGAGGAAGTCTTATCTCACTTTCATATATATATGTCTATGAGGCAAGGATAGAGCAGTTTCATTTTCAAGTTAACGTTGTCTACTCTGTCTCCAATGTCTTTGTTCTGAGTACTACATCATGACAGCAAGTCATGAACTTGTAATAGGGGTGTGTGCTGCATCTCTTTAGGGTTTCTTTGTCCTAGAAATTGGAGGTTTGGCACTTCAGAAAATGTATTTTGAAGCATGGATACACTTTGATTCTCATACTGTTTAGGAAAGATTAGGTAGATTCATCTTTAAATGTGAACTATTTCCAATTTCTCTTCCATCCCTACTTCACATGCACAAAAAGGCATAAGAAAACTTTTAGAAAATATAGAGTCTAGTCATATTAAAAGAAAGAACATGCTGAAATGGCTAATTAGTTAAGAACTGATGAACTGGAGTGAATCTCAAAAGGTAATATGGTTCATCTACCTGAAATTGGGATATACAGATCCATTGAAGTCTGATCTGCGCCAGTTTTCTGATATAGATTTTTATTTTTAAAGAAAAGATCCATAGAAATCTACACAGCACATAATGGGTAAAAATACAGTACTTATGAAGTGGTCTGAGGCCTGTAGTGCTGTTTCCATTCCTTTTCAAAAACTTTTTTAGAGACAATCCAGCTCTCTAGAACCCCAAAAGGTTAGTGCACTCATCTCCTTGCTGCCATAAGGTATGTAAGAAATTATCCAAATCCCCTTAGAAGTTATGGGATTTGATAATGAGCTGGGAAACGTATGCGGAAAACATGGCTGGCAGTGCTCTAGCTCTCAGACCACCCCATAAAAGGATCCAGAGGACTGGGATTCAGAAGCAGACTTATTATCAGTTGTAGTTTGTGATCTGACCAGATGGAGTCAGGTGAGTCCTCTTGAGTTTGGCAGATTCCGTCCACATCCCCAAACTGAAGAAAATTCAGGGTTTGTTGACTGGAAATAGCTCCTACTGAAATGTGTAAACAGCAACAGCATTGCCAGATTTTCTATTTGCTCAAAAAAGTTGATCTGTGCACCCAGCTTTCACTGTTCCACAGACCATAGCGAATGCCTCTCATTTTAGTGCACTTCTCCACCACAGAGTAGTTAATTGAGCAAAATATTTTAAAAAATAATATTTCACTCTTCATTTTTGTAGAGAGAACATTTTTCATGGGACACCATGAGGAGCTTCTCCTAGGACCATATAAAGATACCGGTAGTACATCTCCCCATTCTTTCTAATCCTATAATGCCAAAACATTACCTACCCAAATGCTTTCCCATACAAGGTGGATACGATACTGGGTGCATGTATTTTTCCACAGTAGGTCAAAAAGAACTTGGGAAAGAGAATTCTTAGTATGCATTAAATACTTCATCTACTGCTGGTCCAATCAAATTTGTACCACACCACACCATTAACATGCATGTGTGTGTGTGTGTGTGGTGGGGAATCAGGAGATATACTTCACGTGCCCCTGACATTTCATCTAGTTTGACCCTCACAGCACCCTATCAAGCTCCAGAAATTCATTTTAAGGTCCATCTCAAAGGTGAATTGATGTTCCCATTCCCATTTGCACGCTGAACATCAATTGATGTTAAACATGAATTTGTATATTAGTGATGTTAATTGAAAATGAAGTTTCAGGGCTACTTTATTATGCTGTTCCGTCTGTCACATAAGACAGTATGATGAAAATAAAAAGCAGGAATCCTTAATTAATTATAATGATAATCAAGAATTAATAATAAATTGGGAGATAAAACATTGAAGATTTCCCTTTCATTTTCATCTTAATGAGACCAGAGAATATACAATTCAATTCGAGCTACAGTAATTTATTATAAGTTATTACATTTTTTCCTACCTTAGTACAGCCGCTAAGAGATAGGGAATGAGTCTGAACGCATTCAACTGAACCTGTCAGAGGCATCTGTTCACTTGCACTTGGATAAACCAGTAACATCATTTGCCATATATTGGCTGCTAGTACCTCTGGGCAGACACTGCATAATTGTAGCTGAACTAAGCCTGGGCCACCTCTATCCATCTTTGCACTTTGCTTTCTTCTAGTGGTGCCATTAGGTTAGGACTTTGCGGTAGAAGCTCATGGTCACACTCACAGAAATGAGCAGGGGAACCCCCAGATGCAGCTGGGCTGGTGTACTGCATTTTGAAGTAAGTGAAGTGGATTTTCTGCATCGACAGGGGGCTGGACTTTGAGGTTCCCTCCAGCTCTTACAAGTTTAAGTAAGGTAATAGCCACACAATATAATTAATGCACATCTCACACACATTTAAAGCACATGGCCTCCCCCAAAGAATTCTCAGAAATGTTTGTTAAAGGTGCTTTAAATGAGAGCCAGTGTGGTGTAGTGGTTAAGAGCAGTAGACTTGTAATCTGGTGAACTGGGTTTGCATCTCCTCTCCTCCATATGCAGCTGCTGGGTGACCTTGGGCTAGTCACACTTCTTTGAAGTCTCTCAGCCCCACTCACCTCACAGAGTGTTTGTTGTGGGGGAGGAAAGGAAAGGAGAATGTTAGCCGCTTTGAGACTCCTTCGGGTAGTGATAAAGCAGGATATCAAATCCAAACTCCTCCTCCTCCTCCTCCTCCTCCTCCTCCTCCTCCTCCTCTTCTTCTTCTTCTTCTTCTTCTTCTTCTGTGCATTCTTCTTCTGTGCATTAAATAGATGGTGTGGGCAGGACCTAATACACATTACTATAGAAAGAGAGCAAATTAAGTCCAGAGTCTCAAATGACTTCACAGGACCACTATCTCTTCCTAGTGGTTGAGGTAAATGCTTGGACGCTCACTGCCCTTTGGGTTGCTGTTTAAAGATGGTGTCTGAGAAGAATATCTGCAAGTACTCCTTCCCCTCAAGAGTTGCAGTTGGGTTCTTATGTAAGTGGCTCTAAATGCATTCATTGTGTCTCTCCAAAATACCCGCTAAATATCTTTCTCTACGGACTATATGGAATTAGCCGAAATGACCGGAAGACTTCGAGACCAGAGGGAGGAGACGGTGGAAAAAGATTGGAAAAAGCTGAAAGACTACTTTAAAAAACATTGTATGATTTAAAGACTTATGATATAAAAGTTGGATTACATAAGAGACTGCAGACCAAACAGATAATAGATGACATTAAATGATAGATGATTTAGGTTTAAGATAATGGATAAGGAAATAAGATACTGAGGAATGCAAAAGATATTTAAAGATGTTAAGAGATTACTAAGATGGTTTAAAATGAAACACAGCGGAGGGGATGGGAGGAAGCCAACCTAAAGATGATATTGAAATAAGAAAAGAAATAAGATGTGTGTAGTGTGTGAGTTTATTAATTATTATTAGGCATGATGTTAAAGGAATGATGAGATATGTTTTGTTTTTGTTTTGAAAAACCCAATAAAATATTTTTATTTTTTTAAAAAAAGATCTTTCTCTACAACATGGGCACATTGCTCACATTATTAATTTTCTACATTTACTCAATTCAGCTTTTGCTTGTATATACACAGAAAGAGTCTGGGATGCTTAAGTGCATCCACAAACTTAAAGGTGCCTGACAGAATCCAAGCATTAAATATTTTCCTGATTATTAAGAAACAAACAGATAAAAATCCCTTTATTTCATTCTCACATGAATAATAGGAAAATTAAGGAAACAATGGCAATTTAGACAGAAAATGGTTGAATTAGGACAGGGGTCAGCAAACCCTTTCAGCAGGGGGCTGGTCCACTGTCCCTCCGACCTTGTGAGGGGCCAGACTATTTTTTGGGGGGAGGGAATGAACCAATTCATATACCCCACAAAGAACCCAGAGATGCATTTTAAATAAAAGGACACATTCTACTCATGTAAAAACACGCTGATTCCTGGACTGTCCGCGGGCCAGATTTAGAAGGCGATTGGGCCAGCTCCGGCTCCCAGGCCTTAGTTTGCCTACCCATGAACTAGGAAAAGGTTTAAAAGAGAGCAGTGGTGGCATTTTTCCCCCTGGAAATCTCCCCGGTGTTGGATAATGCAGCTCAAAGTACACATCCTGTCCTTTGGTATAAATCCAGTTATTTGGACAAACAGCAGCCCTGGGATGAACCAGATATGTTGAACAAACTACATCTGCACTTGCTGAGTAGACTACATCACAATGTTCTATTGATTTTGACTGGGGCTGCAGGAAAAATGTTAGCAGTTCATTTTTAATGGTGAACCAGCAAATAGACTGGTCATAGGAAATCTCTCTACTGAGGAATTAAGTACATTGATTCATATGTCTCTCTCTCTGTGTGTGTGTGTGTAGACACACACACTCTCTTTCTTAAATTCCCTTAGTCTTTAATGCTATTTCAGGAAAAAGGAAAAAACAACGACATTTTACAAAATGTTCCTGGGAGACTATTACAAATTATATTTATTGTGTCCCACACAGAGGATGCTTCATGGTAATCCACACTCAGGGTCCTTTTTACAGGTCTGACCTTCTGCCTGTAACAGTCACTTGGCAGCCTAAGGAGCAAATGCAGCCCCCATCACAGCTGTGTTAAGCATTTCAGTTTGCTCAAGAGACCTTCCACACAACAAGCAGGTCAGTTCTTCTACATCAGGCTTCCTCAAACTTGGCCTTCCAGATGTTTTTGAGACTACAATTCCCATCATCCCTGACCACTGGTCCTGCTAGCTAGGGATCATGGGAGTTGTAGGCCAAAAACACCTGGAGGGCCGAGGTTGAGGAAGCCTGTTCTACAGACTGTTAATCTTGCTCACTCTTAAGATTGAGTAGTATGAATTAAAACTGTTTGGGGGGGGGAGGTCATAAAGTATAGATTAGATTGATGAGGATGAAAAAATACTTAGATAAATAAATTCTGATTTGACATACAAATCATTATCCTCAATTAGATTAAAAGATTTTGTTGTGATAACCGCATGAGGAAGTGAGCCCATCATCTGTAGATAATCTTACATCGTTGACAGGCAACATTTGGTCTCAGCATTGATTCAATTAAACTACGTAAACCCCATCAAAGGCATTTGATTTCAATTAGAAATACATCAGACTCATGTTTGTAACTGAGCTCCATTTATACACTTTTGGACCTATGCAGACTTGTTCAAGTTCTGTTTTTAATATATCAACCTCTTGTGACCAAACTCATGGTTCTATAATTTGTAAATGTAAAATAAATATATAATGTTCAAACTAAACCTACGTTAATTGCGTGGCTTCATCAGCAGCCACCTCAGTTTCTTTATTTAAAATTTAATCCTAAATGGGAACTAATTTTCATAAGGATTGCAGTGCACAGGGATGGGAGGTAAAATCTTCCTCAAGCCAGCCACGATCCTGGAAAAAAAAACAACTCTCAATAAGTCAATTATCATTTTTTAAAAAAAGCACACAAAAAAAGTTCCAATTTGTGCCAGTAGGAGCTTTTCTTCTTAAGGTTAACAGCAACACAGAAGGGGAGAGTAATGGTTGGTTAAGCCTGTTTTCCCTGTGTGCTATGGTCCCAATGAGAGTCACCCTAATCTGTGCCTAGGATTAAATGTTTTGAAATCTCCTGATGTGGATGCTAACTACACCATTAAAACAGCATCTACTTTGGCCCCCAAACAGAAGACTTGTCAATGGCAAAGCCACTTCTCAAATTTTGTTCTTCATGGGTATCCTCTGCCAACTAGTGGCTGTTATACTTGTATTACACTGGAATAAATATACATGAATTTAGTTTTCAAATATCTTTTGAGACAACTTTGATTTAGCCCCTCAAAGGGATGAAGATGTGAATTCAACTTTCTTATAAGAATATAGTGGTCCAGTTGAAAGTAGGAATGAGATCCTTTTACTTCTTTCATGCCGTAGTTTTGGATTCCACTCTTCAGCCAGAACTCCAAATCTTTAAAATCTGGTCCAAAATAAAATATTTTACAGTGGCATGGGGGATAAATAGGATTAGCATGCAGGCATGCAAAAGATAGACAACATTAACATATACTGTTTGGTCTTCAGTTAACTTTACCAGAGTAGCACAAAAGCCAGGCTTACCTCTCCAAATCCATCCCGACCAACTGTTGAGAAAGGGAATGGGACAGACACTCTCCAGGAAAAGATGTAGTAATAGAGACAAGAATTTGGGAAGCCTATAGGAAATGCATATGGAAGTGTCTCCTCCTGTTACCTATCCCTTTCCCATCTCAGCTGGAACGCCAGGATTTCAAGTTTCCTCCCCTAATATGTGGCATTCTTTAGACAAATGTGCAAATACCCATCAGGAAACAATGTCAACACATATTCATTTTGTCTGGTTGCAATCAACTCACAGTAATGCCAGTAACTTTTGACATCATTAATTCAGTTAACAATACAAAACATAAAAAACCAGACTGCAAAGATATTTATTTCAGCAATAGTAATGTTGACTATTTTATTAGCATCTCAACACCAAATCAAGTTAATAAAAATGTATCAGTTAAACGGGTCATTCACGAGTCACTTTCTGGCTCTCATATTGGGTCTCAAAACCTTTCATTTTAAAACTTGCGAGTGGTCTGGACTCTGCTGCAGACCTGTGACATTTTTGTTCTTTTAGTTCCTGTTCTTAAACAGGCCACCAATTTTGTTTAACTCAGTCAACATATGCAACAAATGGTCCAGCTCTACTTAAAAGGTGCAAATATTACATTTCTTGTGTCTGAATCCTGTCATGGGAAGTATGCTATGGAGTCAGCCATTTTGCCTGCCTTCTGGATTTTTTCTCTTGCATAGAGAAAAGGGCTAATCCTTAGGTAGATGGAAGCTGTCCTACTCTTAATTGGCTGATTACATGCCCCTCTTTTATAGTCTGTTTGAGGACCTCTCAGCTACCCTTTAGACTGTGACAAAAGGGTCTGGATGTGGTCTACCAGTAGTGGCTGTTTGCTCTGCAAAACAGTTGGCAGGGCACAAGTTGTCATGGAAGTTGCATTTCCTTTCTCCATAGCTGCTGTCTTTCTGAGAGAATTCACTCCTAGTGAAGTACAAAGTGTTCCTGGAGTTGCCCACATCCCATATTGTATGCACCCATTTTGAAACCCTTTGAAATGGCTCCCTCTTAACTTTTGGAAATGGCTTGAAACCGAATGATGCTTCTAACACTGCCAGCCTGTGTAGAAATGCATTTGCACACGTAACCTTCTGTTGTGCTCTTTTAATGCCATTCCCAACTGCTCCTTTTCTGTAACAACTCTCTTTTATTTGATAAGAAATTGTCTGTTGGCACCCACCTTCTTCACGAAAGAGTCTGCCTATCATTTGGCTACACGTAGGCTACTTTTCTGAAAAGGAGTTGCTTGCCCAGACAAACAAGGAGGACCAAACATTCCTTCCTCATGGCTTGTGTTCCTTTCCTTTCATTGTTTGGAACACCCTGAAAGATCTCCAAGCTGTTGAAAAATAGTCCTTGCCACTTGCATAAGCACTGGGCAGGCTGAGAAGCTTTTCTCCCATAAAAGGCACCATGGGGGTAAAAGGGTTTCAAAGGGTTAGAAACCTTTAACAGATGTCATGTACAAAAACCCTGTGTGGTAAACTCAAGAGACATGTGCTGGTAAGAGGTATGTTAATGGCAGCTGGAGTTGGTGTTAGAGATGGCAGAGTGTGCCCCCGGTCACCTCAGACTGGCTTGGTTTACTACCAAGTTATGTATTTAGAAATAACTTTATTTTCAGAGGCTCAAAACATAACCTGCACTCTCCACCAGGTTTCCATCCCCCCCAAAATCTTCCAGTATACTCTCACTTCCCAATATACCCCCTTTCCCTTTCATTCAAAGACTTACATGGAATGTGGAAGAGAGACATTCTTTCCTCTCCCCACCACCACCTGGTTCCCCAGATTACGAGTCTACCGCTCTTAACCATGGGAGATGGAGTTCTCCCAAGAGCTACTGCTGCAATTGTAGTACATAGCATGCCTGCATGGTTGGGCTCTAGGAAACTGGCTGTGGTGAGTAGTTGGTGGGTGGGGGGATATGCGAAAAAAAACCTCCTTACTTCTACTCTTGGTACACTGATTCATCTGAGCTGCTTCCCGTTTCCCCATTTTTAATGCAGGAATATTATTTCACCAGAGAAGGATTTTCACTAAGATCTGCTTCCCACGTCACACAAAAAATAGATCCACACATTTCCACCAACACGTTGATTGTATCACTGCTGTAATGCTGGGTGGGAAGACACGTCTTCCAAAAATGTTCCACAGGGACTCCACATCTGCCTTCTCACTTGGGAACTGTAGAACTTATGGGTTTTACTTTTTCCACTCGTCTGACTCTAACCAAAACAATTTGTTAGAACATCTTAATTTCTTTGTTAACCCCTTGATGTTGCAAGTTGCTTCCTGAAAGTTATCAGTACCTTGATTGTATTTTAGCTCATCATGCTCAGACATCTTTTGATTGTGCTGGCTAGTTAAACATTTATATTTGCATCCATGAGTGTTTTCATTCAACCTGAGTGGATGTTTAGTTCTATAACAGCAATAGTAAGTAAAACCATGGCCTAGGACCATTTTTAAAAATATTATACAACCAGCCCTGTCAAATCTAACTCCTCCCACCCTTGCTGCTGCTGCCACATATCCTCTTCCCAAAAGCCAGAAAGATGTCCCAAAAGCCAGAAAGAATGTAAAATGTATTCTATGGTTAATTATCTTTATTTGTTGCAGAAGGCATCCAGAAGTATGGATAAATCTTTGGGGGATGACATTTACACACTTTTGGTTGGGGGTTGGCTTGCATTTAAGTCAAGGTGGACTAGGGGTTTGCTCTCTTTTATTTGACATGGGGGGGTACCAATGGGCAGCCCCCAAGAATCCACTTGGGAATGACGCTACATTATGACATAATGTTGCTCTACCAGGACAACTCTGTTCCAAATTCCGAAGAAGAAGAGAAGAGTTTGGATTTGATATCCCGCTTTATCACTACCCGAAGGAGTCTCAAAGCAGCTCATATTCTCCTTTCCCTTCCTCCCCCACAACAAACACTCTGTGAGGTGAGTGGGGCTGAGAGACTTCAGAGAAGTGTGACTAGCCCAAGGTCACCCAGCAGCTGCATGTGGAGGAGTGGAGACGCGAACCCGGTTCCCCAGATTACGAGTCTACCGCTCTTAACCACTACACCACACTGGCTCTCTGAAGGGAAGACTTCCAGGCTGCTGAAGCCATCCAAGCTTCCAATGGAAATGACGGTAAAGCTTGTTTGTTTGTTTGTTTGAGAAGAAAACCCTCCGCCACCTCAAGAAGCCCAGCCACCACCCAAGCATTCTTCATTTTGTCTGTCACCCGAAAGCCACTGATACCCAGCTTTTTTTTTTTTTTTTTTGGGTGGGGGATTAATGGTCCCATGAATATGGAGCATGGAGATCTCTGGCTCAGCTTGAGTTAAGACCCCTTTCCATGATAGGCTGGTGTTATGGCAACTGTTGCATGGCTTCTTCCTGAACTGTTTAAGTAACATTAAAAAAACAAAAACCCATATTTGGGGAGAAGCCCATTCTGCAAACCTTTTCCCTTGACAGTGTAGGTGTATGGAAGCACCACAGTATGGGCTCGTTCCATGTGGTCCAGGACTTTTCACATTATCTGAGCAGGGTGGGATGGAATTATGCTGCAGCAGGTCACAATCCACCAATACAATGTGAACCAGGTTGATTTTGGCCACTATTCTTCACACATGGTATGCTAATGTTTACATAGGCTAAAAGTAAATATATTACTAATGATCAGTTAAAATCCAAACTGTTGTAAGTTATAAAGTTTTCTTTTTTTAGGAAAATGCAAGAGAGGGGAATGTAGAATTTTTAACCACCTTTTGACATCAGAAGCCACACTAAAAATGATTTCTGTCCAAATACAGAAAAAACCAACAATATTTTATTTATAATCTTATTTTAGTGTTTGAACTACAAATCCTGGTTCTAGAATTGTTTAAAAGATCATGGGTTTTATAGATGCTCACATGAAAATTAATTTCTTGGATTGTTTTTGTTTTTGTTTTCTTCTTCCACAGAATGGTCCCTTCAGGAAATACAGAACAGGTCATTATGTGAAAAATAAAAATAAAAATAAAATATTTTGTTATTTTTGCTGTTGTTGTTCCTTGATTGTTCTTATGAATCTACCACTAACATCCATTTCCCTGTTGAACCATTTCAAAAAGGGCATGAGAAGAAAATGAAATGAAGAAAGACAAAATAGACCGAATCTCACCACTAGAATTCACCATAAAAATTCCCAAAGCGTTAACAGAATTCTTACAAAAATCCCTAGACCAGTTTTTTTTTAATCTTTTTTTTTAGAGAATCAAGTTGTTCTATGAAAAATATGGCAAATGGGCTTGGGAAGGGGGGAGAAGAAAGGGGAGGGAAAGAAGTAGGGTAAATAAGTGCAGCAAAAAGAGGTTCTGAGGAATACACATAATTTTGTCTGCTTTCTCTCACAATAGAATTTTTAATAAATAAATTTCTTTTTTTTTTGTAAAGACACTTTTTTTTTGAAACAGTAGATTTAGCCCAGTCATTTGTGTCATTTTTTTTTAATAAACTGTCTTGTGTTTTAAATCTGTAAATGTTTTAGATCTGAGTCTCTTGCACATTGTCTTTCGAGTTCATTCGGATCAATAATGGTTCATGCACTGAACTGTGTATTGAATTTATTGTGTTAACTGTTGTTGTGTGGTTGAAAGGAGACTTATAAGAGTTATAGTGATTTAGGTGCTCATGCTCTATTGCTGGCATGGGCAAATGACTTTCTATAGGTGTGTCACCTGTAAGCTCATCATCCACATTAATGATCTCTACAGTTCGTGTTGGAGCATGGTGGTTTTGCCGGTGATGTTGCTTTCTCATTTTGTAGAAAATGACCAACATCACCGCTGCCATAAGAGTGATTGCCACAAAACAACCAATTATGATTTTGGTAGTCTTCATAACCTCATCTATTCCTGGAATCCCATTGCTCAAATCTGTCACAGCGATGGTGAATGTTTTTTCCGTTGACCTTGTGCTCTGTGGTGTGAGAGAGGTTGTCACATTGGTGGTGTCCCATTCAATGACCGGTGTGGGCCAAACCTGCTCTGTTGTCCGCGCCTCATCCTGAGAAGGTTCCACAGTTTCTACTGTGATGGTTGAAAAATAAGTAATACACTCCTGTGCAGTTACATTGAGTGTTGCAGAAGCTGTGGTATTCCCAACAGAGTTACTCACCAAGCATGTATACAAGCCCGTGTCTTGCGCAGTCACCCTCGTAAAATTTAACGTGCCATCGCTGAGCACAGAAATCCGAACCCTATAAGCCCCATGTGTTATAACAGACCCATTTGGAGTAATCCAAGATATAGAGGTCAAGGATGTTGATGCTCGGCATTTCAGCTCTGCAGCCATGCCTTCGGTGACGTTGAGGTCTGTTGGTGGCTCCACAATCACAGGAGCGTAGCACGTGAAGTAATTCAGGTCCAGCTCACCAATGTACCTCCCTTTCAAACTAGGAGGGGTGTTGCAACGGGCACAGCATGCAGTGTTGGAGGGCGCTTTGTCTTTAATCCACCAGCTGAGCCACAGGATGTCACAGTTGCAGTTCCAAGGGTTGTGATGTAGGTGGATCCTTTCTAGACGGAGAGGTGTAAAGAGGTCGTGAGGCAGTAGTGTTAGATTGTTGTGGGCCAAGTTGATCTCCACTAGCGACTGAAGGTTATCAAAGGCATTCCTTTCAATCACTTGAATCTGGGATTGGATCAGCCACAATTTCTGAAGGTGCATTAATCCTTGAAAGGACCCAGGCTTGATAGCAGTTAAGTGATTCCCAGAAAGATCTAGCTCATCCAGTTTTACAAGTGGCGTGAGGTTAGGGATCTCCCGAAGGTTACACATAGCAAGGTTCAAATACCTCAAATTGGACAGACCTTCAAAGGCACCTTCTGAGATATACGAAAGCCTTTTCAATTCCCCCAAGTCCAACCTTCGCAGGGAAGGGATTCTATTAAAAGCATAAGAAGGAATACTCTCAATGGGGTTGTTTCGCAACCAAAGCTCCTTCAGTTTTGACAAGTACACAAAAGCCCCATTCGGGATGGTGCTAAGACGATTGTCAAAAAGTTCCAAAGTATTGAGATTAGCCAGACCATTGAAGGCCCCTATTTCAATTGTTCTAATGTGATTTCTGCTCAGCTGCAATACTTCTAGATGCCTCAGGTGTTTGAAGCTATTCACCTTAATGATTTGGATCTGGTTCTCATGGAGATTCAATAACCGTGTGTTTGTGGAGATGGCGTCAGGGACCTCTCTCAGATTCTTCCTCACACAAATTACTTTGCTAAACTGATTGCTGCAGGAACAGACAGACGGGCAAGTCTGAGCTCTGACCAAACCAGCCACCACAAGAAGTTGAAGAGCCAGTAGCACCACAAGCAAGGGGTCAAATAGGGCCCTGTTAAACCTAGGACCTATCATTATCTGCTGTGGATGTAAGGTCATCTTGTTCAACATTCATAATTTATTTGGTGTTGGTCCTTCAGGAGTTCCAATAGTCTGAAAGAAACAAATAAAGAAGGATCATATTAGCTCCAATTGTTAATTTGCACTACAATTCCCTCAACTTTATATATTTTTAAAATGGTAATTTTATGAAATACTTGATACACATAATTTCCCATTCACCTGCCTACAAATTTCTGGGGAATGCATCTTAATATACTAATAGAGGCTTAAAATTACTACTTGATCCTTTGACCTCTCTGTTGAACTATCCAGTCTAGTCACCAAAAGAAAATAACACATAAAATTGAACACAATTCTAACTGAAATATAAGATCATTTCTGGTGATGCCAATTCTTCCTCCCTTTTGCAGCGCTCTGCACCCCTTCCCACACTGTTCTGAAGGGCCATTCAATCTTCTGGGACAGATTTGAGGGGGCCACAAAGAGGGGAGAGGGAGAATTGGCAAGACCTGCCTTCATCCCCATTCTGCTGATGGAAGCCTCTGCTGTTTCTGGCAGCAAAGGGACACGATTGAATACAATACTGGAAATCATTAAAAAATTCTGCAAATGAATAATAATAATATGAAAATGCAACACTATCGTTGTTGTGATATATGCTTTTTTGTTTTTGTTTATCAAGAAGAACTTCCATGAAACCATGCATAGAATGGAACTGGAATTTCATAGCCCATGTTTGTTTTTCAGTTGATACAGAAATTCTAACAATTAAGATGGGGACCCAACATGTCAGGGAATAAGTTCAGAACAAGAACCAAGAACGGTACATTTTGAAACTTCATTGCTGCTTAGAAACATGGAAAGAAGTCGAGACAATTGTTTGAATGCAAAACCAAAAATGGTGGCCAATGTAGCTTGCCTCTAGTTTACCAAGAGCAGTGATTAAACGGCAAGCATGAGTATAGGATTGACATGTGTGTAGGGTCTATACGACACAGTCAAATCTGCAGACTCCTGTTGCCTTTGCTTCTTGTGCTATTTCCCCTAAAGGATAGTCGCCATAGTGTACACAACATAGAACTGAGGAATGGTGCAAGTAAAGCTTTTACTACTTGAATAGAAATGCTCACCAAATGCTTATTGTTTGCTTCTTTCAGGAAAGCAGATAAAAAGGAGTTTCTGTGAACTGCTGAGCTGGGCATCAGCTCTCTCCCACCATTAAGCAGACTCATCTGATTTCCTGATACACTCTCCACTATCCTCATATTTGGCCATAGCAGCAGAGAAAGTCTCATTAGTAAATGTGTGCTGAACACAGGAATAAAGAATGGCTATTTAAACGACAGGAAAAAAATATATCTCCCATAGCTGCAGGGTTAGCAATTTCAGTGTTACCTCCAAAAATGTTTCTTTCGGATCTTAGTGTAAGTGAAAAAAGACCTTTCGACTCCGCAAATGATCATTACTATTCAAAGTCTCTCAGTGCTGATTCATTTGTGGTAGCTTCTAAAAAACCCAGCCCTGGCTTCATTTTCAATCTGCTACTCACTGCAAGGTCCCTGTGCTGTAGAGATTAATGAAATTTCCTATAAATCAGCCAAAAGTGAAGTCTTATAAATTACAGCAAGCACCAAGCACATTTATAACCCAAAGCACACAGATGCATAATACATGCATTTAGTTGAACAAAAATACTATCAGCCAAAGGTTTTCTATTTTAAGCTTCAAATTGTTTCATTTTGTAGTAAGGAGGTGGAGGTGGAAATGGTATACTTTGAAAAACAGGGTGAAAATATATTATTATTCACATAGTAGTCTATTTAGTAAAAGGTGATTTTTATAATCAGATAATATATATTTATGAATTTACTTATGCATGTTTGACACTAGCTTCTTGCAGTAACAGAAAACTATTAAAGCTTTTGTGCAGCACTGTGAAGACTGTGTTCCATACGTTTCCTTAGAGACTAGAGGTTAAAAGCACCGGGTTAGAATGAAAAAACAGAAAGCAGCACAAAAGAGCAAGAGAAAAGAGCAGAAAGAAGGAACCTCAGCCGGTGCTAGGACACTTTATTGAAATGAATCTGGTGTGTTTTGCCATTTCTGACATTGCAGTCCTACACATGTTTACAATGAGCTGGTTTGCAGAGCCAAACTATGGCTTTGTACAAATGGAGGAGTGTGCAGGCTTCCAGAGAGGAGAGAATGGATTGCAAATTGTTTTTGTTCAATGTGTTCTTTGCTTTCTCCTCCTCTGCCTCTGCTGCTGTGAGTTAAGTCTTAATTTGGTTCAGTGTGTTGCCCAAACCCAGGCTTATGGTTTATATTGCTTCAGCAAACCAAGGTTTGCCCCTGGGTTTACCACTCATGGTTTGTTCTGAGCAAGACAAAGCTTAATCCACAACAGTACAGCAGCAGCAGTTGCTATCTCCTCTGCAGGAAGCCTCAGGTGTGTGTGTTCACACCAAGCCATGGTTTGGCTTAGTGTTACATGGGAACCAGCTCTCAGTGTCCACTAGAGCTTACTCCCAGGCAGAGGTGGTTTAGGGGAGCACGACCGACCCAGATGCAGAGCCTTGGGGGTGACACAGGGCATCCCACAACTATGAGGTAGAGTGGAAGGCGAGAGGCGGGGGGGGGGGTTAGCCACTGAAATTTGAGTCCCCCACTCGACACTGTCCCAGGAGTATTGTAAATGTGTTCTGGTATGTGTGTTCAGAAACACTCTCTTAGTGTCTGCTGATGTACCCCCTGTTTATTATTTTGTTTTAAAGCACAGGTTTAATCACCAATAATCTTAGTTCAATTTGTTTTCACCCAACTGTATTTTTAATACAGGGGAACAGAGGGCGGGCGGGTGTGGGGGGACTCCCTGATCCTAAATGGGGTAACTGTGCCCCTGAAGGAGCAGGTGCGCCCCCTGGGAGTCATTTTGGACTCACAGCTGTCCATGGAGGTGCAGGTCAATTTGTGTCCGGGGAAGCTGTCTACCAGCTGGAATGCAGGCTGAGACCCTAAATGCCTGCAGAGAAGTATGAATTTTGAAGGATGGCTGTGTTTCAGTCCTCATAATATTTCAGAAAGTGCAAATTAGGTAGATTGGCATTTAAATGTGTTTTGAATTAATCTTTCCTTCCATCCCTACTACAAAGTAGTGGCCAAGCTCCAAATAAGAGTGCCTCTCTGAGCAAAACTGAGATAAGTGAACTACAGGTATTTCTCAATTTGCAACACTTGAACTGAGATAAAGGTTGTGCTTGCTAAACCCCAGAAACCATCTGGATGGCCATACTTATCTAGTCCAACCCCCTGCAATGCAGAAATCCCAGCTAAAGCATCCATGACAAATGACCATCTGCTTAAAAACCTCCAAGGAAGGAGAGTCCAGAACCTCCTGAGGTAGACCAGAACACTGAAAATTATCAAGTGTCTCTGTGCAAAGTTCCAGTTAAGTGTCTCTGTGCAAAGTGTTTTTGTTCAATGTGTTCTTTGCTTTGATGTCACCATTAACATCTACATACTCAACACCAATTTTCATGACTGCAGTAGCATCCCCCCCCCCGGCAAGGTTGCTGAAATCATGATAACTGTTCTGGGCCCATAGTCATGGATGCAGGGGCACACATACATGGTGTGTTGTTGTGTCCCTAGGAAAAGAAGGGAGTGTTGTTTTCTTAGGCATGGAGGTAGAGATTTATGAGGGCTTCTGCTTGCAGAATGGGTTAGTTGCATCTGGACCCATGAGTTTCAAGTAGTTAGCATGTTGTAAACTAAATACTTATCAGGCATTCACTTTTGTAACTACCAAAAATGCTTATTTATCTAAAACTACCGTATAGTAAGCGAGGAATGCAGAATGGTGAGGACCTTCACTGAAGAAGCCATAGCACTGTTTATTCCAGTTATAAGAATATTTATAACAGAAGATATAACAACACTTTCAAGATGGTGGACATAAAATGGGGAAATGTATATGTATTTAGGTTGTGCTAAGGTCTACTAACTTATACACTTCCCTAAAGGGAAATGAGAACGCAAGTATAATCATCAGACAGAGTTGTGTCAAATGAGTTCTAGAAGTTTAGGTTTTAACACTGTTTTATGATCTGCATTTTATTCTATTTCTGTACAACACTTGGGCATTCTCTTAATGTAGAGTCATTTATAAATTCAAAACTAAACTAAACCAAACTAAAATAAATATTCTCCCCTCCCAGCATTTTGGAGTTTGAGTGTACACCTTTAACAGAACATGTTAAATGGAAAAGTTATTTGCTAACTGAATACTATTTAGGGCTTATCCACACTTCTTCTTGTCCTGTTGCTTCCCTCGGAGGAAATCTGCTCTTTAGTACTCAGCCAGAGTAGATGGCAATCAGGTTTACCATGGACTGCCGTTTGTTCTGATTTAAAGCTAAAGAGTGTGTTTTCCCTGGGAAATGAGCAAGGCAAGGGGAAAACAGCTCATACCCATGTCTAGAAAGCGTGGGTCAAGTGGAACAACACTGCTTGGACTTATGCTTTCTAGGTAGGGAACAAGCCCTTAGAGTTTGACCTCTGATAAATTATCTATCATTCCAACTCATAACAATCTAGCCAAGTTACTTTAAATCAAGAGTTTCTAACTTGAAATTTCTACTGACCACTTTAAGATACAAATCAGTGGTTTAATGACACAAGGTTTTCTAATGGATTGTTAATCCTTGAGCTATCTAAGCCTCACTTCAGTAACTCCTGAAGGGAAATTGATCTTCTGAAGGCTTTCTGCTGTTTTTGAGTTTCCTTATTCTCAAGGACTACATCATAAGGAACAAACAAGAGGGAAATAAAGGAAGACCAGACAGCTAATCAAAGAAAAATCCAAAGTAACTCAGGAAACAGAAACCTCGTAAATATTCAGACCACCGAGTTTATAAACCATGTGTGCTCACTGAAGAGAATACATCAAAATCACATCAGTAATGATTAAATAGCAACACCTCTGTAATTAAAGGGAGCTTCAGATGCAGATTTGCTTTGTAAACAATTATCAACATATTACTAACATACCTGCAGGTTCGTTTGAATCTGAGAAAAATAAAAATAGCATAAAAAATAGCATAAGCAAATAGGTATGCTATCTCATCTACCTCTCTATCTCTCTATCCAAGGACTGTATTCTGAAAAAAGTAAATGATGAAAGTGTATGTATCCATCTATCTATTATCTACCATATCTCACTGAATCAGCCCTCAAAAGTACTATCAAGGTACCTCACACAAGCATTAAATTAAGTACATATAAACAAAAGCAATATCTAATTCTGAATTTGTTTATGGTTTTACTCATTAAACCAATATTCAGAAAGGTTTAAACACATACACACGAGGTAGCACATAAACACAGCCATCCAACTCCACAAATAGTTAGTGTTGCTGGAGAGCACTATTCTGTCACCATTTGTGAGTCCCATCATGAACACCTTGGCTCAAGATGCTGTTTTTTTTCTGAAAGGTTGGCTGGCAAGGATTTAGCAAACCAGGACAATGTGAACTGGAAAGTTTCCTGCCAAACCCTCTATTAAAATGGACAGTAGCGTGGAACTTCCTAAAATCGTTTGTGCTCAATCTTACTCCAGTTCCTAATTTAATCAAAGCCTTTTGACTGGCAATGGAGAATGCTGCTATTTTGGATGCCCTTTACAAAAAGTTCTTTAAAGTCCAACTAAAGCATAGAACCAGTCTTCTGTTAAGCAAGAACAAAAGACTTTAGTCATCCAGGGCTATAACTGGTTTTTGATCTATGAACTCAACTAGTTTCTCAGTGTAATCTCTCCTTCTGGTAAAGCCCTGGCATGGTTGAGGAAATCAACAATGGATCTGGATTTATCAAAATACACGCAGCACTAAGGATCTTGCTGTCCTCACCTATGTTCTGACAAAGCATAAGGAAATAAAGTTAAAGCTCTCCAGCATTTCAGTTCACACTGCAGCACCCCCCTCCCTTCCCTTTCTCAGCATCCAAGAGTGGCAACCCTTTCTCAGCATCTGTGAGTGGCAATCCTGAAACCCCTCCCACCTTCAAAGTCAATTAGTAATTGGCCATTTTGTTTCCTTTCACAGTAGAACTTCATTTCTGTAATAGCTGTAATTTTTGTCACTGCCGCCTCCCTTAGTACCTTATGAGGGCACTCTGTGATTTTGATTAAATGGTCCAAAGTAATTCACACAGTGTTCCTTTGTACTTGGAAAGAGTGCTCCTTTGAGGGCCAGCAATTCTAGACTGACAACAGCCTATCTTCTGGCAGAACAGACCTAGGGTCGCAGTGGGAAACAGTTCTAGCACATTTGAACCAAATTCCTCCAAGTCATTAATGCTCCAGGAATTAGTCCCTTCCTTTTGTTCTTTTGCTTCTAGGCTGGTAAGAAAGCATCCTGCAGGGCACTGATTTGGCCGAGGCTCTCAAATAGTAAAGGTTTTCAGAAATGACTGGGTATTTTTGTTCACTTATGCCTTTCCTTTTCTACAAGCAGCTCAAAACAGCAGCATATATGGTTCCCCCTTTTTATTTTAACAAATTCTTATGAGGCAGGATAGTCAGATATAGTGACTGGCCCAGTGGGCTTCATTGCTGAATGGATGCTTGAGTTTTGGACTTTCCAGCCCTAATATGACATTCTACTCAACACAATACTTGACAAATAGCTTGTTCATCTAGGAGTGCAGTTTAAAATGACCCCTTTGTGTTGGCTCTTCATGTGCAGCCAGTCTTGAATATTTAAGGAGTTGTGAAAGTTATCTGAATTTGATTTCTAACTAAGATACTTAAGTAACAGAGGCGGGTCAAAAGGGTTGTTTTAAGAGTGTGCTGTTGAGAAACCAATGCTGAGCTAAAAATATATGTACAACATAACTTCAGCGAAACCCCCAAAGCTTTGAACTCAGGAGTCTAAAGTTCATTTTCTGCACTCAGATGATGAGAAACCTTCATAGCAGGAGAGGGAAACATTTCAGGCAGAGGGCAGCAATACCCCCCTGGCAAGTCGTCTGGGGCCACATCCCAAAAGTGGGCAGGGCTACACACACACACACGCATACACGTGTACACACACACACACACACACACACACACACACCCCATCCCACAGAGAAAGTGTCCACGGACATGTAAAAGGTCCTATCACTGCCAAGTAACTCCATCAGTGTCCATGCATTTGCACTATTTATTTTTATCATCATCTTCATTTTCATATCTGACATTCACTGTGAGGTTCCAAGGCTGCTTACAATGCTATAAAAATACAATATTAAGGCCAGCTAAAACAATTTACAGAAGAATAGGGTCGGTCCTAAATATGTATCTGGTGTCAAAGGTCTGAACAACTACCGGTAGGTGCTTTTTCAGCATTTTCTGAACAAAGGGATCATTCACACATGTTCTACATTTACTCAAAAATCAAAAGCAAGTCTCAATGTGCTCAATGGTTAGCTTGTAATAAGTTATCAGTCTGAAAATGCACACAGTTAGCTCCACACTAGCCCTATTTCATTGAATTAAACCTACTCCCAGGGAAGCATATGCAAGCGGACTGGAGTCTGTCATGTGTGCCCGGTTGCGTGTGGAGTCTTGCAGAACATACACGAGGCCAGTTCTCAACTCACAGGAGAAGACTCTCTCTCCGGGTTGCAGGTTAAAGCTGTCAAAGCCACAATACCAGTGAATACCAGTGGCTGGAAACCACAGGAAGGGAGAGCACTGTTGCACTCCAGTCCTGCTTACAGGCGTATGATTAGCCATTGTGAGCACAGGGTGTTGGACTGGATGGGTCACTGAGCTGATCCAGCAGGGCTGTTGCTGCTGCAACTGGGATGAGGCTGAGCAAGTGAGCAAAGCCAGAAAGCACAATAAATGTGTGGGTAGCAGGAAAGAAGGGGGCCATCTGTGCGTTCTCCCAATAAATCAGATTCTGCCTTGGCTGGGGAGCTGCATTTCTCCTGCTGCTGCTTGAACATCCTTCCAGGCAGTCTCTAATTGCATACTCCTATGAGGGGAAATCTGCATATCTCCATTCTTTTAAGCCATTATTTATCCTGCATTCTCACTTGACATTTGAATACTACTCTTACTACCAATTTAGCAACTCTAGAACCAGTCCCTGTATAGAGTGTATGCCTCTATACAGGTATACCTTCTCTTTGCCCACTTCTTCAAGTCTCTTTCACTCAGTGTGAGCCACCTTTCCCAGGGTAGCCCCAGATAGTCCTCCCCAATCACTGTTTATGCTGACTCCATAGCAGAGCAGAGTTTCCCCCACAGTTTGAGCAACAATAGTCTCATAAGGAGGGGGAATGTGAGTGGAGCACAGGAATACTTCCAAAAGTATCCGTTGTTGTTGTTGTTGTTGTTGTTGTTGTTGTTGTTGTTGTTGTTATAAATTATTACCTGCCCTTCGCTCTAAGGCCCCAGGGTTTGTTTAAAAATGAACACTTAAGAATCGTATCTAAAAAAAAAATCACAAAAACTAGGGTGAGTGCTAGGTCAGGGTAGAGAGGTGTCTCTTCAGCATTTGCTAAAAATTGTATAATGAAGATAGTAGTAGTAGTAGTAGTAGTAGTAGTAGAAGAAGAAGAAGAGTTTGGATTTGATATCCCGCTTTATCACTACCCAAAGGAGTCTCAAAGCGGCTAACAATCTCCTTTCCCTTCCTCCCCCACAACAAACACTCTGTGAGGTGAGTGGGGCTGAGAGACTTCAGAGAAGTGTGACTAGCCCAAGGTCACCCAGCAGCTGCATGTGGAGGAGCGGAGATGCGAACCCGGTTCCCCAGATTACGAGTCTACCGCTCTTAATCACTACACCACACTGGCTCTCCACCAGACACACCTCTGTAGGGAGGGAGTTCCACAACTTAGAGGCTGCCACAGAGAATACCCTCTCCCAGGTCACCTGTCTCCTCCTGAGCCTCTGAGGAAGTGGAACTACCATAAGGGCCCTCTTTGCCCATCTTAGCACCTGTGAGAGGATCTGTGGCAAAGGAGGCCATTTTTCACATATTTGGTGTGTGAGTCATTTGGGGTTTAAAATATTAATGTGAGCGCCATGAACTGGGCCTGGAAACATACCGGCAACAAAGTAGAGAAGAATACCTGACTGGGGCCTTACTGTGTGAGAACACTTCTGAGCCCTGAGGCGCTTCCTAGAGAGGATGGTAGCACACAGTGGGCAGACCAGAGCATGGATGGGAGCAACATTTGTCTGATGAAAACAGGGATGTCCATTTCCATTGTATTTATACCCCACACACCTTATTGGCCCAGCAATCTGGGCAGCTGCCAACATATATTAAAAACATAATAAATCATTAAACATTTTTAAAAAAAACACCTTCCTTATACAGAATTACCTTTAGATGGCTCAGGTGTTGGATAACTCCATACCCTCCAACATTTCTCCAATGAAAATAGGGCCATCCAAAGGAAAAAACGAGACATTCCAAGATCAAATCAGAAACCAGGATGGCTTCTCTAAATCAGGGACGTCCCTGGAAAATAGGGACACTTGGAGGGTTTGCAACTGTACAACTGAGTAACAAACAATTCTCTAGTAAACTGCAACCCATTCGTTATCAGTAAACAGCAAGTTGGGAGCAACACTAAGCAGGAGGACAAAAGTTTTGCATGTTTAACTGATAGGCACTGCTGGATGGAAGCAACTCTCATGCCAGTGCTTCCCTGCTTTACAGTCTTGGGAGGCTGATAGGGCTGCATGTGTGTGGCAATAATGTCATGAAAATAATAAAAGGGGAGGATATTTTTAGGGTTCAATCTTATAAACCAGGATGGCTAACCTGTGGCCCTCCCTGCCTACTGGCTTTGCTAGTTAGGGCCAAATGGGAGTTGATATCCCAACCACATTTGGAGAGCTCCTGCTATACACACATATTTGGGGAACTGGATGGAATTTGCTTCCAAGTATACATGCATAGGTTTACTCTATGAGAAAACTCTACAGTACTTGCTAAGTGCATTTTGGAATTTACACAAGGATCACCCAGCAAAGAATGAATGGATGGATAAAGTTAAGTCACCCAGGTTATGAAAATTCTGGTACATACTAGAGTGAACTGACATAGCAAAATACTTGAGATCTGAAGCAGTCACCATTCCATTCTATTACATAATGTCGCATTATCGAAGCACCCAGCCTGGAAACTCATCGTAGGGCACATATACTTGGGGTGGCGACCCTATATTGCATGAAAGGCCATGGATGGGAATGCTTAAAAACCTGCTGTCCAGCAAACAGTGACTATACTTCTTGTCCTTGGTAACTATGGAAACGTTCTGAATGTAAGATTGGAACATAGACATTTTGTGGTCTACAGTTTACAAGCTGTTTATGTAATTATGAATGAGCATTCGACTGTTAGGAGGAATAAAATTATTATACTGCTATGGCATTTTGGAGACAAAAAATAGGTATGGAGAAGCAAGAAGTTAATTTTTTGGAAAATTACTTGTTTATTGACGTTTTATGTAACAGCGACACATTGTTGTTGGCTTTTATATTGGGATTTGGGGATTTTCTTTCTGTAGGAGGGACTTGTAAATCCAAAATTAGCAATATGACATTTTGAAATAATGTCTCTCAGCAGCTTCACGGCAATTATGTCCTTTCTATGCCCAGTGAACAAAACCAAGGTCAGAGTGTATTTTCAATTAAACTCCGGGTGTTACGAAGTACAGCACAGCCAGAATTTCAAGCACATTATTACCAGATCTATCACTGCTGAGCAATGAATAGGTCACAGGCACTCCTGCGTACAATATTTGTATCTGTTTCAATATTGCAACAGGGAAAACAGCTCAAGTTGATTTTAGAGGTGGCAAGTGACATAAAATTAAGAAAGCTGTGTGATGACTCAGGGGGGAAACTAGCAGCACTCAACATGGATTTTGTGAGTTAGAAGTTGAAGAGCCATGGACACGGTCTTAAGGAGTTGCACAAGAAACAGTATTAGCCACTGAAGTCAATAAGAAGCTTGGCTGTACAAAGGTTGAATGCAAAAACTGGAGCTCAGCTATTGTTTGCCATTTCTCAAGTGAAGTGGATAAGTTACAGCAACATGGAAGCTAAATTCAGTCCTGAGGACCTAACCAAATGCTATACAAATGGCATGGTTATCAATTACATTGTGGCTTTTAAGTTAAATACCAGGCTTGGGGAAGGGGGAAATGACCCATGAGAGGTTTGCTAAGGCTTCCCTCCCTAGCCACAATATTGACGAAAATCTGTCCCCTGTGGCAATTTACATTAGGAGAAAAGTTTCCATTAGCAGCAATGGGGATTTTTTTTCCTAATACAAATTGCTTCGGGGGAATTTTCACTGAGAATGTGACTGGGAAGGGAAAATGTAAAACTCTCCTAGCCTGAGGACAATTGTACTCCTGAGGACAATCCTGCCCCTGTGTCTGGTATTTGATGTTTTGAGCAACACAACATGATTGCTAATCACATCATTCACATCAAGTGCAGTTACTAGGCCTTGACTCTCAGGACAGAGACAATCAGAAAATTTTCACTGGAGCCAACTGTTTGCTGGAGCAGCAAATTCTGATATGACAAAAATGAGCAGAAGCTTTAAATCATTAAAAAGCAGATGAGCACGTTTACTAGATTGATTCAACTGCAGAGCTAAATAGGAATGCAAGGCTAAAGGATGAGAGGAATCTACTAAGATTGTGGACCTGGGCAGGTAGTAGCAAGAGAAGAACCAAATAAAAAACAAGGGCATTTGAGCAATCTCAAATTACCCCATTATGCTTCCCTCTTACAAGAAAGGGGAAAACAAAGGGCTGCATCCAACAAAGCCTACTTGCAGAATGACATCCAGTTGAGAAATGAAACTCCTGTCATCTTCTCCCTGTGGTCTCCAAGCATCCACCCCATCTGTTCTGGAGGGTTGAGGAAAAGCCCAGAACGGAATTGGAAGGTCCATAGATGGAGAGTGTGGTGTTTACACACCTTCCCATTAATCGCGTGTTAACTTCATATTTTCCTCACCACAAAAAGTCCGATTTATTTATTTTTGTTGTTGTTTAAAAAAGTTATTTAATGGTCCGAACCTAATTTTCTAGTGTTTATTTATTTAATAAAATGTATACACCACTTGAATGCAAAAAGTCACCAATTTTTATATAAAAGTAAAATCAAGAAAGATTCACAATCCTACTTTAAACCATACAAAAGTTAAAATACTAAAACAGATTAAAATTGCCTCAACTTTCTAAGCATCTGGGTAGGCTTGCCTAAACAAGAATGGTTTCAGCAGGCACCAAAAAGACTATACAGTGAAGGCACCTGTTTGATCTCAATAGGCAGGGAGTTCCAATGTGTAGGTGTTGCCATACTAAGCAACCAAGTTCTTACAAATGCAGAACAGGTATCACGTGGCACCTGTAGTAAGCCAGTTCCACTGACTGCAGCAATTGAGTGGGGATATGTGAGGTAAGCTAATCTCATGGGTAAACTGGTTGGACATTGGTAAGGGTTTTATATACTAAAAGTAACACCTTGAACTTGGCCCAGTAACAAATTGGCAACCAGTGCAGATCTCTGAGCACAGATGTTATATGCTGACAGGCATATTGCGCTGTAGCATTCTGCACTACCTGCAGCTTCCAGATCAAGCATGAGGGAAGACCCACAGAGAGCATTACATTGCAGTAATCCAGTCTTGAAGTAGCCAATGCATGAACTACTGTGGCAAGGCCTTTTGGGTCCAGGAATGGCCATAGTTGTAGAATCTGAGGCAACTGGTAAAAGGCACTTCCAGCACCTCTAACCTGAGCTTCCAGTGACACAGTCGGATCCAGAATCACCCCCAAACATGAATCTCTTCTGCCAGTTACTGACAGCCTGGAGATGACCATGGTTCTTTATCACGAAACAGAACTTGGACCAGACAGCCCTTCAAGCCAAGGACGCCTTCAATTCTAAGGCACATAGCTTCTCCAAATAATCCCAGGAACTGTAGTATACCCATCAGAGAGCTACAGCTCCCAGCACTCCTAACAAACTGCAGCTCCTGGGATTCTTTCAAAGTTACATGATTAAATATGCTTTAAATGAATGATGTAAACACAGCCTAAGTAGGACACATGACCCTCTTTCCTTGAATGATGTAAAAAAATTGAAAAACATAAAAACAACAGAATTGTGGGTCTTGCGTGTTTCCATTTTAAATTATTTTATCATTCATGTGACTAAAATCAACTTAAAAACTTAATATTCTTAATATATATTCTGCAGCATAGATTGTATGGCAGCAACACCAGTGAAGTCTATCATTTGGGCTTCAATATGTGCTCATTTTTAGAGATATAATCAATCATATCTAAATATAATCATGGGGGGGGTTGAAGTGTCCTATTGTCTCTCAAATCCAGTGATTAGACAAATAAAGAAAAGTTATTGAACAATGGTCTCTGTTATAGTTAACAATTATGGAAAGAACTGGTGCTATAAAAACATTAGCTCTGCCAAAATTAAAACCACTTCTTTCAAACACTTGCCATAACAATTGATTCAGAAGATTTGGCACAATGGCAAAAAAGTCACAAAGTTCATTTATCAAGGGACAAGACCAACACTTGCAAAGAACCTGAGGCAAAAGCAATTAGATCAATGGGGATGAGGAGAGCTAAGTGTCCATAAATATTATGAAGCAAATAAATTAAGAATCATGGCGTCATAATTAAGAGGCAGCTTTAGAGAAGCTGCGTGTAGGCATGGAAACAATGGGGACACATTTACAATTAACTGAAATGAATTCCAATAGGGACAAATGTAAGGTTCTGCACTCAGGCAGAAAGAACCAGATGCACAAACATAAGATGGGGGACACCTGGCTAACTAGCAGTACATGTGAAAAGGATCTAGGGGTCTTGGTGGACCACAAGCTTAACACGAGTCAACAGTGTGATGCAGCAGCAAAAAAAGAGAGCAAATGGTGTTTTAGAAGTATATCAACAGAAGTATAGTGTCAAGATCAAGGGAAGTGATAGTACCACTCTAGTCTGCCTTGGTCAGACCACACCTGATGTACTATGTCCAGTTTTGGGCACCACAATTTAAGAAGGATATTGGCAAGCTGGAATGTGTGTAGAGAAGGGCAACAAAGATGATCAAGGGATTGGAAACCAAGCCTTATGAGGAATGGTTGAAGCAGCTGGGTATGCTTAGCCTGGAAAAGAGGAGACTGAGAAGAGAAATGATAGCCATCTTCAAATATCTAAAGGGCTGTCACATGGAAGATGGAGCAAACTTGTTTTCTCTGGCTCTGGAGGGTAGGACTTGAACCAATGGGTTCAAGTTACAAGAAAGGAGATTCCAACTAAACATCAGGAAGAATTTTCTGGCAGTAAGAGCTGTTTGACAGTGGAATGGACTCCCTCGGGAGGTGGTGGACTCTCCTTCCTTGGAGGTTTTTAAGCAGAGGTTGGATGGCCATCTGCCATGGATGCTTTAGCTGCGATTCCTGCATTGCAGGGGGTTGGACTAGATGACACCCAATGCCTGAACCAAAGTTCCACCTATGCCTGTAATCAATAAAGTTGTGGCCAATTTTTATCCAGATTGTTGTCTGCTTGTGTTTGTTCTGTGGCAGCTGACATGGTATTAGGCCGAGGAGAGGGGAGGTACTGTAACTGAAATAGTTGCCTTTATATTGTTGTTAGGTATGTGGACATTAGGTATTTTGTCTACATATTGCATTGTTAATATCCATATCTATATATCACATCTGTAAAATGGGGATTAAAAATCTCACAATCAAACACCCTATGGTGATGTTAACAGACCATACATAGTTCGGTTATAAAACCAGGAGTATACCTAAAGAAGTCAATAAGTGACAAGTTTACAGCTACTACACTTAGGAAAGCCACAATCTGTAGTTTGCTGAATGAACTGTGACTGAAGTTCATTTCATGCTGGAAATCAGCAAGCTGGACCAGTACAGTCCTTCATAAATATGGAAATAATCTATGAAACTGGCCTGGCATTTGCCAGCACAAATTACACTGCTGTCCACATTATCTCTTTTTTCCTTTATGAACAGTGAATCTTTAAGGATAGTAAAAAGCTGAAATGTAACTGCTACTTTTCCATTAACGATAAAAAGAAAAGGAGGAAATGGGTAATTTAATGTGCAGAGCCATTCATGTGCATGGCCTAGCTGGCTGGACCCAAAAAATAATATAGACAAGTTTGAAGAACAGTTTATGCAGAAATTGAAAATTACAAAAAATTTTGAAAGAAATTCAGAACAATGAAAGGGCGGAACAACAGTGCACAACCAATCCATGCAATATTGATTTTTTAAAAGGGAAATTTGTCTACTTGCTTGAAGATTACTAATATAAAGCAACTATTCTGCTGTTATTTTAGTCATATTTAAGGTAAATGTGTGTGTGTGCAGGGGGAACTACAATGACTAGAAAACTGGGGGTGGGAAAATAAAACAATATATTAAAACCATATACAGTGGTACCTCAGGTTACATACGCTTCAGGTTACATACGCTTCAGGTTAAGAACTCTGCTAACCCAGAAATAATGCTTCAGGTTAAGAACTTTGCTTCAGGATAAGAACAGAAATTGTGCTCTGGTGGCGCAGCAGCAGCGGGAGGCCCCATTAGCTAAAGTGGTACCTCAGGTTAAGAACAGTTTCAGGTTAAGAACGGACCTCCGGAATGAATTAAGAACTTAACCAGAGGTACCACTGTACATTTAAAAGCATTTTGCTACCTAAATAAGTAAGCTGCAATTCCCCTACTTGCTTTTCTCACAATATGTTTAACAAGACACCTGCAAGTTAAAGTATAGCAGAGCATGCATTTCCATAGATCATGTGCAGATCTTTACATGTACTTCATAGGATCATGTCTGTCTAGCATGTTGCAGATTTAAATGGGCATTTATAGTGCAGTCCTAAACATGGCAATTCAAAAGATAGTCCCATTGAGTTTACTCCCAGTAAACATATATATAGCATTGCAGTCTGAGTGGACTAATTGGTAATAATGGCTTTCATTTATAGAGCCTTCTGAATCTGGAATCTTCCCAGTGGATTTGCAGTTAACAAGCAGCATGTGGGACATAGACACAGCATGAATATCATGTATCGACTGCTCAAAATGCTCTGAGGAGATGTGCTACCTGAAACCATTAATAATAATAATAATAATAATAATAATAATAATAATAATAATAATAATATTTTTACCCCACCCATACAACATACAGGAGCATGGCAGTGCTTGATTAAAAATATAGGGTGGTATTCAACTAAGTTTTACTCAGAGAAGTCCCATTGAAGCTAATGGACCTCACTTGGTCATGTTCATTAATCTCAATAGGTGTACTCTGAGTAAAATGCAGTTGACTATCACCCATAAGATAATTTGTCACAAATGTGTTAACAACTTGAAGCGTCTAAGGCGCTGTCTTTTGGTCTCATTCAAATAAGTAGCCCTTCCGATGGCACAGTGCCCTCTGGCATGGAGCTACAGTGTTGGCTAACTAATAGAAAATGGGAAATCTGCACTTAATGAATCAACAAAGTCATTTCCTGCAACTGTCTGCATTTCCCTGGACACCTTCCCCTCCAAGTGCTGACCAGGCACAATGCTGCTGTTCAGCACATGACAAATAGCAACTGCAGGATTCAAGGCTTTGTGACCACAATTCCATTACATGAGAGCAGGAGCAACATGCACACGCCATGGTACCTAATCTATCCATCAGTATCTGCAAGGATTCTTGACAGCTGGCCTTTGCTATTATGGCATTTGTCTTCATGAGCCCAGAGACAAAGGATTAGCTGAAAGTGGTTTGGCTGTGAGTTATCCCGTCTCTTATCACAATTGTGTTAAGATAAATTGTGCAGCAAGTCAGTCATTGTGTACTTACTATATGTATTGCAGGTTCTGTTCAAACCCTTACAGTAATATTTTTTGGGGTACCTCTATGCCTTTAGCAAGGCTGGCAAGCCTACTCCTTTGACAACCGCAGCTGACCACATCCACATGCAGTTACAAGGAGATTTGGTCCTCACAAACCAGCTTCATTTTAGTAAATGAGTAGATGCAACATTCCATTGATGTAGTCTACAGGAATAACCAAATAACCTGATAACAAAGCAGCTATTCTTTACCTCTTTTGACCACTGGCCAAGCTCTCTTGAAGTTCTATGCTATGAAGGGGCCAGACGTCATTGCAGCAGAACTGAAAGATTATCATTTACTATGGCCACATAAATTTGGTGGCTTCCCTATAAGGTATCAAAGCAGTACAGGAATGTACCTTTCAGTTTAATTAATGGTATGTCAAGCATTTCTAATCTAAAACCTCATTTTTCTCCCCAAAGGGATACTAAATCCGCTGTTTTAAATTGCATTTACCTGCAGTTTGGTGTCCAAGTTGTCAGCTCCTGTACGATTTATTTTTTTCCTTAAACACTGTACAAATTACCTAGCCATTTCAAAATTATATAGCAGCAGGAAGCAAAGTTGCTGGGTTTTTTTCTTTTTTTAATGATTCAGGGTGCTTTATTTCAAGCTCACTTACAGGTACACTAAAAACAACTACATTTTTCAAAAATGAAATTTAACAAGCAACACTTAAGAGTGAGAAAAATGCTCGCTAGACTAAACTTGATCACACTTCGCTCTCCTTTTTTCTTTTCTACTTAGAGGTGAGGAAAGAAGGAAAGGCAAAGTGTGAAAAACAACTGTGGGGATTGGGAAAGTCGATCCAATCCCAAGAGGGCCGACTAAACGTCTGTATGCTCGAGTTTAAAACTTGCCAATGCTGTATCTCAATGGTGCTTGGGATTGCAATAAAAGTCTGTTTGTGAAGTTAAAGAAAAACCCAAGTTCTTTGAGGAGTGTGATATTAATTTCATGGCATGTGGTAGTATTTCTTTTCCATCAACATCATGATTTGTACAAGCTATTCTGTTTTCTTCACTAGTTGCTTTTTTGCAGTATTAATCAACAGAGACACATACATTCAGGTAATGTTGGACCTCAGCTATCACACAAGTTACTTGAAAGTTGAGGATAATCATACTTTGATTTTTTTTAACCCCACCATCAATATTTCCCTAAATCCATGCTTGATGTACAACTTATAAATGTGACACAGTATAGGTTTGTCACAAGTGTCTGTCTTTATTAGCCAATGCAACATCAAAAATGCCCAAGATATCCCTACATCAAATTGCTTTTCCCTCTCTCTCTGTTATTTATGACTAATTACATTAATGCAAAATAAATAAATGTCCACCCTTCTTAATTCTTTCTCAAGGCTTGGATAAATGATTGCAAATGAAAAGAACCGAAGAATTGATGCTTTTGAATTATGGTGCTGGAGGAGACTCTTGAGAGTCTCCTGGACTGCAAGAAGATCAAACCTATCCATTCTGAAGGAAATCAGCCCTGAGTGCTCACTGGAAGGACAGATCCTGAAGCTGAGGCTCCAATACTTTGGCCACCTCATGAGAAGAGAAGACTCCCTGGAAAAGACCCTGGTGTTGGGAAAGATGGAGGGCACAAGGAGAAGGGGACGACAGAGGACGAGATGGTTGGACAGTGTTCTCAAAGCTACCAACATGAGTCTGACCAAACTGCGGGAGGCAGTGGAAGACAGGAGTGCCTGGTGTGCTCTGGCCCATGGGGTCACAAAGAGTCGGACACGACTAAATGACTAATCAACAACAACAAATATTTACCTCCCCCAATTTCCCTACTCTAAACAAGGCAATTACTGGTATTTACTCTTTGTTCAGGTATATGATTGCGGTACTTCTGAAAAAGTAATAATTAAGTCTTTCAACATATTAATAACAAAAAAGAAAAAGAAAAATACTAAATACCCTCACCCTGCTATGCAATGGGCAGAAAACTTTAGTTCAACTTCATAGATTTAACTCAAACATGAATTAGCAATATGTAGTAGAAAAGCAGGGGGGAAAGAGTCACCCATTATGCTCAAAGCTCAATCTTAATAGGGTCTGACTACACATCAAATGAGTTATAACAATATGCATAAAGCCATCAGTACTGTATTAAAATCTGGGAACTGCAATCCTTGATGTTTTGATTCCTTTTTATTCATATAAAGGGAAGAATAAGTGAACAGATTTTCCTCCATTTTACATATAGTGACAGACTGCAAAATCTGTCTGGAAAAGTTAAGGAAGCATTTTACCAAACTATATCTTAGGAATATGAGGTGTGAAGGAACGAAACTGCTCCACCGTTTGATTTTCTCTCCTTTAATACAAGAACATTCTTTCTTTTCCCTTCTTTCCTTTTCGTTAAAAAATATGAGTCTGTTCTAAGTTAACAGAAGAAATAAATATGCAGCCCAGCAACTTGGTAGTTAAGGAAAAATGTATCCTCAAGATTTAAGGGAGAGAAATTGAGCAGGCTGAAAGGATGGAAACTTATCCACGAGTGTACTCCCCTTCTAACTGACCATGAGGTTCAGAGGGAGAGTGGAAATAATGTGTATAAGGAGACATCTGAAACACTGTGATCATAGTGGGAGAGAGAGGGAAAGGGAGTATCTGTGTGAATGCTGAAACGATGGTGGTGGGGAAACAAATTGAAACATTGTGTAAGTATGTCAGTTTGCATTTCTTAGTACATAAAGTATTGATCCAATGTATAGAGATCTTTCCCATTCTACAGTCATACCCCGGGTTACGGCCGCTTCAGGTTGCGCGATTTTGGGTTGCACACCGCGCCAAACCCGGAAGCAATGGAACAGGTTACTTCTGGGCTTTGGCGTTTGCGCATGCGCAGAAGCGCTAAATCGTGCAGAAGCACCGCATTGCATCACGTGCGTGCGCAGACGCAGCAGCACGGGTTGCGAATGCTGCGGGTTGCGAACAGGCCTCCCGCACGGATCGTGTTCGCAACCCAAGCGTCCACTGTACCTAATTCAAGAGAAGCTCTGTGTGAAAGAAACACACAGAAGGTTCATGATGTTTGAGTTGTTCCTTCAGAGAAGCTGAGCACAGCTGGTTCTGTTATCTTTTCTGTCAAGGTCATGCTGACTATAATAATAGGCAGGAAGGAGCCTGTGTTTCACTTTCTCTTTCTGTCTCTCTTTCCTTCTGGTGTGGTGTTCTGTATATAGTATACCTAGTGTTAAAGTTTGAGACTTATTATAAGTTATCGTAAGTTTAAGTTACGTCTGCTGCAACTGGAATTCTTATGGACAGTGCCAATCCTGGATGTATTGGATTTGTGACCATTATGCTCATTTGCCTTCAGTAGCAGTAAAGCTCTGCTGGATGAAATACAATTGCCTCTGGTCTATTTTTTGGGAATCCTGCAATGTGTTTAAATGTTTACACTGCTAACTATACATTGCAGTTCTGCTCTGGATCAATATCGAGCAGGATTTCAATGACAAAGTAAGGAAGCACAGTGGAAGCACTGCACAAGAAAGAAGCCAGGAAAGAAGGCTGCAAATGGAACTGGAAGCTCAGCTCTGAGAAAGAATTCTGGGCATTGTAGCTTACTGCTCACAGTAACGGTACCTAGAAACACTTAACAAACTACAGTGGCCCTGGTGAAGTAAACAAGGTGGCACAGGGACATAGCTGTCAACCTTCCCTTTTTTTGCGGGAAATTCCCTTTTTCCAACCCCGTTTCCCACTGCTATCCCAGATTGATAGATATCCTGTAAATTTCCCGGATTTCAAAGGAAGCAGCTCCTCTCCCTCCCTGCCGGCCAGGGAGGCTCCTCAGCTGCGTTGCTCAGCTGCGTTGCTCACCAATAATTACAGAGAATAGGATGTCATTAGACAACAGCACTGTTTGTGCTTTGCTTGCATGTAAAGTCAACCACTCTGGCCCAGCCCACAAATACACTCCTTCCAAAAGAGTGTTAAAGGATGCAAAGTCTGCAACACGTTTGTATAATAAGTCATTAATGGATGTCAGAGAGCCAAATGAGTGAACCTGATCAATCCCCCCATGAAGAATTGACGCTTTTGGATTGTGGTGCTGGAGTCCCGTGGACTGCAAGAAGATCAAACCGATCCATTCTGAAGGACATCGGCCCGGGCTGCTCACTGGAAGGACAGATCCTGAAGCATCGCATGAGAAGAGAAGACTCCCTGGAAAAGAGACCCTGAGGTGGGGAAAGATGATGGTGTGTAGCCTGGTGTAAATTAATTTGAAGCCTGGGGGGATTACCGCGGCGTGGATTGTCCCCGAGAACCGTAGACTGTCCCCGGGACAGGTGAGGCTGCTGATCCCATATTTTCAAATCCGAAAGTTGACAGCTATGCACAGGGATAGCTGGTCTGCTTGCCTGCCTTAAGCATATAAAAAGAGCCTGTTGGCTAAAGGCAAAGGCCCATCTAGTCCAACACTGTGTTATCACAGTGGCAACCAGATGCCCATAGGAAGCCCACAACCAGAAGCTGAGCACAGCATCACTGTCCTCACCTGTAATTCCATGCAACTGGAATTCGGAGAGACACTGCCTCCAACCCTAGAAGTGGAACATCCGTCTTAAAAGGACAGATTGCAGTCTTTGTCATCACAGCAGGCCTAAACATTTTGCTTTCTTTTATATAAAAAAAATAGTATTCCTCAATTTTATTGAACCTCATAAATCAAATGTTATTCATATTATGTGCATGGGGAATATTTTAATTGAGAAAGAATATGTTAATTGAGAAAGAATATGTGATTTTGCAGGATCAAATAACTGTTCTTCAAAAATGAATATAAACCAAAGTCTTACATTTAAACATGCCAGTGAAATTAATTGATCCATGTATAACTCAGGTTAAAACAGGCATTTTAAAATCAGCTTTAAATAAGATCTATCGAATGTGAGAAGGTATTCATTGGCTAACGTATTATTCCCTTGATATAGGAAATATTGTAAAGTTGATTTTTGAAGTAATGAATTGCCTGTGATTTAGGTGGAAGTTATACCCTTGAAAATTTAAATTACATTGAGACATTAATTTTAGTAAATTAATTAGGAAATAAAGTAAATGAAAGATAGTTAATTTGACTGAAGTGATGTGAACAGTATGAGAAATTTAACAGTTTAAGTTTCCCTTCTTATTATTCACAGAAATTTGTGTCTTCTACCACTCTACAGCATCTATTAATGACATCCACATATTTAACCACCCATGGATAGCATAAGAGATCTCATATTTTCCTCATATTATTTCTGCACTGTGCGTCATTCTCATCTCTGAGAAAGCTCTCTAGTTAGTTAGTTAGTTTGTTAGTTTATTAAATTTCTATACTGCCCTTCATCCAAGGATCACAGGGCAGTTTACAATATAAAAACACAAAATTGCATAAAGTAGTAACAAACAAATATAATACCCCCAACCTACAGTATTTTATTTATTAAATTTATATTCAGGGCAGGAAAACGACTTCTGAAGGGCTGGCAGTTTATGTATAATTATGCATCATAGTTATGCCAATATATGTTGAACAATTTCCAAAAAATAAATAAATGGGAGGGAGGGCAAACTTGAGCATAAAAGCAAACACAGTGATACTTGAGACCATTGTGAAGATTTTGACAGAGGAGAAACTGCAGTATACGGAACACTGTGGCATGCTGCACCCTGCTATCACAGCACAGTCCAGTCCCTCAAGATGCTGCACATATATGAAGTTCCATATCTTTTGTTCACCCTGCCCCTTACAATCCCATTATTATTATTCCACAGTGCTTTATACAACTTAAGGCATGATCATCATATAAGTACTTTTGTCACCATTTGGCAGGATCAAAGCACAATCCAGAATAGTGTGATCTACCAGTTTCTTTCACTTCCTTGGCCTGGCCTGATGGCCCAATTTTATTTTATTTTAACACAGCCATTTTTTTTGCAAAGGATCAATTTTCCCAAAACGGATGTACCGGTATGAAAAATGAAAATGCGACAAATATCTCAGCAATCAAATTCTCCCAATATCCAACACATCTTCCACTGCAATTAGTCCTCCCACAGGGCACATTGGGATTTATAGAGAAGGTGCACAGGATGGGACACAGGAGCAGCCCCCCTGTCCCGACTCTCATCCCACACATGTCCTTATGTTGAAGATGAAAGCTGAATGAACTGAAAAGGTCACTTTATGGGGTAGAGAGTGTTTCAGTTAATTGATGGGAAATTCATGATAGCTGGTGGGGAAGCCGCCTTAGGTCCCTGTCAGAGAAAAAGACAAGGTATAAACAAATACATAATAATAATAATTCCTCCACTACTTTATAGGTTTTTAAAAATGCACAAGTCAGAAACACCTAGTACATCATTTATTGTTTTGGTGCTATAGATTCAATCCTAACTCTGTTTAGGATCACTGCACAGACTGATCAGAAGGTATTCTAGCTCCAAAAGGCCACTCAAGAGTTAATTTTACAGCCAAAGCCAACTCATTGGTTCACGTGGTGTGGAAACACTGTTGGAAAAGCTTCCATAAACCATCTGAGAACACTGAACAAAATGCTCTTTAATAATCATGAATGAAGTAGAATCTTTGATTCTCCGTCAATTACCTGTTTGACCCACCTGAATTATCTGCAATTTAACAGCATGGCAGGTAACAACTGGAGAGTCCTAAATGCCTGCCAGAAAAAATTGTTTTCTTCTTAACAGACAGACAGACACAGTCCTCAGTACTATAAGCAGTGCTTTTTTTGGGGGGTACGCATACCCCTAAACATTTTGTGAATCTTTGTACTTTTGTCCATTTACTGTATTCATTTTTCCCAATTTGAACTATAAAATTAGAGTACCCTTAAACCTTTTTTTTTAAAGCACTGACTATAAGTACTGGTGGTTTTCATAGTACAGGGTTATAGAATGGAAAATACAATTCCCATTCTTTTATACCATGTTGTACAGGATTTTAAAATGTTATGACTATCCTTGTATTCCAGTTAATCTATGGATTTTAATAGCTAATTGTATCCATATTACTGACCTCTAGAAGGCCAGAGGTCTTGGTTTTGCAACATGCTACTGAAACGATGCAAGTGTTACTTTCTGGTCTATGACCGTAATAAAGACTTTCATTCATGCAAGTGTTAAACAAATGCTAAGTGTTTAGGACAAACTCTCCAGAGAACCTAAGATGTCACTTTTATTCAACACTGCATGGTTTTACAGGGATGCAAAAGGTGAAAGAGTCTAATAAAGGACTGGAAGAAGCTTATACACTGCCAGGCAGCTTTGAAGAGGTAAATAATTAAAGCTCCAAGGAAAGCAAAAATAAAAATCAGTTTGGAGGGCTGTCAGAGGTCTAGCATATATATGATGGGCAAAAGATTAAAGATAGGATGAACACAGATGCTCAATGGAAGTTCATACAACCTCCCATGTGTTAAAACAGGGATCACCAATGTGGTGCCCGTGAGTGCCCGTGAACCCAAATTGGCCTTCTCTGGCACCCACAGGGTCCCTGACCCTGCTGTGGAAATTAAGGTTGAATGAAGTGCTCTGTTGTAGTTAGTAGAAGACGTTGTGTTGTGTGTTTGGATGTGTATGTTTATGCATACCTACACACAGTGCCCAGTCCCTTATTTGCAAATGTGCTTGTGGGGGCCCCAAAAAACTGGCAACACCTGTGTTAAAAGAAAATGTGAAGGATCAGTCTACTTCCCTTGCCACTACACCTGCCCCTACTGGCTGCACATTTGGCAATGATGAAAAGGAGGTGTACATGTGCACTAATGTAATGTGCAAAGCGCCTCCACTGTAGGGGGAATCCTGGGCTAACATGTTTGCTGGGATGTGTGTAGGGCCCTTTCTCAGGGCTGCCAACCATACAGCTCACAGAGGTGTAGCCAGTGGAAGTGCTGGAACCAGGCCTCACACCCCAAGTATTCTGTGGTTGGCGTTGTTCTATTCCTTGTTACCTATGAAGTGAAGGACTCATGCACTAATGTTTTGTTGCTACACCCTGTTTGTTCAAGAAAGGAGTTGGTTAATATTTTCACATAATCTTAAAAGTTTATTCAAACTATAATGCTATTGTTTCAAAGGGGCTGAGTAAAACAACATCAACAACCCCCTCCTCTTCTTCCTGGAGTTTTCTCTCTCTCTCTCTCCTAGGACAAATGCCTGACTCTTTAAAAAGAAGATTACATGGCTTTTTTGCCTGAGAATTCCTCCATTATGCGGCTTTTAAGCTTCAGTTTTAAAGCCTGAAAATCCATCTATTGTGTGCAATTTCACACCTTGAAATTAAGATTACTCATATATATGTGAACCCAACACACAGCTCCCTCATCACACAGATTGCTCAGAACTATAACCTCAGAGATATAAGTACAATTTCTGTTTTAAAATAAACAAACCCCTCAATGCCAGCATTATAATATGAACATTATGGGGTTAAATTTAGAACCTGTCATCATCATCTAGAACACTGTGCCTTCCAGGCAGAGGGCCTTCTCGGTAGTGGTGCCCGCCCTGTGGAACGCCCTCCCATCAGATGTCAAGGAAATAAACAACTATTTGACTTTTAGAAGACATCTGAAGGCAGCCCTCTTTAGGGAAGTTTTTAACGTTTGAAGTTTTCAACAGAACATTAAAAACAGAATAAAACTGGGCGGGGTAGAAATAAATTATTATTATTATTATTACTATTATTATTATTATTATTATTATTGATGTTGTGCTACAATACCCATCAGTACCAGTCAGCATGGCCAATGATCAGGGATGATGAGAGTTGAAGTCCAACAATATCTGGTGGGTACTGCTCTAAGGATAGATTCTACCTTTAGTCCTCTCTGTCACACCCACACCCACCCACCCACACACACACACGTCTCTCTCTGTCTCTTGTCCATACATAGCCTACAAATAAAGTGGGTATTATATGCATTTTCAAATTCCCATTCAAAACCCAAGCAATTATTTAAAATGTCTTATAAAATACCCCACAAAATTGCCAATATTTAAGTCTTTCAAAATATATAGCTCAACACTTAGAATATGAAAACTTTGGACAAAAAACAGTGAAGACAAACTATTCTTCAAAGCTACTCTGTGATACTCTATAGCAGATGTTGTAGGATACACATTCCACCAGCCACAGCCAACATGGCCAATGGTCAGGGATGACCAGTCTTGCCCAGTCTGATAAAAACAACAACACTGCTTTTACTGAATGTATTCCATTAGCCAGAATTAGATGAAATAAAGGTTTCATGAAAAAGTAATTCCATGAAAGAGTAATTTCTATGCAGCTTTTACTGAGCTCACTACCTTCTAGAGGAATGTAGCACCAAGCCCTTTTAAATAGGCTATCTTCCTGCTGAAGACAACAGCACAATCAATTTTATATTGCGCGACTGATTTAGTGAGTTAATATATTCACATATTTTACATATATACATATGCAAAGCCATACATACAATGCAGCAGAGATTGGAATTAGGGCCTTGGGAGGGGAGAGGAATCACTTACCTACTGAGTCACCACAGTCCAGCATTGTTCCAGGGTAGTCATATGTAACCCATTAATTTAAAATATAATTATGCTCCACTACTAAGTACATATGCACAGAACCTTACACAGCCAAGGAGATATTTTCAAAGCTTTCTCCTCTGCAGAAACATCTGCAGTACCTATTTTTAAACCGAGGACCTAGCATTATGTCTTCACTGAAATTAAGCTAATCTCGGCACACTGAACCAAAAGAGCATATTTCTAATTAGTAGTGCTGCATAAGGAAAGAAAGAGAATTCCATTCAAGTCCCAAGGTAGAATCCAAATCTCCAACCGACGTGCCTAATGTTTGCTGTGAGTGATTGACAAATGGATGTTTCAAGAAAATGAGCCAATTAGTCCAAAGCTTTAGTTACTGTAGCTGCAGTGTACCATAAAATGCAGGTTCATCTCTTTTATATATATATACCATAGAATGGTGTATGCATTGAGGGGATGGGAGGTAAGTGGGAAGATGCCTGGGCAACATTAAAAATTCCATCACCTTGCCATGGACCTTGATGCTCAGGGACTACTTAAAGGGCAGAGTCAGTTGGCCTACAGATTACCACTGTTTTCACAACAGCTTCCTGCTTAAAAGAAGAAGGGCTGACTTTTATGGAAAGCATCAGAGTAGGGCTACAGGAAATACCCAAATTACTGCCAAACAAATACTGCAAGGAACCTGGAAATACAGAATGGAATCTAAACCAGACACTATTAAACGTGCCGCCTATAGTAAAAGGAAATAGGAAAATAGAGTCAACAATGAGCTCTTAACCAATGGGAAGGGGAATACAATGTTTAACATTTTGTACTCTCTGCTGGAAGGAGACAGCAAGATGTCTTAACTAGATTATCATATTTACTAAGAATAATTTACAATCCCAACAGGTTTCTGCTTTTTTTCTGGTGCTCCCCCAGTTTCCTGGACTTGATGTCTTCAGTTAAGTGAAGCTTGCCTAAAAGTACAGCTACAGATTTTAACTTACACATTATCCTTACACAAAGTAATACCAATGTGCATTTGATGTTCAGACTCAGTTCTGTGTGGCTTTTCACATTCATGGACAGGCTATTTGGCTTTCACACTGACATCTCACTCACCTCACCCTATTAATCTCCCTGTACCTGGCTGATAGAAACAGGAGCCAAACTGATCTGATATCTACATGCTTCTTTCTTATTAAACAATGGGGACTTCCCAGCCTCCTTAGAGACTATTAATTGATGCAATCTATATGGAAGTAAAATTATAGTATAATATTTACAACTAGTCAGTGTTCTGAATTGTCTGATCAGATTATAATATGGCATGCATATCTTATTCCAAATGTAAAACCTACTGTTGTCTTAAGAATCAATGCATTTATGCTGCTTAATTAAAAGAAAAGAAGAAAGATAACAAATTGATGGCTGAAACAGAAAAAAAATTGATCCTCAAGTTTCTACACAATATATAGGCTACAATCCTAACCCTGATTACTAGAGAGTAGGCTCAATTGAATTCAATAGAATTGACTTCTGAGTATACATTTTTAGCACTGCACTATATGTTATTAATATAATACAAATGTTCATGCAAAACATCCTCAAATAGCAATTTTCCCATGAAGGTGTAACTTCTGTCTTTTTGGATTTCCCCCTTTCTCTCCCCCCCCCCACTACAAAAGACCACAGAAGGTCTGAAACAGAAGGGCATTGCACTATGTACAATTTATTATCGCCGACTTTGCCTGGTTAGGAAATCTTCATTAGCATACACTTCTCAACCAAAATTAGTAAAGCTGAAAAATGGCCATGAAAATCGCCATTTTGTGAATAACCATAACCATCAGAACACACAATTTGATATCAGTTTCCATGAGCTGCCTCAGGGTGGACAGTGTTTTTATAACCCATTACACTATCTTAAACATGTACATCCTTATCAAGGTTTTGCAGTTTCCATAAATTGGTTCAGAAATGTTTTATCTGAAGAACCAACGTCCCATACTACCGGGCTTGCAATCAGCAACCATTTATAATGAATCTATATTAATAGCTCAGTGTTCTTGCCTTAAAATTATACCTCATAATAAAATTCAGTAAGTTTCCTAGGGTCAATCCCCCCCTGATGACTGGTGCTGTCTTTATCTCTGCTCTCAACTTTTTGGGTTAAAGGTAAAGGGACCCCTGACCATTAGGTCCAGTCGTGCCCGACTCTGGGGTTGCGGCGCTCATCTCGCTTTATTGGCCGAGAGCCGGCGTACAGCTTCCAGGTCATGTGGCCAGCATGACAAAGCCGCTTCTGGCGAACCAGAGCAGCGCACGGAAACACCATTTACCTTCCCACCAGAGCGGTACCTGTTTATCTACTTGCACTTTGACGTGCTTTCGAACTGCTAGGTTGGCAGGAGCTGGGACTGAGCAACAGGAGCTCACCCCGTCGCAGGGATTCGAACCGCTGACCTTCTGATCAGCAAGCCCTAGGCTCTGTGGTTTAACCCACAGTGCCATCTGGGTTAATACACGTCAAATCATACTGCCCAATTCCTAGTTTTAGTCAATCTGAAGCCAAAGAGTTTAAACTACGTAATAACCTATTGGTGAGACTTTCCAAAACAACCCCCTCCTTCACATCATCATTAGGGAGGTCATTTAGCCCCCCTTTTTAAGCTTATAGGGCATTTCCTTTCAAACTGAATCTCCCCAGTCTCCTAAGTGCACATATTCAGAATGATAGCCTCTGTCTTGGAAATGTTCTGAAATTCACCATAAATGAAGCCTGCTTTAATCACACATTTCCCACTCAGAAGTTTCAGCTATAGCAACAGCAGTCCTTGGCAAGGTGGCCAGATGGAAAAGAGGGTAAGGCTCCTGCACCTTTAATAACTGGGTAGTGCAGTGACTCACCAGGCCAATCACAGTGCTGCTTAAAGCAGAGCTCTTTATTAGCCATGGTTTCTGGGACCATAATCATTCCGCAACTTAAAACAAACAGAAAGCAGCAGTTGGTGGTTGGCATAAGAGTTGGCAGGAAACAAGGGGTAACCAAACAAAGCTTTCAGATCCTTATACTGGTACATAAAAGTCACGCTTCTTTTGTGAGCAAGTGGCTGGAAGTATAAAGGCAAGGGGGCTGCATCATGCTAGAGATGGAAGCACCAAGACAGGTGTCTCAATGCTAGAGACAGATTTCCCCAAGCCTGCCTTCCTAGTGGACACCTGTCCCATGTTCTCTTATCAAGCTCAAGTTTCTGCTCCAGATCCAAGGTGATGCATTAAGGATAGGTATCATCTCTCTTTCTCTCTAGACACTAACAATTCATGAAGCACATTCTTGAATGGAAACTAAACAGAAATAATACATTTCAAATAGTCGGGACAACCATTACTAAACCATCTCAGTATGAGAATGATCAAATTCTTCAGTTCTTCAAAGATAACGCCTGACATAATTTAGAATCTCTTTCCTGGAATCAAGAAAACCAAGAAAATAAGGCTGAAGTTAAACCAAAAATGGGTTGATAGATGGACAGAAGTCAGAGAAAGACATTTGTTAATTGACATGTTGATATAAACAGATTTGAGGTTTTCCACCCATCTAAATCAACATCAACAACTACAAGATTACCCTTTTATAATAAAGCTAAAAAGAACAAGCTGTACTGTTCCCAGAGTTATCCATGGAGAAATTAAATATTTATTAATATTTACATGGATAACTCATATCTAAAATATTTGAAATGCTGGAGGAAAGAGTTTTTGTAGCAATCGGTCTATATGCAGATCATAGTGAGACATCTACCACCATATGCATTTCAGATGCTCATGAAGAAGTTGAGCAACACAAAAAGAAAGCTGAGAAGTGGCTGCTCAGCCTATAAGGAAGTTACCAGTGAATATAGAGAAAAAGACAGGAAAGAAAGCAGGTCTTCTTAAGCAAGCAGAGTAGCCTGGGTGGATAACTGCTAATGATATACACACAACTTAAGTTTCTCTGATATGGGAAGGAAAACTTTGTATTGCTCTAAAAGGCAACAGACTTTTTACCTTTTGGATCTGAGCAAAGAGACAAAGATCCTAATATGATGACAGGCTGTCCTAATTCTGTGATTTCACGAAAAGCTTTAACCAAGTACTGTAATTAATTTCTACAAACTAAGGTTTGATTTAAAATATTTTGAGGGGAGTGTTGTTGAAGCTGCAAAGTAAAGTAATCATGTAATTATCTAAGATCTTAATTACAGAAGAGCTTCTCCTTAACGCCAAACATTTGTGCACATATGCTAACATCTACTGCTTGTTGTATGTAGGGGCAAAATAGCTTTCCCATAGTAACTGGGAGAAGGAATGCTGGTTGGAAATTTCCATTAACAAAGAGGCATCATCTAAGGTCACATTTCACAACCAAAGCAGCATTATGACAAAAACCCGGACAGCAGATCTACAGACTTTCATATTTACTGAAATAGTTTTTATTTCTTTATTTTCTCACATTTACATGTCACTGTTTACTCTCTCTTGGACCCAAAGCAGTATTCATGTGCTTCCCAGCAACCTCCTATCTAGTCACTGACCAGACCTATAACTGCTTCGCTTTAGCAAAGTGGAAGCTTTATATGCCATGGAATCCTGTTTATAAGTGTCTTCCAAGTTGTGGAACTATTGCCATGCATTTAACTCAACCTGCATTGGCAAATATATTCTTTAGTCCACTTTCATTAGTTTTCTGGTGTTATGTGGTAAATATAGGAATCACGCAAACTCTTCTCTATATGCTAAGGGTGGGAAAGTTCTCGGCCAAATCCAGCACAGCACGGATTCCAGCTTGACCCATGAGACTGTTTACCTTAACCTCCTGTCCTGTGGGGCAGGTGTGGGGCAGGTAGAGATCTGGCTGGGTTGGCAGTTGCCATGGGGAACGTGGTTACGCAGCCAATCCCTGCAGAATGCAGAGGTGGAGTCACCTCACTGCCATCAGCTGATGGACAGAGAGTTCAACATTGCTGGATTGGCTAGGCAACAGTCACAATCAACAGAAAAATGATATTCTTCTTGGATATTCAAGTGTCCCTGTGCAACAATATGTTTCCTGTTGATATATGTATCGTGCTGCTCTGGTTCACCAGAAGCGGCTTAGTCATGCTGGCCACATGACCTGGAAGCTGTACGCTGGCTCCCTCGGCCAATAATGCGAGATGAGCGCCGCAACCCCAGAGTCGGTCACGACTGAACCTAATGGTCAGGGGTCCCTTTACCTTTTATTCATCTTGTTTTATTGGTAAGATGGCAACATAGTAGCAGTACTGTATTTTTGAACACTGTAGTAGTAGATATGGATACTTTGTTTACCTTTGCTGGTTGAATCTGCTTCAGATAGTTCTGTCCAGATAATAACTTCTTGTTGAGCCTTACTGTTGCTCAGCCCAGCACAGAACAACCCAGACTATTTGGAGCTTTGTAGTGTTGCAGTTTTGTAGCCCACCAGGTCTATGAGCTATCAGTATAAGCTAGCTTGAGCTTGTGCCACCTAAAATAGTTGAGCTGTGCTCACATAAACTATTGGCGCACACTATTGTTGATTAGTAGGCCAATGTCCCAAAGAAGTAATCCTTCTTTACTAGCCTTAAAAATCAAGGCAACATGCAGAAAATAATCTCTCAATTCTGAAGGGCTAAAGATGTTGTCTATAATTTGCAGGCAATAATGAATTCTAAATCCTAACTCTCCTGAAGGCAACTCTTGCTCTCACCACTAGTCATCAGTATCTTCTTGCTAAAAATAACTCCTCAGCTCAGCTACAGTTTTCCATAGTTGTGCATCATTCTGCCTCTCTTTAATGTGCTCATTTAGTTGTGCTAAGTGATGGCAACTGGGAAGATTGCAAAGATGCCCATTATAAAAGCAAAACATCTATCAGATGACATTTTTTCCCCCTAAAGCAGTCATTAAACTGGATTACAACCACAGCAGTTCAGCCTTGGGCTGCTGAAAAGCAAATTGGACATTAATTGCTGCATTTGAGTGGTTTCTCCTGCACGATTATCTATAATAATATTACCATAAAGGCCTCGTAAAAGGTGCAATCCACTGTCTCCCACCTACTAAGAAAATAAACACTTTGCTCAGCAAGTAGCATCCAATTATAATGTGCCCAACACTTTATATAACCTCGAGGGTGTAAAAAGAAGGCAGTTGGTCTTTGTTGGAAAAGTTCAAGCTCCCTTGTCTGGTGGCTTCAATTTAAGCTGACCTACGAAACGCTTAGATTGAAGTAGCCCCATCAATCTAATACTCCCAGACTGTACACAGTCCTCTAGCCATGCATTGTCTCTCAGTGAATTGCTTGATGTGTCTTCTCTTTTATAGCCCACCATTCGATCATCTGGTTGGCTGTGATATACGGCTGATGTGTTGTATACAATATGAGGAATAGAGTAAAATGGGTGTGGTCTAACATACTTCAGAGAGTGATCCTCTAGAACATGTTACTGTACTGTGAAATTGCCCTATGATCTACAATCTGTATACTAAGTTTAAATTGCAGTGGCACCTTCAAACATAGTACAAACCAGAATTCCTGAGAGTGCAACATTTAAACACGCTCCAGGTGTCTTCTACATGTGTGTATGTGTCCATATGTGTAAGTGGATGGCAATTTGGAAGCTGATAGTTAATGGTGTGTACAAGCAAGCACTGCCCTGTTTTACCGTCTTCAATGTGCCCAATACTTTCTGTGGTGTTTTCATTTGAAGCCTCCACTATTGGTCACTGCCAGAGGCAATGCATGAAGTTTAATGGCCCAATGGACTGATCCAGTGCGGGGATATTTCTCCTCCTGTGCAGCATCCTGTGAGATCTCTCTATCTCACCAGCTGCTGCTGCAGTACAAATCATATTGTGTGTAATGGCATGTCTGCCTTGGGAATTTATGGGTATGCACTGCGGGCAATGGTGGCGATGACGACAGATCAGCCAGAATGCATACACGTTTCAAATTGCTGGAAATCCCCACTGGGTTGTACTGCAGGAAAAATGAGAAAGCCTGCTGGCTGCTGCCAGCCCACACACTGGATAATCTGTTTCTCTCTGCAATGAGCAAAGTAAAACAACACTAGGCAATGATGAAAAGAGGGAAAGGAAAATTCAGATATGTGAACTATCACTTTCCTCAGTGTTCCAGAGGATAGCTCTGTACCAATGGAAACCAATCATCATTGTTTGAACTCTCATATGTTCTGGCAGAACAGCTGAGAAAGAAGGAGGGAGGGAGATTTTGGGGTGGGCAGAATTAGGGACGCCAAAGTTTCCTGTCATTATGTGACAGTGACAAGCAATTTATGAGCTCAGAGTTCAACATGGAATTATTACCCCCTCCAGAAATAACACAGACACATGCATTTCACTAATTGCAGTTGCGCCGTGGCAAATTCATTTTATCTGCCATAACAGGGAAGCAAGCAGAATTCATCAGGCTTACTCATAGTTAGAAATGGGAGAGAAATTAGATGCAGTTTGCAGTTAAAGGAGAATCTGTAAAATTTACACTTTCCAAAACCACATGAGAACCAAAACACCACATCCCTTGAAATGCACACATATCTGAATTTTGAGATATAGCTCCCCAATGAACCAGTGTCAGCACAAATGCATCTGTTAAGGGAAAGCATGCATAAAAATGAGTATATTAGTTGAAAATAACATAAAATGTGCATTATAGAAGGAGAAATCACTTGCAAAAATATGTACATTTGTCAAATGCTGATGGATTTTCATGTTTTTTTAGAAAAATAAAAGAGTGCAAATTGCTGCAGAAATGTGGAAAACTGAACTTAAGATAGGAAAAATGAGAAACTGAGGGAACCAAAATGGACAGCCCCTTCCATCCCTATTCATTGCACATTTTCCAGGCAAAAGATTGCTCATGTGAGTTATATGCTGTATTCTATGAAGCTGCAAGGATATGTTATGCAACTGAACTGCTTGCTTTTTTAACAAGAGAGTAGAAGCTGTCTGGTTCTGCAGATTACAGGTTCGAAATGGAAGTCATTCACTTGTGCAATATGCTCACACATATGCTCATGAGGATATATTTTTTTCCAGGAACAATCCAATAACTAAAACATGAAACCTATGATTTCATTCTTGAGCTATTGCCATCTTTATGCTTCAGCAGAAGCATAAAGTAGAAGCCTTTGATGATGACTTGCAGTGTCCAGGCTGATTCATGTGTGGAGAGGCAGTATTTTGGGTCCTGGGGTCCTGTGGCTTCAGAGGTCGCAACTAGCACTTTGAATTGAGCCCAGAAAGTAATTGGCAGCCAGTGCACTTGGGCCAGAATCTGTGTAAAATGCTCAGATCTTCTGGTCCCAGTTAGTAATCTGGCAACCTAGAGATTCCCAGGGCATAGGTGACTGAAACCAGGTTATTTCTGTCCAGACAGGGAAACCAAGCAAGGGTCAGTAATGGATCCATATGTATTCCCCAAGCAGTGTACCTTTAAGATGAGTGAAACTCCCTCCCAGAACAGATAGAACAGGATCCCATAAATATGTTGCTTTGGGGGCACTGTGCTGGGCAACATTCTTTCAGACAAAGCAGCACATTCTGTGTTAGTAGATGGGGGGGAGAGGAAGGGAAGGGGGGCATTGTTGATCTTAGTCCCCCTAGTTCCCTTCCCTTATCCAAAACTTCAACTTCACTTTCTTCATTTTTATTGCAACTTCTAGGGTCTGACAGAAGTGCCCTGCCTCTGTTGCTTGATGACAGGATTTCATTAGTCTATAATGACATTTTAGTGCTTGTTTTAATCATTTCAAGTGCTATTGCTTCCTGCTGTGAGAGATTGTTTTAAATACCAGAAGGTGCACTGCTGGGGTAAGGGCTTCCCTTTTCACATACCAATATATGCAAAAAGAAAAAGAAAAGCAGTTGGGTGATATTTTGCATGGTTTATGAGGAAATATTAAAAGCTATAAGACAATGTGAATTGTTTTCAGATTAAAACCTGGCAATGGGTATTATTTACAAAACGTAAACATTACCAAAGTCACAGAATATGGGATATAATCAGGGCTTTTTCCCCAGCTGGACTCACCAGAACTCAGTTCTGGTACCTCTCAGGTGGGCGCCATTGCCATTCTAAGAGAAGAAGGGAGGTGTTCACAATGAGTTCTGGCACCTCTTTTTCTAAAAAAAATATAGTACTGGATATAATATACACCAGTGTCATCAAACATTTTGGGCAAGAGGCATATTTGGAATGTGGAAAGAGTGTTGTAGGCTCCAGTTACAAAATGAGTGTCATGGGGCATGACATAGCAGTACATTGTTGCTGTGGGACTGTGGCATAACACAGTATGGCCATTGCATCACTCAAAACAGAAGAGTGTGTGCCCACTTCTAGCATCCAATGAAATGTGGCCATGTTTAAGGAGCCATGTTCATTGTAGGAGAGGGTGAGCCAACGGTATCTAATTCACTGTGGATTTTTGAAGGGATTTTTATTGAGATATTTTGTGGGTGTCATGTTGATGAACCTAGAATAACATGTGAAAATCAATATCTTATCTGTTCTGGAGAAAATAGCATCACAAGGGGTGAGTGAGCAGAACCCCAACCCTCAAATATTTTGTCAATAAAATAGTGGGGCTTGAGTTTCCTGGGAGAGTCAGGTCTATAACAACATTAGCAACCCAAAAAGCCCCAAAAGAAGTTCTGGGAACTGAAACCTAGACTCATTTTCAGATCAGTTGTAAGAAGAATTGCAGAGCATCTCCATTTCCTATAGCATCAATTGTAGTTTGCAACAGCAATTTTTGCATGCTCTCTTCCTTCTACCCTTTCTTGTTCTTTTCCCAGTCCTAACAGGTCATAACATAAAACTCACAAGGGCTAGAGAGTGAAGATGAGCTCAACTAACAGTTGACTAGGAGGCACAAGGTAAATGTAGTTTATAATAGGGCGGACATACGTCCTGAATTTCCCAGACATAGATGGAATACAGCAGTTGGAAACAGTGTCTGGGCGGAAATTGCTGAAATGTCCAGGAAAATCTAGACATATAACAACCCATGTTAGAAGTCTAGAGTTTGACAAATTTCCTTTAAAACTAGCTCAAAAAAGTCAGTATTTTAAGATTTTGCAAAGAAAGCTCAACAACTTTTGCGTCCGGATGTTCACTTTCTGAAATACAGCAACCCTGGTTTATAGGTACATTAATTCAATGAGTAGGAAGAAGCTCATGAATCAAAGTTCCCAATGAAAGTTAGGAAGCGGGCACAGAGAAAGAGGGAGGGTATTTTGAATGATAAAGAACTTCTGAGTAGCAGTGAACTTAGACTAACAAGTTCCAGGCATGGAATGAGTCATTTTTATCTTCTTACCAGGTCTCCTGTCTATATTGGGTTATTTTCTTTTTAATTGGTTTTTATCAAAAATTTTCTTGTGTTACAAACAAGTAAACAAAAAAAGTACATATGGTGTCTCCACTTTTAATTCACAGAGTCTTTTTCACAGTTCGTTTGCATTCGGTATGAGACACTGTTGACATATACATAATGCTGTTTTATGTCTTCCCTGATCAATGTAAAGAAATAGCATCTTAGCCTGTAGTCTGGCACTTCATCATTCTTCAATATTTTCCTGGAAGGACTAGTGGAGCTGTGCCAGAATACTGTGGAGATTTGTGTATATGGCATGGCAATTCTTCAAGAGATTTCATGCTTGGTGGCTTTGGATATACCGGTAGGTGGATTTTCAGTCAGTCTGCACTGAGGGTCCTACCTCCCAAATCCAAGTAGCTAAGGGTGTCATAAAAGGGACACGGGTGGCACTGTGGTCTAAACCACTGAGCCTCTTGGGCTTGCTGATCAGAAGGTCAGTGGTTCGAATCCCCACGACGGGCTGAGCTCGATCCCAGCTCCTGCCAACCTAGCAGTTCAAAAGCACATCAAAGTGCAAGTAGATAAATAGGTACCGCTCCGGTGGGAAGGTAAACAGCGATTTCGTGTATTGCTCTGGTTTCGCCAGAAGCGGCTTAGTCATGCTGGCCACATGACCCGGAAAAACTGTCTGTGGACAAACGCCGACTCCCTCGGCCTGTAAAGCGAGATGAGCACCGCAACCCCAGAGTCGTTCGCAACTGGACTTAACTGTTAGGGGTCCTTTACCTTTACCTTTTTAAGGGTGTCATTAAGTTTCAAGGCTCATACCTAATTTCTCTGTATAAGACCTCAGCTAAGTCAGAATCCAAGAAGCAGCTTGAGACTGGAATTATAACACTCTTATCTTTACATTATGCCTATGTGGAGTTTGGCTGGAGCTGTTCCAAGTCAGGGGTCATAGTCATGAAGTCAGTGTCATCTTTCACTCATTTCAAATATCTTGAAAAGGGGGCTACCGGTATCAAATAATCTAAGGTTGTGGAGAAATTAGTGATCTTGTTAAATTTCATAATTATCTGGCCCTTAATGCTCAGGTGAATTATGAATTATCATTTCCCCAAGAGATTCTGCTTGCCCCTAGAATGTAAATCCAACTTGTCAACATGCAGGGTGTAGTTTTGCAGGGTGCTTGTCTATTCACAGAGATTTCAGGTTCCTAGGAATATACATATCCCAGGACTTTTTGCAGTTGGTATTCTGGGGAGAGCATGGTCAGCAAAAACACAGGCAAAAGGAACACGTTGCATTACTTGGGGTCACTCTGCAAGAGAACATCACTAGGCACAAAATCTTGCGTTGGTTCCCCTTTCGTTCTACCCTTACTTGCTACAGCAACCCACACAGGACATATGCTCTTTCTCCTGCTGTCTACTCCATATGCATCTCAAGATGGCTAGCTTTGATTAATTAAGATGATTAATCTGCAATCAAACGATGGCCCACTTTATCACATTGTTTATTCAGTTAAAATGTTCATTCCCAAAAATCATCCTGTAACTCTAACATCTCCTACCTCAGTTTGCTTGTCGAATTTGCTTCCAGGGATCATGAGTCATATCTGGGGAATGAACATGACTGGCATTTTTGAGTCAAAGGGTTACTCCTCTGACCTACTTCCAACAAGATCAACAGCTGCAGGCTGGCTATGGAATGCACAGATAAAACACCGCTAGACAGATATATGCAGGTAAGAAGTTTGGTTCCAGGTTTTCCCTCCTTAAAAATAGTAACAACTCTCAACTGTGCCTCTACAAATGCTAAGATGAGCAAACATGCCACGTGCTTGCACATCAAAGAGATATAAAGAGGCAAATTTTGACACTGCAGATCTGTTTTTCATTAGCAGATGAGGAAAAATATTAATCAGTTTATTTGAATATCTGAAATTGAAAGAGAAACTGAAAAAGAATCCTGCAATGAAAAGCCACTTCTCAAACCCCTGTCCACCACAATAATTTCACTGACTCATTTAAGCAACAATAGCAACATGCTCTATCTACAACAATGCCATACAAAGAAATGCAATTTTATTTTTATGCTGTTGAACAGCCAGTAACCTTCTAAGACTATATTGTAAATTTCTAACAATAAAGTTTCCAACGATAAAGGAGGAAATTCCTTTGGATTGTTTTGATACGTGCAAAGGCTACTTTTTATGTACATATTTTATTTGCATTAAACATTCACCACTCTAAGCATGTTACACATCTGCTAAGATGAAGACTGGCCCAGTAAATGTTGCTGTCTGAGACAAAACAGAAAATGCCCCCTTCGCATCAAATTCCCTGTTACTAAGACCAGTCAACTTATTTTGACACCCGATAAAGAAAATCTCTTGTCTCTACCACTTCCTGGCAGTAAAAATTTAATAATCGTAAATTGTTCCCTTTCATGACACCCAAAATCAGCTGTCCAAGGCAGCCACCTCACTCTACTTAATTGTTAGGCCACCTGTGGCTTAGGCCAGTGTTTCCCAACCAGTGTGCCTCCAGATGTTTTGGGACTACAATTCCCATCATCCCTGACCACTGGTATTGCTAGCGAGGGATGATGGGAGTTGTAGTCCCAAAACATCTGGAGGCACACTGGTTGGGAAACACTGGCTTAGGCTTCCCTTTCCACTTTATTATCTTATTTACTTGGCTACAGGTTAGTGAACAATAGAAAAACATATCTCCCTTAGCAACCTAGTATTTGATTTAGTGGTTGCAGCTTTCAGAAACAATTTAACATGTCGATTTATCCTGCATCCTCCTTTGCATTCAGTCCAAATCCATAATAATTCTTCAGACCTGAGGGTACATCTTTGGATTGTCATTGAGATGACAGAGCAAATTTATAAGAGCAAAATGCAGTAGGAATCATAGCATCTATTTAGAGCCAAGTCCCCCAATATCTCTCCCATAGATAAACATTTCTACTTATAAAAACCCTTCCAAATATATTTGGTTCATGGACTGAGAATATCTGGGCATTTTGCAGCATCTGCATTGATGGTCTAGGAGACCAGGCTCTGAAATAAATCTAGTAATTTTGTCCCAGAATAACTGATGACAGGCTTCAGGGGACTTGAGCTCTACTAACAGTGAAATCTTAATATCCTATACTGTACATGTCTACTTATAAATAAGTTCTATTGTGCTCAGTGGGATTGGAGTGCACTGGATTGTAGCCAATAGTAATGCTCTAGCTTAAAGGTGAAGGGCGCTGCGATACAATGTACTCTGTCTTTTTAATTAATAGTAGTGGTCTACAGCGCTGGGGTCATGGGTAGTTGTGCCAGACTCTTGGTTTACAACATTTCAAAACCTGGAGCATGGAGAGAAAGTTTTTATACTAGGCCTGGCTGGAAAATTAATACTATCTGCAATTACAGAAACTTAGATAGAACAACTCTGTTATCTTCTGAAAAGGCCCCAAAGGCTAAGCACATGCATTTTATGGGTGCTCACCAGCCTCAGCCCTTAACATTCCCAGCCTCAGCCCTGGAACCATTCACAATATCATTCAAACCTATTAATAAAACATCCCTTCCAAAACAGTCCTGGACTACTGCAATTTGCTATTGGGGGGGGGTAGGGGTGGCTGCCCTTGAAGACAGCTGCTAGAAATGTGGGTGCTACGCTAGTAAGTGGGGCAGCCCAATGGGACCATGTTTTGCTGGTCTTTAAAGCACTGCGCTGGCTGCCAGTAAATGGCTTATGACACAAATGCATAAAATTAGGACCTTCCTCTGTATCAACCATCTTGAACCCTACAAGAATCAGGAGAGGCCTTTTTGGTGCCCCTACCAATAACTGAGCCACGACAGGGCCTTTTCAATGGTGCTTCCCTGTTTGTGGAATTCCCTCATTATTGACTTTCAGGAGAAGGTAAGAACATTCCTGTTTAACCAGGGATTTGATGGCCAAAAGATGCTGTTCTTGGCAACCCTGAAAGAATGTTTCAGACTATTTCTAGAATGTTTTGAATTGTTGTTGTTGTTGCTGCTGCTGCTGCTGCGTTTGCTACCCTGGGCTCCTTCAGGATGAATGGCGGATATAAACTGAATCAATAAATAAATACATAATATTCTATACCTTAACTACACTCCTCCATTAAAATAGAATTTCCTCTTCTGTCCACATTTTTATCTGTGATCCAAGTACATCTGCTGCCTCAACTTGGCAGCGGGAAACCATTCCCACCAGAGGGTGAAAAAGTGCTTATTCTAGACACACCTTCGTCGACAGTAAAGGGCACTTTTTGCAGACGGCCTGTGGGTAGGGAATTTTAGAGGCTGCCAGTTTGATGTTCAGGGAAAATAAAAATACCAGTTTAATAAAATGCTCCAACAGTGCAGGCAAACAGTATGGAATATTACATTTGTCCTCCTCAAGGGGAAACAAAAAGCCCAACAAAAAACTCAGTAGCATCATGGTTTCAGGATTGCAGTAAGTTTGTTGAGAAAGAGAAGCTATACTGGTCTTAAATGCTATCAAAGAAAACATGAGCATCACCCCAGAAAATAGTGTCCAGGTAGGAATGATTTTTTAATGGTTTTCTAACAGGGCCCAGCTGGTTCATTCTCAGCTTTGCAACAGAATACTTGTGTGGATCTGCACAGCTGATTTAATCTTGCCACACTTTGGGTTTACTGTTATAAATTGGTAATCACACCAGAGCTCAAATTACAGAGGAAAGAAGAAGAAGAAGAAAATAAAAGGACTAAACTCATGAAAGACCCTATAGAGGGAAAAAATTCCTTCAAATCCTGTATATTGTAGGATAAATCTTTTGTCATTTAATACAATAATTCACTACACATTCATTGTCTTGAATGCTAAAATGGGAGAATAGTAATACAACTGTATACAAACAATTACAAAATTATGAGGTTAAAAAAAAATCTCCTCAGATGTTAATAGGTTTGGGAACATGAGTAACATGTTTTTCGCCCAGTGTTGAAAATATATTAATAAAGTTAGTAGTACCAGGTTAGCCTTCCTGAGGCGAAAATTCCAATAAGTGACTAAGGATAGTTAAGGAACTTGATCATAGTGAATTCTGGTACAAACTAAGGCACCATTTACACTACTGTATATATTTAAAGCAGTATCATATCACTGTAAACAGTCATGGCTTCCCCTAAAGAATTCTGGGAACTGTAGTTTTTAAGGGTGCTGAGAGTGGTTGGCATGATTGTATTACCCCGAGAGAGCTACAATCTCCAGAATCCCCTGGAAGCAGGTTTAATTGTTAAACCATTCTGGAAATTGTAGCTCTGTAATGAGAATAGGTGGTCTCCATGCTCCCAGTTGCTATTGTAACTAAGTTAAAGTACTTGGAAATTAAATAATCACCCATTCTTCTCCTGTCTACCTATGCCTCCAGGTCTCTCCTATCTCTCGTTTCAGTGAGTCAATTTTATATTGTGTGCATCTTAGGATTGGCATCTGTCATACTGTTTGTAGTCTTTCAGCTGCGTTATTACCTGCCCACACTGGTACTATGTAAAGTCCTACATACATAAATATAACAACAATTTGGTGTAATCTGAAACTTCTTTATAATTCAAATACCCATGAAAAGTGAAGGTGCAACACCATAAATTCTGTAGCCACATAATAATGATGTTTACGTCAGATGGTATTTTCAAAAGCACTCAAATATTGATCTAACTCTGCTCCAGTGGTGAAGTCAATGGGAATTTCACCATTGATTTCAGTAGGAGGAGAGAAAATCAATTCCCAGCACTTGTGAAAATTTCACAGTCGGTCATTACTGATTGAGAGAATATTCAAAGAACTAATGATGGGGGTTCAGTTTAGAGCTTCATATCCCATTGCGCACCCCATGAGCCACTTGACTCTCTGCTTTGTTTGGAAATCTATATGTTTAGCATTTAAAGCTTTTTTTGCTTTCCTTGCTTCACACCTAGCAAAGGCTTCCCCCCCATGTGCTAATGGTTTAATTATATTCTTTCCCCTTCATTTCTTTAGGAGTCATCACTAAGATTAAAATTCTTGTTCAAAGCAGATCTACGCAAGTAGGTGACTTTAGGGTTCATTTTCTAATTGATCAAACAAACTGCTAATTAAATGCATCTGTGCCTAATCAAAACATGGCTACATAAGCACAGTGTATCATTTAGCTGGGTGCATGAGATTGTATTCATCAAGGGGAATGAAGACTCAGCTTGATTAGTAAGTGGTGAAACACATTCAAATCCTTTATTTAGGCCAACTTATACCAGAAGCCATGTTTAATTATTTATGCAGATTTTTTTAAATAAAAGATATACAAGTTTTACTCCTTAATATGATGTGCTCCAAGTAGCCCAACAATGCTGCTAATGATGCTCTTGCCATTTTTAGTCTTTGCACCCCTTTGTTAAAGAATAAATTTCTCCTTGTTTCAAAGAGTCATATCTATGTATGTGCAAGCATAGAAAAAAACAGTGAGGGAGAGACGTTCTCTTATATACTGGAAAGTGTTGTGTGGAACTATTCAGGCCTATTCTTTTGTGTTGCTGCAACTTACCTATCTGTTTTGGTGCAGAGACAGATCTCCTGCATTGCAGAGACTGGAGAAACACGGGCTATTTAGCTTCCACTTTCAAGCTTGCTTAACTTTTCCCCTGCTTAGCTGTCTCTTGGTATCTTCTATTCTATACCACCCTTTCCTTTCACTTCCAAACTGCATGGGCAAATGGCTGGTACCTTTTGCCTTTGGTTCTGCCATTCTCCCCTTGACTATCTTGATTCGTATCTTTACTAGCACTCTTTTTTTAAAAAAAATCTTCTTCTTCTTAAACTATTTTAAAGAATTCACTGTGGAAAGGTTTTGTCTTTTTATTTATTTTTATATATTTTTTAAATGGTGAAAGGAAATACTTTCCTTTAAAACAAAATGGATGAGTACATCAATCTCAGATCTCCGGTAGCCACCCTCTCTGACTTCCTGCACTTCAATTAAAGCACATGGGAAGGTGTCATGAAGTAATGTCTGCTTTTTTGTAAAGGGTAAAGGGACCCCTGACCATTAGGTCCAGTCGTGTCCGACTATGGGGTTGCGGCGCTCATCTCGCTCTATAGGCCAAGGAGCTGGCGTTTGTCCGCAGACAGCTTCCGGGTCATGTGGCCAGCATGACAAAGCCACTTCTGGTGAACCAGAGCAGCGCACAGAAACGCCGTTTACCCTCCCGCCAGAGGGCACTTAGATGTGCTTTCGAACTGCTAGGTTGGCAGGAGCTGGGACCAAGCAACGGGAGCTCACCCCATCGCAGGGATTCGAACCGCCGACCTTCTGATCAGCAAGCCCTAGGCTCTGTGGTTTAACCCACAGCGCCATCTGGGTCCCTTTTTTGTAGCGATGTGTAAATTGCTATGCTATGGGAGCCTTTTTGGTTGAAGAGAGGGATTTTTAAAAAATAACAATATTTAAACAAAAAGTACATATAGAAGAATTCCCGCAGGGCTTTTCAAATCACGAAGAAGTGTTTTATGGGGGGAGGGGGATGTTTTATGGGAAGAATAAGAAAAGCCCACAAACACACTGATGTAAACTAAGTTGAATCCCACACCCATCAAAATTTTAAAGAAATTCTTTTTTAAAAAAATAATCCTAAAGTGCCCCACAAATGACAAAGAAAAATAGAAACCTCTTTTGTGATGGAATAAAACTCTCAAGGAATTAGAGAACAGGTTTTGGTGCATTGGCGGTACAATTTCATCCTTTAATGGAGCTGTTTAAAAGCACAGGAGGACACTTGCTAGGAATTCCCTGACTTCCACTCCATTTCCACCAAGATTCCACCCACCTTTTCTCAGACCTCTGCTTTCTCTCCCTCCAAAATTGTTTGGCTTTATTCCTCTCTTTCAGCCAACAATATGCAGTTTCTCCTGTCCTGAAGAGTGGAAGTTTGTGACCTTTCTTATATCACAGGGTGTGTGTTCCATGCTTGCTGCCTGTGCTCTGTGGGCAGCTTCAGACTGATGCACAATGTTTGAAGCTGCTTTCAGAATACTTGAGTGCATAATTCAGGGTGGATAACTGCGTGTGTTGCTCCAGAAATAGCAAAGAGTCTGGTAGCACTTTAACAGATTTATTGTGGCATATACTGTAATGCAACAATTAATCTGTTAGTCGTTATGAAGTGGCAAGTCTCTTTGTTGTTTTTACCTTCACATAACTATGTCTGAAGCCACTTTCTAGTATGCATGGTGCTTGTTAATCCATGTCCTAAAGATAAACAAGTCGTTTTCATTTATCCACCATCACTTTGTCTCTCTCATTGCTCCTCTGCTGTTTTGTGTGTGTATATATATTGCAGATGTTCTAGTTACTGCTTATTGATTGTGGTTTGTTTCCACCTGTTGTTTCATTTTCTCAAATATTATTTTGACAATACCAGAATAAAAGAGGAAAAGACACAAAAACCACAGATATACAAAAATCAAAATTATAAATAAAGTCAATTATTTATGCTATTTACTCTAAAGCATCTGTACCATATAAAAACTTAAAATATTCCAAGGCCACCTTTTGGCTGGAAAAACAATATGCTTTTATGCAATGCCCCCCCCAAAATGGTCCCCAATTTAACATAAAGGTATCTTGTTGCTGACTTTTATTTTTCTCATATAGTATGTCCATTTTGCCATTTTAACAATTACCTGATGCAACGCCCTAACTCTCTCATTAAACAGCAACCTAGTTGTCACATTTCGAACATCCTCTGTGTGCTGAGCAGTAATTCTCTCCTCATGGTTCTGTTTTTCCAGAAATTGTTTGGAAGACTCTTTTACTTTCTGGGTTGTTGAAAGGTAACAACAGGCCATTTCCCTCCGTGCACATGTTGGATATGATGTACTGCTGTACAGAATGTGTTATGGTTGTCAAAACACTGCCCTAGAAGTGCGATCATGGGTACCTAGGGCCACGCGCCATCACCGGGCTGCACGCACATGCTGGGGGAGGTGCGCACTATGTCATCACGTCCCCCAGCCTGTGTGCGCGATGGCATCATGCCACCAGTATGCTCATGTCACTCGCTCACATAGTGGGGCATGGTGACATAGTGTGTGTATGCCAGGGGGTATGATAATGTAGCACATGCATACCCCACACTGTGTATGCGTAGCTGCGCTGCACCTTGTGTGTACCTGGCCCCCTCCTTTAAAATGTTGTGGGAGTCATGGCACCCATGGCCCCTTGGCCCTGGCACCTATGCTAGAAAGGGACCTAAGCACCACATGGCCACACTTGAATGGGGAATCCTCTTTGAGATTCCTCTTCAGTTTAATTAGAGAATAAACCATTTTACTTTATTTTTTATGTTACCTACCTGTTTTCTTTCTCATCTCTAATATCAACAGATCTTCTTAATGTGGAACTTGGGTTTGAATGTATTCTCTCTCTCTCTCTCTCTTTCTCTCTCTCTCTCTCTCTCTCTCTCTCTCTCTCTGCAATGAGGTTCCTCACTTTTCATGGCAAATTGGTCTCTAATCCCATACTGGCTGGGTGGCGATTGTGCCCCACGAAGGTCAGTCACCATCACCCGGGCATTCAGGATGTGTGAGGCCACTCCAACTGGTTACATTGCAGGGTGGGATTGCCCACCAAAAGCCTAGTTTTTGAACCATTCAATCGGTGGATCACTAGTAGGTGGAGACTTGTGGTTGGACCTGGAGTCCGAAGCTTCCACTCTGGTCCGCCAGGTAATTTCAGTGCAGTCGGCGGAAGAGCACCTACAGTTCGTAGTGGTGCCGTCCTCTTTTACATATGCAGATTTTGCACTTATTCTGTTTCTTGTGTAGTCCAGCTCTTAAGCACATCATTGTCAATCTCATTACTAGTGCCGTGTAAAAAACAACAACACCCTGCTTTTTTAAGCCATCATTTAAGGAGAAAATGAATTGAATTTGCCAATTATCAATGGGGCTAGAACATTTCACTGAAATTCTGAAGGAAGACTTTTGAAGTGGCTGGGATTTTTTGTGATGTTTAAGTGTCTTCTTTTCATTCTACAATTCTCCTCTCTGGTGGTCTACACTTTCCTAAGTGTCTCCACTTCTGGAAAATTCTAGGTGTCTTCAGATAGACTTTCTTGTCATGTCAGAAAACTAAGGATACAGTTCTTTTTAAGGGAAATGACTTTTCTTCCAAACAAAATCAGGGAGCACACCAGTTTCAAGCACTTGATAACCACCCTCCTCACCTTTCCTCATCAAAGGGGATGGTATTACCTATGGGTATTTTTTAGACCAGGAAGCACAGGTAGCTGGAGAGACTGCAGAATGATAAATACTTAATAGAGAACTGTTGTAATGAACGAAAGTGGGGAGGGACACACACCTCCCTTGGCCTCCTTGAAACAATAAGGTAAGCCCAACACATGGAAAGTATAAAGTGCCTTGCAAACAAGGCAGGAAAACAGAAAACTCTTTGGGGAATAAAAAATCAAGGACTGTTTTCCGTACAGTATTAGTCCTGTCAGGGTTTTGGATAATTGTCAGTCTTTGAAGTTTAGAACTGTTGTTCTTGTTTTGTCAGCAGCACTGTGTCACTGTCTACCGTTCACTGGGAATAGCGTGGGAAGAGTACTGTTGTATTCACATCCTGCCTGCAGACTCCCATAGGGATTTGGTTGGCTACTGTGAGAACAGAATGCTGGACTAGACAGTCCTTTTGGCCATTCCAACAAAGCTCTTCTTATGCACACATCAGTACATTTTTACTTTTCCGCGTCGAATAACTTTAAAGTTGTTGCCATAGCTACAATCCATATTTTGCTATGTGTTCTTTCTTCCCAGAACTAACTCCCTTTGCCTTCATCCTTCCGACAGCTAAGATGCAAGGCACACCTTTCATACCAAACTGGCTGTGGCGGTACAAGAGGCAAAGCTGTAATCACACAGACACTTCCAAGAAGACATGGCTGGTGCTCTGCAAACATGCCCTTAGAAAAGTACAAATGGGAATGCCAATTCTGAATGATTTAAAATTGTAGAAACTAACACCATGTGACCCACAGTATACATCTAGGTTCCCCAGCTACTGAAGTGTTTTTACAACCTACTTTTCAGTGTTGCTACTTTCCCTGTATGCCTCCGCATGGTAGACATAGCTGAAGGGCAAATAGGCTATGTTTTTCAAAAGGCTTATTTTATAATTAAAGACTCAAGTGCTTCGTGTGGAACATGAATAATGTATCTTATAAATCTTCTTTGATATATGTATACACAATACTGAATCGTTATTTAGTGGTAAAACTAAAACATGAAATAAGTAAAATATGGCCTAAAATGAATAAATGTGCATATGTGGGAGGAAAAGAGGCCTCCAAGATATGCAGATCATAAAATTGCAGGAGGTTATTATTATTATAGGTACTTTTACAGCACCTTTCGAATGAACACTTTAAAGTCATTTTCAAATAATTAAGATTGAGACTCAATATTCCTGAGAATGAGTTCTAATGTTTTTCAAAGACTGATTTAGAGAGGTAAAGGAGGCACATTCAGCCCAAACCATATGCCATTTTCAGTATGGATTGAGCCTTCTTTATAGAGTTAGCCAAGGGTTTGCATCAATTGGGGTCACAATCCAACAAAAATAAAAATGTTTATGCTTAGACACATGACCACCTTCCATACAGCAAAGTGTTTTCCATAGGTTCACATGGTAGGGAAACAAGAACTCGTATTTTCCAAAATATGCCAAGCAGTCCTAAGTAATTTCTATTTCCTCCGTCCACTTTCTGACACAAAGCAACAGCAGGAAGTACAAATATGCCTTAGGTGGCCTTCAGACACATAGTTCTGCAGTGCATAACTTAGCACATCTTCCTGTCAATAAAATGTTCACACACAGCTTATGTCCTCTCCAAATGTTGTATAACAATAGGGCAAGCGTTTTCATATAGAGTAGCCAAAACCAGTTATATATACAGCTCCGAAGGCATAAAAATAGCCACCCCTACAGAAATGCACAGTACTTTTGAGACAGAAAAAACAGATACTACAATGACTTTTACTTATGCAATGTAGTTGCTAATGCAGCCAGTATTATTGAATGGACAATATCTTAATGACTGAGTTATCGGGCAAAACTTAAGTCCATATTCAAATATGTAAGAATCACTATAAAAATAAAACAGTAATGAGAAAGAAAATACTTGATCAAGAACAGAGATTAGTGGAAAGCCACTAATATTGGTATAATGGAATCGGTATAACCAAGCAAATGTTAAATCTGTTGGTACAGTGATAGATGAGAGAGTGGATAATCTTGGGATTACAATGCAGGCTGCAGTCAGAGTTGAAGGATCCATCCACCAAATTCAGCCTATTTATAATAAAGTAAAATGGATGCAATTAAACCTGCAGAATGCCCACATGCTAGGTTATCTACTTGGCAATTCTACTTATCACTTGATAACCTGCATTGTATTTTGATTTTTAAAAAAAAAAAAAAAAACATTTTTTGCAAATGCTGGAAAGTGACATAAAATTGTCTTATAAATATTGATATGGTTTACAAAGTTACGACCACTGGTGGATTGCCTTTTAAAGATAATAGCTTATTTTCCCTTCAACTACATCCTTAAAACTTTGTGACTAGCATTCTGTACTATTTGTAGGTTCTGAATGATATTCAAAGGCAACCCCCACTTAAAGAGTATTGCAACAGTCCAATTTGGAAGTTGCCAAAGTATGGATCCCTATGCAGGAAAAGCTTTAGCTGATGAAGTGCTGGAGCTGGAAAAACACCCTCCTAGCCACTATGGTCACCTTGGTCTCAATGTAGATCAATGAAAAGCTGATTCTCTTGCATACGGTATATGGAACTCATTTTTGACCACATAAATACTGCATGAATCTTGGTAGAGCCGTTACTTCAAATGGAGGATTCCGTATTACTAGATCAGAGCTCAGGAAACACATGTGTAAACACTTTACTCCAGCTTTCCCTAACCTCTTGCCTCTAGATGTTTTGAACTACAACTGCCATACGTCTTGATCATTGGAAAGACTAGCCTATTCATGCAACACATAAAATGAATTTAAAGGAAAGGCATAAATAGGAAAGATGAGATTGAGCTGTTTGACAAGAGAATTTCCAAATTCTTGGTAGTGTAGATCTGAGAAGTGCTGGCATTTGGTAATTTGAAGCATTTACAAATACTTGTCATAATGTTAGAAAGGTAGACCTTTTCTAGGTTAATGTATCCACATTCTTCACAACTGAACAGATACAGAGAGGGTGCTGCTTCACCAAAATGAAAGAAATGAAAAGACTTCAAAATTTGTATCAATGGCGAAACAAAATGCTAAACCAGACTAATAAAAGCAAACACCATGATGACAATATGATCATGACAATATCAGATTTTAGTTTCAGCATTAAAACATTTATTCAGCATAGCCAATTATATGTTGAAACCACAGTGCTGATGTTGTCATGTAGCATAAGGAGCAGTGTAAGATTTAAATGAGACTCATCTGCAATCAGAAACCTGAGCACTAAATGTGATATGGAACCAGGGATGGTGTGAAATTTTCAAGGAAAATTCATCTGTCTTGCAGAATTCCCACTTGGATGTCAAATGACTCATCTCAAATGAGCTTTCTTCCAGAGTTCCCACTGCATGCTGAACAGAAAAGGATTCTGAATTGGACCTCAGGGCTTATTTTTCACATATCAGTGATTTGGCACAAAGAGAGGAAACTGTTGCCCACTTCCTGGATATATGAGCATTCCACTTCTACGCCTTTGGCTGCATAGTTTGCCTGATATGAAAATCCAACAGATGCCCAAAGTGCAGTTTTTCAGCCGCCCTGGAATAGGCAAACTGATTGTTTAAACCCAAAAAGGATTTGGATTTTAAATTCTAAAATGTGTTCAGCAATTTTTCAGAGGGTGACAAGTAGTGATTTGGTCATGTGGAATATCCTTTTTACAAGACTATTTTATTACTTGTATATTGAGATTGAGAGTCACTTTGTGATGCCTCCATCACTTAAAAAAAATGGTTGCACGACTCATTCCACAGTTGGCTAACTGCTATGAGATGGCTAACCAGCTGTAGTAAGAAACGAGGAGGCACATGCTACTGTTCTCTTTTTTGGGTTTAACACATCAATTTAGGACCTGAATAACAAATTGAATTGGAATGACACACAGCAGCCCTGAAACAGGTCATTTTGTTTCCAAACACTACAAATACAGACAGAAGTTGAATCTGGTGGTCACTGCATACCCCTAGTATATTGGAATATCTGCTATCATGGTAGATAAAATGGGTGTTTATTATATTTCTGGTTTCCTACACAATATTTAAAGATTATGATTCCACTACATGAGCTTTACCTATATAATGGGAAAGGAGCACAACTCTTTTGAGACAGCAGATGAAATAATCAGTTGAGAGTGGTTCAGAATGCTACTCATTCACTGTAGATCTGTCACACCCTGATCTGAAAATTCTGGAAGCCTTTCTGAAATTCAGTCAGTTTTCAGTGTGTCATGCATAATGCATCATGAAAATGCATTATGTAATATCACAATATCCACAGGTTCTGATTGTTTTCATAGCCGACCACCCTTATTCCACAATCTTTTAACCATTTTATCCCAAACACCCTTGAATCTCACAAGAGATGCTTGCATCTATTAAAGTGAAGTGTCTAAAGCTATACTTCAGGGACAGAACAGAAGGGTGGTATACAAATTTAATAAATGATAATATTAATAATATTGAGCATATTCTATGCAGCCAGAAGCTGCACTCAAATGTAGCATGAGTCCATTTATTACCATTAATTAGCATTGGAATTTTGTGGTGAAATGGAAGGCCATTCATGTTACATTTCTTCCCACATCTGCTTTGTGCCAGTTTCAGGAAGTGTACATCTGATGTGACATGGATGGATACACACCCAACACTCATATGACACAAACACACCTCACCACAGGCTTCCAGTATCACCAAGAAGCATGGCAAAGTTTTTCCTGCAGATTTTCCAAATGGTAAAAAAGTTATAGTTTCTCCCTTCCCACCGAAAACTTGCCATGCGAGTGAATAGGGGAAACAAAGCAGATTGGAACCCAAATCACAGACTGAAGCAGTCTGAGCACATAGTGACTTGCTAAATGTAACATGAATAAGGGCAACTAAAGGAGGAGAAAAACCAGTGTATGCACAGCTTGGAAGTAACAAAACCTATTAAGAGTCTCAGAAGATTTGAAAAATGGCAGCCTTGCGCTCAGTAAGTTGTGGACACGGAGCTACACCACAATGGATCTGATAGCACATGCAAGATGATACCGTATTTTTCCGTGTATAAGACATTGTTGTTTTATTTAAAAATTATGCTAAAAATTGGGGCTTATCTTATACATGGATAGTGGAGAGTTGGGATGGGTGATAGGTGGCTGCCGCGAGTAGGAAGAAGAAGAAGAAGAAGAAGAAGAAGAAGAAGAAGAAGAGTTTGGATTTGATATCCCACTTTATCACTACCTGAAGGAGTCTCAAAGCGGCTCACATTCTCCTTTCCCTTCTTCCCCCACAACAAACACTCTGTGAGGTGAGTGGGGCTGAGAGACTTCAGAGAAGTGTGACTAGCCCGAGGTCACCCAGCAGCTGCATGTGGAGGAGCGGAGACGCGAACCCGGTTCACCAGATTACGAGTCTACCGCTCTTAACCACTACACCACAGTGGCTCAGGAGATTGTCAGTGGCCTTTTTGTGGGTTATTGGTGGATGTGTCAAAATCTGCTGGCTATTGGCAGCTGCAGCAATAGGGCGGGCGATTGGTGCTTGCTCTCAGTGAGCGTTCAGACATTCGGTGGCTTCGTGGGTGAGCGATTTTTGGCAACCCCCCCCCCCCCCCAAAGCTCAACGAGTCTGTGCAATCCCCTCCCTGAAAAAAAGCTCAACAATGCTGGGCAATTCCCCCCATTTTCTCAATTTTAGTCCCCAAAAAGAGTCTTATAGACAAGGGCATGTTATACACTGAAAAATATGGTAAATTTGCATGCAAACAACACACACACACACACACACACACACACACACACATATATATATATATATATATATATATATATATATATATATATATATATAATATACGTAAAAATATAACAAATATACTAAAGTTAGAGTCTAAGGCCCGCAACATTATGTGGACTGTAAAGGTGGGATCATGCAAACAGGCAAAGGACATCAGTCTGCCTTGCCATTAGCGTCTCCATGTGACAGCTCATTAGACTGGCTCCTGGCAATGGAGTCAGGACCTAAGTACATTTGTGTTAGCTGGAACATACAAAGCAAGTAGGAAACTCCTGCTGGGAACTCAGGGAGAAAAGCTCTTAGATGTCTCTGCACAGGGCTAAAGAAGTGTTCGGGAATAGGTTGCCCCATAGAGTTCTGTAGCAAAGTTGCCATTAAACAGCCAAAAGAAAGGCACCATCTGAGGTGAAAAACAAAAGAATAAAACCGGTAGCTGGTATGAGAGCAGAATGCCTGCTGCTAATAGCAACAACGGCAGCTCTAGGTAGCATGGCCATTAAAGATATACAGGGCTGCCAACCCAATTGTACAAAAATCCCAGTGAAAGAAAAAAGCCGTGCTTTAGTCATTTCAGCGGCAATGGCTTCTACAGGGCTGGTTCAAAAGGGGGAGGGTGTTGTTTTTCCCTGAAGATTTTTTTTTGCAAAAGATGCAAACTGAAAAATGCCCCTGAAAGTATGGAGAACTCACACCTCTCTAATGAGGTAAACAGGCACACCTTTCATAAATTCATTAACAGTTTACGACCATATTCCAGTTGGCTGCTTTCCTTCTAAGCTTGGGAGTACTTATAAACTGTGCGAATGAATCTGAAAGTGCTATTAGCAAAGCCCCTTGCACTGGCCAGATGAGAAGCTATTCTCTTCTTAAAATCTTGGATTAAGGAGCAAAGGACAACCAAAATGATACAGGGGCTCCCCTGTGAATAAAGGTTGCGGCATTTGGGATTTTTAATTTAGAAAAAAGGCAAGTAAGAGATGATATGATAGTAGTTTATAGAATTATGTGTGGAATGCAGAAAGAAGATAAAGGTTTTAGAAGAGGTGTAGAAGACAGATGGAATGATGAATGAACAACAGCTAACAGAAACAAAATAAAACATTTTTGGTAGGGTGTGTGTCATATTTTCAAACATAACCTAAAATGCTGTACTTTTGTTCAAATGTGTTCACAGGCAAAATTCAGATTTTAAGTATCTTTTTCAAATAAAAATCCTTCCTCCTCTCTGTCCCACTCTGTGTGGTCTAGAAACGTGTTTCATTGAAATAAGTCCTCAGCCCTATTACTGAAAATATTGAGGACAACGATCTAACATCTATAATGAAGATAGTGACACTCTGAAATAGCTCAATTATTGTTATTTTTTTCTCCCCATTCAGAAATGAGTGAAGAATAGAGTAGATTATCAACTGAAAAGGAAGAGAAACACCTGTGGAAGGACAATTCAGATTCCTGCCAACATGAAGGTTGGAGCCAAATGGATATTAGTAGACAAAGGTGAATCCCTAAGGTGACTATTGAATGTAAAAATAAAAATAAGTGTTTTCCTCTGACATGAAATTCCCACACCTGTTAAAAGCTACCTCTGAAATAAGAAAATAGATTATAATTTATTTCTGTATGAATTCTGTGTGAACCTTCTAATGACATCCCAAAATTTAACTTGCATCAATTGCCCTAAATCAGCCAGTGTCCACAGCAGTCTGTGATATTTGTCAGTTGAACTTCTGCCCCTGTTCAAACTGACATACTGTATATTTAATGACCAACTGCTCAATTGGCTCATTCTAAACGTTTCTATCTATGTATGTGAATAAAGGCTGCCTTCCCCCCACCCAAACAGGGAACTCACTTCTCTGAAGAAGATGCAAACATGGATCGTTATCGCCTGAGTCTGCCTGAAGAAAGAGAGTCAGTACAATTCAACTTCTTCTTTCATACAAACTACAATGAACATTTCAGTTCTTTGCATCTATAGCCCAAATCTTGATCTCAGCAGCTAAATACCAAGAGAATGACTGAGGAGGAGTCACATCACTGTTGGATCAGAACTGATGCTGTGAGGAGGAGGAAAGAGGAAAGCTTTGGCACACTTCAAATATATGAGTGTACCTCCCCATGCTGTCCTCTTCAAACATCACAAAGAATATATCCTTATTCCTTCTTGCCACAGGATGAAGCACAAAACACTGCAGAGGACTCCAATGTGTTTTTAGGGAGATGACAGGGGGGAAGATATTCCCTTTGCTTGCTACATGTGTGTGGTATAGATATACACTGTAAAATGTAACTGCAGTCATTATTATCCTGGTTTTCTCAGTGCACTATGCATCAAACTTTCAAGGCTTAAACAACATACTCTAATTTGTTTCTTATTGAATTTACAGCAGATGTCAACTTTGCTGATCTGAAAATCAAGCCAGTTGTCCATGTCATGTATTGAAAGGGTATTGACAATTCCTAAAATGGCTTAAAATGACATTATAGGTGACAGGAAATACTTTATATGCTCAAGTAAACTCAGAGGAGATACAATAAACTTTTGCATGCCTTCATCCTTATTGGTACAGTATGCATCTAAATTATGCACCAACCCAAAAGGTTGAAGCCAAAGGGTTGGAGTCACCCTTATCAATAGTTTTGAACAACCTAGTGTGCCTTGGTGTTGGAGAATGTATCCCATGCCATTTCAGGGCAACCTGCTAAACTCTGTGATAGTTCCATCAGAATCAGGCTCAAAATCCAAGAGAAGGGCCAGCAGATGCTATGTAATGAAAGATCAGTTCTCAGGGCAATGTGTGTGTCAGGTTCTCCAGGCACATCAATGGTGTAGGAGATGCACAGTGGTTGAATTCTTGCTCCATCAGTGAAGTGGTGGCCATATTTCTGTGAATTACAACTGCTCTGGGATGGTGGGGCCACCCAAGTCTGGGGAGAAGGCAATGGGCTAAGAAGCTTTATGTATTGGCTATTATGCTATTTCAATGAATGGAATGGGCTAACACACAAGTGCAATCGACTGCAAATGATCCTTGTACCGCTACCATAGTAAATTGCGGCACAAATATTTTTGAGGCAAATTGGAAGAACACCTTTAGCCAGTTAAGTTAAAAACAAAACAAAACTCAAAAAGGGTTAGGACTTGAAAAACGGCCAAGCAAACAATCATATTTCTTCTTCTTCCTGAGTTACCATAACTTTGGTGATATGATAACCAGAAAAAAGATGAAATGAAATGAATGATACTTAAAAGACGAGACCAAGTTTTTGGAGGACGAGTCTCCCAATGAACCACATGCACCACTTAATGCTGCAAGGGATGTGCATTTGGAATTAATGGTGCATTCAGCAAATAAAGGCTGGATTCAGATGGCAGCCTCCTTCACAACTCATTTAGTGCTGTACATTGGAAGAGGGGCAAGGACTCACAAGAGGATATAAGTGGAGTGCACAGGAAATGTGCTAGTGTCTCCCTTCTGTGTGGTGTTACCCTAATTCCTACATTCTGTGACATCCACAGCAAGCACAACTTCTGTCTCCACCATTAGATGGTAATGAGACCATGAGACAAGATTTCAGACTCTTGGGGAACAGGGGCTTTCTCCTGAAGGTTTGACCCTCTGGTCAATGTGTCTCCTGGGGTTTCCCTTTCCAGTGCTAAAGTGCAAAGTCCTCTGCCAGCCCATTTAGCTCATTCTCTTCTCAACTGCCAATATTTTGCTTGCGATATTTGCAGGGGCCAAAATCATGAACCTACTAATCCTTGTCTAGCTTTCATTTGGATCAGCAAGAAAGGAACTGCACAGTCTCCCTATGGTTTTACAGGGAAGCTCTCTTTTGCTCTCCCTCTCTCCCTCTCTCTTTTTGAAGATAAAACCCTCCAAAGATAGCTCAGTTTCTCTTTAAAATAACAAGATGTAGAAGGAATCACTAGGTAAGAAAATGTAGTGGACTATTTCTATGAGACAGACTTAGAAGGATCTTAGATAAGAGTATGCAATGGATGGGGAAGGTAGAATATTAAGTACTATGTGAAGGAAAAGGTATATAAACATGAAGAGGATAGCAGTCTCAGATACAAAAGTGCAGTTTCTTTCAGTAGAAATCGGGGAATGTAAAAACATGCAGGTCACTCAGCAATTATATCTATATATATATAGATATAGATATAGATAGATATAGATAGATATAGATAGATATATAGATATAGATATAGATATATAGATATATAGATATATAGATATATATGCTTTGCTGAAAACCAATAAAATCTAAGCAAAGTGTTCTCGGAGAGCACTTTAATTGGACACAAATATGATCCCTAGAAAAGACCCTGATGTTGGGAAAGATTGAGGGCACAAGGAGAAGGGGACGACAGAGGATGAGATGGTTGGACAGTGTTCTAAAAGCTACTAACATGAGTTTGGCCAAACTGCGAGAGGCAGTGAAGGATAGGCGTGCCTGGCGTGCTCTGGTCCATGGGGTCACAAAGAGTTGGACACGACTGAATGACTGAACAACAACATGATGGCGTTCCCAAGTCAAGGAAGGACAGATCTAAACTGTTGGGGAGGGGGAGCTATTGGAATATATCAAAGGAGATCAAGGGTATAAACCTCAGAGATGGCAGAGAAAGCCAACAGAAGGTTAATCAATTCTCCTTTTAACTTTCATAAATAAGATCACGTTTAAATAGAAAATGAGCTTATGGAGAAGACCATATGTGAATGGCATTTGGCGGGTGGAGGGAGGTGGACTGAAGGTTATGAAATAAGCAATTAGCTTTTCTAGTAAAGAGCATTTGAAAACTGAAATGCTTAATTATCTTGTGTCATTCTTTTCACTTTGCCTTCATATGGGGATTGGGAAGTGAAGGTAACTAGACAAGACAGTGCCATCATCCTGCCTCCTAAGGTATTAATCAGCTACTGGTACAGGCATAAGCCTCTCCCCGAGTCCCCTCTATATACTGTATAACTTTGGAAAGACCCCTATATAGACAGAAGTAATGCCTGTTTCATGCATGGGAAAGTCAGTTTCAAGTAATCTAGGAAATGAGGCAAGCTTATAAAATGAACAGGTTAGGAATGCATGCTATTGCTGATTTCAGCACAGGCATTATACTATATTGCTTTTTTTATAAAGAACTCACATAACTATGAAAGATTCCAATTAACTTTTGAACGATATATCCTTAGAACGATGTCAAAATCAGAATCATGCAGAAAGAGTATGATATATATTTTATTAGGCTAAAAGCTCATGTGTCCATTTGCCAGGCACCAGCAAAACCAGTCTATGGCAATATTGCTGCGAGGACTATAAGTATCATTTGATTTTAAATGTTGTACTGTGCTAAAATTGGAGAATGTCCTGCATTTGTCAGAATCTGACTTTGACAGCATCAGGCTGTAAATGGCTTTAAAGTCCTAAATGGCTTAGGTCCAGATTACTTTAGGGATTGCCCCTTTCCATATCATCTTATCCACTCCTGCTTTTATTTTTGGATTAAAAGACTAGATTTTTATTATTTTTCAACTACTGAGAGTCTGTTTTGTTTTGTTTTGTGGTGCTCTAATTAAATTGTATTTTAAAAAATATATATGTTATATCCCATGGACTGCAAGAAGATTAAACCTATCCATTCTGAAGGAAATCAGCCCTGAGTGCTCACTGGAAGGACAGATCCTGAAGCTGAGGCTCCAATACTTTGGCCACCTCATGAGAAGAGAAGACTCCCTGGAAAAGACCCTGATGTTGGGAAAGATGGAGGGCACAAGGAGAAGGGGCCGACAGAGGACGAGATGGTTGGACAGTGTTCTCGAAGCTACCAACATGAGTCTGATCAAACTGCAGGAGGCAGTGGAAGACAGGCGTGCTCTGGTCCATGGGGTCACAAAGAGTCGGACACGACTAAACAACTAAACAACAACAACAAAACCACCATGACTAGCATATTTACCCTGGATAAATTAATCAATCAACCAAAATCAAAAAAGGGGAAAATAATTAAAAAATAACCAGCCACTATGCCAAAATCCTGGCACAATGACTGCTGCTTCAGCATTCATTTGTGCAATACTGCTGTACAATAAGTACTGTATTTAGTAGCATACTTCAACTTTGGATGAATGATTTACACAACATCTGCATAGATTATATAGAGTTCTAGAGGACGGGAGGTTAGTACACACACACACACACACACACACACACACACACACTACTACATATATATTGTGCAATTCTTTTCTTTTGGCATTTTGTATTAGGTTGCTTGTCAGCTAGTTTGAGAAAAATCAATGAGGCAAACAATGCAATGCTAGTCTGAGTTATGCTTGCTGGACAGAGCTATAGGATCACAACCAAATTGATAGTAAACGTTCATAAAGTCATGCACAACAATATCATTGTGTCAGAGCAATCCTGACCCAGCAAAAGCTGAACACTAGCAGGACCAAAAGTGGGATGGTGGCGCTGGGAAAACAATTGATGATGTTATGAAGTAGTCAACAGAGTCAGAATTTTTACTGGTATGAAATTAGCACAGGTAGCAGTGCCTTAGCTAAAAACACCCATCCACTAAAGTCAGGTGAGAGTCTTTGTGCTAAACACTTTACTTCCCAGCCACACTGCCAAATGTGATTCCAACTACCGGTAACTCATTAGTCTATCAGTGCATTAGGGATATATCAGTCCCAATAAAGTTAATAGAGCTCACATTTAACAGACAAGCAGCATCACATTGCCCTGGGGATGTTTGCCTATCTGACTCCAAAGTATATGAAAAAGGAGGAAGATCTCACAAAATCCATTCAAAGAAAACGGGAAAATGCCCATGAACATCCTCTCCCTTGTATGTCAAGCAATTGTATTGCTGGGAACATAACATATCTCTACAGAAACATGAGTTTATAAGGTTAATTGCAACTGGGTTCTTTGGCAGCATTCTGCAAATCATGTATACTTAAAAAAAAAGAAGAGATAGCTAAACAAGAGACTTTTCTCTTAACATGCAGGGTTATATGAGCCCCAACCATTTTTCCCTATAATAAAAAGCACTCTAATCGTACTCATTAGCAACAAGATTTAAATAAGTAATTGGTGTTTTCACTTTGTGACCTTGAAGGAGAGCACAGCTTTCATGTACTTTGCATTCATTATTGCGAACAGAGTTCAGGGTCATCTGGCTTCCCTACCTCCACCCCCTGCTTTTCTTTTTTAAACCCACTTTTTATAGGGATACTTCTGTCCACTGTGATCTATGTCAGAAATCTCATTTACAAGAAGCCAGCCGAGCTCAAAATTGTTCTGCCTGCTCTAAATGTACAGTTTAAACCTTTTCAGCTCTGGAGATTTGGCCCATTTTATGGCTTAATAAAGATCAGCAAATAAAATGAATTTGGGGTCTCAGCACAGTTGCTTGTGGATTCCTGCCAACATCACATATCCAATCATTCAATTAGTGTTAATAGCACTGTTTGCTTAGAATCTTATATACACAATAGGAGGGAAAGTTTTAGGTCATAATGCATTGGCAGAGGTTTAGGGACAAGCTTCACAGCATCATATATCTTCTATATAGCTGACAAGAGCTATTACCTCATTGATCTAAGCAGCATCAAATTCATCCTTATTTAAAACAACATGCAAACAAGCATTTCCAACATGTCCACATAATTGCTACAAAAGGTTTTTCCCCCTCTATGGTATATTCAAAAGCTGCCCTACTTTTCTGGATTACATGATAACAACATAGTACAACCACTGTTTTGTTTTTGGAGCATTTTGTATAAAATGCTTGAGCTTTGTAGACAAATGAAATAAAATCACTGTTTCCACACAAGATTCTTAGGGTGGAATTCAACCGTGAACTATTACAAATGTTCTGTCTGCATATCAGCTTGCCAGATGGAAAAATCCCCCCTCCGCTCCTCAGCTGTTGTAGGGGTTCTTCCACCCACCCCCAGTCAATTTCAGGGGTGTGGGGGAAAAGCTTCATTGTGTAAGTGAAAACTCTCATGAAGAGATTCTACTGACTGGGATCATTAGGTGAATCCCACCAGTTCTACTGGTGGCAATTTGTACTCTCTGCATAGCACTGATGCAAACTCACCATAATACTGATATACCCTAAGGGTCTAACCAGATATGCCATTTTTCTCACCTATAGCCCTGGTGGTCTTGCTTATTTGATCATAAAGAACTGGCACAGCACATCATCACCATTCCTACAGTTAGATTCACAGTCATAGAGCTCAGTTCATCTGGTTTTTTATTCTATCCTAAACAAACAAACACACAAAACCACTTTGCCTAGTCTGTGCAATAGATTTTATTTCCAAGGCGATGCACTTCTGTCTTTCAGGAGATGAATCTTCTGAATTGCACTTGCTCTTTGATGTTAGGTTGGTCTGAATATTTTCAGTTGCCAAAAATCAAGAATGTACCTGGACCTGTATGGTGTATGTATGTGTTTATTCTACTCTTGATTGTCCTTAAATAGTCATATCTCGAACTTTTGGGTCAATATCTGTTATACCACTAGTCCCAGAATATCATCAAAAGTCACCCAGAGGTTTTTTCTCCTTAATTTCTAAACCTATTCCAACAGCATTTGATATACTGATGGCAGTTCAGATGTTTCAGTTGATGTAAAATGTTTCAGAAAGTTTGTTATTTATTTATTTAAACTGCTTATGTGCTGCTGCCTTTCAGGGCAAAGCCCTCCTGAGGCAGCTTACAAAAGATCATTAAAACCTTTAAAAAACAAAACAAAACAAAACAAAAAACAACACAGTAAAAACAGCAGCAGTTTAAAAACCCAGCTCAAAACATTTTAAACAGGACAGTTTGAAGCACGAATGTTTTAAAAGTCCATTTGGTACTGTATAATTTTAGAAAAAAGAAAGAAAGAAGTAACAAATCTACAAAATGTTCCAAGCAATCTGATGAATATTGGCTCAGGAAATAGGGGAGGCTTTTCAAGAGTTCTCCATAGGGGAATTCCATAAAGAATAAAACAGCTCTGGGTTGTTGCAAGCTTTTCCCCTTTCAAAAGTTCCTTTTTATTTCATGCTAACATTAAGTTCTGCAATGCATTGGAAGTAGAATGTGAGAAAAGTAAAGAGAAATAAGGCTTCTGTCTTTAATCTGTGGTATTTACTGTTTGGGATATATCTGGACTGCCTGAATAACTCTATAGAACTCCATAGAACACAAACATAGAATGTATTATAAGCAGCCTGTAGCCTTCATATCTCTATCTCTATCTCTATCTCTATCTCTATCTCTATCTATCTATCTGCATAATCATATACACACCTACTCAAACATGAGTTCCATTGTGTTCAGTGGGGCTCATTCACAAATGAGTGTGCATTGGATTGCAGCCTTAAACTTTTATATTGAAACATGACAATTGAATTTAATATTGTGTTCCACTTGGTATAAGGCAGGGACATTGTTGGGGGATGATGGGAGTTGTAGTCCAGTAACATCTGGAGGGCACCATGTTGTCTACCACTGGTATAACTTTTTCTTTTCTATTCTTTTTGAATAGTTAAGATACTCTGTACATTTGTTGCAACATGTAGCAGAAAAATGAGTGAGCAGTTAACTTTTTTTAAACGGTGAACTTTCCATTCTACCTATTTGTAATCTAACCTTCGTTCATTTTTTTTCATTTTATTTCTCTATAAAGATTTTTTTTTTTTAAATGTTTTGCTTTTTTCACTTGGTCAATAACACGTTGTTGTTTTTAGGGAGTATCACCACAGTCACCTCACCTCCCAGGGTGATGCAGACAAATCTATATTACTTGCCTTCTTCTGTGACTAGAAAAATGTCAAGATGCCTTTGTTCTAGTCACAGAAGTAGCTGCTGCAATCAGCTGTGTGTCACTACTTCAGACACACAGAAAACCAAGGAGAAAATCCATCAAAATGTTATGTCAGCACCAGCTCTCTACCTCATCGCTTATGCTAATTATTATATTTAGCCCACTTGAAAGTAGATCACGGTTATTTCTATCCCATTTTCTTTCAAGCTTTATACTTAAGGTTGGGGTGTTCATTTAATTTTGTATATCAATAAAGTTTCAGTGTCCCTGGATGACATAGGAGATTATTATTCTGCTTTGATATATTTTATTTTTAGGATTTTCTTAGATAGACCACTATATGCATTAAATATTTACTATGTGTGCTTAGATAGGCTTGTGATGAAAAATACAGAAAGCAATACACTGAATTAAATGAAGACACCAATCTATGCATTTCCAAATGAACACAAAGTAGTTAATAAACAGAAGGGATGCATCCTATAAAATATTTCCCCCAATAAATAAACAGGACATTTAAACATATCATTTATTTCAAAAAGTTACATAAGGTGTTCCTTTTAGGAGTTGCTTCCATGTATGTTTAATTTGTCTTTTTAAAATCAATCATATGTTAGCGTGGTTACCTATAATAAAGGATTGTGGTAGAAAGAGGTTGTTTTGGGATTGAAGCAACAAAAATCTATCCAACTGTAGTTTCCCATCTTGGATTTAGCAGGGCTGAGTGAATCTCGCGTGTTAAAGCACCATCTTTTAGAAAATATAGAGAACTACAATATGTATAATGAAGCTCTGTTTCTGCACTTATGTCCTCATCCAGTGATCCATACTTGAAAGCAAACTCCTGAACATAGATTTGCATTGAGAAATCCCATCCCCGATTTAGTGGCAGAATGCTGTTAGTTCGCCAGTGAATTGCCTCATAGGTTGCTGCCATTGCCATGTCAACCTGGGGGTTGTGCCAGGTTTAAACCAGCCTACTTCAACCTTGGGTCTCCAGATGTTGTTGGACTGCAACTTCCATCATTCCTGACCATGAAACAAGATGGGGGTTGCAGTCCAACAACTTCTGGTACCCAAGGTTGAAGAACTCTGTTTTACACCCTATGCATGTGGTAGGTCATAGTCCTCATTTGGTGTTCTCTGTTGAGTAGAATGATACTGATGTCTAAATGGAGGAATATACTAACAACCTCCTTGCCAAATTCTAGGCAACTCACTATCTTGTGAGTTTTAGAATCAGAATGTCAATAAGCCTCTACTTGGGTGTTGGACAACTGGTTTGGTTCACCCCTAGAAACTGCTGGTTCTGAAGGGATTTCTAGCGAACAGTGACAGTGGCTCGGCTGAAGAATTTTAAGTTATAGAACTGTGGCAACTCCCTTGCATGCTTTATCTATGCCATCCCTGGCTCAAACAGCCTTCCCCTACCTGTGACTTCTAAGGGTGTTGACCACAACTCCCACCAGTCGTAGCCAGCATGTCTGCCTATTTAAAAGAATAAATAGTCCCTAGGTGGCTTAGGAATTGCAGTTGTAAGACTGCTTCTGAAAAACATGTTCTCTAATCCCGACATGTTACATAATTATCATTCAATCATCAACGCTCATTTGTAAGCAAGGTTCTTAAGTGTGCCATGGCAGCCCAACACCAGGGATTCTTGGATGACACTGATGATCTGGAACTATTCCAGTTAAGCTTTTAGCCTGCTTTGGGGAATGAACATGCCTCGGGCCAACTATCATCTGAATCACGCTGTATGGTTTTTCATGCCATAAAGCATGATATTCTTTTGGATCTCCTGCCAGGGTTGGTAACTGGGGACACCACTTTGAGATGGCTCAGTCCCTACCTGATGAGATGATTCAAGTGATGGTCTTGGGCATTTCTGCTCCTTTCCTCATGGGGAGCTACATGCTTCTGTCTTGTCTCCCATATTATTTGATACAGAAAAACCTCTGTTAGTGTGCCAACCAAGTCATCCTTTAGGCAAGCACAACCTAGCCACCATTAACTATCCTGCAGAAATGTCAAGGTTAGATTACTGCAATGAGTTTGATGTAGGGCTGCATGGTAGGCTCACCTGGAAACTGCAACTGGTTCAGAATGTAGCAGTCAGACTCTTAGCTGAAGCCGCAATGAATGTTTTATTCCAGTACTTTGAAACCTACGTCAGCATTCACTTCTTTCTGGGCACAATTCTGGGCACAAAGAGAGTGTGTGGGAGAGAACAAGCTGGAAGGTTAAGTAAAATGACCCGTACTTGTATTAAAGCACAATAAAGTGTGTATTGTTAGCATACAACAGTTTCCAGCCCTGCTTCCTAATACAAAGAACAGCACAGAAATGAACTTTAAAATGGAATTTCTCAAATAAAATTAAGACTGCAACCCTTAGCACTCATTGAAATAATAGGAATTCTGAGGAAGCACACAGGGGACTTTATGGTCTGTTTTTACATGGAGACAGCATGACATTCCCCCCCCCCCCAAATGTGGCAAGATGGAGTTGGGCCACGAAGAAGCCATTTGTAGCCATGTAGAAATGTTGGAGGCCCAGAAAGGGTTCATGGCTCCCCAATGATGAAATTTCCCCCAGTTGGAGGTATGCTTATTCCACTTGCTGGCATCCTTTTGTTCTCTACTGAAAATACATCTATTCCATTTGACCTGTGAGGGCTGTCGTGCTGACAGTGCTTTTGTTTGTTGTTTTGTGCCTATGTATTCTGCTGCCACTGGTTATTCTTATTTTTTTATTAGATTTATATACAGGGCAATTCACAAGATAAAAATACAGGATAAAAGCACAAAATAAATAGTTAAAAACAATACCCCCACAAACACATTTAAAGGCCATAGAATATTAATCAGCAGGAGGCTTCGTTGAAGAAGATACTGTGGTTTTCATGTTTTTTTAATTGCTGATGTTTTATTTTGTATTTTATTGCCAAGTTCTCACTGCTCTGACAACTTTTGTAGAAGGGTGGGGGGAGTCTACAAATGTAACAAATGATGATGATGATTCAAGATGATGACATATTTTCTCCCTATCGAATGCTTGTAAATGGAGGCCTTGCTTTGAGCACCTCACCATTAAAACATAGGACTGAACACTGGGCCTTTTCACTGACGACTGCTCAGGCCTCTCAACTCAAATGGGTTCCCAAAATGGAGGACATAAAAAATAAATAAGCCCCCAAACATTAAAATAGCAAAGATAATGCACACTAAAGGGAGAGTGAAACAAAGAGCTACAAGCCATACTAGTCCACAGACACAGTATAGGCCAATAGTCCTCGATCCTTCTGCCTCATGAAGTCTTGGAGAAATGCCATGGCACTGTAATTATCTCTCCTCCAGCTTTAACTACAACTGGGAGTCCCAGCTATTCATTATGAGGTGATGATGACAGCTCCAGGAGGGCAGGCAGTAACTGACTTGCTGAAAATCACACTGAAAATATAGGGTGGGATTCAACATCTCACGCTTCCAGTCCTTCTATCTGTGCAAGTATTTCAGCTAGCCAGACAGAATGATTCCCATTCCTCCTCCTGCACACTGTTCACTTACTGGTACAGGAAAGAGCTTTGCTGCAGCATCAGCCATGTCCTATGACAGGCATCCCCAAACTCGGCCCTCCAGATGTTTTGGGACTACAGTTCCCATCATCCCTGACCACTGGTCCTGTTAGCTAGGGGTGATGGGAGTTGTAGTCCCAAAACATCTGGAGGGCCGAGTTTGGGGATGCCTGTCCTATGACATGGGGTGGGGGAGGTTTCCATCCAAATGTTACTGGACTACAACTCCCATCATTCCTTTCAATTGGCTACACTGGCTTTAGGAACCAGAGTCCAACAACACCTGCAGGGCCTCAGATTCCCCACTGCAGTCCTATGCCTTCTCATGTGACATGTAGCTTGAGCCATTTGCTTCCATCATCCCAAACAATTTGCATGCATCTTTTATGCTCGTTCTCATAGCATGAAATACAGTGTGAGAGTCACTGTGAGACATACTTTTCAAATTAACAGGCAGGTTGCTATTGCTGGGATAAGAACGGCCTTTTGTTGTTGTTGTTCAGTCATTCAGTCGTGTCCGACTCTTCGTGACCCCATGGACCAGAGCACGCCAGGCACGCCTATCCTTCACTGTCTCTCGCAGTTTGGCCAAACTCATGTTAGTAGCTTTGAGAACACTGTCCAACCATCTCATCCTCTGCCGTCCCCTTCTCCTTGTGCCCTCCATCTTTCCCAACATCAGGGTCTTTTCTAGGGAGTCTTCTCTTCTCATGAGGTGGCCAAAGTACTGGAGCCTCAGCTTCAGGATCTTTCCTTCCAGTGAGCACTCAGGGCTGATTTCTTTAAGAATGGATAGGTTTGATCTTCTTGCAGTCCATGGGACTCTCAAGAGTCCTCCAGCACCATAATTCAAAAGCATCAATTCTTCGGCGATCAGCCTTCTTTATGATCCAGCTCTCACTTCCGTACATTACTACTGGGAAAACCATAGCTTTAACTATACGGACCTTTGTCGGCAAGGTGATGTCTTTGCTTTTGAAGATGCTGTCTAGGTTTGTCATTGCTTTTCTCCCAAGAAGCAGGTGTCTTTTAATTTCGTGACTGCTGTCACCATCTGAAGTGATCATGGAGCAAGAACTGCCTTGCTGCATCAGATCAAGAGGCCAGCTGGCACTCTACAGCCAGCAGAGATCAAAGAAAGTCACACAGGTATGAAAAGAGGGAGGCAGACATTTCCTGCTCTAGTCTCCAGGATCTGGTAATACGTACCAGGTGCACTTCCCCAGAACAGGGAGGATTCACTTTTAGCTAGTGCAGTTATCAGCCGTTAATAGACATTTCAAAGCAAACAACTATGATCACAGCTTGTGGCAATGAGTTCCATAAATTAATGCATTTTCTTTGTCCAAATCTACAGTATCTTTAACAAAATAAAATAAGAAATTGAGCTGCATGAACTGCACACAGTATTCTAAACTGATCCTATATTTATATGGGAGTATTAACTTAGTTCCTTTTTTTAAAAAAAAAAATCAGTCCCTCTCCTAATAAAGTCGCCTTTTTTCTGATGCCACACACTGAGTTGATATTCTAAGGTGACTTCAAGATCTCTTTCCTGTGTTGCTGCAGCCAATTTGCATTTGTTCAGCATTTTTGTCCCACTTTTCACTTTGGGTAGGGGAATAGATATAACTATCTTCCTGGCTCTCTTAGCAGGCTGTGGGAACGGAGGTGAGAGAGAATCAAAGGCTTCTGTTTTCTGTGATAACATATTTTATCCTCTGTTTTTTGTACTTCCAACCATGGAAGGAAAAAAAGAACTTATAGTAACTTTCTCTTTTAATATTGTACTTTAGGGTCACCCCCCCACACACACACACCATCTTGATAGTACCTTTCCTTTCCTCTCCTTCTCACACAGCCTGTAAAGCTTCTCCCTTAGCAGGTATTAAAAGTCACATTAATGAAATACGAAGAAGGCAAGCCAGTTTGTCAAATGTTTCCAAAAGCACCCTGAGAAATAATTTAGTCTAAAATTGAAATTCTATATGCTGGGGTAGCTAGCATAGTGACCTCTATATGCTGTTGGACTACAACTCCCATCAAACCAGCCATGTTTTGCATCAACCTGTGTAGGGTACTGGGTTGGCTACCCCTGCTATATGCACCTACATGGGAGTAAATCCCATTGAAGTTAGTGCTAGGACTAGCTGAATATTACCTAGCTTCAAGTGAAAAGTATTCATCCCCACAGTACTTTAAATGACATTTGCAAATTATGGGTGGACCAGTCTAAAGATCCATCTAGTCTGGCATTCTGTTCCCAGTGACCAACCAGATGCCTATGGGTAGGCTTCAGGCTGGACTTGAGCGCAATATCTCTCTCCCACTCATGTTCTCCAGCAACTGACATTCACAGGCCTGCTGCCTAGTAACCACTGATAGCCTTATTTCTCATTAATTTTTCTAATCCCCTTTTAAAGCTGTCCAAGCTGGTGGCCATCACTACATCTTGTGATAGTGAATCCCATAATTTAACTATGCTCTGGTGTGAAGAAATGCTTCCTTTCATCTGTCCTGAATGTCTCACCAGTGAGCTTCATTGGAAGACTGTGTTCTAATATGATGTGAATACAGTATTATGCTGCTTTCGGTACTCTTTGACTAATTTTACAAATCTCTATCATGTCCTCTTTCAATAGCCACAAGATACTTGGATGGTGATGCACTGGTGGTCTTCAAGGCTTTTGTTGCTCCTGGGTTGTTTTCCACTTATTTTTTCCAGACAGGAACATTTATATAAGGTGTGCTTGGACTGTACTCATCCTGAAAATGTGCTAGACAGCCCTCATTGCAACATCACAATACAGATAGCAAATGTATCCAAGAACAGAGTACTTATGGGGCCGGGGGAAACATATAGGATCCCTAGAGTTTTCAAAGACTGTACTGCAAATTTGGAGGCTCAACCTTACTGATGACAATGTATACATTTTATTACATCAGGGAAGGTCAAATGGACAATTCTTATCTTTTGGGTTGTGTTCCATGGCACCAACATTCAGCAGGCAAGAAAACTACTAGGTTTCATTTGCCCAGGCGAGATCTGGGGACTGGAATGTGGGCAAGGGCTAGTAGGCAGCTGATTTTCCCTATGACAATGGTGTTCCCAATCAACCAGAAAAAAAAATCCATTAAAGGATTCTACCCCAAAGTGCAAAGGTACATTGTGGTATGTAGACAGTTAATGCGGTTCAGTTGACAGGTGTAAAATAAGAAAGCCAAAACACACATCAATGGGAAAAGTAAACTATCATATTTATAAGATCAGATTCCTCTGTGCTGAACAAGGAGAGAGGTACAAAAACCTGACTTTCAATGTTAATTGCCTAAAATACCCTCCCGACCAGCTGAAGAAAGCTGCATCCTTCATCTATTACTAGCAACAAAAGACAACGGAGTAAGCAATGACTCCAGTTAACCCACAAGTCACTGGTTCTGTTTCAAAGCCTCACTTGCTTTCTGTTCCTCTGGCCACTGCTGCTTAGCAACCTCAACAGTGCTTTCATAGTCTATATTTATTCTAGAGGGATTTCATCCCCCCCCCCACTTCTTTTTCTTTGTGAAAGTCTATAACGGAGATTTTTATTTTTTTGAAAGAAAAGAAAACGATGCTTGTTCTTCATCTCTTAACTGGGCATCCCAATGTCCTCTTTTTGTAATAAAATAAAACAAAATCAGATTGTGCTTGGCCAGTAATAGAAGTGCTGGACATCTTCTATTTACTTGGGATTAGAACCACATCTCACACACCCCCTCCAGGCTTTGGTACCCATATCAGAAGTGGGCTTGGGCTTTGAATTCCCTATCTACAAATCACGGTCCCTTGAGGAAATGGACATGGGTCTTTTGTCAAACTCTATGTTTGAACAGATAGCTCCTGAAGAAATCTTTTCATTGTCTTGGGGAATATCCTGTGCTGTACTTCACTAACGCTTTCAAGTAGTCGTGCAGTTTCTGAGTAGTTGGCACTGGAGGAGAGAGGGGGAGAGATTGTGCCGCATCACTGACTCACCAGCAGATCTTGCATCATGCAGAGTGGAGAGAAATGATATCCAGAGACCAGTTTTCACTCTGTCTATGCAACAAAAGGCACAGGTTTTTCGATAGTGTTTTTGTGTGTGTGTGTTTTTCAAGGGAGGGGGAATAAAGTGGTAGAGGCAAATTGAAATGAGAGTAACTTCTCTTGCTTCACTGACCTCGGGGAATACAAGGAAGATGACATATGACAAAAAACAACAACCCCATATATATTGAGTGTGGGGAAAGTTGTGAAGGGCCCCACAATCCTAGTGCCTTTGTTTCCACACTCTTTTTCATGCACTTTTCTCTATATAACATTGTCCAGCCTTTATTTATAGCAGGGGTAGTCAACCTTTTCATACCTACTGCCCACTAATGCATCTTTCTTGATGGTAAAATGTCCTTACTGGCCACCAGTGCTCAATGGAAGGCAGATTCAGCTTGTGCCATAGAACCCTCTACCGCCCACCTAGAATCCTGAAATGCCCACTAGTGGGTGGTAGGGACCAGGTTGACAACCCCTGTTTTATAGGATGGGCACCAGGACAGCACAGCTATTGCTCTGTTATAATAAGATATGGGGGAATGGAAGACATGGAAAGCCAGGGTAAGAACCTGACAACTCTACATGCAGTCCTGTCCACTTAACAAGATCATTATGTGATCTTGAAACCAGAGTTGTAACTCCAAATGTCAGAGAGCCCTGCCCACTGGAAGCGTAAGTGGAGACACTGTTTATTTATTTGCTCTATCTCACTCACTGGATCATCACCTTGTCGTGGTAAGTTGGACTTACACATCACTTCGGAAGACAAGAGAACTAATGCCAGTGTACTGGAAGAAGCAAAGATCACCAGTGTTGAAGCAATGATTCTTCAACATCAACTTTGTTGGACTGGTCATGTTGTGTGGATGCCTGATTATTGTCTTCCAAAGCAACTACTCTACTCCAAACTTAAAAAGTGGAAAGCGTAATGCTGGTGGTCAACAAAAGAGGTTCAAAAACTCTCTCAAGGCAAATATTTAAAAATATAGTATAAACACCGACAACTGGGAAACACTGGCCTGCGAGCGCTCCAATCAGAGAAACAGCCTTTACCAAAGGTGTCATGGACTTTGAAGACGCTTGAACACAAGACAAAAGGGAGAAATGTGCTAAGAGGAAGTCTCGCTTGGCAAACCTTCACTGTGATCAACTCCCGTCCAGAAACCTATGTCCCCACTGTGGAAGGACTTGTGGATCCAGAACTGGCCTCCACAGTCACTTACTGACTCACTGTTAAGACCGTGTTCATGGTAGACAATCTTACTTGGCTACGAGTGATCACCAAAGAAGAAGAAGAAGATTTGCTCTGTGTATCTGATGTTTTTTCATACAAAATGCTCAAGGCAGCTTACAACATTTAATTGAAAACAATTAACATGCACAATTCAAATGCTAAGTATACAAATCCAAGACCATAAAATACTGGAAGAAACAAGCTATTTCATAATAAAACCCAGAAAAACAGAACAAAACCCATTTAAAAAATCTAATTGAAAACCAAACTAGAAATGTTTTCTCAGTCACTGGCAGTATTCCAGCAATGAAGAAAACTGACAAGCCACCCTCAGGGAGGTTGTTTTATAACGTAACAAGGTAGGAGTGCCCTATCTTGTACACTCAAACACTGCATTGCTTTAAAAGTGTGTAAAAGTATTGCAGAGTTGCCCCTCTGGCAGATCTAAATTGGTAGACCTAGTGTCCATCTGCATCCAGAAAACATCTTTCCACTCACTTTGGCGACTCTCGGTCCTTTCCCTGGCTCCTTTCACTTCATCCAGCCCTTAATTAATTTCATTACTTCTATAAGCAACTTTACAGCCCCTTCCTCACTGCATCCCTCACCTCCCCAAAAGCCAGGTTAACAGTACTAGACTTCAGCGTTGTCATGTATTATTTTATATCTCCCTTCACCAAAATGGGTATAACAACACTATGTTATTTTGCAGGGCTGGCATGATCCACACGTGTTTAGCCACAATCCTGCCCCCTGCAGTATGGGTGTGATAATAATGAACTTTATTTGCATTGGCATTAAGAGAATAATTTTCAAAAGATTTACAAACTCAGAAGAAAACCATTTATTTTTATTTATTTGGTTTCTAATCCCAAGTTAAAAAGATCACAAGCCCCTACCTTTGCTACTACCTGTTGTTGAGTTGACACACTATTCCACAATCACTGCTACACTCAAATGCTGGATACCTGCTTTGGTTTCAATGGGGCAGCAATCACTTCTCCACTAGGAAAGACCAGCAGAAAAGGATTAGCAATAAGCCAAGAAAAGGGATAATGGAAGTTTCAATTGAGCTTTCTCTTTGTCTAATTGGTTAGCTCTGTTTTCCTAAATGTTAGTCACTGCTATGACTTCATTCATTGGCTGAAAACCACTGAAAGGTGGGAGTAGGCTAGTTTCTCACAAAACAAAATGAATTTGGCCTCATATCTTAGGTTCTACAAATGGTAGAAACACTCCTTTTTAATGAAAGCTGGGAGTTGGGGAATTATGGTTTATTGAAGATTCTGAATAATAATAATAATAATTAATAATAATATAATATATGTATACCCCACCCATCTGGCTGGGTTTTCCCAGCCACTCTGGGCAGCTTCCAACAGAACATTAAAATACAATAGTCTATTAAACATTAAAAGCTTCCCTAAACAGGGCTGCCTTCAGATGTCTTCTAAAAGTCTGGTAGTTGTTGTTCTCTTTGAAATCTGCTGGGAGGGCATTCCACAGGGTGGGTGTGGGTGCCACTACCGAGAAGGCCCCCTGCCTGGTTCCCTGTAACTTGGCTTCTCGCAGCGAGGGAACCACCAGAAGGCCCTCGGCACTGGACCTCAGTGTCCGGGCAGAATGATGGGGGTGGAGATGCTCCTTCAGGTATACTGGACCGAGGCCGTTTAGGGCTTTAAAGGTCAGCACCAACACTTTGAATTGTGCTCGGAAACGTACTGGGAGCCAATGTAGGTCTTTCAGGACCAGTGTTATGTGGTCTCGACGGCCGCTCCCAATCATCAGTCTAGCTGCCGCATTCTGGATTAGTTGTAGTTTCCAGGTCACCTTCAAAGGCAACTCCACATAGAGCGCATTACAGTAGTCCAAGCGAGAGATAACCAGAGCATGGACCACTCTGGCGAGACAGTCCGCAGGCAGGTAGGGTCTCAGCCTGCGTACCAGATGGAGCTGGTAGACAGCTGCCCTGGATACAGAATTAGCCTGTGCCTCCATGGACAGCTGCAAGTCCAGAATGACTCCCAGGCTGCGCACCTGCTCCTTCAGGGGCACATTTACCCCATTCAGGACCAGGGAGTCCTCCACACCTGTCCGCCTCCTGTCCCCCAAAAACAGTACTTCTGTCTTGTCAGGATTCAGCCTTAATCTCAATCTGTTAGCCGCCATCTATCCTCCAATTAGAGAAATGTGAGTGATCTCTTGCTTTGGTGTGCATTGGCAGGATGCGCTGGCTGCATTATGTGGCTGTACAGTATTTAATTCAATGGTCCAAATCCTACTTAGGACTTCATATTAAGGCTAACAGTGTGCGTTAGTCATAATGAAGCAACTAACTAGAAAATCATTTCTTGTTTATCTCAACTTTCCACAATAGATTAGTATTCATTTTGAAGAACAAAGGAACAGAGAGGCTTTCCCCACTGTATATAAAGGCATATGATAATATATTACCCAATTCACACGTGAGAGAGGTTAGCTTTATGATCAATCTGGGATAATGCTGCTGAATAAATTGAAAACTAAGCATGCATGAACAGGTTTAGTTGTTTTTTTTTTTGTTTTTTTTTACCACATATGCTTATTAATGTGCTTCATTGCATAATGTAGAAAATGGGGTTAGTACCAAGCCAGATATTTTTTAAAAAATAAATAAAATGGAAGAAAGCAAGAGTCAAATTAAAACAATAGGTGACACAACAGCTGAAATTAAGATGCATGAAACAGGGCTGATCTTCTGGGGTCAGGGAAAGCCTGGGCAAAAAGGTACGGTAAGTCTTTCCAAGACATTTGAAGTAAATGACAATTGGTGCTTGATGCATGACAGAGGGAAAGGCATTCCACAGTATGAGGTCAACAGCAGAAAATACCAGTTTTGGGGTCACTGACCTATGATTTTCTGTAGGGTACAGAGCCACAAGTAGAATTTCCACAGATCATCTATGTGATCTTACAGATCTACACAGCGGCAGGTGATCTTTCAGGTAACCCAGTCTCAAATTTCTCATGACTTTAGGTTATGAAGACCTTGAGTATGGCTTGGTGACTGACCATAAGGCAATGCAGTTCCCTCAGCACAAGTGCAATGTTTGTGTGTTCAGGTGCTCCACTCAACAACCAGGCCACAGCAATATGTACCAGCTGCATCTTTTGGATCAAATCTATGGAAAGCCCCAAACAAGAGGGTGTTTCCTTTTACTGCTGCTGTTGCCCCCAAAACAGGGAAAGGAGAATTCAGGTACTGTCTCCCTCTTCTCCTCCTCTCCACTGCAGCTGCAGCAGCACTCATAGCAGCAGTGGGAAAGAGGTCTGCCATTCCTTCCTCCTCTCTTGTTTCTCAGTTTTCTCACATAGAGATTATATATATATATATATATATATATATATATATATATATATATATATATATATATATAAAATAATAATAATATACCACCCTATACCCAGAGGTCTCAAGGCAGTTCACAGAACAGGATGAGGTTTTGGGGAGAAATCTAGAATTTTGAGACTCAGAATGGCAGTAGCTCTGTATATACAAGAGTGCTTCCAATTATCCTACCCTTGATGAAAGGAGTTGAAAACTCCTTTCAGATACGCAATGAATATCTATGAAGTAAACACTGTACTCTCTATACTATCCTGAACTACTCCTGCCCCTTTGAAGATCTACCTAGACTCTACATACCACATCCAAGCATAGAAAGCACTATGGTTGAAAGTGCTCTCTTTAAGCAATTCTAGCTGCTCTGAACACCATGCAATGCATAGAAACTGAAATGTGGAATATGTGTTTGGGGAGAGGAACTATGATCAAAGCAACCTTCACATTTAAATCCAAACTAAGAGGTACAGTGACGAAGACATCATTTTATTATTATTATTATACAGCCTTTTTCCATACAGGGAGGTTACTACAGCAGTGGATCATAAGAGCTTCCCATTTCTCTTCCTGCTGTTAGGATTGTGCATTTCCCCCCATTAAAAATTCCTGCTGGACTCAGCACATTTACCAGGCCTGCTCTACACCAGAGGTTGACTCAGGAAAACATTAACCTATGGCTGGTAAGAGTAAGGAAATCAATACTGTAAACACATAACGCAATCCCCACAAAGGATGCAGCTAATATCACGTGTAAATAATGAGGAAACCTTTATCTATACAGGTGGATTGACCTTCTCCCCTCCCTCTGCTGCCATCTGTTCATTACGATTGGTGACAGATGCTTTATTGATGAAACCGCTCTGAGCTTCATCTGTGAGCAAACCGTGTCTGGTGAGGGTTCTCTCCCCACCCTGCATCTTTCCCATAACTATAGGTTTTCTGATGGTTTGAAATATAAGACTTGCCACTCTGCAGTTCTCCCAGTTGGTTTTGGCTTATATAAAGGCTCAGCTACGGCGCTGCTGAGCAAATTCAAAGAGGTTAGTCTGCTTTCTGGGGCTTAGGAGATAAGCTACGCAATTGTTCAGAGTTCATGGTGTTAACTTTCATGTATAGAATGTGTGGTGGGTGCTTTAACTCAATTAACTAATTGAGTCCATACTTCAGTGTCCCAGGGTCAGGGACCACCCCTCTCCCCCTATCTGTCTGTCTGTTTCTTCTCCTTACAATGAAGCCTAGCCTAGCAATGCCTTTGTACGTAGTCACTGATTAACAGCAGCAGCAACAACCATAATAAATCCAGTGCAAAAGAAAAGCGACGGCAATGGAAGCAGACTTGTATTTTGGGTCTTCAGCAAGAGAAGTTTATTAACATATGCAAATGTGTTTCCACACCAAGACAAGGGCTTGGAGACAAGTCCAGTGCGTGAGCTGGGAGATACGTGGGGGGGTGGGCAGGGATTGTGCACAGAAGCACTGCTCTCCTATTATAAAGTTGAGAATGGGGGGAGCACTAGTGATCTGGACTAGTGATTTTTCACCCCTCCCCCCACCGCAAGACCAAATAGGTAATCAATACTGGCCAGAGTATTGGGCAGCACAGGTGGCTGATGGAAGTGAAGGGAAAGTGCATAAACTGAGATTAGATGTTGAAAGGCAAATAGGTAAGTCACACAGTCGTTGCTGGGATAGGGCAGGTGCTCAGCACAGGAATGCTTGACTGTGCCATTACCTCTGCTTGAGTTGTTGAAAGGAGAACTGAGGTAGTCACCATAGCTGTCAACCCTCCCTTTTTTTGCGGGAAACTCCCTTATTCCAATGCCGTTTCCCGCTGCTATCCCGGATTGTTGATATCCCTTAAATTTCCCGGATTCCAAAGGAAGCAGCTCCTCTCCTTCCCTGCCAGCCAGGGAGGCTCCTCAGCTGTGTTGTTCGGCTGCCAATAAGGAGTCTGAGACCAACTGGGGGTGGAGCTTGCACGCCTTGTGCATCCAGATCCTCATGCCCAACCAGACAGCCAGCCTGCCTGCCGTCTACGCGCTCTCAGCCTCTGGAGCGCAGGGTGGCGAGGCTACTTGGTGCTATTGCACCGCCCTCGCGGCATCCCTTATTTTCAAATCCGAAAGTTTGAAAAAATCCCATATTTTCAAATCTGAAAGTTGACAGCTATGGTAGTCACAGTTCATCTCAAATAGCCCTTTCACCTCAGTCCTGCTCACATTTGCTACTTCCAACAATAAAAGAAGATTCCCAGATGTGTGTTTCCTTGAGCAGACTTTTCCTTTTCCTTCAGGGGCTGGTGTTCAGATTTACTAACTACATGGTACCTGCTCAGAAGTTTGAAATTGCCACATTTCCTCCATGGTTGACACAGAGAATTAGTAATGTTGTGTACAACTGAATGTTCAGAGGGCTCCCCTGCCCGTAAACACACAGACAGAGGTTTCTGTCAGGTTTCACCTGGTGGTGAATGATCTTTCTCATTGGTTCATTTGTTCATATTTAAAAAACAACAACAACACCCTCCACTGGTTAGGACCTGAGATGTTTGCAAAATATAATTCAGTGTGTTCAATAATAATAACAAAACCTTTACAATCTTAATCATGATTTAAAATAATGGTTTTAACTTCACGCCATCACAGCGCTACAGAAGAAGGCAACACCCATGGCTGAAAATACATCCACCTCTTCCAAAAGCCCCGAGGAAGAGGAAAATCCACAGATGGTTTGCCACCACCAAGAAAGCTCTGCCCTGAATCACTAGTCAATGAGCTTCTCCATCAGAGAAACAGCCTGCTACAGAGGTGGCATGGTAGGGAAAGGTGGTCTCTACTGACTTGCGATGGTGTTGCACACCAGTGTGTTTTTCTGTTGGATTATGGCTATTATCACAATTAATGGTTACTTTAAGAACTGAGGCACATCTATGCTGTTAAAAGACCTGGGCATTCACAGTGGGTTTCTGAGATGGACTGCTAAAATTCACATTAATAGGTTGGAGGGAGGACACAACTTTTTTTTTTGCTTCTTGGGGTTTTTCCACTCTTGCTATGCTTGGCTTTGTACAACACTGCGAATTTCACTAGTGAAAGTGGGAGCAATGAGTGATGAGTATTTAGGAGTAGTTTGTGGTCCAGCATGTTTAACTTAGTGAATTTATGGGACAGCTTTGCACCTAACTTACTAACTCCTCAGTTCTGACTGGCTGATTTGAAAACAAGTAAGAGGAAGAAACAAAGAATAATAATTTCACAAAATAAAATGTTGGATTTTCTAAGACATTATGGCAATATTTATGTACTCTCGGTTTCTCTTATAACAGGATCTTTAGAGAAATCCATCCAATCATCACCATTATCATCATCATCATCAATCATCATCATCATCATCATCATCAGATATGCCTCCATTTTATTTTTTATTGTTTTTGCCTTCTTTCAGCAGCTTTCTGCATTCCAACAGGATCGCCAAACCTAGAAACTCAAAAACTGAGCTCATATTGATAACCACAAAGAATCACTATCCCAAGAGCTAAAATCACCAAGAATGATAATTCAGGTGGTGGAAACTGCTCTAATTAAGAGGTTTTTGTACTACAATTTCTAACCACCATGATCCTAAAGCCCTCTTTATATACAGTACTACACTTCCTTATAATTTAAACATCACTGTTATCATAAAAAAATGAGCCTTTATTTGAAAATAAGTCATAAACAAGAGGGTTCATTTAAGCCTGCACAGAGTCTTTCCCCCCCTAACTGCTAAACACAGTTGGATAAAACTATAGGACTTCTGAAGAAGAAGAAGAAGAAGAAGAAGAAGAAGAAGAAGAAGAAGAAGAAGAAGAAGAAGATATAGATTGTGCATTCCTGGCAGAGATTAGCCTGGTGCTGTTACCACCACCAGAACTTTAATTGCTGAAGAGTCACACAACTATGAAGCAAAATGAAATAGCTGCTTCATCTTCTTGTGCCATTTCAAAATGTGCCATATTCCTGTCCAGCCAGAAACTCCATGGGGCTTACTTCCAATTCTGTTCACACACAGGATTTGGCTGCAAAACTGGACCAACCAGTTTCCACAATCTTCTTCTGAAGTTGTGGTAAAAGGCTCTGAAGCCAAGAAATCTCGCTCAAGAATTCAATGTACGATCATAAACATTCCTTCACAAAGAACATTCCTGGGCACTGCATTTTTTTGCAAGGCAAAAATGGATTTCACATAAATAGTTAAGAGATGGAAAATAAACCTACCAGAATACCTAGTCCATCTTCTGCCCTTCTCCGTTCCTGGCCAATTATGCAGGTGCTCTAGTGGTTAGTCTATCTGCTTGAGTTACACAGACAAAGGACTTCTTTCTTGGGGCCAGCAAAATAGAAGCCAACCCTCTTGTTACAAACTGCCAGTCTTCCTTCATAGTCTCAATCTGTTTAAAATATGAAGAGAATATTTCATTCAGTATTACGTGGGCAGCAGGGACACTGAATGACTGCTGCATTCATTCAAGAAAGGTGGAAGCTGCTATGGAACCCATAGCAGAGCCCCCTCGTGACAAGCGAACACAATAGCTGTGGTGGCCTTTCAATCAATGAGATAGCTCTTCACAAGTAAAACCTACCCAAAGGAGGTGGGAGTCATACAGAACTCAATGGTTTGCAACTCATGGTTTACCCGGAGAACCGTGTCATCTGAGTATGAGAAATATAGAAGCCATGGAGCTTCTGAGAAAAAAAATGGGGGTTCAAAATGACTGCAAATTTTGTCTCATTAAACCCAGCTTGCAGTCCTCTTACTGAGAACTTAGGATGGACAGATCAGCTTAGGTCTGTCCTGTTTCATTTTTGCTGGCACTAACAAATAGGCCTGTTCTATGTCTGAAGCTTGGAGCTGATTTTGGAAAGGATGCATGGAAAGTTTTCATTTAAATTGCATTCATAATTATCTGCATAATTGTACACATTTCACCCAAAATCCAGATTGTTCAATGGAGAATGACTTCTGTTCCCACCATAGAACTTCCCTTCCCTCTCCTCTCCCCACGTACCCCTGGAGGGGAGAGAGGGAGGGAAATTTCCATTGCGTGATTGCAAGTTGTCCAGAGGGAACAATGACTTTGTCAGATGCAACCCATAATTTTGAGAGCAATTTTTGCACACCAAAACGGCATTGCAAACTCTGACTGGGAGTTGCACTTCCAAATGCAAGCAAATTCTGGCCCATTGGACTGAGTCAATCTGCTGTAAAAAGCCTACCAAATTCCTCCTCCATCCTTATTGGGAACTGCTTTATTATTTTCAAAGGAGAAAAGTTGTCATGGCGGATCATTGGTGCCCATCTAATCTGAACTGAGCTAGTTTCATACATGGGATTCTCTAACATAGACTCTTCTCTGGGTCTCAAAAAACTCTAGTGGTTTTAGGGTAATGATAAACCAACACCAATAGTGGAAGAAATATGACTTTCGTTAATATGACTTCTGAATTCTCCGTGTCTATAGAATCCAAATGGATATGACCAGCACCTACTCCCATTAAAGTTTGTAGAACAAATGTCACAGCATAATTGTCTCAAGACAAGTAATACAGTTCTTTAACAGCTTGTCCAATAGAGGGCAACAGTAGAGACATAATTCTGAAAATTCCATCAGTCTATGAGCAGAAATACAACAATGCTGAAGGTATTGTATATATATATATATATATATATATATATATATATATATATATATATATATATATATATTTACACACAGCATCTCGTGGGAGTTGCAATGCTAGGACAGGATCACAACTGGTCCCTTCATGTTGGCAGTAGGACTGGATTACTACTGCTTTACCAGTTGTCCCACACAAGAATATTATTTGATTCCAATGGTGTGAGACAAATGTGAGGTCTTGTGGCATATCTGACACCCAAGAATCCTGATGTAGGGTCGTAGTTCACTGAAACAACACCTGTTTTTTCTATACTCTGACTATGACTTTGTCAGATGCCGGACAAGGGGAGTCTTAGGGACATGAAGGTCCTTATGCAAATCTTGTATGTTTGAGCCTTGTAGAGACATAACAGTTCTATCCTAATTGTCATTAAACTTTGAGCAAATTAAGGGGGTTTCGGTAATTTATAGAAATTAAGATGGGGATGCTTTATATACCAAAAACTGCTTCTTTACATCAGTGCAGTTGGTGAAGATCCATAGGATTGATGTAATACATTTTAGGCTTTCCCCTCACACCATATACACAGTAACTGCTTTACTGTGGAGCACAGTGCACATCTATATAATAGTAAAATAGGTATTTTAGTTGTGGTAAAATACAAACATTCAGCTATAAAAAACACTCCCCCCCCCCTTCTCATGTTGTGTCTGAAGATCCTAAACCAAATTAAACATCACCTTAACAACTAGCCTGATTCCATTTTTTCCTTAACTTTTGGAAGAAACTGGTCAGTTTATGGATGTGTACATAGGACTGTGGCCTTTCAACACCCCCTAAAAATAAAGCATAACCAAACATGACTAGGTCAATTTCAGTAGGACTTCAACAACAGTAGCATCAAGGTTTCATTTAGAAATATACATGATTAACTTTCTTCTTTCAGTGCAAGGGAGAGGTGAAGCAGAAACCATTAAGAAAACAAAACTTAGATCTTGGTCATTGCAATGTTGCACTACAAACAGCACAGAATACTGCTCTTATACAAAAGAAATGACAGGCTAAGGGGCTGGAAGAAATAAAAAAGGTTTGAGAAACGGTCTATAAATAGTATAAAAAATTTGCAGGGTGCTTAAGAGCAAAAAAGGTTGTATACAACTAAGTCTTGCTCAGTGTAAACCCATTAAAATTAATGAGCCTAAGTTACCTATGGCCATTAACTTCAATTGAATTTAATACCACACTAAGGTGAACGGTGCATCAGGGCAAGCATTTTGGCTTGCCAGACCAACTAATTCCCCCTCTTCTCCCCTCCACACTATTCCAGGGGATCTCCTGGCCCCTCTAGAGCCAATTTCAGGAGGTGTACAGATGGAAGAGATGGGGGGGGGGGAATCCCCACTGTACAAGGGGAAGCCCTTGTGACAGGACTGATTAGCTGAATCCCGCCTAGCATCTCCATATGCCTGAACATCTTTCTGTGTCATTTTGCTTCAGTAGTCTGAGCAAAGTAATCAAAGTATTTATGCAATGAATTCAGCCATTTGTCCCGGTTGATGTGTTTTCATGAAATGATCAGTTACAATATCCAAATATTATTCTTCATTTGTAATGACTTATGAATCATTTGACCAAAAATTACAACTTATGGAGGCTATGCTGGCATTTCTTAGTACAATTATTCATTGTGCATGGTTAGTCACAACCAGGCTTTTGACAGGGGACACTAGCTACTTTTCAGAGATGCAGTGGGGTGTGTGTGTAGGAATACGCCATATGCTACATTTGTGTCATGGGAGCCATGTGCATAACTTGAGAAGCACCAGCCATGTGGGAGGAGCTCAGTTTTACCTCATGTCATTTTTTAACCTTCTAGGTCACACCCACAATGTACATTTAAAGCACCATTGTACCACTTTAACAGTCATGGAGAATCCTGGGAACTATAGTTCATTAATGGCCATGACTTCACAAAGCTACAGTTTATAGTACCCTAGGAGCCACCAACTGTTAGGGGCAGAGGAACTGTAGTCAGAAGAGGAGGGCACATCCTGTTCACCCAGGACCCACTGGTGCTCCCATAGCTAGCAAAAGATATGTCCCCCTGACACAGTGAACATCTACGTGTTTAACAGTCCTGCAAGACATGAGAGTGTAATGAGTCATCTTGCCTTGCTCCATCTTTAGAAGCTTGGTGAGTGGATGTGCCAACCTGTTGGGAGGGCTTCATTGCTTCTGTGCAGTTTTAAACACCTTGTCCTGATCTTGGACTACACTTTGATCACTGCCTCTAACCTAGCTGTGACTCATGGCTGAACTTCTCTCTTCTCTGTCTCAATAAAGATCTCTTCCTTACTCACAAGTAAAAGCCTCTGTTGTGGTGGTCTGGGTTGGAGCCATGGCAGGCCTCAACCTTGAAATGTGCTGTAAAGTTACAAAATGGGTTTAAAAGCATTCCAAACTTTGGAGAAAAGGGTATAATCCTAAAGCATTTTAGGTGCAAACTATTCAAGTTCCGGTCAATAGCTTCCAAATTCAGAACATTACTCTTTCCTCAAAGGGACAGTTTTTAATTCAGATGCTCCTGACCACGTTGAGATTCAGGTTACACTATCACTGCAGCTATTCTAAAGTTACAAAAGCAAGAAAAAAAATCATCACCTTAAGAGCTGGCCTGGTTCACTTTTCCTTCACATTAGAAGGAAACTGAGCTAATGATGTGGTCTAATGAGTGGTTTATGCCTTCTGACAAACCAAATGAGGTTTGTCAGCATAGGCTCTAGGCAGCATGGAACTGCTGCAATTTTACATCTCATTGATTACCAGAATGAGGATTGCAAAAACATTCATACAGCATCAAATATCCTTCACAGACCACAGAAATTCAAGCCTTTGCAGAGAAGCAATAAAATGAAGCAACTCGGTAGCACATTGTTTTCTATGTGTATATTGTGGCAAACTGACCTCTATATAAGTTACTAATAAAACAATAAGGTAACAATCTACAGAGGCTGAAATTTCATGGATGGTTCTGGACTGGGTTACATATAAACAGGCAGTTCAGGCACCAATGATACACTTGCTTTTCATGAAGAACAACGTTTATTGCACAGCCACAGAGAATGTGCACTACACCAGCAATAAGGGTATATAACAGACAAGTAACATTAAAGAGGGGTCTACAAAATCAATACTATGATTCTAAGACTTTCATGGTATTCCTGCTATATAAATAGCAATTATTAGTCTTAATTATAATAAAGCAAAATTAACACCCAGGAGTTGATTTTTGGGTGAAAGGACTGTAAGATCAGTTCAGTTTTTGCTTTGTAATCCAAATCATATACTATGGCTTTTGCACCTGGCTCTGGTTGGTAGATATTGGGGTTTTAGCAAAAAAAAATAAAGTAGATCTGTCAAGCCTGAAGTCTGCCCACACCTGTCATAAAGTATGCCTCTGAATAAAAATATAAGAACATAGAACAAGCCTGCAGGATTAGGTCCATGGCCCATCTGTCACAGAGGCCAACCAAATGTCTGTAAGAAGCCTGCAAGATGGACCTGTTCTGAACACAACGGCACTTGGCCCACCTGTGATATCCAGAAGATAATGAATGCCTTAGGAACACGATTGCTATTGCATTCTTTTAATGGTTATATCCAGTGCTTTTTTTCTGGGGGTATGCAGGGGTACGCATACCCCTAAACATTTTGTGAATCTTTGTACTTATGTCCATTTACTGTATTTATTTTTTCCCAATTTGAACTATAAAATGGTGATCTTCTTGAGTCAAAATGAGAGTACCCCTAAACATTTTTTTTAGAAAAAAAGCACTGGTTATCTCAATTATTTACCTGTTAAAAAGTAAACTAACTAAGGCTGCAATCCTATAACAATTTGCCAGGGAGTAAGTCCCATTTGACTCAATTCATGCATACGGTTGCTGAGCCACCTGAAATGAAAAAGTCTCTTCTGCCACGACATTGCAATAATGCATTTTGTTATTGACCACATCAACTGATATACACAGAAAGCTTCTATTGAGTTAGGTAGGAGCTGATCTGTAGATTACATCAAGGGTTTGGGTGCAAAACAACAATGGAATCCAGCCATACACTGGAGGAGCCAACAGAAAACACAGCTACAAGTACTCACAAGTCTACCACCACCATGAATTTTTTTTTATATGATACAAGGCTGACAAAGATCAACCTCCCACAATCCAGACCGCCATATACAAAAACTAAAACCACTTAACTCAATCAGATGATCTCAGAGACAGACCATAGGTTGTCATATGTACAACTGAGAGGTTCTTGGTCTAGAAAGGCAACCAATCTATGAAAGAGAACTCAAAACCTTGCAAAGCAGAAGTAACTGAGCCAAGTCCTCAGATCAGGGAGAAGCTCTATGCTGGAGACAACTCAAAACAAAGATCAAATCACTCAAATAAGCATGCCAACTTAATTCTTAGAGGTAAAAATTCTATGCCAATAACTTATGTTATTGTCAGGGGTTAGATGAATATATGAACATCATGACAATTGCTGGAAACTGCAGGAGGAGAGAATGCTCTTGTGCTCAGGTCCTGCAAGTAGGTTTCTCACAGGCATCTGTTCAGTCACTGTGAGAACAGGATGACTGGATGGGCCATTGGGCCTGATCCAGCAGACTCTTCTTATGTTCACATTTGGCTAGAACTGGGCCATATCAGAGAGGCAATAAACACAGGTAGATATCATAGGTGTGCTAACCTCTCACATGGACAAGGCTTCTTTGCAAGTGTAACTAAATCCAAGGGAAGGGTGCTGATCTAAATTAAAACCTCCAACAAAAATAGCAATATTACTTCTTTTCATTAAGAAGGCTGAGATTAAGCAATATATTTTATCTTTTTCCTTCAGAAAAGGAAATAACATAAAGATGCATAAAATCAGGATGCAGATTATAGTGGGTATATAGCTCATAATGTACACAGCTAAACAAATAAAGGGGCAAAAATGAAATCCTGTTTTAACTTTGACATCTGAGGCCTCACCAGCATATGCAGACTTAGGCAGTATAATCAACTGTTGCACTTCAGACTACAGGTAGAGATACAATTTTTAATACTCATGCATGTAATACAAATTTTAATACTCATGCATATTTTTTGCAAGAAGTAAATAAAGATCAGTATATCAGGAACAAGTATCAAAGTCCTCTTGTGCTAATTGTTTATGAGCAGTGTGCTGTTTGGAGTAACACAAAAAGCACACAAAATGTGACACCACCACTGCACTGACTCTGACTGAGCTGTTATTTTGCCAAACACAACTGGTGAAAGAGCCAAAAGGTGAGGAATTTACAAGGAACAACATCACCACAATCACATTGGAGAAAAAAAGAGGGTGTTTAATTTTGGGCCCTTCTCTGTAGGAGAAGTCATGGAGATATAATTGACCAAGTGACATAAATGCATATGTGAATTTGACCATACTCTATAACACTTCAATAGTTGGCTTTGGAAAAGAATACCCCCTTTTCTTCTAAGGAGAGCTGGGGGGCAGGACAGAAGGGGTTTGCCCGTACTCTCAAAATAGAGATGTTTTTGAAATATTGCTTTCTTGCTCCAACCCCTCCTTCCCCTTTTAATAAACTTTGCATGACTACGTTGTTTATCTTACTCATGTTCACAATTTTCACACTCAATCATTCTTTTTAGGGTGGTGGTGGGGAATCTCTAATAGAACTATTCTGTGGTACAGTTGAGGTATTTTTTTATTAAATATGTATATAATAATAATTTATAAGGTCACACATCACACTGGCATCTGGGTGACCTTATAAAAATCTAAGCAGGGGGTAAATAAAGACTAAAGATATGTCATGGGGATAAAATGTCAGATGTAATATTTCCCTTCCCTTCCCCCAATGTACATTTGTTAAAGCTAAAGCACAAGTTAAATATATATATGGCATTATGGGTGGGAAAAAATCCCATAAACAATCATTGTGGTTACCCTTTTTATGTGAACATTTTATTCTGTATTGTAAAAAATACATTTCATATGATAATTTCTGGCCTATCTGTGCATCTTTCAGAGCTCAGATATATTCAGCTGCATTCTTGTGGTTTTGCTATTTTATTGGCTTTCACTGATTATTACTTTTGTATTCATTACATTATAAACCACTTTGTAAAGAGCAATGCAACTTCTGTGAATAAATAAAGCAAGAAACTCATGCACAGGGCTGGGCTAGAAAGCACTTAAATCCACACATGCCAGCAGTGCTTTCCAGCTGCACATTTCAAATTGATCTAGCCCGATTTCTCCTTTAAAAATTATGCTGTTCATTCACATTTTTCCTAGATGCTTACACATTTGAATTTATTATTTATTGAATGCTCCAGGGCCTACAGGCTATGTGTTCACTTAAGCCCAGAGTGATATGGAAGTCCAGACCTAACATTCCCTGAAAAAGATAACCTGGTCCATGTCACTGGGCATGTTGTTCACCCTACATGTGATAACAGCTCCTTTTTTCTTTGTGTCAGTTACGACTGCTCTCTTTTGATGCTCCCTCAGCAGTGCAGCCTTATAAAACTAAGCATTTGCTCGAATCTCTGTAAATGCCTTTTCTCCTGAGTTGAGCAAAGTTCTTAGAGTGCCCTTTGTCATTCTTTGACCTAAACGAGCACCTTGGTACTCAAACAGCTTGGCTCTCGAACAAATTGGTCCCAAACGCTGCATACTTGGAAGTAAGTGTTCCGGTTTGTGAATATTTTTCAGCAGCTGAAGGTCCAACGCGGTTTCCGCTTAAGTGCAGGAAGCTCTTACAGCCAATCAAAAACCGCATCTTGGTTTTTGAAGGGTTTTGGGAGTCGAACGGACTCCCGGAACGGATTAAGTTTGAAAACCAAGGTACACACACACACACACACACACACACCCAGGATCTCTTACCAATGACAACTTCTTTTATACCCTTGCTTGTGCTGTCCACTTACTCCTGTGTTTTGCATTCCCTTCCATTTCTCCCCACCTTGGGAGACTGGCAACAATCACAAACTCTAAGGGCACTATTACCAGCCAGCAAATAGTGCAGCAACATATTTATCCTCCAAAATAAAATGCATTCTGACAGAGTTTTAGCACATTTGGAGTTACCAAGAGTGAATTCACAGCCATCAGCTCATCACTAAAACATTTATATTGCTACACATTCATGGACAGCTGCAACTTCATAGCTAAAGCGATGCTGCAGAGAGTATAGCCATCTGGATTTCACAGTGGCCGAGAGACTAAACAAGAAGTCCTACACTTCCAAACATCTGATCAACAGGGGACACTTATGAATAATTTCCATTAGCTGCACAGCACAAGCTTTTGTTGCTCAAGATTCCATACAGTATCAGCAATGACGGGCATACCGGTACTTCTTTGACAGAACCATTTAGTACTGTAAGCAATGATTCATTACAGAACTCAACGTATGGGCAAGCCTATTTATTGTGAACAGCAGGCAAAGGTTTATTGACTTCAGTGATTTAAAAACTGCAAACAGGATCTTGAACTACTTTAGCTTGCAGGGGAGGGAGAGGGAGAATCACCCAACACTTTCCATATGAAGTAAAATACAGTAGAAACATTTTAGCATTTCTTTTCAGTTTATTAGTATGAATGAATGGTGGTTGTACTGGAAATTCTTACTTGAATGTAGCCAACAATATGCACAAGTAGCATAAACTAATATTATGTGAAACTCAAAATCCTGCACTCACTGAAATTTGGAATAGGTTTGGAAGTGCCAGGAATGAAGCATAATACGTCTCTTTTGTGGAGCAAGAAAAGTTCCAAGAAACTAGAGGGAAGGTTTTGTCAAAGTATTAATCCATGTTGGAATTTATATTTTCCCATCATTGTGTCCAGCAATGAGTTTTAGTAAACCCTCTCTTAAGCACCGATTTACTCTTCAGAAGTGGTGGTCAATGCAATTCTTCACAAAAAGGATATAATTACTATTTTATTTTTATTTATTAAATTTCTATACCGCCCTTCATCCGAGGATCACAGGGTGATTTTATAATATGAACATACATAAGCACACAGCAAGGCAACAAATCAAAAGAAGAACACCCCCCCCACACACACACACACAAACACACCATTTTAAATCTCAAAGATTATTTAATTAGCCAAAGACCTGGGAGAAGTGGAATGTTTTTGCCTGGCATCTAAAGATATGTAACAAAGGCACCAGGTGAACCTCCCTGGGGAGGGCATTCCACAAGCAGCGAGCCACCACAGAAAAACCTGTTATTGTGTTGCCACACTCTCATAGAGGAGGCACCCAAAGAAGGGCTTTGTTGATTATCACAGGGTTCAGGGCACTTCATATGGGGAGAGCTGTTCCTTACATAAAACTTACTGATGGTACGTTCATAACAGGTATTCTGTACATTGACGATCTTAGCTTGCTTCCCTTCCTAGGTCCTGAACTGTTGCCTGGGCACATTGATGGATTGCATGTGGACTTGATCCGATCAACACATTGGTGCTGTTCATCACTTCAATGTAGGAGAGATTACCTAGGTTTGGAGATACTGTTTGTGCTGGATGAGTTATGCCTGAACCTTGTGTTTGCTCCTGGAAGTCCTGGTGGATGTCCTGGAGATGTTTATCAGCTCCATCCTTTCCCCAGTCATGCACATCTGGTCATTGTCACTTATGCTCTGGTCACATCCAGATTGGACTACTGTATGTGGGTCTACACTTGAAGATTGTTTGGAGTCTTCAGATCCTGCAAAAAGCAGCAATCCAAGTGGTTCCTGGTATATCACCATTTTCATTTGTGCTGGCTTCCAGTTAATTTCTGGGCACAATTCAGAGTGAACTTGCCCAGGCAATGCATCTGAGGCCCTGCTCTGTGTTCCACTACATTCAGAAACATGCTTGGCAGAGACACAAGAGCAGTCCTTCTTGGTCGCAACACCCAGATTGCAGAATTTCCTCCTAAAAGAGGTTCAATTCCCCTCTCTCAAGGTGAATGACTTTTTTTATTCCCCTGTGTTTCAGTAATCAAGTGAAGCATTTATTTTTAATCTCATTGTTCTTATTCTTATATTGTGATTTTAATCTGAAAACCACTTTAAGAGCTAAAGAGCAGAGTAGAAATTGCCTAAATTATGGGACTCCCCCTTTGGCAAAATGCATTGTCCCCACATACATACACACTATACATTTAAAGCACCCCCCTCCCAAGAATCCTGGAAACTGTATTTTGTTAAGGGTTCTTCTCTGTGAGGCATAAACCACAGCTCCGCAGGGCTGGGAAAGATGTGATTTAAATGTATGAAGTGTACATAGTCTCAGACTAAATCTAAAGGCATTCCTGTTCATCCAGGTATTTAGTGCTCAGAGATGATGAGTTTGGGCATCTTAGAACTTACTTGCTGTGCTTAGATCAATTTTTAAAAGTTTAAAAATGTTCAATGTTTTTAACTGTGTATGGTTCACCTTTGAGAGGAAAGGCAGGATATAAATTTAACAATAAATAAAACATTGCTCCTTTCTTGTTAACATATCCTCAATTTTCCAGTTTCTTTGACTTAGGCAGATATAGTTTGCATTTGAGGAAATGAAACATTAAAAAAACCACAAGCTAGGTGAATAGAAATAAGAAATTCTGCACACAAATATTGTGAAAGCGTCCCTAATGTTATCAGGACTGGATTGGAAGGCAGCAAAACTGTTGCCTTTATATAAAAGAGATCTAGCCATGCATGCAACTACACAGCTAAGCTAAATCACATTTATTGATTGGAAAGGAATGTGTGTCGCCTGTTGTATCAGAAGGCTATGCAGATATCCTCCATAGTGAAATCTGTCCAAGCAGACTGAATAATCTAGGTTTAATATTTTAAACCACACATAAAAATGTGTGTGTGTGTGCGTGTGAAGTCAAGCAAAAGAACTGCAGCCACAGGAACTGGGGAGTGGGGCTGGAGCTTCTTAAAATATCTTTTTATTTAGCTATTTTAAGGAGGATTCAGTCAGCAAATTTTAATTCTCTGAAATGTGAACATCTCACCCTAGTTCCAGATCTCCAACAATTGATGGCATTAGACCCCAATTCCATTATGCATGATGAGTATTTGAAGTAAGAAATTACTAATCAAGCCACTCCAGATTTACAGTCATTAACCACTGACCTTGAGTGCAATGCTATTAAGTCTGCGCCTTTGGAATTCACCCCAGTTTCATCACCTAGATATAATAGAATTTCTTCTGTATTAATAATTCACCTTAGCTTGACTGATTTTGGCAGCCAAACCCTTCTGAAAATTTCAGCTTTGAGTTTCCTACCCTGTTTTCTGGAGAAATACCATAGAAGCAACACCTGGATTTAGGACTTGTAAGCTCTAGCACACATTATGGCAACTGCAGCACTGTTGAAAGTTACTGTTTTGTTTTGTTTTCTGACTAAGGGCTGAGAAATGACCTAGATTTAAATCCCAGCGTATTCCACTGATCAACCTTCTTTTTCCTTCCAGACAAATTATCCCAGCTCCGTCTCAGGTGTAAGACCCCCACACAAATGAGAAGCACCAGATTGATTATGCTGCTGCTGCATTGGTAATTTCACACCCCCCCCCCAAGTCAGCTTTAAAACCATTATGGTATGTTTGAAAACAACTTCTAGGTATCTGTGATGCTTACACGGTAAGCAAAATGTAACGAGAATGCCTGATTAAGTGCATTTCCAAACAAACAAACAAAGAACAGAAAACTGCATTTTGTTGATTTATTTTCGGCATTCGGCACATTGCTCGGGTCCCAAAGACAGAGGTTAAACCTAGTTTTGGGCTGCACTACTTCAGGTTGTGTGTGAGGGACTCACTTGTCTAAATGATCTTAAATACCATAAACCAATCCCCTGCATATAGGGTTGCCTTCTCTCTGACATGCTAGTTGTTTGTCGCTGAGGGTGGAGATGATTTGTAAATGGACAAGCATACATGCAAGCGTCTAAACATAGTGTAAAAGTAGTATATTCCTCTGGAAGTGGATTTAAATATAATCTGCTTTGCTGTATATGTAAGAACCAAGTCTCACGGAAAAGCTAAAGCATAATAACCAGCATTTTCTCAAAGTCTGAGGGTTCCTATGTCCCTGAATTTCAGTTCTTCAGATGATATATTCAACCCAACAATTCTAGATAGCCCAGTTATCCATCTCATTCATCTCTCTCTCTCTCTCTTTAAACCATCACTACAGTATGCCACCCCATCGATTCATCTCACATACGATAAGAGGCCTAAGCCTCTTGCATGACACCTAGTATGGACTCTCAGGAGATGATCCTCTATATCAGACATGAATGAAGAGAAACAATGGCAGTATACAAAGTACACACTGAAAAAGCTAGTGTTAAAACCCGTGTTCTGTCTCTCTCCCTCTCTTCTGCAAGCCAAATTTCTTTGAACACTATATTACAACAAACTGTAAACTAACAGGTGGTTACATGCTAACCCTATCATTTCCATAGGCTTTTGTGGCACAGAGGCTTGTGTGCTATAGCAGTTACAACAACCTATATGGGGGAAGTGGGGCAGAACTCTTTGAAATATGTACATTTTTCTAAAGAACAATAAATAGTTGATCCAGGAACTGTTGGCACTAGACTTGGCACTAGGACCCAGAAATTAACCCATCCCCCTGAGCTATACTGAATGCAACAAGCAACTGTCCATATGGTAAGTGTGATCCATCCAGCCAAGGAATAATGCTCGTAATAAGTCCCATTGATTTCAGTAGTGGAATTAAACACATGCTTAAGTCTCTCCCACCAAAATTAATGGGTTTTTAAAAAGTGATTAACTCTGGCCGCATAGATGTTATAAAGGTAATTTTTATGGACTTATTTTAAAATGCAATAGCAACTACACAAGGGAAGTAAAATGCCTTAGCAGTGAAGACTGGGTAAAAAAACATTTTTAAATGAACTATTAACCGCTCTGATACTTTCCCCGTTTTTGTAGGGGAGCCCTGAGCCTGGGGTGGACTAGGGAAAGACGGTTGGTAGGGTAAACTGAATATATGATTGTTACATTATTATATTGCCAAAAAAATCAATTAAAATTGCAAATTAAAAAATGAGCTGAGAAAACTGTAAGGGGTGTTAGAAATCAAGACTGGGAGTCAAATGATCAAGCCCTTCCATCCTCATGCTTCAAATGTCTGGACCTTAATCTGTCAGAAACCTGTGCTCCATACCATCAGGTAATGACCAATATTGGAAAATGGCTGCTTAAGATTCGGTACAGCTGTTTGCAGCTGCTTAGGCTTTCCTAGAGACTTGTACCTTCCGTCGTGTGAAATACACAGGATCTACTGCACTGAAGATCTGATGATATAATTATGTTAAAAAGTTCTTTTAGTCCCCAGCACAAGTTACAGCCAACAAGCCATGCCTATTTATAACATTTGTATTCCACTCAACCCCAAGGATCTCAGAGGAGTGTATCTGAGGTCACTCCATTTCATCCAGCACTCCATTAGGCAGGCAAAAATAAGATGTTGGTTCTCCCAGGCCAACTATTTACCCTGCTTAGAAAACAACGGTATTGGTCACATCTTGAAAGTAATACGAAGGAGGCATTTTGACCTGAGTGTAGATTATTATTACGCCCAACATATATCACAAGCACACTTCTATAGAGATCATTCAAAGCACATTTTTCACCTCTTAATTATCACTTAGGTTAAAGGCTTGTGAAGAAATATGCTAGCACATTAAATGTCCTTCTGAGGCTGGATTGCCTGACTTGCCTCTGGCTTCTAATAACCTGAACTGTTGCAAGGACTAAGATGGAAATACACTGATTAACAGCATGCAGTTCTGTAGAATACCTTGGGACCTTAACATTTCACTCGTCAGTTGGGATTCTTGTTATTCCTAATCACACCATCTACCTGTCCCTTCAGGCTCCATAGTAATGTCATGATAAGATATCTCTTCCCTCTTTCTTTTTGTATTTCAGTTGCTATGTACCTCAAAGAGATTTGCCATCTTTTACTGATGACCTCATAGGATGCATCTATATATTATCTTTTTGCTTAAAAGTTCAGATGCTATTTCTGGCATCCAGGCAGAAGGATTGCTAAGCATTATGCCCTTTACTTTGAACAGGGTACAGTCAGAACACCAGATGTGGTGTTCTCTCTGATCTAGGAAAATAGGAAGTTAATCAACAACTCTGAAACAGGCTCTATTTCAGCACATCTCTGCTCTTCCTCTGTTCTCTTCCTCTTCCTTTTCAGACTTCCTCTTAGGACTGATGAACAGAAACATGTTTCTGATTGGGTTCCCTCCCTCCCTCCAGCTTTCATTGACTCATTCAGCTGAGCTGGGATGAATTTACATGAGCAGAACTAATCCATCAAAAGAATATTAGAGGAAGTTCAGATATTTAGGAGAGAGAAATACGATCAGTCCTGCTAGGACTATGTCCATTCAGAAAGTGACTGAATGTTCTACCCAGGTTGAAGATTTGTTGTGCCCGAGATGCTAGCGCATTATGTTCTAACCTAGCCTTCTCCATATTGTGCTAGATTTTCCACCTTCCTTCAACATTAGTTGAAAATGCCCTAGAGTTGTAATGTCCAACTACTCATTAAGTTCAACCAAGGGAGGATCTTCCATCCAGTTCCTGGTCTCTCAATCAGTTTAGGTAAGTCAAATTACCATATACCACAATTAGAGACCAGGTGTGACAGACAACACAAAGCAAATAGATGGCTCTTTTACACATAAGCCACACACCACCCCAAAAGTCAATTGTTATGAAAAATTATCAAGCGCATTGATAATTACAAATTACAGTTAGGGATTCCTATTTGAGTCAAAGGCTTAACCAAACATCTCTATATATGTCTAGCCAGAAGCATGTCCCATTGTTGTGATCAAATCAGTCCCTGGTGAAGTTTTGACTTTTGTATTCCTGCATCTTCTTGTATTCTTAAATTTGTAATTGCAATTATTTTCACTTGCTCTTGATTTTATTTTATAAGCCTTTCACAGAAAGTTGTAAGGGGCAGTCTTATGCATAAACCAATAACCAAACTTTTTTTGTTTATGCAGAGGGAGGAAAAAGAATTTGTGAAAACAAAAATGAAAAGCAAAAAGAAAGAAAGAAAGAAAGAAAGAAAGAAAGAAAGAAAGAAAATCTCACATACTATTTTCATTTTGTAGAGCCACAATTCAAGAAGGATCACTGAATGAGAAGTTTCAAGAATGATAAAATATGTGGAAGAGCGACCATAAAAAGAAGTTGAAGATTCTGGCAATAAACTGACAACAAAGGTTGTAGGAATGCTCCAGGCATGCCATATATATTGCCTTAGGGAAAGAGACTGGGCTAGTTGGCTCTCTTCAGCTCTAGCAAAAATCTAGTATCAGCAAACGAGCATATCTTCTTAGCTCTAGCAGGTGACAAGACACTAATATTTAAGTAAAATGCACAGGCTTCCTACATACGTACAGTATAATTTTTCTCTCATACTATATTAAAGGAAAAGGTTAGAAGTGAGGCCCTGATGGCTTGAAAGACTATAAATGACAATTTTTATGGGTTTGCCAGAATGTGTGTACACTAAAAGTGGTAAAGCAGTGGGCACGGCACCAAAACCCCTGGCATAGAAGCTCCATGTCAGAATTCCCATTGAGTAATGTGGATCACGTAGCTCCCCATGGTACTCCAGTGACCTGCATGCAATGAAACAGGGGGTTGGCAGCTAGAACACAGGTGGTGTAAATCTGAGTTATGTATACCACATGGGTAGGAACTCATGTTTCTTGTCTAGCTGTATTAAATCTAGACACTGCTTTGGAGATGTATGGAGGATGGCATGGAAGAAATATGGAGACGTGGTTTTTTCTTCTGCAGGTAGTAAGTGTGTTCAGGTATATATATACATATATATACATATACATATATATATATATATATATATATATATATATATATATATATATATATATATACACACATTTCCTCCAATGAACTCAAGGGGCCATACATGACTCTCCTCATTTTCTCCCCACAAGGATCTTGTGAAGTAGGTTAAACTGAGAGAGACTGGTCCATGAAGAGAGCTTTGTGATGGAGTCGAGTTTTGAAGCCTGATCACCCCAGTCTGAGCCCAACTGCCTACCCACTGCATCACATTGTCTTTCTTTTTAACTTGTGCAGATTTGAAAGTTCTTATTCTTCAACCTAATTAATTCGTTAAACAATCAAACAAACAAACAATCAAACAAACAAGCACAAGCCAGGTTGCAAAACAAATCAAGCTAGTCAACTTTAAAACCTAACAGATGGGAAACAAATGCCAAAGAAAACATGCCGTACTGGAGAATTTGGAGAGAGACTGCTAATCTTGAAAATAAAAGACAAATTAATTTAAGTACAAATTAACCATTTCTTTCGAATCATGCCAAGACAGAAAAATGCAGAACGTTGAAAACTCAATATGCTAATGAAAATTAAAGTTACATAAATTAAGAAATTTGAGATGGGTATCTATAGAAGAACAAGACGCTCTTATTATTATCCCCAAGGAAACAGTTGACCCCCTGTATCTTATGGTGATGCTGAATAACTGTGCACGACATCCAGGCAGAAACAGCACATAGAGAAATTCCATGGCAGATGCCATCAAAGTGTAAAACCCCATTTTTCTGGAGGCAAATTTAACCACAAGCTATCTGTTTGATCTAATGCAAGATGATTCAGTTCAAGAAAGTGCGGACTAGAAACTTACAGCTTTGCCTCTTTGAAATGTCTCCTCAGGTTTTGGAATTCCAAAATACCTTATCTTGTTGCCAAAGAGAAACTGATGGCAATAGCAATTCTCCATTAATCCACATTTGATTTCTGAATTTTGTATGGATTTTGTATTTCTGAATTTTGTTTGGACAAAGTTTGTCCCCACTGCGACCGCCAATTCCTCTTACAGAAGCTCACTACTCGCAGGGATCAGCAAACCTTTTCAGCAGGGGGCCGGGTCCACTGTCCCTCAGACCTTGGGGGGGGGGGACTATAGTTTGAAAAAAACAAACAAACAAATTCCTATGCCCCACAAATAACCCAGAGATGCATTTTAAATTAAAGCACACTTTCTACTCATGTAAAAACACGCTGATTCCTGGACCGTCCGCGGGCCGGATTTAGAAGGCAATTGGGCCAGATCTGGCCCACCGGCCTTAGTTTGCCTACCCATGGACTAAACTGACGATTGTTTCTTAATTCAAAGCCACTGACAAGATAACATTCTTTAGCACACCTACCCTCCCAGCATAGGCCCCTGAAGTGGCTATCTCACTCTCTTCTGTTCTGGTGTGGTGGTGAAGATCCTGTTTCCATGTAGCAGTGTATGCCCTATCCTGAAAACATCTGACAAGTAACAATGGGAGGCATTTTCCTGATCAACGTGCCATTATGAATACAGAAGCGCAAATGAGACACTCACAGTTTTTATTGTACACTGTTAATTGTAGGTACAGTAAGTGATGACAGCATCCCTTTAAAAAAAAGGGGGGGAGGATTGCCAAACTTTTTGCTCTTGCCTGGCCTCTATGCCTCTATGCCTCATCACATCCATAAGCTAGGCAATGCTGTACTCCATCAGTTCCTTTCCTGTCTGCTATGCACTTCTGCAACTAGCAGGGAACTAAGGGAGGTAAAAGAAGAAAACCCTGATAGGATCAGCTGGCTTCCCATTGGTCACTGCTGCTGTAGGTCTTGCTTGTGGTGTGCCCACCACCAAGGGAAGGGACATCCTTGCCTCTGCAGGTTGCCTGTAGAGAGAAAAGAGGAAGATGAGGAGAGTCCTGAATAATGGCTAGCAGCTTCATGTGAGTGAGTGCTCCTTTGGGGTTCACAAGTGTGTGTTTAAGAATGCTGCAGCCCAAGTGCTTTTCCATTCTGCATGCTCTTCCAGCCCCAGTCGTCAGTATCTGGTGTGTCAAAATGACGTACCCAGGCAATACTTACTCCTTCAGTTCAGTGTAGGAAGTTCCTCTGGAATGGTCTTCAGCAACTATTTGTTCTGCTCCATTGTCTCCTGATTCTGAGCCTGCAAGGGGGAAAATAATAATCATGTGTTCTTGACCAATGGTAGCAAGCAGTGAAGATGTGTTTGATAGTCCCTAAGCAAGGCTACCCAGAACCTTCCCTAATGTGTGATGAAAACTTACCTGGGTGTATGTGAGTTCTGCATTCCCCAAGGCCGACACGCCCAGTTTTGCCGTATGAAGCAAACTGGGAAGTGCCATCCCACCCTGCCACTTCTGCACCATCCTGCCACCACCGGTGCAGAAGAGCTGCTGGAATTTGCACCGATTTCTGGCAAGATGTCCCCAGAAATTGGTACCAATGCTGGTGCTGCTTTCCCCCCAATGGCAGAGGTGCCAGAGAGGTGGGGCGCTGCATTGGGGACTTCTGCCACCCGAGGCAGCTACTTCACCCTGCCTCGTGGGTCAAGCCTGGCATTCTTCAACAGCATTGCCTTTTCTGCACAGTAGTTATTTGCCCAATATGGGAGATACTTTCCATATTGTAGGAGGACAGAATGGCCATGCATGTGTGAGTGCTCTAGGCACCACTTGGAGCCAGGGGAAGGAATGGAAGGTGTCCAGGGGTCAGTTCTGGGGCATAGGCCTCCCCCAACCCTGCTAAGCCCTTATTTTGCTTACCTGTGTGTGGTATCTCCTTTGGGCAGTCCTGGTTGCAGTGGTGGAGATGGCATTCCTGCCACTTGCTGGTCTCACAGTACAGGCTCTGTAAGTGATCTGAGAGGAATGTTATTCACCTGCTCCCACCTCCTTGTTCTTAGCCCTGGCTGTTCATTATTTGTACAAAGTGTTCCCTTTCAGCAAATTGTTCATGTTCCCTGTTATAAGAATTTTCTGTTGTATGCTGCAGTTTTCTAGACAAGAGGGTTGACTTATGTAGAAATGACATAAGAATGTGCTCCTTTGTGGGTCCTTATATAGTCCCAGAACTGTGTCATGATGGAGTTCAAGTTAGTCAGAATCCCACCTTCAATAACCCTCTGCATGTGTTGAGATTCTGGGTTAACATGAGGAATGGCTGCAGGGGTGAATGTGTGGTCTCCAGTCCACCACCACGGATCTTTGCTTTCTCCACAATTCCTGAGAGAAACTGTATAAAGCAGTGAACCTTCTATACCGGACTTTCTCAAACTTTCTCGGTCCTCCAGATGTTTTGAGGCTACAATTCCCATCATCCCCGACCACTGGTCCTGCTAGCGAGGGATCATGGGAGTTGTAGGCCAAAAACATCTGGAGGGCCGAGTTTGAGGAAGCCTGTTCTATACCCATGAAGACTCATAGCACATTTTACAACTCTGAAACAAAACAGGATTCTAAAATGCACAGGGACCCTAAGCAGATGGAGAAGGCTCTCTGCTTCACACAGTCACTCTCAAACACATGGAGGGCCACAAGATGGGCAATGGGACCAGAGCTGACACACTCGTCTCCTTGTCCCCTTGCTTGTTACATTGATCATGAACCTGCATGCCTGAAGAGGATTAATGAAGTTGGTGGCTGGAGGAAAAAATGTGAGCAGAAGTTTTGGGCTCTCCATTGATTATAACAGATTTTTTTCTACTTAGTGCATCACAGTAATGCTCTTGTCGGACATGGGACTGACAATGAAGTGAATATAAGCTGCCAACTGAGTTTGCCACAGCCCTAACATTCCCCCACTGTACTAGCAGTTTCTGCCAGTGCGTGCCACAAGACTACCGGAAGCTGTTGGGCTGCAACTGCTAAGAGTTCCAGAAAGCATGGCCAATAACCAGCCTGTACTAAATCCACTGTGTTGCATCAGTGCAAAGAAAATTGCTAGTGAAGTCATCCCCATGCGGCAAGCATAACTCAATTATAAAAAATGCACAATTAATTAAATAAGTATTACCCACCCACCCCCCATGCACCAATTAAACTTTAGGGCTGCGGTCTCACAACTCACCTATGCTTGTTTCATCACATGCTTCCACACAAACAAAATTAAGTACATCATTTCAATTGGTTTGTGGATCATATACTGTTCATTGATATTTCTTGATCTAATGCACGCTGGGGGGGAAAATGTTTTGCAGATCATTTGTCAATTATTCTGCTGAAAATTCCTGGAGAGCCACGGAACTGACTCATTCAGTTAGTCCATTCAATAGAAAAGGCCCCAGTGGGAGTAGCAGATTGCAAAGCTCACCACAAACATCATCTGCCTGGGACATGTGATCCAGCCAGGGCATGCAAAATAATGCTCCTATATTTTTAGTTCTCTAACTGTAGGGAAGGACTTAAATCCTAACACTGAGTCTAAAAAGCTTGCATCAAGACTTGCAAGCTAACATGAATCACACCCTGGGCTTTTAAAACACACAAAAACAAATGTGAAGAGACAAACTACTGAATGCTTAAGAGTGTAAGCAATTAAGCAAGTCCAAAATGCTTTCAAAAGGACCTTGAAACCAAACGAAAACAAATGGAAGATATTACATAACGATCAAAATTGTGCAATAATAAAGTGTATAGAAACAAAAGGTGACATGGCCAAGGTAATACAGGATGCTGAAAAAATCCCATAGCACTTGACATTATAAAGGGTATAAAATTTAGGAGTGGGCAAAATTGTTTTTCTCAATTTTGTTGTCAGTTCATAGTGGGGAACATCTTAGTAACTTTCAGGGAGACAAATAAAGCCGTCCCCTCCTCCATCATTTCCTCTGTCTGTCTGTCTGTCTGTCTGTGTATTTGAACTTTTCCAACCCCAAGAAAGTGCTAGATAATCTCTCCTCCCCTTGGAAAATTTGCATAAAATGGCTTCCCCAATTTCTCTTTGGAAAATTTCAAGTTGCCATTTTCACACATATCTAGTAGGGACCACTGCAGTAGTGCAGTCTGAGGAAGGGTGGTCAATTAATGCACAGATAACGGAGGCCAAGACCATCCTCTCTAGGAGAGGCTACAACTGAGCAAAGCTGGAAGAAAGGCATGACTAGGCAAACATCACCACCCAGGCATCAGGGGAAAGCACTGGATTCCAGAGCTCCCCAAACTGTGTACCTGCCCCAAACTTTTTTTTAATGGAAATGATTCCATTTATGTCCTGAGCCAATCTGAGGCTCAGAAAATATACTCACACCCTGCTTTCAAAATCTTTCCTTGAAGAAATAAAACTCTGCTGCTTTGCAGTAAAGGCCCCCATCTCATGGGGGACCCTCTCATTTCTAATGGAATTATGCCTCAGGGCCAAGGAATAGCAATAGAAAAATCCTCTGTGAAGCATCTGCTTTGAAAAGCTGATTCCTGGAAAACAGGCTGCAGGAAGGAGGGGGCTGCCGAAACTACAAATCCAAAAGCTTCTTGCACCAACAACATCTAGCATCCAAATTGCTCAGCTACCCTGGGAAAAGTTCACGTCTCAGGGTCCTGGCACCTGGGCTGCAAATGAATCCTTCGAGGCTAGAGGGAAGTAAGGAGAGTGCCTCCAGCATAATCTCACTACAGCCACCATCAGAAAATGGGGAAAAGATTGGCAGTTGTGGAACAGAATATTCAGGGGCTCATGGTGGGAGGTTGAGACAGCTCATGGGAGTTGGGTGGTGGTGTGATAAATTTTTTGGGAATTGTGCAAAAAATATTTGTGAAGCCGGTGTGAGGTCTAGACCCAACACCACCCTTCCCCCGCCCATCTTACTGGAACTTTTATTTCTTATTACAGGAGATATAAAAAAGGAATTGTATGACACTTATTAATTATTCGGATAATATGTGTTATATGGGGGGGTCTCTCAATTGCATTACAATACTTGTTCAAAGATATGTAAATCTGCACTGGAGGTAGAAACTGCAGGGAGGTTGATCTAGAATATCTTCCAGTAGTGAGAAGCAGTGATGACGTTGTAGGGTCTGTGATTATCCAGTGCTTGATTGGACAACATTTAGTTTTTCATCTTGTATTGCAATTGCTATGTAGCTTCACAAGGCCTGAGATAATCTCTATCATGAAATGAGACTCAAATGCATTCCACCTATACCCCACCCAAAATGCATTATGCACCCAGTGGGCAGCATACCGTAGGAATGCACACATGACCTCAAACAGTACTAGCATACAAGAAGCACAAAACTTTCTCAATCACTTTTAGTAGTGTGATAGTATTGGATTTGACCCTTTCTATCCTTGGCAATCATTTATGGAAAGGCGGGTGTGTTACTGGATTCTGCCATTTTACCCGTTCATGTCCTATAGTCCGATTCTGAACCGGCAATACAATAAATTTCCTCATGAAGGCCATAACGTAGGAAACCCTGCTCATTGCTTTTAATCAGCTGTAATCACTCCTCCATGGAGAAACTATGGCAGAATCAGCAGGAGTTCTTTCTATATCTGCACATGCCAGTAGCATTATTTAATGAGCTTAGACTAACATCAGCCTTGCGTTCTCTGCAAATATGGTGTTGCAAGTGAACATCTTACTAGGAAACCTAATTTCAGATCTCTTTCATTCCCACAGAACCTGAATGTGCTGAAATACGTTAATTACCATACTTTAAACTATTATTTATTATTGAAAGGGCTTTAGGCATTTCTTGCAATAACTGAGCACCAAACCTTAAATATACTCTGCTTGTCTTGCTACCCATAAGACCATCTTATCCACATTTAAGAATAACTATGTGATTGTTGACCCCAAATGGCTATGTTCACATTTCAGGTAATTCTGAGTAGTGGCTACAATCCTCTCTTTTTTAAAAGCACATATTGAATAGTATAGGGTGTTCCATTCATGCTAAGGTATATGAATCCTGAACTAGTCTAGTTAGTGGGTTTGCTGAAAGCACGCTCTATGTGTGTGGAATCCAAATAGTACACATTTATTTGGTTCAACATGAAAAGAAGCTTGTGATCAGCAGCCTGATTCCTGTCACCTGTGGCAAGTAGGTTTGCAAAGAACGGCCTACAATACACATCCACAGCAAAAGCAGAGTGCACAGTAAATAGAACCTATAATCAAATATCCCGAACAGTGCAATTGAGGCTGGCCTTGGACATAAAAGGAAGCAGTCAGAAACAGGATTCTCAAGCGATTCCTACACTTTCCCAGCTATGCTTCTGATGTAATGCCCAACATGTTGACTTATGCATCTCTGCCGTGTGGGATGAATAAAGTAGACATGCATCTCTGCCGGGGGGTGGGGGTGCGGGGTTACCAAGCTGCTGTTTCAGATGTTACACTGAAACTGTCGAAAGAGGGTAAAGGCTTGATCACACATTCTCTTTCTGTTATTCCAATTGATAATCCAACACAGTAATCTGCAATCTGAAAATCCCATTTAGCCATGCACCTCTCTATAGGAGATGTTCAAAACTTTGTTTTGTTTATTTATTTCATAAAATCAATAACCTTGAATATTAAAAAAACACCTGAAAGTAGCTTACAAAAGACAAAAAGATTATTTATACTATGAGTCTGTGGCCCAGGTTTTCCTGAATGGGGAATGCTCTTTGACATTTCCCCTTGGCCAGAGCATGAAGCAGAGCTGCCAACTGTCTCCCCTGCTGTTTGCCTGGCGGCCATAGAACCCTGAGCTTTGGCATTGGAAGCAAATGATAATTGTAAAAGGTCTTGATTTATTTGGAAAAAACCCATCTTATCAATATGTTCACAGATGATGTAGTGCCATTCCTTTCTGATCCTGAAACCTCATTACCTGCTGACATGCCTCAACTTGCTATATATAGCAAGATATCTGGGTTCACTGTTAACTTCGTCTAATTTGAGTGTATACGCACCCTGCCAAACCAACAACTGCAAAGGCAGGAAACAACTAGCCTGGAACTCTGTACTACCTACACACCAACCTTCTGATCAGCAAGCCCAAGAGGCTCAGTGGTTTAGATCACAATGCCACCCGCTCCCCTGAAGCGAGATGAGCGCCACACCCCATAGTCGCCTTTGACTGGACTTACAGGTGGCGCTGTGGGTTAAACCACAGAGCCTAGGGCTTGCTGATCAGAAGGTCGGCAGTTTGAATCCCTGCGACGGGGTGAGCTCCCGTTGCTCGGTCCCAGCTCCTGCCCACCTAGCAGTTCGAAACCATGTCAAAGTGCAAGTAGATAAATAGGAACCGCTCCGGCGGGAAGGTAAACGGTGTTTCCATGTGCTGCTCTGGTTCGCCAGAAGCGGCTTTGTCATGCTGGCCACCTGACCTGGAAGCTGTACGCCGGCTCTCGGCCAATAAAGCGAGATGAGCGCCGCAACCCCAGAGTCGGACACGTCTGGACCAAATGGTCAGGGGTCCCTTTACCTTTACCTTACAGGTCATGGGGTCCTTTAGCTTTTACCTTTACTACCTACTTTAAATGCCTTGGAGTGAACATACCTAAGAATTTATCTAAACTAGAAAAAATGAACTTTATGCCCCTGATAAAAAAAAAAAATAACAACTAAGCTAAAAAAAACTGGTTAATGCTAACATTTTAATGGTTGGGCAAAGCTTCTATAGTAAAAATGATGCTATTACTGCAGCCATGAAGGCTGATCGCCAAAGAATTGATGCTTTTGAATTATGGTGCTGGAGAAGACTCTTGAGAGTCCCATGGACTGCAAGAATATCAAACCTATCCATTCTTGAGGAAATCAGCTCACTGGAAGGACAGATCCTGAAGCTGAGGCTCCAATACTTTGGCCACCTCATGAGAAGAGAAGACTCCCTAGAAAAGACCCTGATGTTGGGAAAGATGGAGGGCACAAGGAGAAGGGGATGACAGAGGACGAGATGGTTGGACAGTGTTCTCGAAGCTACTAACATGAGTCTGACCAAACTGCGGGAGGCAGTGGAAGACAGGAGTGCCTGGCGTGCTCTGGTCCATGGGGTCACGAAGAGTCGGACACAACTAAACGACTAAACAACAACAATCCTAAAATGGTATAAAGACTCTGCTCACTTGCACAATAACCTTTTGATTTTACAAGGCTCACACCAGCTCCCATGGTTAAAACTGGAGGATAATAGACACTATGCTTTTATTCCCTTATCAGAAAATGGACAACAAGACACCAGAAGACATTATTAACCCCTTTCTAAAATCAGATTTGACCATAAGGAAGGAATGCAGATTGAAACTTTTACCTTTTGATTCCCCTTTGGTTTCAATAACACTTTCTTTCACACAGCAGCCAAATCAGCCTCATTTGCTAGGTGGGAAATGGTGGGATTATATACAGGTAAACTCAAAGACTTTTGCACTGAACAAAAGCCCCTTGCAGCTCCAAAAATAAATTTTATATTGGGAGATATACCACGTCTCTGGTTATAGATACACCAGATTATACATTTCCTATATCAGCCAAACATAAAGACTCAAGCATTATGCAACTTAGTTTTGAGCTACTCAACAGAACCAACCCACTGGGAAAGGGAACCATCTCCCAACTATATAAAATTCTCACAAAATTGGCTACCCTTCCTCTCACTTTATTAAAACTAAAATGGGGAAAATATTTTTTTGAGAAGAATTAGAGGAACAACTCTGGGAACAAGCCTGGAATAAATTACCACTTGGATCAATCTCAATCAGAACTCAAGAAAATACTTTAAAGATAGCACATTGGTGGTACATGTGTCCAGTTGGATTATATAGAATTAGTAATAACACATTCAACATTTGCTTGCGGGAATGCAATTTATCTAGTACACAAGTGGTGGCTTTGCCCCCAAATTATTCCCCTTTGAGAAAAAGTTTTTCAAACAATTAATCAAATGATTGAACAATTGCTACAACCAGGCCAAAAATTAACCCTGCTATCTTATTTTACTCTTCAGATTAAGAACAATAAAAACATTGTTCTCCACTTACTAACTGCAGCCTGAGTAGTGGTTGCAAAATAATAATAATTAAATGTTGTTTTGAAGCCTGGATTTCACAAGTATGGGACATTGTGCTTAAGGACTAATTAACCATTTCAAAAAAAGGAATATTGATCTGGGAGGGAAAAGACTCACGCCTTCTATACAACATGGCATCCTTTTATTGACTTTGTTAAGACAATCAAACATGGCTTTCACCCTCCATCAATTCCTGAAACTTTATGGAGAGACACTTTCATTTGATTGCCTTTCCTGGAACGTCTCAAACTACAACCATCAGCCACTACTTTTCTTTCTTTTCTGTACAACTACTAAGCTCTGTTTTCCTAATATGGGTTACTTGAAAGTAAATATCAATCTTTTAAAAAAGATAAAACAGTAAAATCAAGAAAAATCCACAACCATACTTTTAAAAACATACAAAAGTAAAAATACTAAAACAGATTAAAATTGCTTCAAGTTTCTAAGCATCTGGGTAGGCTGGTCTAAACAACAATGTTTTTAGCAGACACTGAAAGAGTTCTGTGAAGGCCTAAACCAGGTCTGGGTGCCAAACTCCAGCTCTTTATTCCCTGTGCCACAAACAGGGATGAGAAGATCAATCTATTCCCATATTAATCTGCAATTTTTCAAAAAAACCCAAACATCATGACTGCTGAAAGTAAGCTGGTTGATACAGTAGTGTCATTAGCCAATATTGACTGCTCTCAGCAGCCAGCCAGCCCCTGACAGACACACACAGAAACAAATCATATTACTTTTTATCAGAATTTGGAAGGCTATTATGCACAGAAGAGGGAAACAAGTTCTTCCAAATCCTTGGTTAGAGGAAAAATAAGTTTTGGCCGACACTCAGAACCACACACAGGTGCTGAAATGTCCTGCCTTAACAGTTGGCAGGACTGAAATATAGGCAGACAAACTCTCTCATGCACACATGTTCAGAGTAATTAAGTGGATTATATGTTTCTCGTTACTCCCATAATGTTATTCCAGTACGTGGAGTGGGATATCAGAGCCACAAATTCTTCCACAGTCTAACAGCTCTGAAATCCATGCTACTAACTGAGTCAATAAATATGAGAAGTGTGGAGCAGTTCTCCTGGGATTTGTATTAAGAGACTTGCAGGGATCAATGAAGATGAGCCAAAGTACTAGCATGCAGGCACCCTCTTTGCTGGATTTCAAGACACATGCTCATACTGCTGAAAAGACCAGCGAGCAGACAGAGATGTCTCCACTCAGTGCCCATTACCTGATTTGTTTCCACATGTTGAACTCCAGTTCACTGGAGCTGCTATCTGTCACTTGCTCATGTACAACTTCTGCCTGAAATGTACACACCTCAGCTTAAGTTTTCTAATCAGATGAAAGCTGGTCTGAGGTAAAGCTGGAATGTGTCCAGAGGAGGGCAACCAAAATGGTCAAAGGCCTGGAAATGATGCCTTATGAGGAACGGCTTAGGGAGCTGGGTATGTTTAGCCTGGAGAAGAGAAGGTTAAGGAGTGATATGATAGCCATGTTCAAATATATAAAAGGATGTCATATAGAGGAGGGAGAAAGGTTGTTTTCTGCTGCTCCAGAGAAGCGGACACGGAGCAATGGATTCAAACTACAAGAAAGAAGATTCCACCTAAACATTAGAAAGAACTTCCTGATAGTAAGAGCTGTTCGACAGTGGAATTTGCTGCCAAGGAGTGTGGTGGAGTCTCCTTCTTTGGAGGTCTTTAAGCAGAGGCTTGACAGCCACCTGTCAGGAATGCTTTGATGGTGTTTCCTGCTTGGCAGGGGGTTGGACTGGATGGCCCTTGTGGTCTCTTCCAACTCTACGATTCTATGATTCATCAAACAGGACTACTTTTCAAGAAGCAACAAGATACCTAAGGATTGTGGCTACCATCATGTGTACTCAGCTTCAAATACCAGCAGTTCGAGGTGGAGTAAATGGTAATGTGTACACAGCATAAGATTCCTACTAGTTCCCATTGAGTTAAAGATGAAACTACTTGGAGAAGGGAGGGGAGATCAGGCATGGCTCTTAAAGAGACAGTTGACACACAAGGCCCATTCAAACCATACCCAGGACTTGCTTGCTTAAATATTCCTGCACGGCCCTAATTGATCACACTCTACTTAAAGCAATTACTTCATTGCCTGTAAAGTGCTTTAATATAATAGTGCATGTAAAGGCTTGCTACTGCTAAAGTACACCACACTATTTAAAGAATGCTTTAACAGCCTTTTTGTGGAGACAGCCCGTGAGAAGAAAGAAAGAAAGGAAATCTGACAACCATACAGAAGATACTAGAGCTTAAATTGTTCACCAGCTTTACCTTGGGACTATTTAGATTTAAGGAAGACACACATGTTTGCAATGATGCTCTCCTTAGTTTGCATTTACTTTGCATTATGTAATGCAAAATGTAAACACTCTGCAGCTCAAAGGCAATGGAAAATTAGACCCACTAAGATCCCATTGTCCTGTTGATACCAGAATGCTTCAGATAAAGAGACTTAGAGTACAGCCTGCAGCCCGTTTGTCTTGCTTGCTGCAGTATTTAAAGAGATACAATTACCTTCTACTTTCACATAAACAGCAGGGCTAAGCCAGCCAAGGAAGCACTTTTAAGCCACGTTGATGTCAATAGGGAAATTGGGCTAATGAAGTAGTATCTCTTATACTGAAACCCATGGGACTTCAGATTGTTCTCCGGATTGTGCCTAGCATGTTTTATGGATAGTTGTTATTTTGGGGTGATGCAATCCGTAGATAGCAATCAGATAAGGAAGATAAAGGATGAGAGCAACAACTCACATTTCTCCTAGTACTGAAAATCACACACATTCATTAGGATAATGAAGAAATATAAATTGTTATCCCTACCACATTGTTCATCAGATACATTGCCAAATGAACAGGACTCTGAGCTATTCCTCCAAACAGTTTAAGAAGCTCAAATAGTAATACAAAGTTTTGGACAGCATGTAACAGCAATAAGCTAGTTCCATCAACTAGGAGTTAGGGAAAGAACCATGCAAAGTAAAGCATGGGTAGGCAAACTAAGACCCGGGGGACGGATCTGGCCCAATTGCCTTCTAAATCCGGCCTGCGGACAGTCCGGGAATCAGCGTGTTTTTGCATGAGCAGAATGTGTGCTTTTATTTAAAATGCATCTCTGGGTTTTTTGTGGGGCATAGGAATTCGTTCATTATTATTTTTTTCAAAATATAGTCCGACCCCCCTCAAGGTCTGAGGGACAGTGGACCAGCCCCCTGCTGGAAAGGTTTGCTGACCCCTGATGTAAAGCATAGTATTTGAAATTGAAAGGGAACCTTTAGAAGGAAGTATTGATAGCAGCTGATTCCAGACAAATGGTTTGGCAACAATTGTGATCTGCCCCAGTTCTGATCTGTGACTACCAACAAGAAGGAATGACAACTGTCACGTTACTTTTCCCAAAACCAAAGATGCTTCACACATGTCAGCTCATTGCTTGTGTTCAGTAATGGAAGCTTCAAATGCTGACTAACAAATGTTAATGAGCCATTATAGTAGCTCTGTGGTAGTGCACATGGTCCCATGCTCAGTCCTGAGCATCTCTAAGTAGGACATGAAAGACTCCCATCTGAAACCCCAGAGAACTGCACAGTCAATACAGTGTCTTTTTTTTTTAAAAAAAGGAAGAATTTATTTCAGTTATTTATTAACAGTATCTGTATTTCACCCAATAACCAGCTTCTCACATTCAACTACAAGAAAACCAAGTGACAAATGATATTTTGACTGTCCCCCCAAGTGCTTCTTTCCTTCCATTTCAGCTGGTTGGTGCTTGTCTTGGCATCAACAGGCAGGCAGAACAAGCAGAGAGGGATATTGGAATCGACTGTCCTTCTGAGCATTGTATGGCATCAACATGGTGCTGGGGCACTCTACCTCTCATTGCCAGCCAGCTCAAAGGATAGAGAAGGGTTGCCTGGAGGCAAACAGGTGCTTCCTCGGCTTGCCTTCTGGTGAGCAGGCCAGGAACAGCAAGGATCAGGTAAGGTTCTGCCAGAGTGGTGTCACTCAGACATCATCACCAATATTATTATAGATTGTGTTTCATTCCTAGCTCTTTATACATTCTGGAGTATTATCAAAAAACTTGTGGCCCTTTAAACCCATATCTTGTTTCATGGCCTTCTCTCAAGGCAAAAGCAAAAGCAAGGGAAAGCAAGTATCAGTGAGATTTTGAATAGTTTACCTAAATGCAGCTATGTTACATAAGCTTAAAAGGAATTACATTGGGTTCCCTATTCATTAACTGAGCCCAGTTCAAGATCTTGGTGCCTTCAGCTGGATTAATCTTCTCATAGCCTAAGATTGCAGGCAGGGTTCCTTTTCTATGTTCCACCTTTAAGAGGAGTATATTATAGAGAGAGAACCTTCTCAGTGGTGGCACCACTCTGTGAAATATCCTCCTGGAACTGACATCTTTTCTTTTTTCTTTCTGCTCCAGTTAAAAACCTTTTAATTTGCCCAGATATTTTGGAGGATAGTATTTTAGCTGATTGGATGGTTTCATTCCTCTTAAGGGTATTATACTGTTGGTTTGTATTTCAACCCAACATGTCACTGCACAAAAACATGTCTCCTATTTCAGCCTATGCAATAAGTATTTCATTGTTTATACCATCTTTTGTACCATCTTTATTCCAGAGCTCAGAGCTGCACCTTCTTTTACCCCTCACAATAACTCAGTAAAAGAGCAGACGTTTAATGGAAACCTTGTAAAAGATGACTGAATGATCAGAAATATTAAGCAAACTGTGCTCAAAGAATTTAAACTTACAGTCTGATCCTATGCATATCATTTATATTGATGTCAGTAGAATTTACTGCCTAGTATGCTTAGGGCTATTGCCTTAAGACTTCAAAAAATGAAAGATGCTTGATAAACAATATCAGAAGCAACTGCCAGACACAAAGGACAACAGATCTTCTATATTTTCTGTGCAGAGGAAGTGATTTCCATGCATGCAGCTTTCTTTCTTTCCCCTAATTCTGCTTGACAAAATGCACCTGCCTAAACTTATTCTACTGCATAGCTATTTAAAATTTAAGAGCACAAAATAAAATATTGGGGGAGGGGGGACAGGTTAGCCCCGCCCACATAATCAATCATGTGACAAGGCACATGCAGATCATTTGAATGGCAATGCCCATCAACTTTGAGGGAGGCAGCCCCCTCAAATATTTTATTGGGAACTGAAGACCCCTTGGCTGCTAGAAGTTGGCTTCTGTGGCTAAGTGTCCTACACCTGCTTCCCCCAACCTGGTGGACTCCCATACAGCTCCCACTAGCATGATGGGACTCTAGATGGGTTTAATGGGAGCTGAAGTCCCAAACATTTGGAGGGCACCATGTTGGGGGAGTCTGCTATACACTGTCACATTCTAATTTCTAAGTAATCGAGGGTTTGAGATGTTTGTTAGCGATGGGTGCATGGTTGAGGCATCACCAAACTGCAGCACTATACATTAGACTCCTCATAGAAGTATGAAGAGCAATCACCTATCAAGATTGTATCGAGTCCTTGATATCCTTTTCAGTCCAGGCAAGATGAATACATACACTCTACGGTACTCATCTGCTAATTGCATTATAAAATAAGTCCTTCCCCACAAAAACTCAGGCCGCAATGAACTAGTCGGTCTTCGTAGGTGGAAAATGTGTTTCCCAGAAAGGAGTCAATTGGAAAGAGAATTGAATCCTTCTTAACAACAGGATAACAGGGAAAGGGAAAGCAGGATAACATGATATGGAAAGGGGGGGGGCAGGAATAAATCCACAAACTATTTGATTACAGTCCTATAGCATGCCAGGGCAACAGGAAAGCCTCAATTGCTACTGCAAAAGTAGTAGTAACGCCTCATTAAGATAAACACCAGGAGAATCCTCTTGGTTTCGGCCGCAGAAAGCCTCTTTGCTTAATATTATCACTTTGGCAGATTGCATTCAGGTCAATGACATTTGAATGTTTCCCAGTCTAGCATGCAGAAAGCCAACTGAAATCTCCTAGACCACCTGATATCAGCTTCCTCACTCTCAGACCTGACAAGGGAATTAATGAGCCACTGCCTCGCATCTGGAGGTGATGACCCTGCTGATTGCATCGCATATGAGGGAGCCTTGTGTGCTGGGTCAAGGCTTGACACCTGTGGATGTAGGCAAAGGGAAAAGGACAGAAGTGCCTTTGACTAAGCAATAAACTCCTCTTGTTGAGGGGTCCTCTGGTTTCCCATATAGCATCTCAAATATCCAAACATGAACTTTTCAGACAGTTATTTCTGAAATGTGTAAGGAAGAAGATGCAAAATGAATTTGGGGATGTCCCAGAACACTTCTTATGCATAATAAAATAAAAAACTGAGAGGAAAAACCTGCCTGTCGTCTTTAGGCTTTATGGGGTGAAAATCCCATAAATTGTAAGTGCTGCATCATTAAAATGCTTCCTGACTTCTGAAAGTTAAGCTTATACCAAGCTGCATGAATCCTGCTGCTGCAGGATAAATACCGAGAGATGCATTTGTTCAACAGCTATGTCCAGGCTCTGAATCTCTGTGGCTTTGCAAGACAAAGGAGCATTAATGGTTTCCTGTTTTTCATAGCTATGATTATAGATTAGGGGTTATCAGAGTAAACCAGGAACGAACAATACAAAAAACCCCATTAATTTTAATTCTATTTTTTTTAAAAATGAAACAAAAACCAGTCAAACATATTGCAGCAAATGATAAGCGGACTTTCCTTCCATCTGCCAGTACACTTTCCCATTCCCCCAACCCACAGTGATGGTTTTGTTCCCTGGCTTGCAAAATCACAAGTGAAGGATCTTTTTCTAAGTGTTTCTGAATCTGCATTAAGCCTGATAGGCATTGTAGTCTGCCCAGAAGTTACAGGGATAAAGATTCAACCCACGCAGGTTTGCTGTTGTTTCTAATTGTCAACAACAGCTACACTTCACTCGCCTGGAGCGATCCAATTAACATACCACCACTACAGAAAATATTGTAATATGTTCAGTGTCTCAACATGAGGAAAGTGTCTCATACTCCTCTTCTGCTGAGGAACTTGAGCTCCCAGTTAGAACTCTGGAACATTAACAGTTTGGGATAGGAACAGGAAACAGGCAAGCTTTCCTCTTTCTTCTTTTTGTAGTGAGTTCTGTATAAATATTTGTTGTTGTGAACAAGATTAAAAAAGACAGGAAGAAGGGAGGCAAGCTCTTCTAGAGAGTGGGACACACACACACACACACACACACACACACACACACACACCACACCATGCCCTGAAATATCACTATGGCAACATTTATACAATGCACAGAAAAAACTGCAGCTTTCTGTATTTGCTTCCTTGGATACCAAATGCAAATGCCCCCTCTCTTGGTGTGTGTGTGTGTGTGTGTGTGTGTGTGCGTGTGTGTCTTTAGCCTTTCTTTAGTCTGCAACATTATTTCCCACCCCCTCTCCTTTAATCAGTACAAATGGATCATATACATACTTCTGCCACATTAATAATCAACCACATATTAGCTAAGCAAACACACAGCCATCACTGCAGGAAAGTGAAATGAACAGCTTAGAGATTTTCTAGTAACATGTGTACCCTTTCTGCTGTTGCATGAGGGTTATGCAACACTGTGAAAATTTACCAGTCAGTGCATAAAATATGTTTCCAGTCCTTTGATCAGTCTAGGAAAGTCAACAATTACCTTTTTCAGGGAGAAAAGTTGCTTCCTTTCTGTAAGCTTAAGATAAATCACAGCCCAACATCACATCTCTCAGCTTTTTGCAAAGTGAAATAAATCCTGCTTAAAGAGAAAATGGGCTGTCCACACTAAAGGGTCTATTGCTATAAATAATGGCTTGCAGGATCAAGATCCCCATGGCTAGTAAACCACTGCCATTATCAATTAGCAATGTGGTTTCTCTAAAAATTAATTGAGTTGGTCTTTAAATAGGTGCCCACATCTTGAGAAAAGGATCCACATAAAATTCTGCTTACAGAATTTTGCATCACTGGTTATTCTTATTAATGGACCAAAAAACTCTTTAATGTGAAGACACATTAGTAGAAAGATACATTCTTACGCTGCAATTCTGCAGACTATACTTTCTCATTCAAAATGCCCTGTAGATAATTTCAACTCCCCCAAAATGCATATTTAATGCCTTACAGCAACTCATTCCTTATTCTAAAGGAACAAGGGGATAAACCTTTGCAAAATTCAAGTTATAGCCTTCAAGTCCCTGGTAATACATGTACATATCAGCATATATTGTATGCACACACTGTTTTATACTGTCAATTTTTATGGAATGGAATGTAGAGCTATCTCATATTAAACTGTCCACATTTCCCCATAACTCAAAAGTATCAGGACAGAGATATGTAAATGCTATACATGTAGATATAGTACAGAGAGAGAGAGAAGGGAGAAAAAGAAACTTTCTAAGATATATTCATAAGATAAACATATACTGTTCTGATGTTGGTTCTTTCACTGGCTTTCTGAAAAGGCAAAGCAAAGGACTAACCTTCTACTCAACAGAAACTACATACACCTCAGAAGTGTGAAACCAAGATTTCGATGGTAAATATTTTGCCTCATTGACTATCAGGCAGCTAAGAATCATTTTCATTTTTAGATTAGCTAATCTTGGATTGTCCAAGACCAAGCACAGCAAATGAAACAAGCCTTTTAGAGCCAGTGCTTGTTCCTTTTCACTGGCAATTCATGCATTTCTTTTTTATATACACAAAATTGTTCCCTATTCACACACTCCAGGCTGTCACTTTCCTAGCTGCCTGATGTAATTGCAGAATTTCTTACCCCTTTATCCTGAAAAAATAGGAAGGCATCTTGGCTAATTATCAGATGCTGATGAATGTTGCACTTATATTCTGACACAGGCAATAGAAAACAGAGTCAGCCACATAAAATTTCCACTCAGGCGACTATGGAATCAGTGTTGCTCATCCAACATAAGGAAGGGGCAAATCAAGGTTTTTGAGCATGTCTTAGGTGCTTCCAACATCCCCCCTGAGCAATACTGGAATGCACACCTGAATGTCAAAGTCCCTCCCATTACAAGATGGAGAGTACTAAACTCCAGCCCGAGCCACATGCTTTTAGCTCCCATACTAACTGGATTTAGCATCTCTGCAAGTGCACAGTCACTCCTACACAGCAGTGAGGTTTATTCCTGTTGCATCCCCAGTTTGTGACCATTCCCGCACAAACACATTTAGTGACATTTCAGGGCTTAGGTATCCTTGGCCCAGCATGAAATAGTGATGGCAGTACCCTACTATCAAATGGCAGGGTGGCTTTGCCTAATGATCTCTGATTTATGGGATAACAGCAGAGTGATCCTGTGGCAAGAGGATTAATTTTTCCACACTATCTTTGCCTTCTCCATCTCCTTTCAGGACTTGTTCAGCACTAGCATAATATCCATTCATGCTCCATCATTGCTGCTGCAAAAACTGTCCATAGCAGGACAGCAATTTATGACAGAGTACGCACAAGCAGGATAAGGGGGAATCAATCAGTTTCCTAGATTGACTAATATATCCCCCCATGTGCACCAACAATAACTAATTGCCTGAAAACACAATTCAACTTGTTTAATTAAGGGAAATATGTAAAGAATGGAAGTGACATTTTACTGGGTGTCTTGTTTAAAGGCGTTGCAGGATTAGGACCCGATTCACAATTCCCTCCATGTGTATATGTGTGTTTGCATTAAAAAATATCTGATGGACACACTTGGAAGCTGGGTCAAAGGTTTCCAAGTAACTGACACTCAAAACAAGGGCCAAAGCAGGGGGATGCCTTTGAAAAAGAGATGCTCTGATTTCCACCCCTATCTTTCTAGCAGGTGATTGGAAGTATATCTCAGGATTATGTCTAATGCTTATGCTGGTGGGTAGGAGGGTAGGCAGTTGGTGAAGCAACTTCAGAAGTGATTGTCCAAATGGAAAGAGGAGGAAAAATAATAATGAAGACTTCCATCTTCCAGTAAGAAAGAAACAAAGGACAGGGATTGGAGGGAGGGGCGAAAAGTTCGTTGAAGTACAATATTTTCCCATTGCCCCCCACCTCCATTTTGATCTGCTTTACGTTTTCACCTGAAGTCTTTCAGGGTTATTCTCTGCACATGGAAGCAAACATGGTAGTAGGAGTCACATGTGAAAAAAGGAGTCACATTTAGCAAGAAGGTAGTGGTGCACACAGGCAAGGAAGCCACAGCAAAAGAGACAGATCCCTTTATGGAAGAAATAGCCCCCAACTTTTTTTGGCATCCCGCCGTAAGTCAAGCTAAATCCTGGCTCCTTTCTGATTTTGCTTCCACACTCTACATCCACATACAGCTGAGATCTTATCCTTTGGGAAACAGAGAGTTAGTGTTCTTAAGTGGACAGGTTATCCAGCCTGTGCTTCCCAGCCTCAGTTTCCCCATCAAAGAAATAGGCCACAATTATTGGCTCCCCCATCGAGTTAGGTGAGGACCAGTCAACACCAATGCACTGTTGGCATTGGCACAGTGAGGGGTGAGGCTGCGATCCGATGCACACTTACTTGGGTGCAAGTCTCCTTGAACACAGTAGGACTAATTTCTGGGTAAATATGCTGTGGATCAAGCTGTTGCCCCCTGCCCCCCAGTCCTAAAGGACCCGCTGAATCCAATGGGCCTCTCTTCCAGCTAGATGTCGGAAAGCTGAATGAGCTGCAAACAATCACAGAATTACTAATAGTAGCTGAGATCAGATAGTGACGTCTCTGCTGATGGACCCATAATCTCGCTGCCAAAGGCATGTCCTGGGGGAGCAGGAAGGATTTACCCACCAAGCCACAGCCAAAAGGAGCTAAGAGGTGGAGAAGGGAGTGCGCTTGTGGTGTGTTGGGGGGGGGGCAGCTCTCTAAATTCTCTTTCAGGAGAAGGATTTCCCTCAATCGCCTTTTGTAAGCCATGGGATGCCAAAGGCACAGGCTCAACCAGCCTCCCCTTTTCCACCTGCTCGCCTTATTACCATATTCCCACGTTCATACACCGTGTCTGCCCCGCAAGGTCTGCCAGGATGGTGCCCTTTACATAGGATGCCTTCGATTTCCAATCTCCGTCTTCCCCAAGTCTCTCTCTCTCTCTCTCTCTCTCTCTCTCTCTCTCTCTCTCTCTCTCTCTGTGTGTGTGTGTGTGTGTGTGTGTGTGTGTGTGTTTGTACATCAAACTCCTCAGGCTGTCATGAGAGACCTGGCAACCTTCGGCCAGTGGGCGAATCAAGCAACGCACCGTCACACACTGCAGGGGCTTTCCGAAGGCAGAATCCCTCTCAAGGCACAAGCATCACCCAGAGAGCCGCAACGTCGGAGCAAAGCTCGCTGGCATAACCCCCCCCCCCCAAGGAAAGAGAGAAAACATTAAGCTAGGATGGAGTTTCGCGGTTCTCCCTCCCTCCCAGCCCAGCCAACCACCCACAACCCCAAGAGAGGGGGAAAAAACCCCAGTTCAAACTCCATCACATGTGTCTAATGGCAGGCAACAAGACACGGGAAGCAGAAAGCGAGAGAGAGAAAAATGGCACTCACTGTCTTTGAGAAATCGCCCAGAAGGAGGGAAATATCCAGAATGAAATTCCGATGGGGGAAAGGGGGGGGGGAGGGAAAAAAGAAGAAGAAAGGTGTGGGGGGGAAACAAAGGGGGGAAAAACAGAAAAAGGCCACGGAGGGCAAAACTACATCATTTCGGCAGCAAATCCAATTTGACGGAAAGGAAAAAAGAAAGGAAATTCAATATCCATCTGCAATTTTCCATCTAGAGTTCAGTCCAGGCGGGCTCGGGCTCCAATCTACCGCAAGTGGGCTGCTTCCGCGGCACCTTCCTTTACATGGTGCGGCTCCCTGCTCGCCTCCCCCCGTCGCTCTTAAGGACGTGGCTGCTGCTTCAAATGTCCCCGCGTCTCTCAACTTGCGCCTTCGTCGTCGGGGGCCGAAGCGAGGCGGGCAGCTGGCTTCTCTCTCTCTCCCGCTCGCTGCTCGAAAAGAGCAAGCGGAAGGTCAGGTCTCTCCGCGCCGCGGAGGGGGAGTCTTTCTCCTCGGAGAAACTTTTTTATTCCAGCCTTGGATCTTCTCCGGGGATGCTGGATCCTCCCCGCCCGCCCCCCAAACTCCCCTTTTCTTCCAATCCTCAGCCACCTTGGAATCCCTCTCGGTGGGAGAGAAGCGTTTTTGGCTTCTGCGGGTGGTTTCCTTTGCCGCCACCAGCAGCAGCAGCGGCAGCCCCGTCTGCCTGAAACGGCCGCTGTTCGGTTTAATAACCCGATTTTGTTATGTCTGCTCAGCTCCGGCCAAGCGGCTCCTTCTCTGCGAGCGGATCCATGTGCGTCCACGTTACATCGGGGGTTCCCACGGCCGCGCTTCCCGCGTCTCCCCCTCCGCCCTCCACCGAGGCGCGTCGCCTTGCAACATCTGAAATTATTTTCTCAGAAACGCCAACTTTGGGGCTCTTCTTTTCTTCACTCCCTCTCTGCCCCCCACTCCGCTGCTCTCACGCTCTCCCCCCTCGCCGATCCCAGGATCTGATTAGATTTCCAATCACAACCCAGTGCGCAATCGGATTTCTGATTTCAGCCAGGAGGAGCAAGCCAGCAATCCGGAGCATCCGCGTCTTCTCCTCGCCAAACTCTCCGCGTTATTATATCCGTTCGCCTTGCCTCCAACTCCTCTGCATTCCCCCCTCCCAGAATCGCACATCAAATGCAAAGAGATGCTGATGGTGGCGGCGGCGAGCTTGGTGGCGGGAGGAGGAGAAAGCAGGGAGAGAGCGAAAATAAAATTCCCACCAGCTGTTAAGAATCCATCATCATCATCATCATTTATTTTTTAAAAGGAGAGTCCGCTCCCAGAGTGGGTGGCTTCGAAAGCCCCTCTCTCCTCGCACGTCCTGCTATTGCTTCCCGATCCTTCCCGGCGTGCAAACTCCCTCTGCGGGAGGCGTCCTCCTCTCCTCCGCGCTGGATTTCACCAGCCCGGGGCTTCCCTTCCTCTTCATTTCGCCTCCCTCTCCATCTTTGCACACCCAGCCTTTCCAGGACCGACGATGCCCGTGATCAAGTTGTTCTTTGGGAATATGGGGTGGCTGGTGGGGTGGGGGTGAGTAGGAGAGACAGAGAGAGAGAGGAGCGCGCGCGCACTCCAAACACCCTTAAAATAAATGTAAAGTGGGGGCGGCGATGATGATGGCCGTGATGGGAGGGGGCTGTGTTCCCTGGCACCCCCTCCGCTCCCCGCCCCCCACCGCCGCCTTCCTCCTCCTCCTCTTGCAATTTCGCGGCAAGCCAAGCGAGGAAGGCGATCTGGCGCCCGGCTCTCTATCTCAGCTCCACAAGTTGGACTCCGCGCCCGCGCAGCGGCGCTGGGCGGTTCTCCCCGCCTTCCGGCACATGTCAGTCCCGCTGGCACATTCCTGGGAGGAGATCGGACGCGGCTCCTTGCAGCCCTTCCATCACTCGGTCACACAATTGGGCGGCTCGCTCTCCGCCCTGCCAGCAGCTCCGCCTTGATCTCTCCCTTCCGCCTCGGGGAAGGAAACGAAGAAGCCGGAGATCCAGTTGCAGGCAGCGCGCTCGCGCTCTTTCGCCTTTCCCGCTATGCAATGGCACCCCGAGATTTGGAGAGAGGGCCCCGGGCCAGCCTTATTGCTCACAAGCTTTCCTGCTCTCCGTCGATCTCCCCCCCCCCGCTCTTCCCTTCATCTCCCCCCCCCCCCTTGTGATCAGTAAAATACAATTACCCAATTACCTCCCATCATCTTAGCACTGATTGGTCAATTGCATTAGCACTTGATGTCAGGACAAAAGGCGCTCCTGCGATAGGGCACTGCTGCCACCCGGCGGAGAGCTGGGAAACAGCCTTGGGTCTGTTAACCTCAAGGAAACTTCCGAAAGTGGGGAAGGAGTAATTGAAAAACAAGGGCTCATCTTGAGGAAAGGAATGTCAAAACTCATTTTCTTAAAAGCCTGCCTGCAGTGTTCACAGGTGCACGCCTAGCCACGGAAGGGGGAGGGGGAAGGGAATTAGCCAAGGCAAATGAGAGTGCATAAGGCATGTTGATGCTTGCCTGCCAGATCTCTCTCTCTCTCTCTCTCTCTCTCTCTCTCTCTCTCTCTCTCTCTCTCTCTCTCTCTCTCTCTCTCTCACACACACACACACACACACACACACACACACACACACTTTATTTACAGCCCCATTCCGTGCATATTTACTCAGAAGCCAGCCTCACTTTCTTCGATGGGAGTTTCAAGTAAATGCAGCAATAGTCTCATTAGGGCTCAGTGGTTTCACATCCACCTCTACCCAATGTAACAAAAAATATGAACCACCAACATCTCTTAAAAGGCCTTCAGATCCTGGAGATCAGTGCAAGGTTCAGTAGGGAAGGCTAGCCCATAAAGGTGAGATTGCATATATCCCCCACCCTAGGGACTGCAGTTCCCATTATCCCCAACCATCGGATGTGCTGGTTGGGCTGATGGGAATTGAAGTCCAACATCTGGTGGGCAACAGGTTCTCCGCTTGGGATCCAGATATGAGGAAGGAGAGAAGGGACTTGCTCTAACCCAGACTTCTGGGAGTAAGATGACACGGCACGGCATGTTTCACTGCAGTTGTTACAAAGGAGGAGACCTTCAACACAGTCCTTCTACAGAACTGGTGGACTTGTTCCCACCCCGATGTTTGCTCGACGGACTCCCATCAGCCTCAGACACCATGGCCAATTGGCAGCGATGTTGGAAGCTGTAGTGTAGTCCATCAACATCTGGAGAGCTACTGTTTTCTTATCCCTATTCCAGGACATGGTCACCATCAGAGTAGTACAGCATCTCCCCAAGTTCCCAGTTAACATTTGAAGTTTTCTTTCTGAATATATTACAGGGAATGTACATTGAATGTAAATATGCATAACAGCTAGTCATTGTGCACATTCACTGGGCCTCATTGAGAATGTGCACATAATTTTTCCATGATGAGGGAATGTCGCACATTTTCCAGTCACCATACACAATCCCCAAAAGGCTTTGAGGAATGTGCATATCTTGCTGAATTTTGTCCATTCTCTGGCTATTTTGCATAATTCCCCAACAGGGCTTGGGGAATACACATCTTAACTGCATTTTGTGCATGCTCTGGGCACATATATTTTTATATTATTTATTCAAATTATATCCATCTTCCTCCCAAGGAGCCTTTTTCACAGCTCAGTCCCCTTTTCACCACTTCCAACTGTTCTCTGAATTATTTATTAAATTTAATAAATAAAAAACAAGAATATTTATCTGGAGCCCCACCTTTCTTCCTGCTGATCATTGGGATGGTATGTTGTGGGTAGTGTAAGTTTACGCAGTGCGTCAGAAGCAGCCTGGAGAGTGCAGATTGCACTCAACAAGAAATAGAAAAAAGCATGCTTATTGGAGACTATGTATACTGACTGGAGAATGAACATACTGCCCAACGAGTGTATAAAATGCAGTCGAGATATGCACCTTCCCCAAAGCCTGTTGGGGGATTGTGCATATTGTTCAGAGAATGGAGAATATTCAGTCAGAAATTGGAGATTATATATTCTGACCGGGAAATGTGCACACCAAACACTCAGTTTACACATGAGAGAAGCAAGTGAATGACAACCAAAGAAATATAGTGGGTCCTCCCCGCCTTTCTCCCAGCCAATTGGGATCAGGCAAATACCGATCCAAGGAGGCACATGTCAGCTTCCTTCTCTAGGAGTCAGTGTGGTGTAGTGGTTAAGAGCGGTAGACTCGTAATCTGGTGAACCAGGTTCACGTCCCCGCTCCTCCACATGCAGCTGCTGGGTGACCTTGGGCTGGTCACACTTCTTTGAAGTCTCTCAGCCCCACTCACCTCACAGAGTGTTTGTTGTGGGGGAGGAAGGGAAAGGAGAATGTTAGCCGCTTTGAGACTCCTTAGGGTAGTGATAAAGTGGGATATCAAATCCAAACTCTTCTTCTCCTGACACAACACACATGGCTGTTGGGCTTCATCTTACTTACCCCAACTTGGAGCAGAAAAACATTTCAACCCCCCCACACACATTTGTGTTACTTTTTCAGGAGTGTGGGTTACTGTTAAGCTGAAGTCTACTGAAGAGGGGTCTGAAGAGGTACGGAGTTGTTCCACAGAATGTAGTTTGCCCTAAGCATAAATTGTTCATCATAGCAGGAAGTTCCAGAGCCGTAAGCTTCAGAACTTTTTTTTTTTAAATGTTTAACATTCAGCATGCAGAAACAATTGAAGACTGAGTATCCAAACTTGATGAAGTTTCACACATCGTTAAAGTTTTCAAGGGTGGACAGGGACTGGGCAATCTCCCAGTTGACTCATGCATAGGGGAAGTCTTCAGAATCAAAAGCCTCTGCTGCAATCCAAGCATATCCGAATATGATTCATTCCACTCCTCTATGCTTTCCTCTCAAAATTAAGCAGCCAAGTTTTCTCTTTCTTCCCAACTCCTGTTATTCCCTGGAGTTTACACAAATGAAAAAAATATTATATGCTATAAATCATTCTCTTTCAGCTCCCCTTTAGATGTAAATATGGTTGATAGATACTGATATTGCTATAAGAGTCACTGGATCTATGCCCACTAAGTGCATTGAGTTTCAAGGGGATTTACTTCCTGGTTAAGTAGGTATTGGATTTCAGCTTCCTTAATAATAATAATAATAATAATAATAATAATAATAATAATAATAATAATAATTTATTTATACCCCGCCCTTCCCAGTTTAAAAACTGGGCTCAGGGCAGCTAACAGCAAATATAAAACATTGATTAAAATGCGACTTAAAAACAGCATAAAACAGCATAAAATGCAGCAACAATATCAATAAAATTCAAAAATTCAGGGGTCATTTGGGGGAGGGGGGAAACCCCCAGTTAGTAGACATTGAATGATCACCAGGGCTAACTGGCCAAGTTGGTCCTACTAGGGCCAGCAAGGAGGCCAGGGAATAATTTAAATTTGAGGTCCTATAAAGGGTTTCTTCATAGAAGAGGAAAGGGAAAAGGGAATAGAGGATCAGACTAATTCAAATTGAAGGCCAGGTGTAATAGTTCTGTCTTACTGTCTTTGCTGTCTGAATTCTCTGTTTTCCTAGTATTTGAAAGCAACTAAGTGTTGAGGTGAATATGAAATTAATGGATAGAATGAATTAATAAGACATCATCAAAGGAGTAGTCGTTGTCATACTCCAATCCAAATTAGATTACAGATTTATGCATAGGCCATTGAAATAAATGGGACTTTAAAATGTTAAATCTTGCTTAATCATGCTTGGGCTGCAATCCTAACCATATATCCTCAGAAGTAAGTTCCACTGAATGCAATGTTTCTTGCACCCATGTAAGTGGGGTTAGGATTGGAAAATTTGTCTGTGTTTGAGTGCTGTCTGTATGCATTTGTATGGCATTATAAAAAGAAAAAGGGCTGAGGGAAAAAATTGCACATGCATGTCCATTTCTCTTGGAAACAAGATAACAGCATTTAATTTGGAATATTTTATTACAGAAAAATATATTTTGCCTTTTAAAAGTTGCAGTTAGTTTAAACACTTGCAAGTGGAATTGCTTTGAAGCTATGATCTGAGGGGCTAGTCATTTAACTTTCTCTGGTTTATTAGTTGATAAATTATAATAGCCATATTAAAAATAATAAAATTTAAAAGTGGAAATTAAAGCCTTAGTCTCAGCATATTAGAGCTCTGATATGTGTTTAATCATGTCTATTTCCTTGACTATATTATCTCTATTTTTCAGTGTATATATTCCAGAACTAGTTAGAAATTCACACTCTAAAGTAAATTGCAGCAATATTAAAGGTTCCTAAAATGTATATTTTTGGCAAAGTTGAAAGGAATATTAGACTGTATTCAGAGCTGTGCCGTATCTACAATTTAAGATTTAAATGAGACTCCTAAAAGCTGTGACTCCCTTTAAAAAAAGAAAGTTGCTGGGAATCACAAGTGGGGAGAAAACTGTAGCATTTATCCTGAACTTTGGCAGTATTCACCCAATTTTGCCCCAAAATAGCCATTTCATTTTGGAAATAAACATTTTAGACGTGTCCAGCACACACATGCAAAAACCTATTTGCCTGTAATTTGGCAGGTTTTCTCCACTTAGACAACCAATTTAGCTGAAACTTTCATCCACTTCTGTCAAAAGGAAGTGAAGTTATAGCCAGATTTTTTTATTTCTCTGTAGTGAATGAGTTGGGTGGAATGAAGCAGTCTCAGACCTTTGAGTCCAGTCAAGCTGCCTCTGAATGCTCTGAGCTGAGTCATTTTTACAAAGTGTGAAACTAGGGCATGATTTCAATCTTGTGGTCATCACACACAGACCTTGGTCAAAGATTCATAAAGTTATTCAAATATTAGAGTCCCCCCCAACCCATGGGGAAAATCCACATTTAAAACTGAATTTGATTTAAGTGCCATGACTTCCTCACAAATAATCAAGGAAATGTTAATACTGGTGGAATACGGGTGTATGGGATAATTATCGGGGAAGATTATTGTAATCTCGAGGAGATAATGATCTGACATGGTAAACCCTACCTCTCTGGTCTCTTCCTAATTCTCCTATCTGTGTTTTATTACTTTCAATATCCCTTGTGAAAAGGTCTTTGATGACACTGGTCAGCAAAGCCTTTGATGTATAGCCTGGCATTTTTGTCTTTTGGGACACGGGTGGCACTGTGGGTTAAACCACAGAGCCTAGGGCTTGCCGATCAGAAGGTTGGTGGTTCAAATCTCCATGACGGGGTGAGCTCCTGTTGTTCGGTCCCAGCTCCTGCCAACCTAGCAGTTTGAAAGCACGTCAAAGTGCAAATAGATAAATAGGTACCGCTCCAGCGGGAAGGTAAACAGTGTTTCCGTGTGCTGCTCTGGTTCGCCAGAAGCAGCTTAGTCATGCTGGCCACATGACCTGGAAGCTGTACACCGGCTTCCTTGGCCAATAAAGCGAGATGAGCGCCGCAACCCCAGAGTCGTCCATGACTGGACCTAATGGTCAGGGGTCCCTTTACCTTTACCTTTAACTCTGGTTGAGCCTGCTTTAGCCCAACAGGACACAGGTCTATAAAATATCTGGTTTTGGGGCATGTCAGTCAGAAGCTCTGCATCGACTGTGGCCACAGTGCTATGCATCAAGACTATCTGGGGGTTCACTTTGCCTCTTCTCCTGGGCTTTTCAGTGGCAGATTGAAGCGCTGCTTGGTAATGTATATTTTGCTTGCTGTTTGGGAATAAAATCTTTAATCTTCTCACCCAATTGCATTTGTATTGCTTCTGAATCTAACTTTAAAAGAACCATCTTGCATTTGACAAAACAATGGCGTGCTGGGGTTACTCTTACTTAGGTCAGAACTTCCCAAACTTTTCCTCTTCTAGGCAACTTGAAAATTGCTGCCTGCTATAGCTACCATACGCGGGACGCGGGTGGCGCTGTGGTCTAAACCACAGAGCCTAGGGCTTGCTGATCAGAAAGTTGGCGGTTCGAATCCCCACGACGGGGTGAGCTCCTGTTGCTCGGTCCTTGCTCCTGCCAACCTAGCAATTTGAAAGCACAAAGTGCAAGTAGATAAATAGGTACCGCTCTGGCGGGAAGGTAAACGGCGTTTCCGTGCACTGCTCTGGTTCACCAGAAGCGGCTTACGCCGGCTCCCTCAGCCAGTAAAGTGAGATCAGCGCCACAACCCCAGAGTCATCCGCAACTGGACCTAACGGTCAGGGGTCCCTTTACCTTTTATAGCTACCATAATGTACTGTGTTAGAAGCTGTATGACTTTTATTACATGTTTACAGACATACTGCAGTTTGGGAACCCCTAGTTTACTGTAGGTAAAAATCTATGGTTTCTTTGTCTGGTTTTTCTTCCTAGAAGCCTTGGGAAGACGGAAACAACTTTGCGGTCTTCAACTGCTGGGGTGTAGCAGATAATTGTCATATAAAGCATTATGATGTTAACTTGCCAAATACTTCCATTGCATCATATAGTGTCACTGGGAGGTTTTGCCCATTAAATCAAAGGGTTTTGGATCTGGGCCACCTAGGCTGTATCCTATCTTTTCTTCCCTCAAGGGAGGAGGCAAGTAAAGGAGCTACTTTCCTAGGAAGCTGCACTGGGGATGGGCAAATGTTCAGAACTCACACACATTGTGGAAATCTATCATGAGCCAGAGGGCTTCAGCTTTTATTACACATTATTGGTCTATGAAAACTGTAAGTATATTGCAAATGCCAGTCCTCATGATATGGCAGATGTAATTTCTCTGTGATGTCAACTGCTTGAACAATCAGAGAATGAGCTGAGGAACTGGGAATGGAAGACAACACCACAAAGGGCATCTATTTGCATGGATATCTGCCTTTAGAACATGACAGAAACTTTTTGCCAAGGATCAGGCTTACTGGATAGCTTTCCTCGTGGATAAGGCTTACTGGATAGCTTTTCGGGAAGGAACCAAGCAAGTCCAGCATTGGGTCTCCATGCCCAAGACAGCTGCTGTAGGACAGAAACTTGCCTTTTCCAGTAACTCTTGGTGACTTCTTTTCTCTCTCCATATACCGGTATATACCTGGCTTTACAACTGATAAGCTCAGTTAAAGGATTCTGCTCCCCAGTCCTGATCTGTGCCTGCTTAACTCTATAAGTAGCTTCTTCCTAACAAATGCTCTGCTCCGTGAAAAGCTTCCACTCTCCAGCTCAAATCAATTCCGTTATCATGTGATTGTAGCAGCATTTGTGCAAAATTCTCCTTCCCTTTCCCTTCTCTGGATCATGGCCTTGCCACTGTTTCCCAAATGAATGTACAATAATGAGGATGAGAAATTCATTTTAGAATAAATTTGCTAGTTCCAGAGCTCTGTGCAGAAGTTGAAGGCTACATACATGTGACTGGGAAGTTGCATGTGTTCTGTGACTTGTGTTTCATCTAACCATGAATTAAGCTATTAAGCCCCCATTTCAGGCTTCGTCTGGTTAGGAACAGAGAACTATTTCCTGGGAAGGAAAATATTAAAATGCTGCAGATGCTCCTTGTTAACTTGATTCCAATCCCCACAGAGCCTTTTTCTGTTTGTTTGTTTCTGCAGCCGTCCAGCTGGGTTAACAGCGCAAGTCTCAATCAAGAGCAACAATTTGTGATAGAAGATGCCTGCATTTTACATGCATTCTTTTCAATAGGAGGCAGATTGCTTCATTGAAATGTCTGATGATCGTTGGAAAAGAAGCTAGTGGCATCTGTGCATCTTTTGAAACTGTGGTTGATAGAACATCTCACAGGGGTGACCAATAAGAAGCTGTGAACGTTACAGTCCAAGTTCATTCTTCATATATGACAATGGTCACATTCCCCCTCTACATAGGAATAATCTCACCAGTCATATATGGGGAATATCACATTTATACAGTGTTCCTTACTAGTTGCTTTATTTTTTAATAATAAAAAGGAGTATAGCTGGTGATTGAAAGAGTGAAATTACCATTGTCTCACTTCATGTCATGCTGGTACTGTATAGATGTTTGGATTGTGATCCTCTCCTAAATTATTCTGCCCTAATTTCTTCCTTCAAGGCCACTGCTGTGGGAAGTAACTATGGCTGTGCTCACATTAGCATCTTAAAACACACTAAGGTTGGGGTTATTTATTTTGCTGTGTTTCAAATCACATCCGTTTGTCACTGTACAAACCAGTACGATTGGATTATCTGCTGTCTGTCTACACCAGGGGCAGAGAGGCAGCATGGAGGTCTTCACATATGGTTGACATTTACAAATTGGATCGAAGCTGATTTGGAGAGAACTGCCTCCAAATGCAGTATTTAATTAAATAATAATAATAATAATAATAATAATAATAATTTATTATTATTATACCCCACCCACTCTGGACAGCTTCCAACAGAATATTAAAACACAATAAAACATCAAACATTAAAAACTTCCCTAAACAGGGCTGCCTTCAAATGACTTTTAAAAGTCAGATAGTTGTTTATTTCCTTGACATCTGGTGGGAGGGCATTCCACAGGGTGGGCCCCACTACCAATAAGGCCCTCTACCTGGTTCCCTATAACATCACTTCTCGTAGTGAGGGAACCGCCAGAAGGCCCTCAGAGTTGGACCTCAGTGTCTGGGCTGAACAATGGGGTTGGAGACACTCCTTCAGGTATTCTCGGCTGAGGTCATTTAGGGCTTTAAAGGTCAGCACCAACACTTTGAACTGTGCTTGGAAACTTACTGGGAGCCAGTGTAGGTCTTTCAGGACCGGTGTTATATGGTCTCGGCGGCCACTGGCAGTCACCAGTCTAGCTGCCGCATTCTGGATTAGTTGCAGTTTCCGGGTCACCTTCAAAGGTAGCCCCACGTAGAGTGCATTGCAGTAGTCCAAGCGGGAGATAACTAGAGCATGCACCACTCTGGCGAGACAGTCCTCGGGCAGGTAGAGTCTCAGCCTGCGTACCAGATGGAGCTGGTAGACAGCTGCCCTGGACACAGAAACTACAGGGAGGGATGTGGATAGTGGTTAACATCATGTACACAGCTTCACAAGCCAGTTGTGGGAGAGCACTGAATGAAGAGAAAATGGGAGTGTGTACAAAACGCCAGAGATCCAGGTTCACCCTGTGATCAAAAATCTCTCAGTGTTACGGGTGCTGTAAATAAGGGCTAACTTAAATGTTACATAAAATGCTAGGCCACTGGGAAAATGCACTCCCTGGATTGAATTGGTTGGAGAACTGCATCACAAGATTTTGTGATTCACATCTGATTCACCAGCTGTGGCCATTTCTGAATAGAGATATCCTGGCCTCAATAATCCATGCTCTGATAACCTTATAATTGTATTATTGCAATGTGCTCTCCAAGAGACTACTCTTGAAAATGATCCAGAAGTTCTGGTATCACAGAATGCCACTGCCATGAGGGGGAGTGAGGTGAGACCATAGAATGCCTATGTTGAAAACATTGCAGCCGTCTGTACTGGGTAGCTGCTGGGATCAATTGATTTAAGTGTGCAAAGCCCTAAATGGCTTAGGGTTCAAATACTGAATGTTTCCCAAGATTTTGGAAATTGGTTTGGAAAAAGAATGGGGGAAATGCTTTTTCTTTTTTCGTTAAGCAAGGATACAGAATCATGGCCAACAGGAAATGGGACTGGAATATGTGGAACTGGGTATAAAGCAATGAAGAAGAAGAAGAAGAAGAAGAAGAAGAAGAAGAAGAAGAAGAAGAAGAGGAAGAAGAAGAAGAAGAATCATAGAATAAAATCATAGAATCATAGAGTTGGAAGAGACCACAAGGGCCATCCAGTCCAACCCCCCTGCCAAGCAGGAAACACCAGAAGAAGAGGAGGAGGAAGAGGAGGAGGAGTTTGGATTTGATATCCTGCTTTATCACTACCCGAAGGAGTCTCAAAGCGGCTAACATTCTCCTTTCCCTTCCTCCCCCACAACAAACACCTCTGTGAGGTGAGTGGGGCTGAGAGATTTCAAAGAAGTGTGACTAGCCCAAGGTCACCCAGCAGCTGCATGTGGAGGAGCGGAGACGCGAACCCGGTTCACCAGATTACGAGTCCACCACTCTTAACCACTACACCACACCGGTGTAGTGTGGCAATGAAGATCTAACCAATAATTATGGACTACCCTTGGAGAAAACTTCACCATACTGGATCGGAGAAGGGCTATTATTGATATTTAATAATAAAAATTGAAGAGCTTCTTTGGGCCTTTTTTTGGGGGGGGGAGATGAACGCGAAAGGCCCGGGTTGAAGACGAAGGGCCCTGTGCAAGGGGCAGGGTAGAGAGGATCTCTGAGGTTGGGAGGGTGGGGGAAGAGGGCAAAGCTCCCAGGTGAAAGTTGGGAGGGTTTACTCTTCCATGTGTGGAATAATGGTTAAGATTTATCTTTGACAGAGGGCTTTGCCATTTCCTGTATTCTTATTTCTCTTCTTCGTTTCCTTCCTTTCTTTATTTTTGCTTTTTTATTTTTCTTCTCTAGATTAGTGTGATTTTATTGTATTTTATGTTGAAAACTTTCATTCAAAATTCATCATAAAAAAAATAATCCACAGAATCCAGCAGAAAGTGCTCAACATTGGATTGGCTTATACTCTTCTTTTTTTTACAAATGCAGTTGCAATTATCTTCCTATTAACTGAAACTTAAAGTGTAAGAACAAATCAATATAAATAATAATCAGAGTTCATTTCAAAAAGATTGTCTGATAAAATATTATCACAACTGTAGCTAAGGAAGGATTTGCAGGTCCTGGAAGAGAAATGAACCAAGCAACACTTATCCCATGATGGAAAAGTTCTTAGAGGCTGGATTAATTCAACAGAATGCCACAGCAATTCATTGCATTGATTTGAAGCAAAGTGGACCACAGTTTCTGTACAGCATTGGGGGGGACGGGACTCCCCAAACCCTAATAATACAGTCCTAATAAGATCTGTAACTGTGGCAACTGTGACTCCATGGATCTTTTCATAAACACACCCACAGCCCAACTGGTAGTTTAACCAGATACCTCTTATACAACTGTCTGTCTTCTCCCTTTCTCTCATATATATGAGTGTGTGTTTGTTTGTGTGTGTGTTAGAGAGAGAGAGAGCTCTGTAAAATGGAATCACCCACACACTATATCATCTGTCTATCTATCTATCTATCTATCTATCTATCTATCTATCTATCTATCTATCTATCATCTTCTGAATAGTGAAAGGAAAGAAAAAAACTTCAAATCATTATTGAATATGATAGTACTGCTTGGCTCCACAGCATATCTACACAAGTTTTATGGCAACGTAATATATTCCTGCTGCAGGAATCGTATGGCTAAACATTCGCTGTCACCCGACTTGGGAGGGGGGAGTAGTTTTCAAACTACAGAATCATTTCTTCCTACTATCATTGTATCCTCTGAGCTGAAACATAACAATCCAATATAATAATAAAGATGTTCTCCACCCTTCATCAGTCTTGCCATCTTCACTATTCACTGAGTTACAGGGATGGTCTGAAAATTGTTTTGGCGTGTTCTCTTTGGTGCACACAAAAGATTATCCATGTTTTGATATGTCACAGGAGTGTGATACATTGTCAGACGGCTTGTGAAAATTTAAGTTTTGTTAATTTTGAAATTTTCCAGCTGACAGCAAGCAATCTATTGATTATTCCCTTTCTCGATGCAGGGTCGGAGTGAGGGCAAAGTAGAAGAACAGAGACTGAGAGTGTGAAAAATGTGGCTGAAGCTTATGCAGTGTTGGCATTGCAGAGAGCAAAGATTCAGATCTCCAACAGCCTGAATTGAGACAATAACCCAGCCCACATGCTGGTGAAATATTAAGGGGTGAAAGGCAGAGTCAAGCCCGCTGCTATTGATACGCCCCAATGCCATCAGTGACTCACGTCGCCTCGCATTCCTGGCAGCAAACCACAGAACCCAACCTCAATACCAAGTTCACTCCAGGATTCAGCTGGTTACTGTTTCACCTCCCCTGTAGGAAACTTTGTATTCTTAGATAACAGCTTACTTTACACCAATGTTTGAATAGCTGCTATAACGTAGGAGATGGGGACAGAAGAGGAAGAGAAGGGAGGTCTAAAGTTAGGCAGGTGCCCCTGTTCTAACCCTTTTAACATGGGAGTGTCTCCATTTAGACTGGAGAGGGATGCCTCTGCTCAGCCATCCTGCGCGATGGTGGGGGCAAGGACCAGTGAACTGACCCAAGCAATAGCCGATGATGGGACCACTCTCAGCCTCACCATATGGCTAAACTGGAGGCTTCACTACAGGTGGTTAGGCTAAAGTGTGAGCATCTGAGAGACAATTGTGGCATGGATTGGCAAACAAATTCATTGGGTAACTGGAGAGTAGAAAACACGCACACATATTCTAACACCTCTAGTTGAGTTTGCTGTAACTGTATGTAAAATAAAGGTTACAACATAATTTATTAACTCCGATTCTGGCTTCTTCCCAGTATATATTTCCACGTCTTCCTTGCCATCTGCAAGCTTACAGTTTCCTTAGCAGTGCCTGAGACGTTTGTAAATTCTGGTAACCAAACTGCTTTCACAGCATTTGCTAGCTAACACTCTCCAGAATAGTTGCACACTTTCTTTTGTTTTGATGAACTGCAGCCAGTTTGTTTGTTTGTTTGTTTTTCTTTTTTAGAAGACAAAAAAACCCTATCAAGATTACTGGATATAATGTTTGTAGATACGGGAAGCTGTATGATAAAAACAAATATGTATCCTGAAGGGCAACTCATGTGAGCCTACAGAAACATTGGAAGCGACATTCAATATTTGAGAAATCAACAAGCAGAAATTCCAACTCTAGGCTTGTTGATCCAAGAAATAAACCTATGTTCAGAAATGTTTAGGTGTTTGGGCAATTTTGCAGAGCACACCAGAGGATATTCCATAAGTTTTACCATGAAGCTATTGAAGATAGAGGTATTCCAGTGACGCAGCTAGCTGCTCAGGTGTCCAGTGCGACGTACGCGTCCTGCAGCTGGGGGCAGGGCGAGCTGAGGGAGAGGCGGTGGGTAGACGCAAGCCCCACGCTGCCGTTTCAGGCAGCGCAGAGCCTGCAGTCGCCCAAGCCACCATGTCATTCCCAGGAGAGATGCATGGCTCTGGCAGGCTGCGGGCCCTTCAGTAAGTGCTGGCCCCCACAGTGTGGTGCCCAGTACCAGCCATGTTTCGTTGCATTTGTTGATTGAACTAAAAAGTTCCGTGAGCCCAATTTTTTAAAAGTAAAGCAAAAAAATTAGGGATGTATTTTTTTTTAAGGGTTGTTGGGGGGTGCTGGGAAACTGACTGGAATCCCAGCTATTTATTTATACTCACTTTATTCCTTTATTTCCTCCCTCACCAGTTTGAATTTTAATATAAACCAAGCCAGTCAGTTTCAGGATGCAATCCTACATTCACTTTGCAGCACACAACCTAAATGCATGGCTGCATGTTCTTGCACCAGACTGAAGAAAATGGATACCGCACTCTCCAAGGACAAGGACTCTTCCGCTAGAAACACTACATACTACAAATGAGTAAACAACTAGATATGGAGGGTTATTTATATATAAGTTAGAAAGACAATACCTGACTTTTGGCAATGAAACACCTCAGAAAAGTGACATGAAGAGAGACAGGGCTACTTCCAACCAGTGAAATCATTGAAGTCATTCCTGAACTTTTACTTCAGACTACAAAAGCAGGGTTGTGTGAGTGAGGGCTCTTTCATGTGCACATTTTTATGGGTTAGGTTTAGAAATATTGACGTTTCCTTGCCTATTATTTCAACAATAAGTGGTCTCAAATACTTTCAATAAATCGTTGTCAGCACGTGGAATAAGAAGGAACTGCGCCAACCTATACAAGTCTACTCAAAAGCAAGTCTTGCTGAGTTCACTGGGGCTTTCCCCCTTTATGTGCTTTGTGTGTGTGTGTGTGTGTGTGTGTGTGTGTGTGTGTGTGTGACTGCAAGGGTCATCTACTCCAACCCCCCTGCAATGCAGGAATCTTTTGCCCAACATGGGCCTCAAACCCCTGACCCTGAGCATATATTTGCTTATAGATATATACGGAGGAGCATTCAGTTATGCTGCCTAGCATCTACCACAGCATTTCTACCACTTCATTTGCTGTTTGTGTGAACTACACCAGACAGAATGAGAGACAAAGAAATGGGAGGAAAGGTGGAGGGAAAACCTCTGTGAATATGTGTCTGGGGAAACCTGACAAAAATACAGAAGAACCCTATCAAGAGAAAAAGGTTCATGGCACAACTAGATAATAACTTCTTCTTCCACATATGCTGTAGGTGCAGTTTCCTGTATTCTTTTCAAGTATTCACAGATGAAAGTTGGTGCCGTTTTACAGTAGTTTTAAAGACACTTTCATTTCAGTCCTCTATTTTCGGGTGCTTATAGATTTTGAAATAAATTACCCTCTAGGCTTGAACTTTCTTCCTCTTATTCTAAGCCCCAAAGGTGGTAACAGTTTCAGGAGAGCTGACAAAATTCCATTTGGCAATCCCCCCCCCCCCCGAGACTCTGATATGATGGAAGGGAAGGGGGATAATACTGTTTTCTCAGCATGCCAGATATTTGGGAGCCTTTTCTCTCTTTCTTCTCGTGTAAGAAAAAAGTGAACAAACAAAAAAATGTGTCCCTTTTTGAACTGCGATACTTGGCACATGTTTCATCCTCATCAAGTGCCAACACAAACCTGGGAAACAACTTGGTTTGTCATAAATAGCTTCATGCTCAAATCAGTAGAGTAGGCATGTGGGCTGCTTTTCAAGGAATGAATATGACAGCAGGCGCAAAGTCAGTTCTCAACTATGGATCTCCAGGATGAGGAAGAGTTGTAATTCAGTGATAGAGCACATGGTTTACAGGCAAAAGGTGTCTATTAGCTTGGAAAGATCTCGTAGTTGGCCCTATCCATCTGGTTTTTAATATTCACATGTATTTAACAATGGCATGGGGTCTCTTAATGGGGAGCTGCTTCTCATGCTGCTGTATGTGTGTGAGAGAGAGGGGGGTAGTTGTCAATATCTGACTGAACAGGAACAATCATTATGATCCATTATTTTTTTCATTTCCTTAGGTATACCTGAATGATTCCTTGTTATTTACAATGTTACCAGACCACCACATACAAATGAATGTAATGACAACTCTGCCTGGACAACAATTTAGCCGGGGTGGGTGGGGAATAAGAGACACCTATGCAACCATATCACAGCTCAAATTTAGTGTGTTACTGAAATCATTCCTAGACAAATTGTTCAGATACAGTTATTTTCCTCTCAGTTTGCACATAATTTCCCAAATCCAAAGAATGCCATCTCCCAGGCTTGCTTTCTTCTGTCTGCCTCATCCTACAAAGCACAACTGTTGTTCATCTTTGCTCCGCCAACACTACCACACTCAACAACACAACAAAAGTCTCCTGCTCTTTAGCCACTCTTCTCATTCTCCATTGTCACCAAAGTAAGTCAGGCTTGATAACATTGTGCCAGATCTGTCAATTAACTCCAGAAGCCTCATGTTGTGTCCATCTTTAAATGCACTGATCTCATGAAAGAAACAACAACACTTATTCAGACAACACACACCATTTTCCTTCCCCTTCGTTGAATGTGTTTACAGGATCTTTGCTATTTATTCCATGCATCTAGTGAAGAAAGTTCTTGCTTACATATAGATCATACTGCAACAAATGTATTAACACTTTAAAAGTGCCATCGTTGTACATGTGTACTCAGAAATGAGACCCATCCAGTTCAATGGGACTTGCTCCTAGATGTACAGGATTGCAGCACTAGGTTATCTCAGTATGCAACAGATGAACACAGTTACTCTCCCAGAATTCATGAAGAGCTGCTCATCTTCTCTTAATTCATCTTCTCACATTATGGTGTGCATGCTGCTATTTCTTTCTCAATGTGACAAACCTTCAGATACACCTTCAAGACTTAATTGTTGTGATGCCAAATCAAAATGCAGAAGTGCCAGTTTAAAATGTTTGCACAAAAAGAAAAGCCATCATCATGTATCACCATCATTAACTGTAAGAGGGAACACAGATATCTTCCATACCCAGAAGATTTTTGATCTCAAAAATTATGCGGGTACCATCAGAGGCTGTTCAAAATAAAGTTGCACCCTCACATATCCCCAGGAATGGAGCTGAGATTTTATGTGGAAAATGAGAGCTCACCTTTATATCCTCCCCTGTTGGTTTATTTTCAAATTTAGATCAGCCTTACCTTAAGAAATCATTTTGGATGCTTGCACTGGAGTGACAGTCGGCACAATAAAAAATATGACGGCTGGTGATGAAGGTGACATTGGTCCTGCAGGAAAAGAGACATGGATATTACAGATTATCAAAAATGCATGTGTCTTGGGTAGTTAAATGGAAATCAGGGAAAATAGATACATCTGTTATATGAAGGTGTGTCAGTTTAGTCCAGGCAGAAATTGTGGATTGGAGGCCTAGGACCCTCGTACTTACGGGACCGCCTCTCCTGGTATGTCCCGCAGAGAACCTTAAGGTCCATGAATAATAATAATTTAAGGGTCCCGGGCCCAAAAGAAGCTAGACTATCCTCCACTAGGGCCAGGGCTTTCTCAGTGATGGCTCCGACCTGGTGGAATGCTCTGTCCCACGAAACTAGGGCCCTGCAGGACCTGATCTCCTTCCACAGGGCCTGTAAGACAGAGCTATTCCATCTGGCCTTCAAAGCCTGATTTGTCATTCATTTTTTCCCTTCCCTTTTTCTTTGAAGAAACCTTTTCTGAGACCCCACATTTAAACCCTTCCCTGGTCTCCTTACTGTCCCTAGCAGGAATAACTTGGCGCGTTAGCCCTGGTGATGTTCATTTATGTTGTATTTGATGCTGTTTTTAACTTTTTCTTTTTAAGTCATTTTTAATCAATGTTTTATATTTGTTGTTAGCCGCCCTGAGCCCGGTTTTTAATCGGGAAGGGCGGGGTATAAATAAAAATTTATTATTATTATTATTATTATTATTATTATTATTATTATTGATGTAGTGCGGTGTTAGGGGTGTTAGGGGAGTGGCAGTACCACTGGTGGAGGACGCATCATACTCCTTCTGCCATAGTTTGTCCACCATTGGTCCCCACCCTGCACTCAGCTCTCACCTGTGGCTCCTAGAAGCTGTCGGCATGAGACAGCAGCCGCACCCCAGGAAACAGCTCCGACTGGCGACTAAACCAGGTGAAGGTAGCCAGTGGCATACCCATTGCCCAAGCTTGTGCCCCAAGGAAGTCATTTTGGTGCTGCTAACACAGCAGTCTGACTTTACTCCCTGGAGACACACTCCACTGTTTCTCAAGACAGACAGATGCCAACAGTGGCAAAACACTGTCATTGCTCAATGTGGTAGAAATATGGAAGCAGACTTAAAGGCACCAGAATTCATTATAATCTTATTTTTCATTATCTCTGTGCTTAGAAAGGATGAAGCTAATCTGTCCAGATTTAGCAGTACTGTAAATGATGGAGAATGTGGAAAATGTGTTGGTTCAGTGGCTCTATAACCACCCCGATTCATTTCGTGGAGCAGGTAAGCAACTTATGAAAATAACGAAACACTTGAAGGAATTTGGCTGTTTGCTAGGCAAAACCACTCATCGCCACTGTGCGGCTATAGAGAGAGGAGGTACTATCTCTCTGATACTTTTCCAGATTGTGGGGTGCCAGAGAACACGTAGGATGCTTCAGCCAACACTGTGCAGGCTCACTGTCTTTAGGGACTGGTCTTCCAATGGTGTCAACAGACTGTGCCTCCAGTGTTGGTACCATCCACTGAGAAACTGTGCATTTCAAGAGTGCTGGCTGCAGCAGTGCTACCTGCTGACATGGAAATATAGTGGCAAGAAACCTCCTCTATTGTTTGCACAGCAGTGGTTGGCAATTTGCCTAGCAAACTGCGTCACTACTCCAATTTTCAATAGCTCAGGTTGTTGTAAGATGCAACTTGTATATGAGTTCTGCCTTGCAGTGAGCCTCTCCCAAACCAAATATAATGCTCTTTTTCATTCATCTTTGAAATTCTGAAACCAGAGTTGACTTGGTTAAAGAGATATGAATATTCCATAATATCTCCATATGTCAATTTACTACCACAGGCTAGGCTCAGACAACTTCTGGAAATATTTAAAATATGTGATGAATCATTGTTTAGAGAACTGTTGAGACAGTTGCACCACCCCACCCACACGATGAAATCCACTTGGGTTGACTTCACCTTGTCAAAATGGGTTTGTCACTGATCAGGAGGAATGCCCTTGACAATTTCTCCACCCAAACCAAGTGCCATAGCATCTGACAGCAAGGGGGTGAAATGTGTAGAGTGAGCGATGCCACACTCCTTTGATAGTCAGCTGTTGAGCAGTGTAGGAGAAGGCAAAGAGATTCTCCCCAATAAAATGATACGTTTATTTTTTAAAATAGGAAAAGAAACAAGAAACAAGGCAGCACAGTGAAAATAATGCAAAGCATGCACACTATATATGTAATTTATATATGTAACTTTTAAGACAGCTTTTAACCCTGCGCTGTCTGCTACTGACATGATAGAGGCTCATTAGTCCAGGCACACACAAAAAATGTGTGCCTGAGGTCAGGGCATCAAGGACTTCCTTGGAAACCTCTGGAGAAGCAAACGTTTAAGCAGACTTTCTCATGCAATAGGTTTGATTTCAGTAGTCTAATATATGTGATTTAATCTCGGGTATTACTAAGTGAAAGGTTTCGTTTCATTTTATTTCGTTTCACAGGAAGAGCAAAGCTTCCTCACCCCCATATTTTAGTGCTGGCTGTAGCTAGTACTTCTGAAACACAGATTATCTCCTTTTCAATATCTAAACATTATTGACACAAACAACCACAAGGAAGGTTTAAAAATGCTTGAGCAAGAATATATGCATCGTCTACCTCTTATTTATTTTTTTAAGGTGAGAAAGAGTAAGGACAAGGCCCCAGCCCACCCCTCAAAAATATGAAACCAAAATGGATTCTGGTGTTTTAGCTGACCTAATGAAAATATTGCCCTACTATTGATAATGGAGGAAAGTTCTCTCACAAAAGCCACTGCATCAGGAATTTGGAAGGCTTAATTCAGTCTGGAAGGGTTTCTGCACCTGTAAGTTTTACCCCCAAAAAAGGAGGGTGTACAGCCATTTTTAGATTTCCTGGTTATAGTGAATGGGTAACACATTTTAGAACTCAAAACACAGGCTGAAGGTGAGGGCAGCCAGGAAGACCTGACAAGTAATGTGAAGTCAGTGCCAGACCAGAACATTTTTCTGTCGAAAATGGAGCCCAGATGCCTTCCTCCTGCTGAACCCAACATTTTGAAAACTCTTGGTGCGCCAACAAGACTCCATCCTTGCATTCATCCATCCTCTCTCATGGCACCACCTGAAGCAGATTGCTTCACTTTACTCCGTGGTGGAATTGGCCAAGTGTGAAATATGCTGGTCCTGTGAAATCCTTGTCACTACTGTGTTTCTGAATGCATTCAAAACACAATGGGAGATACAGGTCTCATGCTGCGCACGCTGAACACTACCTGAGAGTTTCTGAATGAATGTCAACACACACCATATCACCCTATTGACACCATTCCTGTCAAGGTAAATTCTCATTCTGTGAGGATATCCAACTAAACAAGCTGCTATCATGCCAGGATAAGTGGGAGTCCATGTACAATGAGATTGTGATTCAGTAGTTTTACCACTGGGGGTGAGCAAAAGGACTTGACATGTCAGACATGTAACAGAACCTTTTCTTTGATACTGTCTTGGAAGATTCAAATTTAATTCAAAGAGCCTGGAGCGATTTAAAGAAGGTCAGATACTAAATGCCCCTTACCTGCATGAATTTTTTTTTACAAGCACTATTATCATTGTGCTTTCTGACTGCAGTCAGATTAATTAACAACTATGTCATATGTTCTGTCCTGTGGGGCTAGATTGTTCCCATATATGCCTTCAAAGAAGAGAGAGAACACTCAGATCCCACACCAAAGTACCTCAAATCCTATTCATTATTGAAAGACCTCAAATCCTATTCATTAGGACAAGAATCACCAATAGCAAGCAATGTATAATGTAGGGAAATTTGTGTCGTAAGTGATTGTGGTCACGGATTCTGTTTTCTGCAGTAGTGAAATAGATTACTGGACAAGCAGTTTCCTGCTTGGTTGTTTGTGGCCTGCAGAGATGGGACAAAATGTACTGGCACCAGTTGGAATCACACGGTTTGGCAGGCAGCAGAAACCAGCAGCTAGACAACTGTAGGAGAATGGGTGAAGGCCATCTGGAGACAACAAAGATCAGGGAGGAAGCATTCCCTGGACACAGTCTGCAGGACCACAAATAGCTCCAAGGCAGACACCTTGCTCTGATAACTTTCAGAGCCAAATTGAATCCTTATGTCATGGTGTACACCTTGATGACTGCACCAAGGCTTACCACTCATAAGAAGTCCTGCTGATTCAGACCACAAAGGCTGATTGAATCCAGCATTCTATTCTCATAGCGGCCAACCAGATACCTATCAGAAGCCCACCAGCTACACAGGAGTGCCACTCATATTCCTCACCAACTGCCATTAAGGGGTATGCTTAGTCCAAGTTGGGACTATCTTTACACCTTGTGGTAGCAAATTCCATAGTTTCATCTGTCTTTAACTCCCACCATTGTGTTTCGCTGGATGACCTCAGATTCTAGTATCATGAGAGGGGGAAACTTCACTTTCTACACACCATGCATAATTTTACACACCTCTCTCATGTCCCTCATTTGCCTTTTTTAAAAGCTTAAAACTCAACTAAGGTTATAGCATTTTCCTCATAGAGTTGTCGTCCTTTTCTGCATCTTTCCCAGCACTGCAATATTTTTTGTTGACCAGAAGTGCACACAGTATTCTTCACTACTGAGGGAATTAAATGCAATAATAATTATATGTATTTGTAGGAGGAGGGGTTATTGGTTTTGTTTTGTTATTCTCATTTTTATTATGCATTTTGTGTTCTCCTTTCATCTGTTGTGAACCACTTTGCGGTCTTCGAATGATGGGAGGTATACAAATTTAATAAATAATAAACACTAATAAGAAATGTAAAGGCACAGGAGGCAGATTCTATGGTAGAAAGTGAATATTCAATGTGTAGCTGACAACAGTGGGGAGAGACAAAAGAGAAATTCGCCTCCCCCCCCCCTGTGCATTACAGTGGATATGAATATGTGAGGGCAGAAAGGTCAGAGAACAAGGTCTTGAGCAGTGAGGAAAACTCCAAGAAGTTGATAACTCTGGATGATGAGACTAGTGAGTGACAAGAAGTAGGTAAAGGAGGTTAAGTGGTCCTAAGGATATAAGCACATTCTGGTCCTTTCCTACAGAACAGTGTGGGAGTATAAGTGATTGCAAAGCAGAGAGTGAGGAGTGAGGGGGAGACAGTACCGCAAGAATAATTCATTCCATGATCTGACATTCATCAGTAACTGTCAAAACAACACCTTGTGCACACACAACAAAACAACACAGAAGAGGGAAGGAAGGCAGAGAACACGTAAATTGCACTGCAGTCGAACATTAAGCAAGAATAAGCAGGGCAGAATCACACTTAGCAAGAAGCTCCCACTTGTTCTCTTTCTGTCAATCATGGTTGTTGCTCCTATGGCCCCAAAAGAACTCAAGGATGCTCTCCAAGAAGGCTGGAGGGGACCCAGAAGAGCCATGCTGCAGTGGGACAATAGTGCAACCGTGGCAATGGAACTTTCTGGGGCTGGAATTGGAGACCAGCACTAGTTCGAGGTAAGAATAAGTTTCTTCATTGTACCAATGCTCAAACTCTTATCTGGGATCCCTTCAGTGGAAGGCCTCAGAAGCTGTAAGTCACAACTATATTTCATCACACATTTTTAATGGTGTCAGATTTGAGGCTTCTATAAACTCTGACAATTCACTACTTAAATATCAAGCAATGGTGGCAAGGAACCTATAAGCAAAATGGAACCCTTCCCAACATGCTTTTAAATCAATTTTATTACTTCCCATAGCTCCTGATAGTAGTCAGGTCTGAGAATGGGGGATTAAGCTTCAAGGTGAGCTGTCAAATGAGTCAAGTGAGAAAGAGAACCCTTGTCCCTGTTCTTGCTAGAAGACATGATTACAGAATTTTAATGCCCAGAGGCTCCATGGAATTAGCTGAAGGAAAAGCAAAAATGAGTATTCAAGGTCAAGATGAAAAAGGGGAAGAGTCAACACACAACAGATCAATAGATGGGATAGGCATAAAAAGGAGAAAGGGTAATGACTACTAGGAACTGTAAAAGCAGAAGTTAAAAACCATTGTCAAGAAGTCAAGTACTAAGGAAGGAGGTTACAAAGAAGAGGATAAAGGACTGGTACTGTGTTAATGTGAAATATAGAAAAGGATGTTGGATGCTGGGGGAACATACTGCCTGAGTTTGTTGTGCTGGCTTGAAATGGTCCAATAACTCAACCTTCCAAGTTATAAGGTAATGTTTAATTATGGAGACACACAAAGTGCAACATTAATAAGTAAATGTTCACAATTCATCTCCAACTTGGAATGGGTTCTAGAAAGAATCCCGTGGTTTGTATATACTGGAGCTTTCTTTCCATTCAAGCACCTCCATGCAATTGCTTTTGGTGGTAAAAGGTATGAATTGATAAGTCTGGCCCTAATAAATTAACAGTTTGGCTTCCCAAATATATGAAACTCCCTGGGCTGTGCCAGTGCAAATAGCATTATGCTCTACTCGGTACGGGGAGCCTATGGTTATCTGGAGACACATAGGACATTGAATTCATGATTAGCTCTGTGCAAGGCTGCTGGCAAAAAGGAAGATGGTATTATGTAAATCCCTATGGATCTGAAATAATTTTCCAAGCCTGGCATGATCACCATTCAGTTTTGCCCTCTCTGTTTGCCATGTAACTCCCTGACAATAAATAATGAAATTATTCAGCAGCATTCCCTTACAATCCTGGCTCCTGTTTGGTCCAGTTGGATGCTCCATCCATTTCCTGACCTTTTGCATTTTTGCAGCAGATGTGGGCTGCTGCAGTGGGTCTAGCTGGAAGAATCCCCTGAATGGTTGTATTGCCCTACTTTCTGAGCAGTGCAATGCATAGAATATGTTCATAAGAACCCCAAGGATTTCTTTTAGGATGCAATTCAATTCTTTTTTGTTATCTACACTCCTTGCCTAACATTTTCATGCTTCCAATAAAGAAGTGCATGTACATGGGGTGGGGAGTCATAGTTCAACAGCATTAAGAGAAAATGATTCAAAAATATAATCAGCAGGTCAACAAGGCATGCTTTTGTCAAATAATTTAGCTTGCCCTAAGTGAAGTTCTCTGGCCCCCAGCATCTGATGTCAGAGCTTCCTGTTCACATCTATAGTTCAAGCTGTCCTAATTTGGTTTTATGATTCTGTTTTGCATAATTTGTGAAAATTACCCAGTTATTCTTCCCTTCTCCATCAGAAAAATTGCTCTAGCAGACAACTCTTCTTTATTCATCTCTCCATCATTCAGGCATTTAGCTATAGATTCATGATATATATTTACAATAATATATATGTATTAAGAATACAAAGAGCCCCCAGTCTCTCAATTTCAGTTTTTCAGTTCAAGCTTCCAGCCTGGGCTAAATCTACATATAATGGGGTGCTGGAGTGAGTCTGTGTCTCAAACTTAGGGGAAGCATAGGGTGATATTTAATTCAGTTTTACTCAGAAAAGACCCACTGAAATTAAAGAAAATGTGTAAGTTAGGTTATTTAATTTTAATAGGTCCGCTCTGAATATAACTTAGTGGAATGTGCTGTGTGATTTGAGATCTAGAGGCATACATCTATTTTTACATGACCTGTTTGCATGATTCTTGGCTCTCACAAACAGCTGATAAATCACGAGGGCAGAGAGGGAGGAGAGAGAGAGAGAGAGAGAGAGAGAGAGAGAGAGAGAGAGAGAGAGGAGACTGAGAATCAAGGAAGGAAGGATCATGCTATTTTCACTTTTCTGTTTCTCATGGCTGTTTTAAGTTGCTGTCTTCCAGCAATGTTGTAGAACTTTCAACTTTTTACTTCCTCATGTCATAAGCAGAATACCAAAATATAAGCATATATTTCAGATGTGTAAGCATTCCATCATTTTCCATTGCATACCAATACAGTACCATCAAATTAGGTTAAACTTGAAGCAGAAGTTCCAATGGGGATGATTTCTCCTTTGCAAACAAAAAAATATGTTACATATCACATCACAATTGCCATTTCTACAACATCTCTCTTTTTCCTAGTAGGTGTCTCCAAGCACAAACCCATTTCATGTGTAAGTACTGGCAATGGTAATGAGACAGTATTGCTCCAGGCTCCAGATTGCTTCACTAAGCATGGGGAGCTTGATTGGAAACAACAGACATTTTGAAAGAATGAAATGCCAACAACCCATCTTGCTAAAACGAATCCTTATTATTCCAACGATAAACTTTGTAAAAGGTCAGCATGGAAAATCTGAGAGTTTAAAGCGTTCAAAAATATGGCAGAATGAGACCTCCTAGTGGTGCAGCAATAAAACTGCTAGAGCATTTGCAAAGCTAAGCAGGGTCCAGTATGGTTTCAAATGGCATGTTGAAATTCCTGCATTGCAGGGGGTTGGACTAGATGACCCTCAGGGTACCCTCCAACTCTATGATTCTAAGGCACATGTTCATAGAATCATAGAGGTGGAAGGGACAATGAGGATCATATTTTGTCCAACATGGGGCTTGAACCAAGCTATCCAGTTGTACTCATGGTTATATATATACTTATTATTACATTTACTGAAGTGTTTTTACAGAGCCAAAAAGTCACTTATGAATTAATGTACCTGGACCTAGTAGAAAGAAAGACCATGACTGGATCTCCTTCGTGTGCTTCCTCCTCAAGAGGTCTGGAGGATGGCAACACGAGAACGGGCCTTCTCTGCAGTTGCATTGTTCACTTTTAGGCGCCAGGCAAAAATGTTCCTTTTTAACCAGGCCTTTGGTTGATTTGATTTACACCCTATGACCTTTTAAAATGCTTTTTTTTGGGGGGGGGGCTCTTGAGTTGTTTTTGTTTTTATTATGTATTTTGTGGTTTTATATATTGATTTTATTCTGTGAACACTGAGACACACCAGGTATAGGGCGGTATAAAAATAACAACAAACAAACAAACAACAACAACAACAACATTTTAAAAAACTGAGCATTATGCAATGTGACATTCCAGGAGTTTCTTACAAGGCTATGGCCCCTACAGGTCTCTGCATCAATCAGGGAGCTGGAAAGTCCAGATTTTCCTTAATCCTCCACAAAAGAACCTGCTACCACCACCTGCTGATTAACAGTGAAAAGTAGGACCCTCTTTTTATTTGGTTGTGTAATTCAGTACCGGCATGTAGCGCGAAACCGGGTAACCTAGAATCGCCCAGACCAGAGCACATTCATATATTCTGAAACCAGTAAAAATAATTATTTATGGGAAACACTGCTTCACTTTGAGTGTGGAAAGTCCATGCTACATGAGTGTGGTAACTGTGCCCAACCTGGTGGTTTCCAGACATGGCTGGACTCCAACCCTCCTGAGCCAGACAGAGTGGTCAAGGAGTCAGGGATGCAAAACATCTGCAAGGAACCAGATTTGGAAAGGCTGTGCTATAGGGCAACAGTCTGAAGCTTGGGGGGGATTGCTATCACAGTATGTAGTGCTGTAATGGCAGGATCCTGATTTATTCATTCTTCTTAAACTTTATGAGGGGCTTAAAAGCATAAACGTGAGAACTCACTGAAGACAGGGCTGCTGCGGGGAAAAAAGCTCAGCATTGTGGCAGATGTTCTTTGCTGTCCTTGGTACTGAATTTACTGTTGCAAAGCTTTGGGCTGTGGGAAAAGTAACGCAGTTTGCAGTCGGCCGGGGGCAGGGCGGGGGGAGGATGACATTTGCTCTAATCCATATACCAAGGATGTTTTATGACGAAGACGCTTACCATTCTTTCATCTACAGTGTGGGCGGGGGATGCCACACGCAGGAACTTTGAATACAGAAGAGGAAGGAGCAACATGAATTCTTTATTCTAATAGGAGGAAATAACATCTGTTAACACAATGCTTACTGACAGCAGTAAAGATATCTCAGAAATTATTGGCCAGGTGTGAGGATGTTTCTAAAATTCTGCAGGTGCAGGCGGTGTACTGCTGCCCTAGCCGCATTCCAGCTTCGATAATATCATACTTTTGAAAACCACATCTTGTGAAGTGTAAATTTCCCTGTCAATTTATGCTAGTTAAGTTATGTGGTGTAGCACAGCTGGTACATTACATCTTCTGCTTTTGCATTCCAGCTATGATGTGAGTTACATTTAGGGATGCTGCAAAACTGGACATCAAGTCCCTTTGATATCTCTGCACAAGGCGCCACCCCATGACTGCCTTCTGGAGGCTCTGCACCTTCCCTGATTAGTATGAATGCTGACCATTCTGGCAATGTATAATAACAAAGTATTGATTTCACCATTCAGTATGTATTTATCTATCCCTAACCCATCATTTTTCTATGTTACTGTACTGGTTATTTTAAGAATTGACTTGTTCTAGTGCAAAATGAATGGCATTTTAATAAGGGAAAATTGGTATTTTAGCACAGACAAAATGAAGGATATTTTAATAATAGGTCCAACTATCTTAATATGAGATACAGTACAACTGAAAAACAACAACACTCTATAACTTGATCATTAAGAATTTTGTTAATACCGCTTCCTTTCCACTGCTGCGTGTTTTGTCTTGACATCATAGTCTAGTCTAACCTGGAGGAGAAAGAAAATCTGGCCCATGGCTCCCATAAATCATCACCAGGATCGCCATTGCCACTTGCTGCCTACATTGCACATAAGCAGAACAGTTATCACCAGAATCTAGACTCTTTCCTCTCTAGACTTGATAGCTAACCCATTAGGCAAGAACAAGTGGAAATTCCATGTTTTTCAACTGTTGCTACAGGGGGAAAGTTGTGTTCTTAGGTGCAAAATGGACTCGATTTTTTTATTTACAATTAGCGCTCTTTTAGTATTCCAAGGGTAAGATGTGTCAGGGCATGCATGCTGGCCTCATCCCATCCACTCCAACTTTCATGTGTTCATTGCAAGGCAAGGAGACATGCTTACAAGCCCCTTTAGAACTGAGTGCTAAATGCCCCACACCTTCTATAAGAGAACTTTTTAACTCCTGAAGAAGGTTATTGTGTATTGAGCTGCATATTACTTGTGTGCCAAATGTCACCTTCCTGTGTTGCACTGGATACTCCTTAACCATTGGGGTTATATTTTGGTTCTTTTTGTAGTCATAAAGAGTTGTAGAAATGTCCATTCTTCAGATTATTTTTTTTCTAATAGTGATCAGGATCCCTTGAAGCTCTCCAAGTATTTGTCTACCTATCCTCTGTGAAGTAATATATATGCTCTCGGCAATGGTTCAATCCAAGTTCCCTTATTTCCTTTTATCTCTTGCAAAGTTCTGAAATTGGATGCAGTAGAGGCGAGTCTAATTTCCCATCCTAATGCAAATTCCTTTGAAACAACTGAATTTGCATTAGGACTTGAAACTTGAGAATTTTTACACCATCCCTATTTTGTATTCAAAAGCTTTTGGATCCTTCTGGATTAAAGTGAACCCATAAATATGCATTGTTATTAGACACAAGAGATTTTCTTGAATGACATTTAAGGTCATGACAAAAACAAAGATAGATATAGCGTATGTTAAAAGTAGACTTCAGAAAGAAGTATTGTAATTTCTTTTCAGTTGATGCAGATATCTTAAAGGTCTCATATATTGGCAGGTAATACTGAAAGTGAATCTCTTTTTATTAAAGAAAAATTCCAAATGCAATCCAAATGAAATGTTAGAAATAACAAGATGCTTTTGGCTCTAAGGAAATGACACAGCACCCGTTTAAGATAGTTGAACTGCGTTATATAGTGCTGATAGTGAAATGTGTTAGTTCTGTTTTACAATGTTAAAATTAGAAAGAATTCCTTTTTTTTTTGCAAGAGTCCTAGAGAATCTAGTGGTAAGATCAGGCATAATGAGAAGGTTGGGCTGTCTTAAAATTAATCCATGCATTATTAGAAACCAAAAAAGAAACCAAAAGAGATTAGAACTACGAAACTGAGAACAACTACATAATACTCCCTTTTCTTATTGTCGTGGCCTGAGAAGGGAGTTTGTCTATACTGGATGGCATGATGCCCATACAATGGCTTATGACATGATTAAAACAGCAATTCTCAGTAATGTGTACATAAATGCAACCCTAATATGCACCATAAAACAGTCACAAAGCCTCCATCAAATTCAATGACAGTGGTGGCTAGAATAACCCCAGATTTTCCCAGTGGTGAGACAATGGGAAGACTTCTTCTAGATCTAAGGACTCAGGCAGGCTGATACAGGAAGAAGTGTTTTTTTCAGATACCTGGACCCTGAGTTGTTTAGAGATTAAATGTCAGCATTAACACCTTACATTCAGCCTGGAAGCAAACAGGCACCTTTGTTGCCTCCTCATGCAGTGCCAATGGAACTCCACTGACTTTAACTCTGAAACTGGATTATGACATTTAAGGATTGTCAAAATGTTGAAAGCACTGCAATTTGCATAGTTTCTCCTTCCCAAAGAAGGGAGAAAACCTATTACTACTTTATGCTATCCAACCAAAGAAGTCAGAATTGATTGGGAGAAAATAATAAAAGCAAATATTCCCTAAAGGCAACCTGAAATATTAATAAGCTACATTAATACTTTTGAATACTAAAATCTCAATGTGTTTTCTAACCTTGGTTCCTCGTCTTTTGATTACTCTCAGAACATTATACAGAATACCTTACACTCCTGAAATCAAAGAGAAATGCAAACAGATAAAATATAACTGTCACCATAACACATAAATGTTCCCCTAAGATTTATTTTTAAGAAAATGGCAGAGGGAAAAGTCAAATTTTGAATCTTTGTGAAAAGATGAAGCTCCAAAGCAGAACTTGCTAGATTGCTAACAAAACAGCAAATCAGTGTTCTTCTATAAGAGATAACATGGGTTTCCTCCCACTCCATCTTTCAGCACATACATCCTTACCTATACAAAAGCATGAGACAACATGACTACCATATTAGCTTTGCTTCCTCAAAATAAACGTTGCTTTATGTTATAATTTCTTATTTACATAAATGAAAAGTGTAATTGGAAATGGTGACACAATTTTCTAGTCTATACATTTGTTAGTTACTCGCATTATTGTGGGCCTAGGCCTTGCATCAACTCAGGAACCCATCAAATATTAATTTCTGATGGGAAGCAGTCCACATGGTCAAGAAGATACTGGATAGTGTCTAGTTGACAGTAATGCGCAAGAAAAGGAGAACTTAGGAAAGGTTGTCATGACTCACAGAAACTAGGTCACCAGCAGTATTCCAACCACTAGAACCGGGTAGGAATAAAAAGTATATAGCAGAGTGGAATAAACAATAGTGTTCCTCAAGTATCTGTGTTGCTACTGGGGCAGATTAAAGAACAGCTAGGTGACGAAGTTGGAGCATGGCACTCATGAAATGATTATTTGACAGTAAAATCCCAAGCAGGCTGTGAAGAGCTTCAAAAGGATCTCTCCAAACTGGGGAAATGGGCAACACAAGTGTAGATGAGATACAGCCTAAGTGAAAAATGATGCAGATTGGAACAAAAGATTGACATTCGCTTAACGCTCTCTGTTAATCTGCTTCCTATGAAGCTGTTTAGCTACTAATTGCTCTACAGAGGTTTTGATAGTCTTATGGCCACAGTCTGGCTGCTGTTTTAGTTGATTAATTTATTTTAATTAGTTCTGACTTAATAATGTTTAATAGTTTGTTAGTTTTAAGCTATGTTGAAAGCTGTCTTGAACTGGGAGAGAGATGAATAGATTTGTAAGAGAGAAATGGGGCGGGGGAGACTATTCACATCCCAGATACACAGCAACTATATTAAATTATCCTTGAAAGAGATATTAAAGCCAAAACAATCAGCTCACCTACACAGTGTGTTCTGTCAATTCTCAACAGTAAGTTGAATGTTACAAATTATCAGAGAAGAAAACAAAATAGCAAGTCATTTAATGTCATTTAAGGGTACAAGTTGGGTTCCAATGGGAAGAAAAATATACACAGATTATACCTATAGACCAGGCATAGGCAAACTCGGCCCTCCAGATGTTTTGGGACTACAACTCCCATCATTCCTGACCACTTGTCCTGTTAGCCAGGGATGGTGGGAGTTGTAGTCCCAAAACAATCTTTTCAGGTGGGTTCCCCTTAACAGAAGGTACACGTGAATTACCATGAAAATAAGCAAATGAAAAATCTCACTCTGACCTCAACAACAGAAGACAACATGTGGAAATGAAAGGTTGGCAGGCACAGTAGGGAGGTTTTTTTTAAAACCACCCCACCCTAGAGCATTGCTCCTCCTATGAAGTCTTGTACAAACACATGAGAGTAAAAAAGAATAAAAAATAAAAAATAAGGTCGCTTGCCAAGGAACATATTTCACTCCAAGTGGCAAACTCCTCCCCTCCTTTGACAGTTGCCCTATGGAAATGGTTATTTAGTGAATCACTGATCTGTAGATTGTTATTTTTTGCTTCTTTGCTTTTTGTTCTATCAGTGCTATATGGATATAGATTCAGAAAGATTTACTTTCTTCCTTATAAAGCCTGAAGAATAACTTACAAAGAAAAACAAAGAAGGAATATGCAGTGAAAGATGGTTATTTGTACCCCACTATGCCTTGATCTCGGCACTTTCAAATATAGAATTAACAACTGACAGCCATCAGTTGTGAGTCATACACACTGACATTTTCTCTCTCGTCTTCACTTCTTGCTATAGAAATTGCTCATATTTCACTCCTGCCCTCCCACCTCATTTCCAAATTCTAACCATAAAATGAGTTGATATAGGCAGGGCTGAATAGAATAATGTGTCTTTCAAAAGCAGAGGGTGTTAAGCTACATCGTCATAGCCTGATATGTCACATAGCACTTTTCTACTCCTCAAATGGTCAAACTCTGGATGGGGGGTATGATCAAATGTAGCAAAGGAAATGTTAGAAAGAAAATGTTCTTAAAGTCAGGACAGTGAATCAGCAGAATCAATGGACATATTGCTGAGTGATTTAAAATGGATCAACAGGCATCACATCTAAAGATGTTTTATCTTGGGTATTAGATTACCGTAAGTATTAAGGAAACACATATTTTCCCAATACACAGAAAGGTGAAATTTGGTGTGCAGTTAAAGTCAACACAGCTGGATTAAGATGGCTGTAAATAATATTTTTTTAAAAAAATATTACTCCATTAAAACACAGGACATATGGACTGTTATAAAACAGAGACCAGGTGTATGTGTGAATGTGTTTGTCTGGCCATACCTACACATATAATTTAGAGTGACATGAATAATGTATATTGATGGTACTATATAAATAATAAATACTATAATCCACCTTGTTCTAAATATAATAATAATAATAATAATAATAATAATAATAATAATAATAATTTATTATTTGTACCCCACCCATCTGGCTGGGTTTCTCCAGCCACTCTGGGTGGCTTCCAACAAAACATTAAAATACACTAATTTATAAAATATTAAAAGCTTCCTTAAACAGGGCTGCCTTCAGATGTCTTCTAAAAGTCTGGTAGTTGTTTTTCTCTTTGACCTCTGCTGGGAGGGCATTCCACAGGGTGGGTGCCACTATGGAGAAGGCCCTCTGCCTGGTTCCCTGTAACTTGCCTTCTCGCTGCGAGGGAACCGCCAGAAGGCCCTTGGCACTGGACCTCAATGTCCGGGTAGAACGATGGGGGTGGAGACGCTCCTTCAGGTATACTGGACCGAGGCCATTTAGGGCTTTAAAGGTCAACACCAACACTTTGAATTGTGCTCAGAAATGTACTGGGAGCCAATGTAGGTCTTTTAAGACCAGTGTTATGTGGTCTCAGCGGCCGCTCCCAGTCACCAGTCTAGCTGCCACATTCTGGATTAGTTGTAGTTTCCGGGTCACCTTCAAAGGTAGCCCCACATAGAGTGCATTGCAGTAGTCCAAGCGAGAGATAACCAGAGCAAGCACCACTCTGGCGAGACAGTCTGGCAGACTGAGCCTCAACAACAACTTGACTCAAATACTTTCCAAAGTGGTACTCAGTAGTGCCATTTATTTCTGCATGGAATGGCTGTATGAACTAATAGAAAGGAGGATCAGCAGACATAAAAATGAGGGGTGAGTCATTGTGCATGTCAATACGTAATGCACCAATGATTGCAATGGAAGATGCATATACCAGAAATCAAAGGAGCAAGCTTGATCTAATGCTAAATGCATGACTTCCACCGAATATGGTAACGACACATCTAGTTCCTCTTTCCCTTCCATAGCATCTGATACAATCTACTTATGCCTAGCATTCCAATGTTTTGCATCCTCCTTCACTCTTTCTGCTCCACCGCACCCCATCCAGCAGCAGCCAATGAAGGTGGAACAGGCAAATGAGACACAAAACTTTATAACATCACCTCATGCAATGAAATGCACTAGGAAGTATGAAACTGGAGGGCGGATGGAGCAGCAGAAGTCTGAGGTATGCTGGGAGTCAGTATCCATGGGGCAAGCAAGTAACAAGGACTGGGGGGGGGGGAGTCAGAACCAGGCGAGAAATAAAAAGAAACGAATGAAGTAGTAGTCAGGTCAGAAGACTAAAAAATGATTCAACAACATGCTGAAGTTTGGAAGTACCATGCTGCTTAAGCAAGGCTCGATTGGAACAGGAAGCCTTATTATACTGCTTCCTGTCCCTGAAGGATCATCATGACCAGTTTGGTGAGCAGATGTCCAGGGCCAGAGGGAGTACTACCCTGAAACACTTCCACCTGAAGTTCAGTGGTTTACTTCACAGGGCAGTCATCCTCAAATCCCAGCAGCTTCTGACAGGAGCTTAGCATGTAGCTGTTATTGTCAGGTCTTAAGTACCATCTATTAACCTGAGGAAAAGATGTCAGTTCAGATAAAGTGAATCATGCGTAACTCCAGTTCAGATCAATGGGTTAGGCATAACTGATTCTAACAGGATTTAGGCATAACTAACTTCTGGATCAGGACATCATTGTCCCATTGCCTTAACTGAATTCACTTTACAAAAAATGTGCCTCACATTGAAACTTAAAATTCACCTTTCTTCATTCATCCATGAAATCAGAAATCTGTGTAACTGTATACACAAAGCCTGCAATCTTGCATGCAGGGCTGTTTATTTCTCATTGGATTAAATGTGATTACTTCAGTATAATTGAAAGATTGAAGCCTGAATATGCTCTTTTTCCATAAGAACAAAACTTAAGGAAAAGCAATTCTCATTTCTGTACAAAATTTCACAACTTGGTTAAGGAATTAAGAGAGGGAACGGAAAAGTGCAATCTTTGAATATGCTATTATTATTTTTCTAGGTTTCACATTTTCCTAGCTTTTTATGATACATTGTAAATCTGTTGGATTTCCTTTAAAGAAAATGTGAACAGACTTATTTATACTCATCAGAATTCATGATTCTCAACATGTCACTTAAAAAAATTAGTAATAATACATGCTTCTATTTCTGCAGCGCGTGATAGATTCTCACCATCCCAACTGTTTTCTCCTAAATCTTAACAGCCTCTCCTGTTTTTGTACAACAAAAGTCATCAGAGAATAAATTAATAAAAGTAGTTACTTATACCCATGATCACTTGCAGGAATGATTTGCCAGAGGTAAATAAACTGCTAATGTTTATGAAAGACTCAATCGACCATTATGACATTCAGCTATAACAAACCAGTCCATTATATGAGAATTATGAAGCTTTTGTTGACAAAAAATTAAATCATTGCATTTCTGTGCTTTATTTTATATGCATATAAGAAATGTCAGTCTGACCACTATGGATCACTGTAGGTAAGACTAAGAGAGTTCTTAGCAATAAAATAAGCTCTTAATTGTACTGGAAAGGTCCTTTAATTCAAAAAAAGAGGCTGTTGCTTTGTACAAAGACCAGAAAGTGCACATATAATGCCAACACATTAGACCATAAGGTAGTATTGAATGTTCTCCACCTGCTGTCAATTTTTTGCTCTCTCCCCCCCCCTACTGTTAGTCCCCAGGACATCCTCCTAAACAGGTTTATTTTCAGCATTTTATTTCAATACAAACATGCATAAAAAATGGGAGGCCGAGGAAAGTTGCAAAACTGCAAATTATCCAGTTCCAGAACTAAGGATCCCTCAAGACGTCCTTTTTATTATGCATTTGTACTTGTCATGGTACAGGGTGGTTATATGCAACCCTGCTCTCAATACTATTTGTGCCTGCACATATACTGTTTCATTTCCAGTCAGGGGATGTCCCATAACTTCCTGCTGAAATCCTGTAACTTTTTATAACACAAATGTTCCAGGACATTGCTGCTTTATGTGTCCCATTTTTGTTGCACTATATTGGAAGAGTGGCTGGGGCAACCCAATCAGATGGGTGACATAGGGTGGCACTGTGGTCTAAACCACTGAGCCTCTTGGGCTTGCCAATCGGAAGGTCGGCGGTTCAAATCCCCGCAATGGAGTGAGCTCCTGTTGCTCTGCCCCAGCTCCTGCTAACCTAGCAGTTCAAAAGCACACCAGTGCAAGTTGATAAATAGGTACCACTGCGGTGGGAAGGTAAACGGCGTTTCTGTGCACTCTCTGGCTTCCGTCAAGGTGTTCTATTGCGCCAGAAGTGGTTTAGTCATGCTGCCCACATGACCCGGAAAGCTGTTTGCAGACAAACACCAGCTCCTTCGGCCTGAAAGCGAGATGAGCACTGCAACCCCATAGTCGCCTTTGACTGGACTTAACCATCCAGGGGTCCTTTACCTTTACCTTAATGAAATTCTTGTTGTTATTGTTATGAGTGTCTGTCCAGAAGACAATAATGCACTAACAGCAGTGACAAACTGAAGAAAAATTAATAAAACAGAATGATTCATGGGTGATCCCGTATAAATTCACCAATGCACAACTGTTGTGTCAATGAAATGTTGCAGAATATACTCACAAAAACATACCACTCTGAAGGGACCTTAACTTTTTGGAAGTCTTCAGGTGAAACCAGGATTCATGTATTGCAGACCACAATTAACTCATGGAAAGGGGAGGAAAATAATTCATCTCCAATCTGAAACTAAGGTTTTGGCAAACCTTAAATTAGTACTGTACATTGGTATTTCTAAAATCAAAAGTATACTATTAAGAAATGGATGCACTTGGTATTGCATCCCATGCCTGTGAGGCCTAAAAAGTATTTACAGGAACAGAAGTATTTACTTGTGTCTTCGTGAATATGACATTGCTTTCTTTTCTTTTCTCTGCTAACAAGCTCTTCGTCTATTTGACTGAACATGTCATGCATGAGGACAGTTATCCAGTACTCTAAATGAGCCAAATTGTCACATCTAATACTGCAAATCCTAACACTCTATTAATGTACCCCTGCATTAATAAGTCTGCTTTAGGGAAGTCTTCAAAATGTTATCATTCCAGGAAGTGTCTGTTTTGCTCCTCATACAAACTTTGGGAGGAAGGCAGGATAACTGAAGTCCCATGTATTTATTTGCTTCTCATTTCAGTTTACAGAATGCCCTATGACAACAGTTCTTTGCTTGGGATACCAAATAAAACACACACAATGCAAAAGACATTACAGTGACATATACTATGATTATGAAGTAGGGAAAACTTAACAAAACCAAGACAAATCATTTTAAAATTGTGAGAATGGAATCCTACACAGTACAAAACAATTAAGTACACAGTCCTATGGTCCCTGGAATCACATCCTAGGGGTCAAAGGACAGAGTTGATCTCTCCCATCTCTGGCCTCCTAGCTGTGGGCACAGACATTTCTGCCGCCCTTGCAGGTCTGTTGTCAGAGCTTTGGCAGCAGTAACAGTAGACTGGTAGAAGAAGAAGAAGAAGAGTTTGGATTTGATATCCCGCTTTATCACTACCCGAAGGAGTCTCAAAGCGGCTCACAATCTCCTTTCCCTTCCTCCCCCACAACAAACACTCTGTGAGGTGAGTGGGGCTGAGAGACTTCAGAGAAGTGTGACTAGCCCAAGGTCACCCAGCAGCTGCATGTGGAGGAGCGGAGACGCGAACCCGGTTCCCCAGATTACAAGTCTACCGCTCTTAACCACGACACCACACTGGCTCTCTGGTGAGAGATTGGGGGAGATTTTATTTTTATTTTTTAAATAATATTTATTAGTTTTACAATTTTATAAGCTCCAAACATAGACAGTGGTTAAATTTTCATGCTTCCCCTCTCGAGATTGGGGGAGATTTTAGATCAGCCAGAACCCCAGAAGTCTCTCCGCTCTTTGAGATTGGGGTGCATGCTACAGTATTCTTAGCGGAATAGGTAAAAAAAAAAGTACTTCCAAAAATTAAAGCATGAGATGGGAATTAGAAAAATCTGCACAGCATCAAGAGGCTTACAATGAGATTCTCAGAGAATTCCATCCTTACAGGTTAAGTACAAGATTGCCTTGGTCTGAGATACATGTGCTGATGTAGAAAGATGATTTTCAAAAAGAAAATGCAATGCCAATTCTTCAAAATGTTTTCTGGCTTTCTTTTAATATCTTGCAATTAGAGGGATGGAGTGTAGAACAGTCAAGCTGGGCTGCAATCAAAGTACAATTTTATTTTGTGTTTATGTGTGAGAGAGAGATAAAGAGGAGAAGTTATTTTTCCTACTCTGAGAAACTTATTCTTCATTTTACCTTGCCACTCATCTCGAATTCAATTAAGCTAGTCCTTGGCAGATTTTGCTGCTGTGTGAGTCATATTTAATTGCAACTGTACATTCACATTTTTTAAAAACCGACACTAGTCCAAATACAATCTTTACACAGTGAGATACTAATATATGAACACTCCAGGCCTGCCTCTGCTTCAGAAAAGCAATAGTAGAAATAATTCCATACCTACGCAATATTTCAAAATATAATGCTCAGGGTGTGGGGAGCTGGAATCATTTATGTGCAAGCATGTTCTTACCCTGAAAGGTGTGGTGTACATCTTTTAATACATCAATTAATTAATTGCAATTCCACAACTCAAACAACTCTGGAATCCAGACTGAAATTTTCAAGCTTCCATTTTACCATTTTGTTCTTGAACCCACAGCCTTGCATTTGCCCAGGCAGGAGCATTATGGTGACCCATGAGAGCAGCAAAATAACCAGCCTCTACAAGGGTGTTGAGATAAAATCAGGACAAATCTTTATTGACAGCAGCAGGCGGGGCAAGGGTTGGCATGGCATTGGGTCCCAGGATCAGTTCATCATTCCACAAGCCCCATGTTGATGGAATGGATGCGCTGGGTTTGGATCACTCCAAAGCTGTATGACAGGAGTTGGCCAGTGTTGAACCTTCCCATGGTGCAAGCCAAGCAAGCAAGCAAGGTCTCATTGGGGGACCAGGGTGCAGATTCCAACCAGGCAGTTAGCTAACCCACACTAGGGTTTGCCGTGGTCAATCCTCCCCTCAGGTCCCTTATGGGGGCTGCCCTATGCTATGCCGATCCTAACCAGTGCCATTTCTGCCCTCGTACAAACAATGCTCTTCCACCTATCAAAGGAATGCCACTGACGGAAAGGCATAAAAAAACCCAACCAAGTGCCAACCAGGTTGAGAAAGAATAATATTATCTACTTGCACTTTGACATGCTTTTGAACTGCTAGGTTGGCAGGAGCTGGGACTGAGCAACGGGAGCTCATCCCATCGCGGAGATTCGAACCGCTAACCTTCTGATCGGCAAGCCCAAGGCTCAGTGGTTTAGACCACAGTGCCACCTGCGTCCCATACTGGTACCTGGCTGCAATACAAGTGTCTAGAATGGTACACTCAAATCCAACACATATGAAGATTATGACTAACAGGTGTCAAACCAAGGAGTCTCTCCAAAATGGACCCCAGAGGATTAGGTGGTCTAGATTCCACTGGATTAGATATCTTGGGTTTTGTTTTGTTTTCTGTTTTTAAAAAGGAATCAATCCTACCAAATTTCAGGAGAATAGGTGCACCAGTTTTCCTGCAAGGGCAGCTGTTACTGTTTCTATGTGTGTAAGAAAGGAATAAGTTAATCTCCGTAAGTGTTTTGACGGTAAGTGGTCTGAAAATTGCAGACGTAAGAGAGTCACCCTCTTATAAACCAAATAGGAATTTTGTGCAAGGCACCTTTAAAATTGATTTTCAGGTAGGAGGAACTGAAAGGAATTCATTTTCAGATAACATCATTCCCTCCAATTATAAGCTAGGCCAATCTTGAACCTGGTGTTTTCTTAAACTAGAGACATAAATTTCAGTTTTACAAAGCTGATGTCTCCCTCTCTTCTACTCTTACATACTGACCTTTTTCTTATATGGTAAGTTTAGAGTCATAGTTTTGCTTTTAGTTAGATGTTTATCTGCTGTTTTTTAGAGGTCGCTGAGATTGCTGAGATGCCACAGTGCAATTTGTGGGTTCCTACTTAGATCTTGTACAGATTCTGTTCTCTTTAATGAGAGAACTTTAATATGGTGGCTTGTGAGTTTCTTGAGAAAGCATAATTAAAGTATGCTGCTGATTTATCATGTGCATGTGTGCTTGTTTGTTTCATTTCTGGCATCTGAGTGAAGGCACAAGAAGCGAATGCTGGGCAAGGTAGACTCACAATTCAGTCAGTCAAAATGGGAGTATGGACAGGCATCCTGTTGAGTCAAGCAATTTAGAAGTGGAGTAATTTGAGCCAAGAAAAGCTATTTGCGTAAATTCAACACTGTTGGCAGGCTCTGTCAATAGCAGCAGTAGATTAATGGATTATGTTTGAATAATGAAACTGTTTACATCACAGCATTTGATTTTTGTAGGAATTGTATACATGTTATACATTTAGTTCATTGTTATGGAGATATATAAGGCTCTGTCTGCATATGTTAGGTGCAATACAGTGATATGCATGTCAACATATCCACAGTTTGTGGATCTCTATTCAAGTAAAGGCATGTCAGGACATCTATTTATTCATTTTTAAAATGGAGTCTATCTGTCCATCATTTTCATCACCTATCCCAAGGGATAAGTGAATCTAATTCTTGTCTGTTTTTTCACTGTAATTCTGTTCCCTTCCCTGTCCAAATTAATCTGTGACAATGAGAGTAAAAAATGTGCTCAAATATACATTTCAAATATGTAATTTTATGGGTGCTTTCTTTTAAAATGTGAATTTAAATGTGTGTGTTTTCTCTCACAATAAACCCAAATTTTTATATGTTTACACTTTGGAAAACTGTGATTATTATTTTTTTAATGGGAGAAATCCAGTGGTAAATTCTGTTTCAATCATCACATGAGTCCTAGACATGTGTATCTGCCAGGGACTGGCCAGAGTAGGAATGGTGGAGACTGCCTGCCCAGCCCGACCCTTCCTGAGAAGAGGAAGACAGTTCAGAATTACAACAGAGGTTTGAGGGAGGTCACAGCTCAGAGGCAGATGAGCGGAAAGGTCGGGAAATAATGGGAGAGTAGGAGGAAGAAGAAGAGAAAGCACCATGGGGGTGACAGATGATGGACACAGTGTTTTTAGAAAGCATTCCAGACCCCCCTCTCCCAGAACCTGGTGAGCCTTGAAAGTAGGAGAGCAAAGACCTCAAAGGCAGAGGGTGCTTAGGGATGACGCATGAGGAAGTGGGAGAGACGGAAGGGGTGGAGATTCACTTGGGACAAGAGGCTGTGTTCCAAAGCCTTTCCCTTTAAATGCTGAATAAAAAGTGGATGGTAAGAAACTTTTCCTTGTCTTTGTACGTTCCTGAGCAACTGGCTGTGGGAGTTGCTTGCAGCTGCCTGACAGTATCTAGTCATTTCATACTGGAGTTCAGAAAGATCAAATTCCTCTAGTATCCTTACATCTCCTCCTTTTTCATGTGCAGACTAATGTTACAGAAGGACAAGGATGCTGCCACTTTGACTGCTGCTTGAACATGTCACACTGTTATATGGCAGTGTGGTGTTTCGGCATTCAGTGTGGCTGAGTAGAGGTGGGAACATTGTAATGGGGCAACAGTCATTGAACTCCATTTTTATTTTTTAGGAAGGAGGAAGTGAAACCTTCATAGTCCAAGAGAAAGATTAGCATTTCCAACTGAACAAGTAACACACACTCATGCCTGGCTCTCTTGAAAATAAGTGCTAGGATCAAAATGGTGTTTTTGTTTGTTTGTTTTTTTACTTAAAATGCAACTTAGTTCATGATTATGTGTGTTAGCTTTTAATCCAAAGTCTTCATGTTCAAGGGATATGATCAAAAAGTCACTTTTTTTGCGTCTCCACCTCCACTTTGCTAATGTAATGCAGAAAAGTGAGTCACACAGCTATTCAGTATTGAAACATATAATTGTGCCCTGAACACATATACTGAATTTCATTATTGTATTTTAATGTTCAGTGGAGTTATTGCATTACAAACAAACTGACCAAGTAATCAAAGCAAATGTGCCTGTTATTAAACCAAAAGCCTCACTTCAGAATCAGAAATCCTAACTCTGTGAGCAATGCCTATACAAAATATACCAAAAAAACCCACCCAAAAACAAACCACCATTGTGGAAAATAAGTGGCTGAAATGAGAGACTATTAATGCAACTGTTTGCTGTTAACTAGAGTGGTCTGTATTCATTCTCTTTGCCTTTAAGTGACAAATAGAAAAACTAACACGAAACTAAAAATAGAATAAATAAATCATAATGCTTACTAAAGAAACAGCTCAAGGGAACTTGAGCACTGAATTCCTGAGAAGTGATTCTAAAATTCCATTTAATGGATGCATGATTTGTGATTATTTCAAAAAGTCTTCTTTATATGAAACATATGGCATGAATTCAAATATATATAAAGATTTGTTTTCCTGCTTGCTAACCAAACAAAATAGTGAAATATGGAAGACTATTCCCTTTAATGAAATACAAAAAATGCCAGTATATTTTACGTCCCTTTTAATATACTTTTAAGCATCTGTACACACTATCAGCTGTTGTCCTTGCAGTGAAAGATGAGCTGCCCTGCAGAATCCATGTCTTTGCAATTCAGTTAGGACTGCCCAGAAATCCTGAGTCCTTCCATGCATGTCAGAAACAAAGCTGGAAGGCTACAGAGAGATGTGCGCAGGAAAGTGGGGCTGCAGTGTGCATTGTGTCTGGCTGGAGCACTTCTTAGTGCAGAGAAGAGGGGAAACCCTCACCATTTCATAACATTAAGTAAGCAATGGAAGACACATATACACACTGACCCCCGAAAACACTTCCACAAACTTTTTTGCCCCCTAAAAGTAGTCTAAAATTGCCCACATGCTCAGGGTCTCCTAAAAACAGAAGGGGATTTTCAGCTCATCTCTATAATCTGGATGAGAGCCAGATAGCTGTCAGAAACAATCTACCTATGTGTCTGAGGGGCTGCAATTTGTATCATTATATATACATGTCAGGGACCATGCCGAGGAGCGCTGCACTGAAGAAGAATGGTGGGAGACACCCCCTCCCCCTGATCCTGATCCTGAATCTTCCCAGGAGCAGGAGGACAGCATAGATTTGGAACAGTGGTTTGAAGAGGGGCATAGTTCAGAAGGCAGAAGCTGGGAAATACTGGATGGGGAACAGCTAGCAGAAGAAACACTAGCAATATATGGATAGCATCCGTTCCCCACTTCTCCAAAGTCAGGAAGAGCTCAGAAGGTGTCAGAACAGAAGCACAGAGGGTACAAACTCAGATTACAAGACGTAGGAGTGACACAGATTAATAGGGATGGAGGGGAGAGTGTCCCTTAACTGGGAGCACCACCATTTCTAGGAGATGTGTTCTTGTTCTCTCGCTGTGATTATTAAAGCTTCTAACTGGTAAGGTGTTCCTTTCGTTTGATCTCTTATCCACTGCCATGCGGGGAGGAAGCCAATTCCTCGAAGCCTGACAATACAATTCTGTCAGCGAATGGTTTCATTTTCTCCTTGGTGTTTTCTAAGGAGGTTTTTCTTCAGTGGAAGAAGTGACTGGCGAGAGCAGTTGGTGACATGAGTGTGGGAGGTGTTGGAGTGATTGAGTGGGTGGTGCATTTGCAAGTATTGGCGGTTGTGAGTGAGTGGAATGTGATGAGTGATAGTGAGTGAATAGTTGATACTGTATGATTTGTGTAGATGTAAATCAGAGTGTGGTGTGTAACTTTTTATGAGTCAGTATGTGCCTTGGTAAGAGGGAGGCTGGAGAAGGAAGGGCTCGCCAGTGTGGGGCAGCCATGGAAAATGCAAATCCCATGCTAGGGATCATTAGGAAAGGATTTGAAAAATAAAACTGTCAATATCATAATTTTGTCATACAAATCTATGGTGTGACCACATTTGGAGTACTGTGAACAGGTCTACAAGGATATTGTAGAGTTGAATATGGTTCAGAAAAAGGTTACCAAAATGATCAAGGGGATGAACAACTCCTCTATGAGGAAAGGTTTGGTACTCTTTTGCTTAGAGAAAAGGCTAGTTAGAGGTGACATGATGTTTTACAAAATATGCATGGTATGGAGAAAGTGATTAGAGAAGTTTTTCTTCTTCTCTCTGGAGCTTGTGGAAATCCAGTGAAGCTGAATGTTGGAAGCATTAGGACAGATAAAAGAAACTAATTCAGGGGATGGAAAGGAGCTAAAACTCCATCAAAAAGAGGAATGGCATGTAAAAATGCTTGAATACACGGAACTAGCATATATTATGGAGAAGATCAAAGATCGTTCAACCCAAAAATTCAAAAGGGAATGGGAAATCTATAGACAATATTTAAAAGAACAGTGTCCCCATATAAAACTTTAGAATGCTTCAAATAACTCTCGGAACTGATTAAGGTATAATGAAGTCAAACAAGATTAAATAAGGATAAAGCTTATTGAAAAATAGAGGCAAGTAATTAAAAAAACAAAGAACCCATATCAAGGAAGTCGGAAGTTGATGGAACATTTTTGTGAATTTGTGATGTATTGTTCTATAGGAGTTTTTTTGTTTGTGAGAGATGTATTGTGCTTCTTTTGTTTCTTTTTCTTTACTTTCTTTTTCTTTTTTTCAAACTTTGGTTGTGTGTGTAAGCATTGATTTTCATTCTTTGAAATGAAATGATCATTCTTTTATTTGACCGTCAGTCAGAAGAATACATTTGTACAGAATTAAAAGCATCTGAGAGAACTTTGAAAAAAGGAAACATAATCCACAATAGAATGGAACTAAACAAATAGCCCCATATCGATACAATCAATTAAAATCTTGCGACGCTTAGAAGCTATAAAAAGAAATTTAGCCACCAGGGCGGCTGTATTTCTAGTAATATTAGCATTGATTTTAAACCAATAAAGATTAATTTTAAAAAAGAAAAGAAATTAATTCTTCACGCAGAGCATGGTCAAACTATGGAACTCTCCCCCCCCCCCCCAGGGAGGCAGTGATGGCCACCAATTTGGATGGCTTTAAAAGAGGATTAGACAAATTCATGAAGGAGAAGGCTATCAATGGCTACTAGGCATGATGTCTATCTATGTTCTACCTTTACAGTTGGAGGCAGCAATGCTCCCAAATACCAGTTGCTGGAAACCGCCGGAGGGAAAATAATGCACTTGTGCTCTGAGGACCCCAGGTAACCTTGTATAAAATAAATTCACACAGACACGTAATTTTGGTTTAAAGGTTAATGGGCAAAATTTAGGCCACAACTTTATTGATTACAGGAAAGTGAGTGGTATTGGCTTAGGCATTGGGAAAAGTCTATAACTGACTTTTGCCACCTGGCAGGGAGTCTGGGAGGGTAAACACCAAACGAGGGAGCAACGTCGCTGAAAACCAACTTAAGTTCACCCATGGTCCTGGCATGGCCCTAGCCCCTCAAAAGGACTTCGGACGAGATCCAGGGCCCCCAGATTCCTCTAACAGAATACCCTTTTTATGGAGGGGCAGGTGATGGCCGCACCTCCTCTCCCACACACATCACGAAGCAACGGAACACCGTGACGGAAGCCAGAGCACACTGTCTGTAAATACAGCTCAAGAGTTAAATGGGACTTTTTCCCAGCTAAGAGTCTATAGGATTGCAGCCTGAATCCCATGCGTGGTGAGCTAATTTTCATATAGGTTCTTTGTGGTTTTAGGAAAAGGTTAAAAACCACCATGACATTTTCCTGTTCAAAACACCTACAATTCTCTTATGGAAACAGGTGGCTATTGAATTTTATCGCTGATGGAAAAATAGTTAGCTGTTAGGAAAATTACATTATTTCATAGATGTAATTTTACCTTATTATAAGTTTGCTCTGTTGAGTTTTATTTTTTAAAAATTGTAATTATGAACACACTGTGAAAACAGAACAAGGGTGCCAGCATGTTCATTTTATGAAAAGAATCTTTAAATAATGAAAGAAATGCCTAGAAACCCTGTTATTATGCCTTCTTATATTAAAACAAATCTAAACTTATTAAAAGACCCTGGAACACAGCTTTTCCACTTCTGCTTTCCCTTACATTGTTTGAGAATGATTTGCTGTATTTAATTTTAATTATTTGAATTAGCACTGCATATTTAATTATAAAGCACTGAATGTGATTAATGCAAACAGTAGGAACCTTGTTGTCAAAAGACAAAGACATGGGCATTTTCCACGAACACAATGAATGGGTATTTTTTTTGGTTTTTTACTATGCTCTCTGGCTAAAATATAACACACACCTGCAGCACTAACTTAAATCAGTTTAACAGTAATTCCAGCTCCTAGAGAACCCAGTGAACTGTGTTTGTTTAGAGGGTGTTTTGGATGCTAGACAGGAATTGCATGTCTCCAACTTGAAAAGAACAGACACAGGAAATACCTGATACAACAAAGTCCGGTGTCATTTAGTGATTAAAACAAAAGACACCACTATTGTTGAAATATATATATATATATATATATATATATATATATATATATATATATATATATATATATATCTGTAATGGTAAGAAATATGTCGGAAGACCCTACCATTTGACAGAGTAAGGAGACTACCTCAGGCGGCAGGTACAGTGGAATGCAGATTGGTGATAGGACATTAGATAACTATTATTATTATATATTTATTTATATCCTGGCACTTTCCCTAGCAGGGACTCAGGAGAACAGTGTATGTAACACACAGCCTGCTCTTTGCTAGCTTGTTTGTGTTTACATGCAGTGAATTACACCGCCTCATCACCAGTGTTGAGGTAAGATCCAAATTCATGTCTGGTGAGCTTTGATACATAAGAATGTTAAGAAGAGCCAGTGGGCCAACTAGTCCAGCACCTTATTCTTACATTGTCCAGTCACATACCATAGGAAGCATGCAAGACTGGTCAGTCACTTACCATAGGTAAGCACTTCCCCCTTCTGTGCTTTCCAGCAAATGGAATTTGGAAACATATTCTCTCTGACAGTGGAACAAAGCTATCAGGATTAGCAATCACTGATAGTCTTACCTCACATGAATTTGTCTAATCCTTTTTTAAAGCCATCCAAGTAGGCAACCATCACTCCATGTGGGGTGAATTCCACAGTTTAATTATATAGTGATCAAAAAAGTACCTTTTTTATCCAACATTCAGCTTCATTGGAAGTCTTTGAGTGTTGTAAGAGAGGGACAGAAGCTTTTCTCTATCCACGTTCTCCATTCCGTTCAGACAGAGGTGTATCTACTGTGAAACTAATGAAGCTTAAGCTTCAGGGCCCCAGAAGTGACTTTAGTCCACATTGCATCATCATCATCATCAATGGGTTCAGTAGACCTAATTTGAGTTGTACGGATCAAATTGATTATTTTTGTTGCTGTATATATTTCAACAATCCCAAAGTTTGAGAGACAGTAGCACAGATGATGTGAAGACGGCCGTAAACAACCCCATTGGAAAAGATGACAGTGATTATCCAGACTTGGTGGCTGGTTGCGAAGGGGTTCCCATAATAGTTCATGCTTCAGGGTCCAAAAAATGTAGGTCCGCCAATGTGTACAGAATGTTATAAACTTCTATCATGTCATCTCTTACATTTTCTGTAAACTAGAAAGCCCCAAACATGACAACCTCCCCTCACAGAGTAACTCTATTCCGCTGATAATTTTGGTTGCTCTTTTCTGATCTTTTTAAAAGCATACTAAACTTTGTTGTTGTTGCTGTTGTTGTTTTTTATAAAAAAAACACCAATAAAACAGCAAAAACTATATGCCAACAGCAGTTATATGATATAAAACATATCTCAAAAAAATGAGAGAGCACAAAAATAGCACAAGATCACTAAAATTTCAGCCATTCATATTTCGTGAAAGGAAGCAATGAAAGAAACAGCGGGTGACTTAAAACTAAGAGGAGGAAATAAGAAGAATTTATTGAAGGGGGGGAGAGGGGAAGAAGCAAGGTGAATAATTCAGAAGGTTTTATAGTTCAAGGTAGGAGAGAGAGAGAGATGGAATAAATTAAATGAGTGGTCCACAGGTGAGTGAATACTCAGACTTGTCTGGCTATGACAGCCCTGGGCTGGGATCATTTGTAGATCTCAGTCTCTGTCTGGGGTACCAACTTGAATAAAATATTGAGGGGGGCAAGTAATCCCCACCCCACATAATTGACCACAAGACACGGCATGCGCGCGCGCGCACACACACACACATACTATTTTAATGGCAATGCCAATCAACTTGGGGGGGCGGCCCCCTCAAATATTTTATTGGGGGTCCCTTCAGCCCTTAGGAGTTGGCTCCTATGGTCTCCATCACTCTAGCCCTATTTAGGAGCTATTATAAGGTATAAGTTTATTCTTAAATTAAGGGACGCAGGTGGCGCTGTGGGTTAAACCACAGAGGCTAGGGCTTCCCGATCAGAATGTCGGCGGTTCGAATCCCCGTGACGGGGTGAGCTCCCGTTGCTCGGTCCCTGCTCCTGCCAACCTAGCAGTTCGAAAGCACATCAAAGTGCAAGTAGATAAATAGGTACCGCTGCAGCGGGAAGGTAAACGGTGTTTCTGTGCGCTGCTCTGGTTCGCCAGAAGCGGCTTTGTCATGCTGGCCACATGACCCGGAAGCTGTACGCCGGCTTCCTCGGACAGTAACGCGAGATGAGCGCCGCAACCCCAGAGTCGGACACGACTGGACCTAATGGTCAGGGGTCCCTTTACCTTTTTACCTTTCACCTAATGCTTAAATTACCACCAGCAGCGAGCACACTGCCTCTGTCCCCCTTGCCCATTTTCATCAGAACTGGAAAATGAATGTTGGCAGCAGGCAGCCTCTTGTATCCATACAGTGCCCTGCACATTTTGAAATCCTGGAAAATAAAAAAATAGGGATTTTTTTTTTCCTGGGTAATCATTTATATTTCTATAGTTACTCTGCAGTGATCACAGTCTCTCTTTCATCTCCCAATCTCTTCAAACAACTCTCAAAATATCACCAGAGTTCTCTCCCCAATCTTCACAGAGAGAACTTTTCCGGCCTCTAAAGAGAGTCCTATGGGCCACATATGGCTGTGCTTTCAGGCATCCCACAGGTGGTTACATAGAAATTGTCTTATGAACTCAGTGGGAACAGAGAAAGCATCACATTTTCTGGCCGTATTTTATTACAATCTCTACTCCACTTTACCTGTGGAAGTTTCAATCAGCAAAAAGAAAGAGAAAAACGAACTAGGCAAGCTTGCTGAAACGTTGAGTAACTAGAGTATATGTCCCAGCTTCGAAAGCTACAGAAGTTAAAAGACATCTGGCATGGACATATTTTTATATGATAGTTCGTCATGGATTTGAACCAACATCCCCCAAGAGAGATTAAACAGCTTAACAGCCAGATGTAGCAGATTGGTATTTGGCATATGTGGAGCTGATAAAGCTACCAATTTCAAAGTGAACAGAAAAGATTGCAAATGTTCCAGCCACCACAATCAAAAATGGGAATTCTCAAATTTAAGTTTGTAGGTAAGGCAAGTAGAAATCTGTTTCAATCAACTACCGGTAAGAATTGTGGCCCTTGAATTGTTCCGTTGACCCAGAATCCATTGCTTTCAACAGAGGACTTTTTAAGGGTGGTGTAAGAGACAGAGGATACTTCACAGATTAAATTTTGCACATCAGATTTTAGTCTTCTGGCACAACAAAGCACCTCTAAAACAACCACAATAAACTTTTGTTCTGACATTTGAACAAGAGCTTGTGTATATAGCCTTGACTGCATTAAAATAATGAGAATAAGAGCCATGCCTCGTTTTTCAGTTCTCACTTCCTCATACTGGTTTAACTTGTTACTTCCATTCAGTTACAAAGAAATCAGTTTAGAAATGTTTTTATATCATCATCATCATCTTTAAATTTCTATCCCACCCTTCCTCCAAAAGGAACCAAGGGCAGCAAACATCAAAATATTAAAACAGTACAATTTAAATTGGAATATAAATATATTTATAACATTTAAGAAGAATTCAAAACCATAAAAAACACATCAAAAAAGAAAATAACATCTAAACACATTTAAAAGCAAAGTTATTAATTTCATGGTTGCCATGGCCAGTATCTGCCATCAAATCCCAGGGTACACTGGAATGTTTCTAAGTTACTTCTGAAAGCCAATAATGAGGAAGATATCTATCCCCACTCACAAAGGCATTCCACAAACGAGGAGCCACCACCCAGAAGACCCTGTGATGGGTCAATGTCAACCAGAACCAGCCTCAGCACCAAGAGGGTCTTTCCTGCTGATTGTATGGCCCAAGGTGATTGATACTGGGGGAAATAGCTCTTTTAGATATTTGGGTCCCAAGCTATTTAGGGCTTTTTGAGATAGCACTAGCACCTTGAATTAGGCTCAGGAGCTTACTGGCAGCCATTGCAGAGCTTTCAGGACCAGCAATACATGATCCCACCTACCAAACTACTGCATCAGCTGCATTCTGCAGTACCAGCAGCTGTTGGATTATCTTCAAAGGAAGCCCCATGACACGAGTGGGAGATTACTAGAGCACGGACAACAGAGGACAGGCTATCCCTAGCCAGGAATGGCTGTAACTGGTGAATAGCCTAACTTGGTGAATACCCCAAGACACAGAAGTCACTTGAGACTATGAACCTGTTCCTTTGGGGGAATTCAACACTTCCAAGGACAGGGCATACACCTAATTTTTGGACATGGGAACCAACTATTCACAGCTCCTCTTTCTTGTTGGGGTTCAGCCTCAGATTATTAGCTCCCATCTAGCACTTCACTGCTTCCAAACACCAGTCCAACATTTTCACAGCTTCTCCTGTTTCAGACAGGAGGGGGGGGAGAGAGAGAGCTGTGTGTCATCAGCATACCGATAGCATTATGCTTCAAATCCTTGGACAACAGCTCACAACAGTTTCAGATAGATGTTAAATAGCAAAGGAGATAGAATGCACCCTTGTTGGACCCCCACAATTCAAAAACCCTGGGGCTGAGCAATTACTTTCTGGTGACAGCCCTGCAGTAGGAACAAAACTGTTCCCTCCCTCTGAGTAGTCCCAGAAAGATAACACAGTCAATGATGTCAAAAGCAGCTGCGAGATCAAGAAGAACCAAAAGGGTCACACTCCACCAGTCTCTCTCCTGAAAAATCACTTCTTGAGACATTTTCGCAAAGCCCTTTATATAGGAGATGGACAAATTGACATATTTAATTTCTACCATATACTTCAACCAGAGAAATGGTGCTGATAAAATAGCTTTCACACCAAATATTCCCCACCTTTTGCTATAAACTATTTGTAGCAAATTATTTTATAAATTATTTTATAGCAAATCTTTGCTACCTTTTGATACAAATTATTTTCCCCTGTAAACAATCCTTCAGCTGATTGCTAATTAATTAATGCTAATTAATTTTGTCATATGTTCAGAAAATTCTGGTAAGCTTCTGATGGCCTGCACATTCACCTCCCCTGCATGTCCTGTGATCTGAAAATTCCAGTGCTCTGTCGGGCTCTATTCAGCAGAAAGAATCCTGCTGACAAAAGTGCCACGGGCTGTTCTCACACCTTCATTCTGTCAGACAGACTGCTATTTTAAAGAACTGTTGCAATCCCTCACTTTGCGTGCTGTGTCAAAAGCCTTTGCACGTTGTGATAATTCTTCAGTGTGTATGCAGAGGGAGGCCATATCCACATCATACGTTTAAAGCCCTGCTGTACCATTTCAACAGTCGTGATGCTCCCGATAGAATCCTGGGAACTGTGGGCAGTATTCAACTAATGGGTCCCATCAGTGAAAGCCCACCCAGGGACTTCCACTTCTGCTATGGGGCTTTCAACCCTCTTCTCCCTCCTGGAATTGGCTCTGGAGGGAGTTCTGGAGAACCCCCAGAATAGCACACGGTGGAGGGGGGGAGGGAGGGAGGGAGGCGGGATTGTTCTGTCTGGCAAGCTGAAATGCTTGTTCTCATGGAGAACACAGCACAAAGTAAGGCTGCAATCCTAATCCCACTTCTTGGGACTAAGATCCATTGAATTCAACACAATTTACTTCTGAATATATTGGATTAGGATTGTGCTGTTCACTATCCACTGGTTTTCACGCTACCCAAATGCTTCAACACAGTTCACAGTTCAAAAAAGTATTTAAAAAGCAAACAAGCACATATTTTGATAGAGAAAAATAAATTTAGAAATGTATCTTTTGAGAGAAAGTGTATTTAAAATTTGCAGCCTGAGAAAAAAATAGGTACTGTATATTCCTGCGTATAAGACTACTTTTTAACCCAGGAAAATCTTCTCAAAAGTCGGGGGCCGTCTTTTACGCCGGGTCGTATTTCTTATACGGCGAGTATATCCCAAACTCTATATTTTAACTGGAAAAGTTGGGGGTCGTCTTATACGCCCAGTTATCTCATACGCCGAAATATACGGTATTTAGATCATGCACTTGGTTTGTATTTACAGCAAATGCTCATTTTGTGTGTGGTGATATATAACAAATTAATGAAGAAAAGGAGTGGAATGGAATTAAGTGTGTGTGCACATATAAAAGGGTGACAGACTAGAACTAGACTGATTGGTCCATTCTAGCACTCTCAGAAAACTGAAATATGGTGCAGTGTTTCTTATTCCTTGGGCACTTCCATTTGTTAATACCTTCATTACAGACCTAGCCTAGTTATGAAAAGCAAGTGGGGAGAGAGATATTTGATTGCCCATTCATGGAAAAGTGCATTGTCCATCACAAACACCTTAAAACCATGTTATGTTCTACATTCTGATCTTGTCTTCTCTTGAGAGAGAGAGGAAAAAAAACCATAGTGGTTGAAAGGGAAAGTCAGTGGGCCATTCCCTCTCATTTTTAGGGATGCTGTGGGGAAACTTCATCTTAGTCACTTGTGGCTTGCAGCTGAGAAAGGCAGAAATGGAACGGTCAGGCTAAAATAGAGGCAAAAATATACAAGCAAACTGATTTATACCAAGCATTCTATTCTTCCCACTTGGCTCCAGCACTCTCTGGTGCTGAATAGAAAGACAGGGGCTGTTTGGCTTTTCTATAGCCGTCTGACCTTTCCCCAGTGTACATTAGCCTCCAGCTGATCCAACCTCAGTGGCCTTTTGGGGCTCATGGACTTTGTCAGGTTTATTGGACCTTCAATAGCCTGAGCCTCAGGAAAATCCTTTAGTGCAGCCCTTCTTATCACAAAGCAATTACTATATTTCTTTAGACTTGTTGAAATTCAGGGACAGAACTTACCACAAAGGTTAAGGAGTCAAAAAATCAGATTAGATCTTGGTTTCAATCAGTCCTCCTGACTTCACCTCCCAACCAGGCATTCAGCTTCTCAGGGCACATGACACCAGCAGACAGTGATGTGTGTGTTTGCAGGGAATCAATTTGACATGTAAAGGTGTCTGAATGTGGAAAATATTTTTGGTCCGGATTTAAAAAGGATTTTTTTGCTTTGGGAGGAGTCATCATTATCATCATTTTCCATGCTAACAGGACAGGTTATTTCTATGGTTTTAACTGCTTTTAATGCTGTATTTTTATATTGCTTGTACAGTGGTACCTTTGGTTCCCAAATGGCTTAATTGTCAAACAAATTGGCTCCCAAACGGCACAAACCTGGAAGTAAGTGTTCTGGTTTGCGAATGTTTTTCGGAAGCCAATTGTCCGACGCGGCTTCCGCTTGAGTGCAGGAATCTCCTGCAGCCAATTGGAAGCTGCGCCTTGGTTTTTGAATGGTTTTGGGAGTCGAATGGACTCCCAGAATGGATTAAGTTTGAGAACCAAGGTACCACTATAATGTAGTAATCATTAAATACCAAAATAAAGTCTCTCACAAACACCATTCACCCTGGCTGCAGGTATGCCATCAGGATATTGGATGTAAGGATTGCTTTGCTATGGACTCTCTCCATCCACACCTACCATAGAATTGCTCTGTAAAATAATATTATTTGGGAAGCCAAAAAAGCTTTCTTCTTCATATACCTCCCACAATATGGCTGCTAAACCTGGTGACTATGTTCTACCTCTGCTATCAGAGGTGGTATGTTTCTGAATGTCAGTTGTTGGACACCACAGGAGATGGGAGTGCTGTTGTGCCCAGGTCCAGCTTATGTGCTTCCCACGGGCATGTGGTTGGCCACTGTGAAAAATAGGATAGGCCATTGGCTTGATCCAGCAAGTTCTTCAGTGTCCCACCATGGCTAACCAGATCCATGTGGAAAGTCTCAAAGCAGGTCATGAGGGCAACAGCCTGCTCTTTCCCCCCAGCAACTGGTAGCCTTTGATTGTGGATGTGGTATATATTAGTCATCATTAGTACTAGCTATTGATAGACAGTATTCATATTCAGAACCCATATTTGCTGATATGCACAGAGATTATAGTGACATTGATATGCAAATGGAAGCTTGGTTGTGAATGCAGGTCTTATAGGAAGCTCCATTATACTGAGTCAAACCATTAGTCCATTTGGCTCAGTACTGGCTCATGGACCAGCAATTGATCTGAGATAGGAGTCTCTTTCCGAATCCAACCTGGAGATGTGAGGGACTGAACCTGGGGCCTTTTGCATGTTGTACTACTAAACTCCAGCCCTATGCTGGACTAGGGTGTATGTATTCCACTCTGATCTGGGAAGCTCAATTCCTGGTCAAGTAGCCTTGCCAATATCATTGTTTAGGAATCAAGCAGGAAGATGAATCACTGGAACAAAGTTAAATGTGGCAGAGTATACTAGCATCCTAAGCCAAGTGCATAAACCATGATCCATAACCCCTCTGGTGCACAGGATTCTCTCTGTGGGTTATAGCAGAGAGAGAGTCCATGGCAATCAGGAGGCTGTGTTTGTGTAATGTAGATCACAGCCGTCAAGTGGAAATAGATCCTATAGATCCCAATGTTTCTTAATACCATGTAACAATTGAGAGGCATTAAGATTACATTATAAAATATTTTCAGCTAAATTTACACAGCAATAATTACCATCTGGGCCCTGTGAAGTTACTATTTAACTCTGAATATTTGAGCTCTGCTACTTTAATCTTTTAGCTAAACCCTCACAGCTGCTCAGCCTGATATACAACTCAGTCCTTGGGATATTTTTCATGCAACTGACTCAAAGTAACACTCTTCCAATAACTGACCTTCTGCTATGCCACACAATCACAGATGACAATGGTTCATGCCTCGAGCTGTTTCAACAAGTAGGATAATCTGTATGTTGCTTTGGCATTGTGTGCAATGATCAAGCAGAAGTTTACAGCAAGATTAAACAGAGTTAGATAAAACTGGATTTCAGTGGCAGCAAAAATTGGTGTGCTGAGGAATGAGATGATCATTCAGGGCATTATAGTAATACCTCTGCAAACTATATGGTGATGTAAAATGTGTCTGCGTTTGTATATCTGTGTTGTTAGTGCTCCACAAGGTTCCACAGTACAGGAAAAACCCAACCCACTAGGTTCGAGATAGCACAGATTGAACTCATCAGATTGGAAATAATTTGCAATTTCTACCACCAAAAAGAGGCAAGAGCCCAAGTAAGATGGAGATTGGTAGTCCTGGGGCTGCAAAATAGAATGGGAAGTAAGGCAAAGGTAAGACCCTGGGCAAGGACTAAGGTACTTATTCAGAGTTCAGTACCATCAGAAGAGTTCTGAAGCAGAAGCAGCAAGTTGTCTCAGTACTGGCCTCGAAAAACTGCCCAAGTGTAAACACTCTTAGCTACGTAGACAAGACTAAGCCTCCCTCCCCTGAGCATTGTATTTGGCTAGGTAAAGGCCTGGTTTACTTTTCCTGAAGCCATTGTTTTCTTTCAGGAACAAGGGTTTCAAGTTGCAGGGTCTTTTTTGGGAGAAAGTGCCTCAGATCTTTCCGGAACCTACAAAATGTCCATATCATTGGAATCTGGTGGAAAAAATGCCTCCACACTGTTCTATGTCCTCCACTGTCTACTCTGTATCTAAGGATTATTGGTCCAGACCCATGAGAGCAATGTAAGCATAGCTCAACATACTTCACAACACACTTTGTGTTTATTAGACCAGAATTAGGTCTTTTATTGCCTGGGAATGATGCTGAACATCATTTCCTGCAAAGGATGATGAGACATATAGTCTAACGCCATTACTCACAATCAGAAAATGCCATTTTTCACCAGAAAGAAGACCAGATGAGGCTCTCCTATCGTCCACTAGACTCTCCTCCCTATCCTCCTACTCTCCTAACATTCAGGGTCTTTGTGAAATGGGAACAGGTAGCGGGTAGACAAGGCAGCGGCAGAGCATATGCCCGTGCTGTCCAGGGCGGGCATGTTCCCAAGGGGGGCATGGCACGGAGGGTGCCTTCCCAGGCATGGGATACCCGCTCAGGTGCCCAGAGCAGTGCGCGCCCTGCAGCTGGGGGTGGAGCGAGCTGCCCATGCTGGACATATCAGTGCACCACTCGCCCACAACTCCCAAGCCTCCCCAAGCTGTCAAAATGAAGGGGGAAGTGGGGAATGCCGCCAGCAAAGCGGCGCAGCTCCCTCCTTACCCTGACGGCTCGGGGTAGGCTTGGGAGTCGCGGGCGGGTGGCGCACCGAATGTCACCCCCCTCAGTGAGTGCACCCGGGGCAGTCCACCCCCACTGTTCCCTTCCTACACCCCTGAGACCAGGGTGCTTGGGTGCAAGAAGAATTAAAGCAGGAGGCCTATTTAAGGGGGACAGGGCCTCCCTGGGTTCTGCGTGTAGCAATTCAATCAGTGATGCTCACATAGTTGAGCACCCACCTTTGTTGAATGCCTACTTTATTTCCACTTAGTATTGATGTATATGGAAATGACAGCTGACCTCAGTGAAGCCACTGGATATCTAGTAACGACAAAAAACTCTTTAGGTGGAGTCAAAAAGCAAGTACACATGACTGCACCGGCTGCTTTATCTATTTAATACTAACATTTCAATTGGAGGCTGGTTGTTAGAAGGTAGGGAATGTTGGCAAATATGAGCTAGCCTCTCACATAGCAATTAGAGCAGTCCTTGCCAACCTCACTAATTAATTATCCATAAAACTAGCTTCATAGAGAATGTACTCAACCCGCACTGCTTTTTTGAAAACGTATCTGAATGAACGTGATATCCAGTGAAAGGTAGAATTTAAAAATAAAACCTCAGCAACTCAGTTAAGAGAATCTCCTTCCCAACACTTCTCTATTCACTGGTTACAAGCACAACAACAGACACCTCACCCCGGAGAACCAACTGCTTCATATCAATTTCTTAGGGGCCCTGTGGAAAAAAAATCAGTTTTGTGTTTGTGTGAATTCTTGGAATAATTGTCACCACTTTAATAAGATTGTGACAAAGGGGCATGTACTATAATGATATAATTAAAGTGACAATATAACATGGACTTTAGTGAATTTCACCCTGAAGCTGTCATACATACTTGGTGGAAAGACTCTCACCATATTGGCCAGTACAGGCCCTGCAGACTGCAGGGGAGGTCTGCTTTTTGATCTCTTCAGCAAGCAGAACTCATGATGTGGTGGCACACGGCAAGGCTTTCTTGGTAGCACCAACCACACTTGTTGAACTTCCTCCCTATGGAAATCAAACTGTCTCTTCACTCCTGTTTAATCATTAGTTGAAGACATCGCTTAACAAGGAAGGTTTGGTGAATTAATATTGTATTGTAGCTGCTATTTGATTGTTTTGTAGTATTCTTCTTCCGTATATTGAATATACCGTAGAGATGTTATTATTGCTATTGTTATTTATTAATTGCCTTTCATATATGCCCTGAGACAATATAGAAAATGTAATAAAACAGCTTTTACAAAATTATTGGAATAGTAGAAGTTAAGTTTTAAAACAATAAAAAATGGAGACCTATTCACCCAGCTCCATGGCTCAAATGTCTTCCATTGCTTCCAGAAAGTGCAAATAATGGGTGCCTGTTATATCTTGACAGGAATGCTGTTCCACAGAACAGGGGCAGCCATGCTAAAATCCCTTGTCCAAGTTATAACTGTAACTCTTAAATGGATAGTTTTGACTCACTTATGTATGTGTTGACTGAATTGTTACCATCTAGCTTCATGAACCTGCCAGTAGATGTGACTCTGATCAATTGGTCATGGTGCAATTCCATAGCAGAGAAACAGTCAGTAGGGGTAGCTAGCTCATAGTACAATGCTAGACATGTATCAGTTCTGTGAAGGAGTTCTAGGACTCCACATTTTAAAATATAATATTCTTTTCCAGCATGTGTTTATGTGTAAAGGTTGTTTTATTGCTTGTACATTGCTTTACGGCCAAACTAGGTCATGTAAGAAACTGCATGATCACATTTCACACACAATGTTTTACTTTTTGTTGATGTTGAGCAGCTACTTGGGCATGGTGTTGCGAGTCAGGATTGGAACCACAGTGCATATTGATTTAATCATTTCTCCCTATGCATTGAAACTGAGCTTTCAAGGCAAATAGGTGACCATCTGTTAGCCTGGAAAAGAGGAGACAGAAAGGAGATATGATAGTCATCTTCAAATATTTTAAGGGCTGTCACTTGGAAGAAGGAACAAGCTTGTTTTCTCCTGCTCTTGAGGGTAGGACTCGAGCCAATGGCTGCAAGTTACAAGAAAGGAGATTCCGGTTAAACATCAGGAAAAACTTTCTGACAGTAAGAGCTGTTCGACAATGGAATGGTTTCCCTCAGGAGGTGGTGGACTCTCCTTCACTGGAGGTTTTTAAGCAGAGGTTGGATGGCCATCTGTCATGGATGCTTTAGAAGAGATTCCTGCATTGCAGGGGGTTGGACAAGATGACCCTTAGGGTCCCTTCCAACTCTGTGATTCTATTCTGACCTGACACATAGCTGCTTGCTATGTGTTTTTAGCAAATGAAAAATGTGCTGGCATTAGGAACTGTGAGGCCAGTCTTCAGGTCCTAGCCCATAAGGTGACAGTCACCCTGTCCCTTATTGCCTCTATCATATCCTAAGAAGGTATCTTGTGTGGCATTTCCTGCTTTCAGCTACTCCAGCTCTCAGAACTTGTGTAATAGCATTTGAGCCCTTTTTGCAAGTGATGCTTATAAGTAAAACGCCACCGCATAACAATGGACTATGCTCTTTATGTATCGGCTAAGTGAGAATGAATCATTTTGTTCCCTTTTCACCTTGAGATTTGAAATCTCAGTGATGAAAAAAAAATCAGAGTGAATCAAAGTCCATTTTTAATAGCAACCCGAGCAACACCTTCAGATTGATAAAATCAAATATTTTTGCATGCTTGACTAATCAAAAGAAAAAGGATTTGGGATACAGACACTCTGGGGTTAGCCAAAGCTGGTTTAACAACTTGGCACGCAGAGAGAACAAAGAGCTGCAGCAGGAGACTTACACAAGACTCCCAGGAGGGTATTCCACCGGAGTTATAACATTTCCAAATATGCCGTATATTGCAAGTATTACCTTTGCTGTTGCATAGGAACAGATGCACCGAAAGAGACCCGTTTTTAATAAAGCAATTTCCATTTTAAATAACATGAGGTAGACACTGTAGAAATAGCTTCCAATCCCACAAGAGCCAACTCCAGCTATTAAAAATGCAGTGGTGTCCCTGCCATACAAAAAGTGGCTGCTGTGGCTCCTCAAGCATGGGAATTGTGGAGAGCAGGAACGGCTAAAGCTTCTGCTGCCAAAAATTAACACTGTTAATTAAGCTGTTGCTTTTGTGCGGTGTGTGTGTGTGTTTGGTTCCAACAGCTTTTCATTTTGCTGCAGGCATCTCACTTTTACTTGCTTGAGTTTTACGCATAGTAATAAGGTGGAATGTCACCCTCACTGAACTTGTAAGAATGGATCGATTGCTTTTAAAAACTGTTTTTTGTTTGTTTGTTTTGCCTATTGCTTTATCATCTTTGATAGCTTCAGGATGCAAAGCGGCATTTACATTTGTCATCATTTGCAGTCGCTCAGAATTCCTTGTAATTTTCACTGTGCTTCTCCAGATAATATACCGTATATACTCGAGTATAAGCCGACCCAAATATAAGCCGAGGCACCCAATTTTACCACAAAAAACCTGGGAAAGCTTCATAGGAGCCACTGCCTGCCTCACTCGAGTATAAGCCGAGGGCGACTTTTTCAACACAAAAAATGTCCTGAAAAACTAGGCTTATACTCGAGTATATAGGGTACCATGCATCTAGGCTATATAGTATTGATCATTCACTCAGAACACTTTATTTTTTTGGCAGGGGAGGGGCAGGCAATACTGATGCCAACCCGCCACCTGAGTGTCCAGGACCACTGAGAGATCAGGCGTAGCCCTAAATTGTATTTCTGCTCCTTAAAGGCAAATGTGAACCATCCAGAACAGAGAAAAGAGCCTCTCCTGGCTGCACCGTCTCTTATGTTCGACTGAGCTTCAGTTTAGTGGCCTCCTTAAGTCCATCGCTGTTTTCAGGCACATGGTATGGGATCCCCCTGCATTGCATTGATCAGATGAAAAGAAGGGGAGAGCAGAGCTTGTAGCACCATCATGCTGAGGGAACCTCACCCCAAGTCTCTGATAACAGCTTAATGTTACAAAGCTTGAGAAATGAACTCTGCAGAACTCCACAGGGCAAATCCTGTTGGGAAGAACTCTGGTCTCCCAGTAGAACCATCTGTCTTCTGCCAGTGTGTCATGAACAGAAACACTGAAACCCAGTGCCTCCAAGTTCCGTTCCACATAGGATATCAGCAGAATATGGCATCATCAGTCTACGGAGGACAGGAGAAATCATATTTTCACACTTCCTCAGCTGCAAACTGCCATCTATGCTGTTCAACATCTACTAGGAGAAGTCATCAGAGGACATGGGGTTTGGTGTCATCAGCATGCTAGCGATGCCCAGGTCTATTTGTTTTTAATCAGACCATGTAAGGCAGTGGAGTTCTTGATATGTGTTTGGATCAGGAGTTGACGGAATAAGGGTAAATAAACCAATCTCGATAGTGTGGGTTGATTGGCTGGATTTGACTATCGGGATGGCTTGCAGTCCACTGTTAGATCCACATGGAAGGTGCTGTTAAACCTTGCCTTCTTCCTGGATTTTCCGGTGGCAGATGTGGCCCAGAGTGCCTTTTATGAATTCTGTCTAATATGCCAGCTACATCACTGTGAGAAGAGACTGTGGCGCTATCATTTATGCTCTGATGACTTCTGTTTTAAATTGGTGTAATATGCTCTAGATAGAGCTGTCTTTGAAGGAGGTTTGAAAAGGTCAGCTCATAAACAATGTAGTAATCCACATGTTAATATGCATGATCTAAAATTTCTTCTTTTTGTTTGCTCTTACTTTAAATGCCTAAGTGGCTTGGCTGCTGATTCTCCTTTATTAACCCCCACACACTAAAGATCCTCTGATGAGACCCTACTCAACTCACAGCTGACTTTAGCTATCTATGAAAGCAGGGATCGAGCAGTCAATTGGTTGGCAGAACCTCTCTAAGCAGCTTGCCCGTGCAACCTCAAATTCAATAACTGACATTTGTCCTTCTGCTCAGAGAAGGCCAAGCACGCTTGCAATGCAAACTCCACATCTACTGTAGCATATCAATCAAATCAATTATATGCCCATTTATCTACTAGGTGCTCCACAAACGAATCACAGCAGGCATCAGAGATTACTTTAGTTTCACAATGAAAAATGTCCACCCCACAGCACATGCAACATTCAAAGTGTTGGTGTTGACATTTAAAGCTCAAACGGCCTTGGCCGTCTCCATCCCTATCGTTCAGCCTAGACATCGAGGTCTTCCTCCAAGGGTCTTCTGCTAGTTCCCTCACTGTGAGAAGGGAAGTTACAGGGAGCCAGGCAAAGGGCCTTCTTGGTAGTGGTGCCCTCCCCGTGGAATGCCCTCCCTTCAGATGTCAAGGAGATAAAGAATTACATAACTTTTAGAAGACATCTGAAGGCAGCCCTGTATCGGGAGGTTTTAATGCTTGATGTTTTTATTATGCTTTTAGATTTCCTGTAAGCTGCCCAGGCACGGTATAAATAATAACATTATTATTATTATTATTATTATTATTATTAGCCAATGGGTGCACTTATACCAGAATGATAATGGAGGCAAATGCAACCTGATCTAGAAAGGGTTGTAAGCTTGCGATCCATGCAGAAGAGTATGCAGTGGAAACAACTGTCTAAGATACAAGGCCTCCTAAAACTCTGCATGGAACCACCAGATCCTTTAATCCTGACTTTGGGTTTAAGCCCAAGGCATTTACAGCCGATTCTCCATTCCATGTACATTTCGTTCAAAGCAGTTTTAACTCGTGTTGCCTATTTCAAGCACCTTAAGCTTGTACCGGAATCTAATTTCTCCTTCGGTCTCTGCTTTATAGATGAAGTTAGATTTCTTTTATGATGAAAATTATTCAAAAATATAACCATATTTAAATTGTTCAAAATCAGTGACCGAATACAAATTATAGCTATAAGGCCTTACATCCCAGAATGTTGATTCTTGTGATATCTTGGCTGTTAGCCAAGGGGGAAAGAGGTTCAGATTTAGGGCTATGGACAACACAAACTTCCCGAATGCCAGAGAGTTCAGTTCTGGTTCAGTGAATTTCCCATGCATGTACGAAGGACTGTAAAGATCTGGAACCCAACAGGATGAAAGATCTCTGCAGTGAATCTATAAATGAATAATACCCATTATATACTAAATGGTTTGAGATAGAGGAAGTTATAAAGATGAAGGGGATGCAAAAGATACAAAGGAGCTATTAAAAAAAGAACATCTTCCATCAGTCATTTCAAAGCATGACAGAAGACATCTGCATTAATCCAGGCAACAAGACAGGACCCTGCAATGCAATGCTGGGATTGTACTGAACAGAAATGTTAGGTAGCATGGTTTTGTTTAATGAGTCATGAAGCTGGAAGGGACCCAATGGATCTTGTAGGCCAATCACCTGTTCTAAAACAAGGCATCATCTATCTAAAGCATCCTGGAGCAATAACTGTCTAAACATGTACTAAAAAGCAGGGAGAAAGAGATTTTACAGTTTCTCTGGACAACTGATCCAATTGTTGAAGTGGTCTTATATGCTTGGAAGTGTTTCCTAACATTTAACTTAAAGCAATGCTTTTTAAATTGGCTGGGTAAGAGACAGAGATTTATGTCCTAGCCTCAGGAGTTAGGGGGGAACAAGAGTTCCCCTCTGTACCCCAAAATCCAACACAATATCTGAAACTTGTTAAGACATCTCTTTTCCAAGAATTTTAATTGCGTGTGCAATATACCAAGGTCCTTCATCCTTTCTGTTTAACATACTATTGTGGTTCTCTGCGGAGTCCCTTCCAGTTAGTCAATATTGTTCTAAAATGTTGTTAACAGTTGGTGTTCAGGTTCATCTAAAGCAGGAGAGGGGAGCCTTTGACTTTCAGGCCAAACCTGTACCGGCATTCGTCCCAATTTGGCCCAGAAAGCGATTTCCCCAAAAATCTGGAAAATGCTGTCAGGTGTGGGGCAGATACAGATGCAACTAGATCAGGAACCTATTCGTAGGAACTGAATCTGCAGCCAGCTCCTTCAGAAAGGGGACTTGGAAGTTACCACCTGCAAGCTGAGAGGCAACAACTTCAAGCCTGCTGATCAGCGGAGCTTCATGGTACTGAATATGGCTTTTTACAAGCTTTCCCCCTTATGTCAGGTAATTGCAAGGTGAATGACCACACCCAGCTGTCAAATTTGGCCCATGAAGGGAAGAGGACATAAGGATCTGGTCCAGCAGCCAAATCAAGTCCCCAACCCCGAACCAAAGATTCAGTTTGGTAGCCTTGATTAAACCACAGCAATGTTGATAGTGATTGCAGAATCACACAAACAAGCACAAACTGCTTTAAAATAATTCTAGCTGTGTGTTCCTGTATCCATGAACTCACCAAATTAATGTGATCTAACATACCAAGGAAAAAAGCGGGGGGGGGGCAGCACAATTAATATTTGTGACTTACCACTGTTAATTACATACTTAACGATGTACTTTTCTGCACTTCACCTCTCACTGAACACACTGTTCATTGTCTCCCCGGGGAAAAACCCACCGTGTGTAATACTCCACGTATCTGATAAAATGGGCTGTCCTCCACAATAGCTTATACCACAATATATTTGTTAATTTTTAGGGTTCCATAAAACCCTTTGTCCTTTCTGCTGCAACAAAGTAGCACAACCGAGCCTCTGGAAATCACCATATTTTAGATGGAGCAAATATGAGAACAAACATATGCACATCAGAAAACAGTGGGATGACTGCAGTAAGTTACTCTATAATGCATACTAAGGTTCTTATTTGGTATAAATATAACCTGTGCCCAGTATTAGTGTTTTCTAATATCTGTAAAAGAGAAAGGATCCAGTCTGCCTCTCCTCTGCTAACAGGTATGTGGATGTAGTCCAGAGTGCCCTTTTTCTTATTTCAAAAAAGGCGATTGCTTCTCTTTTGAGTACCTCCTTGGGTAATTGGCAATGTTTACAAAAGCAGCCACCGTTTTACATTAGAGGTTCCAGCGGGCGCATTGTGTGTTGATTGCTTTCTCTGTCGATTCATTTGGTTTGCTCGGTAATGAAATATAAATGAAACTATCAAAAACATGCAGCTCATAAAATTTGAAGGGAGATGGACAGCCCTTTTTCAAGCTGACCTGCTTACATTCAAGTTTCCATTCAACCTTGATAGGTTTAGCCTCTTCCCAAAATCTCTGTGCTAGGGCAAGTGAGGAAGCATTTGAGAGTTCTCTCTTAATTTGAATATAAATGTGCTTATACCAATCCACTTATTTTGCTGGAAAGTGTTTTTGGTACATACAGGCATTGCCAGTTTGCATGCATTAAAGGTAAAGGGACCCCTGACCATTAGGTCCAGTCGTGTCCGACTCTGGGATTGCTGCTCTCATCTTGTTTTATTGGCTGAGAGCCGGTGTACAGCTTCCAGGTCATGTGGCCAGCATGACAAAGCCGCTTCTGGCGAACCAGAGCAGCGCAGAGAAATGCCGTTTACCTTCCCACCAGAGTGGTACCTATTTATCTACTTGCACTTTGACGTGCTTTCGAACTGCTAGGTGGGCAGGAGCAGGGACCGAGCAACGGGAGCTCACCCCGTCGCGGGGATTCGAACCACCGACCTTCTGATCAGCAAGCCCTAGGCTCTGTGGTTTAACCCACAGCACCACCTGGGTCCCTTTGCATGCATTAGAGGGGCTTTAATACATAAATCATACTATTTATGTGTTAAACCCCCTCTAATGCATGCAAACCAGCAATATCTATATATACCAAAAACACTTTGATACATATAGACACATATAGAGCTAATTTTCAGTAAATGGAGATAGCAAGAAATTTTCTCATATGGTATCTCAAACTTCTTTCTCTAACGTGACCCTACAGGTTTGACTCCTTACTGATTCAGAATGATGAACGGCATTATAACAATATTGTAAGAAGAGTTTTGCTCTTGGGGAAAACCCTACATCCTTCCCTACAGACTTCAACTACAGCATACCATCACCCACAGAGGCAGGCATCCACATGCAGATTTGTCTGTTTGGATTGGTTGCTGTGCACAATAAATGGTGCACTGGGGTCAGTTTGGACAGCACTGAATAGTTCTTTGAGGAAAGATCTGAGGTGAATTGTGCCTTAGCACTAATCTGTACCTCTTGGACTAGCATGCAGATTTCACATGTTTCCAAATGTTCTGACACAATTCTAAAAAATGTATCAAAATATGTCTTTCGGTATGTTTTTTTATGGAGAAAATGCACAGATAAAAGTGGAAATTGAATAGAATTATGGCTTAAAATGTGTGCCAGGGAAAAAGACCAAATCTAGATGGATAGATAAGATAGATAGATAATTTATTTATTGTCATTGCACAAGTACAAGCACAACGCTATACAAGTGCAACGCAATTGCATGCCATCCCGTAAAAACCAGAAAGAAAAAAAAGAAAAACAGCACAAAACACACACACACCAAAAAAACCACACATGCACACACACACATACACCCATCACAGCTCTCCAAGGTCAAATTATCTGGTTACAGCATTTAAGATGGTTATAGCTCTTGGGTAGAAACTGTTCTTCAATCTATTTGTTCTTGATCTAATTGTTCTATATCTTCTACCCGAAGGCAGTGGTGCAAAGAGACTATATCCTGGATGAGATGGATCCTTTAAAATATTGTTTACCTTTTTAAGGCAACAGGAACTGTATAGTTCTTCCAGAGATGGGAGAGGATGAGCAATAATATTTTGGGCTGTGGTTATGACCTTCTGACGTACCTTCTTCTCCCTGGCTGTGCAGCTGGAGAACCAAGCACAAATACAGTATATAAGAATGCTCTCTATGGAGCCTCAGTAGAAGGACACCAGCAGTCTCCTTAGAGGGTATAGAGCAGGGGACTCAACACAAAACCCTGTGGTGAGCTGGTGTTAAGGCTAAGGGCTGTGGACATAGTAATCTATTTCTAAACAAAATCCTGACCTCCTGATGTATTATTTCGAGTAGCAGAAACTTAGATGGCTCCAACTCTCCTTTCTACATAACCTGTGCATAGTTAACACCAGGTAAGAAGATTCTCAGGGTGCTGTTTTTGACAAAAATGAACCTTGTTGGCATGAATACAATTTGTTTTGGAGGACCAGGACATTTCTTCCATTTGCTTTCCATACAAAGCCAGACAATGATTGACCTTGTTGCAGAGCAATGAAATGCAACACCATTAACACTGGGAGAGAAATGAATATTGTCATTAAACAGAATGGAGTACATATTGGGAAGTGTGAACTGAGAGCCAAAAGAGAACTTAAATATTCTGAAAGTTGCCCACTCCATTCTCTTCTCCAGGGATTTATTATCGTTAGCTGTTGTTCTTCCACCCTTAATAAATTGAATAATAGGCTAACTAAATGCAGAGCAATCAATTGCTCCAATTATTTATATGAAATGTTATTCATCCCACAAAAGGACCTTGGCATGTTTTTCTTTTATTTTTTCATTTGTCAAAATCTCTACGGGGCTTTGGGTTTTTTATTTGCTTCAATGGGCCTCAGCTGAATTGAATATTTACCATGCTGCTTAAGTGGTCATGTTCCATTAACTACTTAAGTGCCTCTACCCCAATTGCTTCAAGTTCAGCAGAACCAGTCCCCAAGGAAGGAAACAGGATTGCAAACAAACCATTGTCGTGCCCATGCTCCTTCCAGAGCAAATCATACTGCGGCGTAAATCTCACTGCATTATATAGAAAATTAGGCCTGATTCTCACATGGATAAATTGAGCTTGGTTCAGGGGTGTACACACCCAGCATAGCACATACTGGCTTATCATTCGTTGAAGATGGAAGGAGCACCGGTTCAACCACCGGTTGAAAATGTGAATGGATTTCTTATGATCTACTGCACACAGAGAACAAAACAGTCTGCATCGATACTGGAATGTTTTTAAAGCTGCAATAAGGATTTTTTAAAAAATTGTTTTATTGCTTGTTGCTTGGCTCCTTTGGAGATAGGGCAGGGTATATTTTTAATAAACACATTTAATAATAAATAATTACGCATTCAATTCACCAAAATGTCATCCATTACTGTGATAGCTGGATTTAACAATATTGGAGTTTTGAAAGAGAGAAGCAAATTATACACATACTGTTTTGTGGTACCAAAATGTAATTGCTGCATCTACATTTAGGCAAATAAATTTTGCCCAGGAGGTAGTTCAACTATGAAAAAAAAGTTTGTTTTTTTTTAATAAAAAAATATGTAGTTATCAATGAAGTGTAAATTATAGCTTTTCCTAGAGTGCAGGGTTTTTCTTCTATTCCAAGATATACACACTCCTTCTGATCCATATATTTTCATTTTAGCAATTAAGTAAACATACATTCCTATATGCAACTATCTCCCAACTAAAGTTATTAGTGCTTATCTGCTGTCAGAGGAAACGGCAAGGAGAAAATGGAGAAAATCCCGCCCTCAAACATTTGTTTGCATTTGTGGTGCAAACCATTTTATTGCCCTAATCTAGGAGGGGGTACTATGTATTCACCAGAGGTGCAGCCTTCTCTGGAGGATTGAGGGGGCCTGCCCAGATGTTGCATGACATCAGGACATGTGCAGGGCCCAATAGCCGAGAGAGAGAGAGAGAGAGAGAGAGAGAGAGAGAGAGAGAGATTGAGGGCACCCACAGTGCCTTGGTCCCCCAGAAGCCAGTGCCCTTGCTGTGCACACAGCCATGTGCTGGGACAAGTATACCGGCAATTGCTTTACTTTACTGACAAATAACTGCTTGAAGAGAAGGATTATAGAAGCACAAAGCCTGGATTTGCTTCTGAAAGCATCTGAATTATAATTAGATCTTCTATGTATCTTTTCTAGCTTACACTTTAACAGTCTAGAACAGGGTTAGGCAACCTAAGGCCCGTGGGCCGGATGCGCCCCAATCGCCTTCTCAATCCGGCCCGCGGACGGTCCAGGAATCATGAGTAGAATGTGTGCTTTTATTTAAAATGCATCTCTGGGTTATTTGTGGGGCATAAGAATTTGTTCATTTTTTTATTCAAAATATTATCCGGCCCACCACATGGTCTGAGGGACGGTGGACCGGCCCACGGCTAAAAAAAGGTTGCTGACCCCTGGTCTAGAAATTAGTGCTTATTTGCAGCAAACAAAAATTTCCAACAGGTACAAGAGCAAATTCATTGGCCAGGAGCCTTAACCTGGTTAAAATCAATCAGAAAGCCAATAAACTGGATTTCATCAATTTGCAGCTGAGAAAACTCAGCCTGAATCCAGACTAACATTCCACAAAATGCCATCCTCTTTCTTTAACACTTCTGAGTCATGAAACAAAGAAGACAGTGATTCCACATGATATATGCATGCCTAGGAAGTAGGGATATACTGTATATAATAGAAAAGTGGCTATCTATCTAAATATCATTTAGAACAGGGTTGGGAGCATCAGTGGTGGAGATAGCCTCCCAGGCGCCTGGTGCAGCGCGCATGCCCTGCGTCCAGGGGCGGGGTGAGCCAGGGATGGGCGCACTGCATGGAGCCTCGCACATTGCGGAGGATCTCGCTCACGCAGAGCCACTCCCAGCATGGCGGTGGTGCGAGCAAGTGATCCAGTGCGAAAGAGCAGCGCGCACAGTGGGCGCGAGCCTCTGCTGCCTACACGCAAACGGACCCTGTGTACCCCAGGAGGATCCAGCTGCGCCCTCACCGCCTCCTCCTCCTCCGCCTCCTGCTCCTTGCGGCTCAGCAAAGAGGTATCAGGCGAAGGTCTCCAGCAGCACCCGCGGCGCCGGATCACCCTTGCAATCCACTCGTGCAGCAGCAGTGGAGTCCGCCCACTGAGGGGGAGGCAGCTGAGGGGGAGGCAGTGGCTAGACGCAAGTCTCACACTGCCATTTTGGGCAGCGCAGAGCCTGCGCCCAAGCCACCACCCGACATTTTGTCACCCCCCTCAGTGGTGACACCCAGGGCAGCCCGCACCCCCCGCACCCCCCTTTCTACACCACTGGGGAGCAAGAGGTGTCAGTGCTAAAAGGACTCTCTAGCCAGCCCTTGGGAATTTTCCTTGGCCAAACCCTCTTTTACCATAGCACAATCATCCATGCCCCTGCTTCATGACCTCTTCAGGGTCTTCTGCCTGACTGGAATTGTCCTTGAACTATGATGATGATGGATGGATGGATGTGTGTGTGTGAGAGAGAGTGAGTGAGTGAGAAAGAGAGAGAGAGAGAGAGCTTCTTGCTTTTACATGGCTGGAATGTGGCCTACTGTACAAATATAAAAGTCTTATCCTTTGCTCCACCCACTTTTGGCGCTGGCCCAGCCCACTACTAGTATGCACCTTCCAGCAAATTGTTTTGGGAGGGAATAGTTCCACCTATGATTTAGAGCAGCACAGTGGGGAAATTGTTTAAACGTATGGTTCTTCCCAAATCTAGATGCATGGAAAATTAAAATGTCTGGTCATCATGGAAGGAGATATACTCAGAAACACTTTAGTACCATATGCTCCAAGGCTGATCCTTGATGTAAAAACAACAGAGGTCTGGTAAATCCTGACCCTGATCCTGCCACCACCCTCCTATTCTTCCTTGTTCCAGCAATTATCCCCATGCCCAGGATTGCTTATCAGAATCTTGTTTGAAGCAAATTATTCTGGGTACAGCCTCAAGTCATAACCAACTACCCAAGAAAATTCTCATGTTATAGCTCAGAACTTAGAAAGGATGACAAAATCCTGTTTTCAATATTGTGCAATGCTTTACCCAAAGCATTCTCCCTTTCTTCCTGATACGAGTTAATCTGATTGCTGGCAGATGCAAGCCACAACGAGACATGAAATATATTATAATTGTGAAGCTTTCGACTAGTGTCCCAAGAGAAAAACAAATGATCAATTTCAGTTGTTTCTTTCTCCCTGCAGGCAAGGAAAAGCAAAGCATGTGTTTGTGTGTGATACACTGAAAATGGATGGCTGGATGTGGGACACCTTTATTCCCTCATTGCTTGTTTACCAAGGATTATTTATCCCACTCTCCACCTAAGGGTCTTCTTCTATGTCTTAATGATTTGTGGGTTCCTTTTATACAGTTACAGTCACAAGAGACATCCACTACAGAAACAGGAGGGGGGGGGGAATGCTTTGGGTTTCAAATTCCAGACAAGGTAAAAATATAAATAAATAGTCACCCTGGAAGTCAGACTATTCTAAGTCTGCAGGTATTTAGATGTATGCAATGTGGAAAACTAATATTATCTGGGTAGGATCTGGACTATGCGTACAAGCAAAGTCTAAGCCTGTCATATTGATTTTCCTGTTTGTCATCATTTCAGGAAAAAGAAAAGAAAGAAAAGCTCTCCATTTTTACTTCCACTTGCCCTTGAGATATTTAAGTTCCTTTGATTGATTTAGAGCCATTGCATTTATTTCTGGATTTCTTCTAGCTAAACTGATTCTTCAGAATGTAATATTTCAATGTACTGGGATCAAAGGAGGCCTCTACAGCTCATCAATTTAATGAGGACTGGTCATTCATTTTTATGAGTTTTCTTCATCTCCTATAAAAAAAGAAAGGGGGGGGGGAGCACAAGTGCTATAGATTTGTTACCAAACAGGAGAAAACACAGGAAATGACTTGTTGCTAAATGAAATTAATTGGCATCTGGTACGAAAACAAGTTAGCTATAACATTAACCAATAATCACATTAATTATGAATTTAATTAATAAATCACATTTAACATTGAAATATGGATTTCAGACAAATAAATTCAAAAAGCTGAAAATATAATGGGCCAAATTATTTAACTCAGATCCTTTAGTACGTAGAGGATGGGAATAAAGAGAAACTAGGTAATCCTTATGTAAATACTTCTAGAGATTAATTTTAAGTATTAAGATAGGTATTTTGAAAGCCAATGGAAGTCAAATTGGGTAACTTTACCTAGTGGTTGGGGAGAGTAAGATGTCCTATCTTCAGATAGTATACGCTCCTCGTCCTCATTTTGGGGATAATCTTAAAAACAGCTATAAATCGTTATATGGCAAATGTCAACTAACCTTAAAATAAACTTACATTAAAATATTTTTATACCTTGTCTAAGAGACTAGGAATAACTTTCTATCTTTCATGTTTTTATATTGTAAACCACCCTGTGATCCTCGGAAGGGTGATATAGAAATTAATTGACTGGCCAATTAAAATTCTAGGAATTGTGTAGAGGTTCACTATGGAGAAAATGGTATCTGAGGGGCAGTCCATGTGGTGCCCTGGAGATGTGGTGGACTACAAAACAATTTTCACCATACCTTACTATTGACCCTGCTGGCCGGGTCTGATGAGGTCTGTAGTCTAGAACTGACAGGCACCAAATGGCCTATCCCTGCTATATTCCAAGCCTCAATCAGCCTAACCTCAATAAGATACGATTTTTTAAATATATATATCTTTCCACCAAAGGCAGTGATTTTATTGGTTTTTGGGTCACCCCAGGAACAGGGGCATTTAACCCCAATACAGGCTCATGTAGGGTTAACTACAGCCACAATGATCAATGCCCAGTTAAGAAACAAAACACATCCATATATAAAAGCAAAAGGGCTAATCACTGAAACCTATGCCTTTAAAAACAAAACAAAAAAAAAACAGTCCCTGACTCACTTGTGAGAAGAGGGAAAAAGAGAAAGATATTAGGTGTGTGTTGAAAGAAGTGGAACCTCCTTAACCCAAATATGCCTAGACACAGGCACTAGAATGAAAATAAGCATGCTCCCAATCTAAGAAGCAAAATGTGTACTGTCGCTGATGTTCCATCATAGCTGTTAATACAACAGTGAAAACCAATATGAAAGATGACAAGAAAAAGTATTAATACAGTTACAGATAAACATCAAAGATGAACAAAGGAGTCAATACACATTCCTGAGAGTTGCTGAAGAAAATAATAATAAACAGTTATTCATTTTTTATCTCTGCCCAGAAGAATTAAGTGGCTATAACTGACATATGTCAATATGGATTGGAAAGTAATTTCAGTTTGTGTCAGGGAATTAATTTAAAGTCCACAAGGCCTTGGACACAGTTTTTCCCTATTCAACTGCCCCTACTGTCTACCACCAATCATTTTGTACACATAAAATATAAACAAAATAAAAAATAAAAAATTTCCTTCCAGTAGCACCTTAGAGACCAACTAAGTTTGTTCTTAGTTGGTCTCTAAGGTTCTACTGGAAGGAATTTTTTTATTTTTTTATTTTGTTTTAGCTATGGCAGACCAACACGGCTACCTACCTGTAACATAAAATATAAAGATACGGAATGTGGCAAATCTTTACTGTATAGACTCATAAGTCCTATCCAGTTGCTGTCCCCGCCCCCATGCAATTATCATCACACAAGAGAGTAGGAATAGGGCTTTTAGCCCCGCCCCTCATTGTTGTTCCTATACCCCAACTCCAATGTATTGAGGCTAAATGTCTGCAGCATGGAGAATGCTGTACTCAAATGGATACATCTGCAAACTGAAGAAACTATTCTGAGCACACACATACCTCAACCAAGCACACAACACAACCTATTCTTTCAGCTACAAAAGAACATTTCAACTCTAATTTCAGGGTGTGGGGAGACCTTATGGGTGCCAGGAAAGGCCTCTGCAGGCACATGTACACCCAGGGGCACTGCGTTGAGCCTTCAGTCAAAGTCAATCATGTCATATCTCCATATACAAAGCCAACAGAATGTTCTATCAAAAGCCCCACTTTTATGCTAGATGAGACCTGTCCACCACTCACTGATTCAGGGTCAGGGTTAAGATTTAGAATACTGTAGTTCAGTGGTTCCCACCTGGTGGCCAGCAGACCCTAGGGGTCTGTGGTACCATTCACATAATAAAAAAAGAGAAATCAACATTTTTAAAAGTAGGGGTCCATGGCTTGGCTTTTGAAAAATAGGGTGTCCACAGTACTTAGCTAATTGGGAAACACTGCCATAGGTGAAATAGAATATTTTTACGAAGTAGAAAACTGAACCAACAAGGACTGCATCACGGTCTCATTTAGCTTAAGGGAACTAATAATTTCATGTATTGTTAGCTCTGTGAAAGAGCCAGTTGAGGAAATTTAAATCTGCACCCAAGCTGAGGAATCACATATAACATCCCCCTTGAACTTGATTATCTTTGTTTTTTGACAAAGATATACTTAATATACTACAGTCCAGGCTTTAGGTGCTGCTTACCCTTGATTGTATTTACAGCCAAATAAATCATCCCAAATAACTTTTGACATTGTGAAACATATTTTTAATGTATTACCCTTTCTGTTGTCTTCTGAGTCATCTTTTTGTAGAAACTCACTACACACTGAGGTAATGGTAGAATGAAACTTCATTCTTGACGGGGCTTTGGAACCAGCAAAGCAGAGTAGTAACATTTCTCCCCAGGCCATACCTCTGAGTCCGCTCTTCCCAGAGTTGGCCTCTTGGGTCACAGCTGTGTCTCTGAAAGGGGCCACATGCCAGACGAACTAGAGCACTGTGCAGACATTTGGTGAAATGTCCTTATGATCAGCTCTATCTTCACTCACAGTTCAGAAACTGCAGCTAGTTCAAAATGGGTCAATCGCTGACAGGCTCAAGGCGAGCTGATCACGTTACACAGCTGCACTGGCTCAGTCTGGCTGCTTGAATGTCTCTGAACCCAATTCAAAGTGCTTGTTTTAACCTATAAAACCCTTTATGGCTCAGGGCCACAATTTGTCCAGGAGCACCTCTCCTGGTATGAACCTACCCAGAAGCTTTGATCTTCATCTGAAGCCCTCTTCTAGATGCCCGCTCTGAGGGAGGTTCAGGGAGAGGGTCTTTTAGCTGTAGCTCCCCATCTGTGGAATGCTCTCCCTGGTGAGATGCACCTGGTGCCATCATTAACATATTGCTGGCACCAGGTTGAAATCAACCTCTTCCCCCCAGGCATTTGACAGATTATACCTATTTGGGTAATGGCCTATTTGATGAAACGTTTGAAAGCTTTGTTGCTGCTGCGTCTGTTTATGGATATTAAAATGTATTGTTTTGGTTCTCTGCTATGCCTTTTTGGCTCTTCACTTCTTTGAAAGTTGCTTACAGACATTGTAATAAGTGACTAAAAAGGCATAGAATGATAGGAGTGTGGAACCGGAAGGGAGCCCAATTGTCATTAATTCCTTTGCAGCACAGGATTAATAATAATAAATCAAATAAATAACTAAATAAAAACAACAACAGCCATTTCCTCCCACAAAAGAAACACAGAAATGTTATTAATTCGCAGTAATGCTGATTTTCAAAACCCCAATCAAGCAACAATGATTTCTGTGTAGCTCCCTACTAGAAAAGTCAACCTGAAGGATCTGGTTGGTCAACTGGACTCAGCCTGCTACTGGATGCTAAATGGGGAAGACATGTCTAAATCTAGATATGAGCTAAAGCACACAAATCCAGATATAAAAACCATTTTGGTCCCTACACTCTGCCCTGTTTGGACCTGTGAGAAGAACATCAAGGTGTGAATAGCTTTCTATGGATCACATGATTCTCTGGTATGGGGCATTTCCCTTTTATTTTCAATAACCTTTTGAAAGCATGAGCCAGCATCTAAGAACTTTACTAAAAATAATCTGGCACATTGTTGGTCCTGTATCACTAAAATCCATCCTTATTAATGAAATGTCTGCAGTGCCCTCTTTGTTGGAGGAAGCAAATGCATTTTCATAGCTTATAGAGATAATAATAAATCATCTTAAGGTCCAGGTTTATTAGAAATGACTGAAATACATTACAGGGCAGCAATAACTTGAATGGTTGGTTTACCAACCAGTGGGGTGGAATTAAAAATGCATTAAAATTTATACAAAGGAAAGTAAATAGCAGAGAGTTAAGATTGGTTTTGACATAGTTAAATGAACCATTATTGTGTGTTGTGTGACTAATAAAATAAAACAGGAGAAACATTCCATTTTGGATGCTGAGAGATGGGGGGAACCCCCCTCATTATTAATTAGATGTTCTGCTTGTTTCTCTCATTCTGTGTCAGCAATGCATTTCAGAATGGGGAGCAGTGGGGGGGGGGAGTTCTTCTCTCTGAGCTTGTGGCACATCAGAAATTCATTTGGATTTCACCAAATGTAAAAATGAATACTATACACCAGCCTTGTAAACAAGTCCATGAATGTTACTAGCCTGGGGTGGTGGTGGGGGGGACTTCCCTATTAATCTGCAGAGGAAAGATATGCAGTTCTACTCAATGCTATTTTTCTAGAAAAAGAGGTGCCAGAACTCAACATGAGTGTCTCCCTTGTCCTCTTATAATGACAATGGTGCCCACCTAAGAGGCACCAGCTGAAAAAAAGCCCAGGTTCTGCCTGTCCTTCATCCGCCCTCTATGGTTCCTCTGGCAGCTCAATTGTTTTCATTGGTAGGCACAGAGTACTCCATCACTTCTGTCAAAGCCCACACATTTTCCATTACAAAATTCCATCCACTCACCTTCATGCAGTTCCTTGTTGCCCGTGGCTACAGATACAATGCTGCTTTATGCAGTAAATCAGAAAGACGCCTTCACAAAGTGAAATAATACGATACATAGTCAGAAGACTACCATTGTACAGTCACACATATGATTTCCTTAAAGAGTCAACTCTTAGGCCAACTTCTGTGTGGCAGCTCAAAACACACAAGAAGGGGTGAAAAGAGAAGGCGGTAGACACCAAGTCTGGAAACGCTGCATGTTCAGAGGATGTGCACACAAAGTTGTTTTGTTAAGAAAATCTCAAAGATGGATAAAACCATTCTAAAGATTGAGCTGCAAATAAAACGTTTCAAGTGTGTTTTAAGTGCAACATACAATGTGACACAAGATGGCGATGGCGAGCCTTATGGAAAGTTCAATGTATTTTTAAAAACGTTTTTAAAAAGCATTTTCAGAACAGTTTTTATATGTGTGTAGATTCCCCCGAAATTTGTTTTCCTACTAAACCTTTACTATAAAGAAAATTCTTGGCTGTTTAATCAGCAAAGGATACTCTTTTGCAGAGTGAATTAATACAACTTTTCCCAGGTAACTACTGACCTATCAGCTTGATGTTGATATCAAGAAAGATCATAAAGCACATAATTAGACAGTTGGCCTGTGAACACTTAGAAAATGATACTGTGATTACTAAGGCAAGCATGGGTTTCTCAAAAAAACAAACAAACAAAAAAAAAAAACAACCCCATGCCAGATGGATCTCATTTCTGTTCTTGATAAAGTTACAAGCTTGGTGGATCAGGGAAATACAGTGGACGTACGGTACCTTGATTTCAGTATGGCTTTTGACAAAACCCCCATGATATTCTTGTGGTGATGTTAGTAAAATGTGGACAGGATGAGGTAACTGTTAGGTGAATTTGTAACTAGTTGACTGACCAAATCCAAAGAGTGCTCACTAATGGTTCCTCATCATCCTGGGGAAAAGTGGCAAGTAGGGTGCCACAGGGTTCTGTCCTGGGACCATTGTTGTTCAATAACTTTATAAATGACTTGGTTGAACAAATTGGCAACCAACTCCTTGGTTGAAGGAGGACAACCAAGACAATCAAGGGCCTGGAAACCAAGCCTTATGAGGAATGGTTGAGGGACTTGGGTATGTTTAGCTTGGATAAGAGAAGACTGAGAGGAGATATTATAGCCACCTTCAAATATCTAAAGGGCTTTCACAAGAAAGATGGAGCAAACTTGTTTTCTCCTGCTCCAGAAGCTAGGACCTAAACCAAGGGCTTCAAGTTACAAGAAAGGAGATGATATCTAAACATCAGGAAGAACTTTCTGATAGTAAGAGCTGTTCGTCAGTGGAATGGACTCCCTCAGAAGGTGGTGGAGTTTCCTTCACTGGAGGTTTTTAAACAGAGGTCAGATGGCCATCTGTCATGGATGCTTTAGGTGAGAGTCTTGCATTGCAGGGTGTTAGACCATATGACTCTTAGGATACCTTCCAACTCTACTATTCTATGATTTAGTCCACTATAGAGCCTTCAGCATTATAATAATTATTGAGTGGGGGCATGGACAGTGATCCTTGGCTAGGGTGTTATGTTTTCTTACATTCATGTGCAATATGTGGGCTGATATGACATGATATGAGAAAATCAATAATCAACCGCCACTGTTGCTGTTTCTACACAAATTGTGAGCATGTTGCAGGTGGAGGAAGAAGTGGTATCATCGCTGCTGGTCCCCACATCTCTCTTGGCCATGTGCTCATTTCAAAGTAGTAGCAGGACCTGTGGATAAACATAGGCATATGTCTGTAGGCTCTGGACATGCTGCCTGATGTCTCCCATCCTACATACAGAAGGCAGGCAGGCTGTCAGTTAAATCTATGGAACGGGCAGCACTTGAGGCAGCAGGGTAGCTTAGGGGTGCAGGGTGGGACATTGGGTTAAGCAGTACTAACCTCCAGCACCTCACCCTGCTCCCTGCCTCCTAGCATCTGTCACCTGATGTGCTCATCTCACTATCTCTAACAGTATGCTCCCAATTCCCTCCGTCTTCTACATGTTCACTGAATAGGCGAAACAGCTTGCATGATGCCACTTCTCCATCAACATGCTGGAAAAACAGTGCTTAAACTCAAAAGGATTCTGATTATTTTGGAACATGTGGGGTGCTTTATTTAGACCCATCACCACAACCAAGACATAACACAAAGAAAGCAACTGAAACCCAAGATACATCCATCCATCACAACAAGGTATCAGAGAACGCTATGGAGTTTTGAAAATGTGCTAACAAAAGTAAGGTTGTTACGCCAATGATTTGCCCTCTACAGTGATTCCAATATATTTTCCTTCTGCTCAGACTGCCAAAGGAGTCATCCCAAGAACAAAACAACAACATTTGCATAGGCAATGTTAATATCGCTTGGGTGACTCACTCTCTGAGGCTTTCCCAGGCACAGACAGCTGTGAAAAACATCCTCCGCTCAAGACCTGTAATCTTACTTCTCAGGGCACCATCTGCAAGGAACATTTTTAATGCTCTGTTTAATGCAACTGATCCTCAACTGGAACACAAAAGCAGTAACGCGGGGGCACTATGTTGAAACCCAGCTTGACTGTATTGCAGATGAAGAGTACCAAGGGGTCAGTTTGGAGAAAAAGGAATTTGCTCACCACATAGGGTATGGCACCAGAGTGGGTTCTTGTGGGCCCAAGCACAGTGAGCCCATGGGTGCCAGGGGAGACCCACAAAAGGAAATAAACATATGGCAAGCCATCAACTGGGATCAAATAGGCCACAACTTCATTGTTTACAGATGTAATATGGTGTTGTGAACTGGCAGGACATTGAGGAAGGGAAAGAGGATCCCAGCGAAGGTGCAGCCACAATTGGTACACACCGGGACAAGCTGAGGATGGGGAAGGGGAGGTTGGGGACTTAGGAGGTACTCAACGGAGAACAGAGGATGTCAGAGGGGCAGCCGACAGTTCACGGGAGCCAGGGGAAGTAGACACATCACCAGAACCCGAGGTGCCTGCTTCTCTGTGAACAGGACAGGCTCTTAGGCATCCTGAACAGCAGGAAGTACACTTTAAGAGACCGAGACAGGCAAGAGAACACACCCCAGCTTACAAGTTGATCAGATGAAGATCATGGGACTCGTTAGGTCCAGGAGGAGATTTGTGGCCACTCAGCTTCATTGAGCTTAGGGCAGGTGGCAATCACATGCTTCAATGAGGGGGGAGACACAGCTACACAGTGGGAGCAAGCTCAGAATGTAAGGGACTTTCGATCTCAAATTGGAGTGGGATTGAGACATTTTACCTTCTGTGAAAAATAGTGATGGTTCCAAGGTCACCCTGTGTGGTGTAGTGGTTAACAGTGGTAGACTCGTAATCTGGGGAACAGGGTTCACGTCTCCACTCCTCCACATGCAGCTGCTGGGTGACCTTGGGCTAGTCACACTTCTTTGAAGTCTCTCAGCCTCACTCACCTCACAGAGTGTTTGTTGTGGGGGAGGAAGGGAAAGGAGAATGTTAGCCGCTTTGAGACTCCTTCGGGTAGTGATAAAGCGGGATATCAAATCCAAACTCTTCTTCTTCCGTGTGATTCGTGGCTGAGTGGAGACTGGAACCCTGGTCTCCCAGGACATAGGCAGCACTCTAACCCAGCCTTTCTCAACTGTTGATCCCCAGACATTGTTGGATTATAACTCCCATCATTTCTAGTGAGCATGGCCAATGTTCTAGTGAGCATGGCCAATATTTCCTGGGGACCCAAGGTTGAGTGAGGTTGCTCTAACTACTATGTGGTACTGTCTCTTCTCACCTAACTGGTTCTTACACTGCTTTTTTATATGTATATCTTAAGCCTGACTGAGCTGGCCATTACTTCGTTCACTGATTTGTAGTTTACCATTGCTGAGTTTTTTCTTTTGTTCAATGAATTAGGTCTTTAGAAGAAATATATTCGGAGAAAAAAATTCTTTTAAAAACTAGGTAGTGCAGATGGTTCACATGTCTATAAATATGCATGTATGATATAGAGACGTGGGCTGCAGTTACACTAATTATGCTCCATGAAGGCCAGCCACTGGAGACCAATTTCTGCTGCAATGATCAGAAAGTGGTGCTACAAGATCGTGTCAATTTCTGCTCCTTGTACTGGCCATCTTCTTACAACTCCAGACAACTCAAAACATTACCACTCTTTTCTTATAGTGATATTTTAGTGCTATGCCAAAACCTTTTCTCCAACTTTTCAAAACTTTTTATTTCCCTGTAAAATAAGACTTCCATTATGCCGCCTTACTCTCAAGGTACTTCAAAACATCTTTGGTTAGTGGGGAGTTGCAATTACCTTACCACCATGAGGTAGCCAACAGTGGAGGTATGTCTGTGTTTCTTTCCATTAAATATTTTTTTCTACAGTTCTGCGGCCTCCCCAGCTACCGTACCAAAGCTTTCTATTAGAGAGAGAGCACTCAATGGGAGTATTTTCTTCATAACATCTCCCTCTAAACTTTAACTGCAGAAAGAGAAGCCAGCGAAACTGGCTATGGAATGCCTGAGATCAGTGTTCACTGGTTTTGTTTTTAGAGAAGCTCTTCCTGTTCCCTTAAAATAGAAATCAAAAACTATTTCTTTAAATGCAAAATGACTTCACTGTTAAAAATAACAATGAAGAGCTGTCAGGTGCACAGAAGGGAGCCTGTCCATACCTGCATGCTTGCAGAAAATCCGAGCCAAGGATGTCATGGGGTTATCAAGATGCCCAGGCACCAACGAAGGCTGTGAAGGTGCGGTCTACTGGAAAAATGACTTGTAGAATTAAATAATAGGCACTCACAAACACTCCTTGGTCACCTTGAAAGTTAGGTATCTGTTCCAAAAATCCTGCACCCAACACTTGAGAATTTCACCAACATTTTCTCTCTCGTTTGATAATTTTTGAATGTAATTTCTTTTCTCATTAATGCATGGAGAAAGGTCAAGAAATGTGGGAGAAAGTTTGGGTACAGCACTACTATATTTTTACTAATGATGACTTAAAACAATTGAAGCATGTCCAGCATGAAGGCAGAAGTAACGTGCTAATTTATAACCATCACGGCTTCATCTTGTGAATTTTCCTTTTTCCTTCCTACTTTTGTTTAATTTTTTTAATGAATAGGAATAATAAGATGGCTAGCAGCCTAGTCTAAAGGGGCATGACTACAGAAACCACCAAAGCCTAAATATCAGAGAAATTCTATATACAAGAAATGTATGATGGCACATCCTATGTTGCTTCCCATACAGTTGTAAATGGTCGTTCAATCTTCTGAAGCAGATCTGGGGCAGAGCATACAAGCTATAGGAAGGGAGAAATGAACAAATTTGCCTTCCGCTTTCTGTTAGTGAAGGTTGGGAACTGGAAAAAAGGGGGGATTTCAAGTACTTGAAAGGCTGGAAACAGTAACTAAATCCATTATTCCTAAAGCTGAATCTAATCTATTACTGCGATGATGATTATGACTACTAATATGACTAATAATAATAGTAATAATAATCTGGTATTGAAAAATACTTCCCGTTTGTGACAATTTTTCAGTATGTTGCAAGGATCAGATATATTCAAATATATATTTACATTGTCCTAACGTGATGAGATAGCACAACAAAATCAGATTGGCTGTAACTGCAATATGTCATACTATTAACTACATGAAACCCAGTTGTATGGATTTAATTAAATTAATTTTTAATTCAGGTAGAAGGAAAGGGCAGCAGTCAAGTCAGGGTAAAGATGCAAAACAGGAATAAGAAAGGTGAATATTTGTGGAATTTACATCTTTGGAAAGGCTTAATCTCTACTCCATTGAATTTTTTCTCTGGCAATTGAAACTGAACAATATCTAGCTCTAATTGTTTCCATCTCAAGTACTAGAACAAGCCTATTACCACCTCTCTTTCTGACAATCTGAATTGCTCTCAACTCGAATGAAACTTTAACACTTCAAATTCAAGGTCACGGGGGGTGGGGGAGGAATGAGTCTTCAAAAAGTCGTGTTTTCTGTCATTGGAACAATTAAGATATCTATCTAGCTGTCAGTGTCTAATTTTGCTAATGCCTTTAAAAATACATTGAGATGCATTGATCTGTGTCATAAGTACTTCAGAGATGGAAATAATTATGATTTCAAAGAATGTAAACCCATTACATGAAATTATGATAGGACAGAGAAAGTGAACAGTACCCACCTGGTCAAAATTGCCTTCCAAGTCCCCCATCCCCAATACAAACATGCTAATTGGAGCTGGCAACCTCAATTACATTGACCGTTGACTTAGCAACCCATCTTTGATTGGTAGAGGAATCTTGTATAGAAATGTTTTGGAGTTCACAAATGCATTGAAGTGCTGACTTGTGTATGGTACATTGCTGCATATGTGTCAGGGACTGGCCCGTCCCCAGAGCCGAGCTGACAGGGGAAACTGGCTGGAGAGAGAGAAGAGAGATCAGGTCGGAAAGCGATGTGCAGGAAAGCCAGGAAGGAAGTAGTGGTGGGGACGAGGGAGGGCTCTGGGAGGCTGCCAGGGACCCAGAACCACCAGCTGGAGGGGAAGAGGAAGTGCAGTCGCACAGGGAAAGGCAAGGGCTCTGGGAGGTTGCCAAAGACCCAGATCCACCAGCTGGAGAGGAGGGGGATCTGGGGAGGGCGCCCAGCGCCACTCCACAGCTGTGCAGGGGGAGAAAGCGGAAGGAAGCAAGAAAGCGTTTCGGTTTCCCAAAGCTCTTATGTTGGGGGCGGAGCCGTGAAAGGCCACTCCCGGAATCTGGAACTGACTCAAGTGGTCATGAACTTTGAGAGCTCTGATGTATACTTTGTAAAATAAAGCAACTAGTTTAGCAGACGCCGTGGTCTGGCTGATTACTCTCGAGGAGACATTACAGAGTCCTCACAATATGCAACATTTTTTTGCCATTAAAAAGACCAAAATATGCTAACTGAAATATTGAAGGTGTGTGCTGGACAATTAAAGGTAGATAGCCGTGTTGGTCTGTCATAGTCAAAACAAAATAAAATAAAAAAAATTCCTTCCAGTAGCACCTTAGAGACCAACTAAGTTTGTTCTTGGTATGAGCTTTCGTGTGCATGCACACTTCTTCAGATACACTGAAACAGAAGTCACCAGACCCTGATATATAGTGAGAGGGTGGGGAGGGGTATTACTCAGAGGGGTGGTGGAAATGGGTGAAAGGTTGATAGCTGTGGTAAACCTGTTGATGACTGTTAACGGCTGCAATTAGTCTTACAGGAAAAAGCAAGGGGTGAGAAGGTTAAAAAAGCTTTGTCATGTATAATGATGCTGGACAACTAAAGGAAGCTGATTAAAGATTAAAAGCCACAGGATTCTCTTTCAGTCTGTTAGAGTGATATTTCAGTCTGTTTTCAGTCAACCCCTGGGTTTCAACTTCATACGTTTCTTCAGACCTCCAGTATTCTTGGCAAGAAGGTTATCGTTGTATGGGCTATTGCAAGATAGTCTGCTCCTCAGTTTAGGACAAGCCTGCAGAAGTGAGCCACTTGTGTCAACGTGTATTCCACTAAACATGGGGTTCTCAAAAAGAAGTCATACCAGACAAATCTCTCTCTCTCTCTCTCTCTCTCTCTCTCTCTCTCTCTCTCTCTCTCAGATAGAGTTATAAGCTGTGGACATAGTGTATCTAGATTTCAGTAAGGCTTCTGACAAAAAGTCCCCCATGATATTCTGCATCAACAGACGTAGTGTCCCAATCAAGCAAAGTAATAGTGCCTCTCTATTCTGCCTTGGTCAGACCATTCCTGGAGTACTGTGTCTAGTTCTGGGTACCACAATTTAAGAAGGATATTGACAAGCTGGACTGTGTGCAGAGAACAACCAAGATGATCAAGGGTCTGGAAACCAAGCCTTACGAGGAATGGTTGAGGGAGTTTGGTATATTTAGCCTGGAGAAGAGGAGACTGAGAGGAGATATGATAGCCATCTTCCAATATCTAAAGGGCTGTCACATGGAAGATGGAGCAAGCTTGTTTTCTCCTGCTTCGGAGGTTAGGAACAAATGTCTTCAAGTTACGAGAAACTTGATTCCGACTAAACATCAGGAAGAACTTTCTGACAATAAGAACTGTTCAACAGTGGAACAGTCTCCCTTGGAAGATGGTGTACTCTCCTTCATTGCAGGTTTTGAAGCAGAGGTTAGATGGCCATCTGTCATGGATGCTTTGGTTGATATTCCAGGATTGCAGGGAGATGAACTAGATGACCCTCAGGGTCCCTTCCAACTCTACAATTCTATTATTCTGTTCCAGACTTTCAAGTATTGACAATTCTCCTGTTGTTGTACTTATATGTATGCAGCAAAACAGGAGCCATTATTATTATGAAATTTCTCAAAATGTCTCAAAGCAACTTAGCAAAGAATTGAGGCACTCCTGATGTTTTGTGTTTTGATTCATGGACCAGAAATTGTGCAGACATGGTTTTAGATAGTCCCGGGCTATTAGACCTTTACAACTTTGTGGAGTGTGTGTAGGGCAGGCATAGGCAAACTCTGCCTCCAGATGTTTTGGGACTACAACTCCCATCATCCCTAGCTAACAGGACCAGTGGTCAAGGATGATGAGAATTGTAGTCTCAAAACATCTGGAGGGCCGAGTTCACCTATGCCTGGTGTAGGGGAATCATACCATTAAGTATAGTGGAGAGGTACTCCACACCCTTCCATTCTTTCCTTTCATCCTTTTCTTCTCTTTCTAGTAGCCTAGCAACATTACTGAACAGAATGCTCCATGGAAATAATGTTATGTCACAACATTGTTCCCAATAGGTATTATTTCAGGAATGCTGCTGAAGGATTCTTCTCCCTTAGTGGTTTTTAAGCAATGGCTGGATGGCTACCTCTTATGGATTTTGGTGTAGCAATACATTCCCTGCACTGTCAGAGGGTTAGATTAGATAACTTCTGTGGTCCCTTTCAATTCTATGATTCTATTAAGCTCACCCTTTGAACATTCTCTCAGCGTCAGTCTGAACTACTTCATAGGACTGTTGTGAGGGGATATGACAACCATATAAGCAATGGGAAAGGCTACAGTTGCAAGAAAAACTTAGCCCCCTACAACTTTCTGACATGGGCTTTGCCCATGATAAGAGATAGACAGGCGGATTTAAGTAATTGTTAATATTATTTAAGATACTTTATTGAATATATGTGCCATGCTCTGGGATCTTGCAGTGAAGCATGGCCATTTTTTAAAAAAAAACTAATATTATAATGAGTGACACATTCTTGCAGAGGATTGCCTAATCCTTCCCAATAGTGCAGGGGTAACCAATGCGCTGTCCACCGGTTGTTTTTGCACTACAACTGCCATCAGTCTCAACCAGCATGGTCAACACTTAGGGATGATAGGAGTTTTATTGCACATTTGGAAGGCATCATGTTGACTAACCCTGTGGATCCTGGGATTCTTTATGGACTTGGCAGATTCATAAGGTTGCAGGTAGTCTTTCAGATGACCCAGTCTTGAACCATTTAAAAGTCCAAATGAGTGTCTTAAAGTGAGTCCAGAAACACACTGGGAACTGAACTAGATGATGGAAGATTGGCGTAAGAGAAAACTTTCTAGCTTCTACTAGTATTTTCTAACAAATGCAGTTCCCAAATAGTCATAAAAGGTAGCCCCACATAAATGTTTACATAAGCATGCCTTGTTTTGTCTTCTCCAGAAAGTTTGCACAGTTGTGAGGCTCTGTCAACCTTTCATAAGGACAGCAAACTGAATGTAATACCATGGTGTATGTTACAAGCCACCTGATGTACTCCTGAGGCAGTCTGCAGCCATCCTGTTGCTTAACTACCCTATGTATTGCCAGATGTTCTGATTAGATATTATGTTACCTATTATTTTTCATGAACTGGGATAACTAGAGGCAGCTGGATGATAGCATTTTAATCTTTTTTATTCATTCCTTCTCCTTCTGTTAAGGGCATGCCGTATTAGTAGAGTAAAGCAGATAAGGATAGTGGTGGCTAAGCTAGTCTGTGTTAGTCTCTCCTTACTGGCTTCTCCAGAAATATGTATAAGGAAGAAATTGCTTGAAAAGGATAGCTTTCTTTTATCTTACCTACTCAGCATCACAGAAGCCTTAGATGAAACAGTCTCAGGTGTATTGTCCCGTGGGCATGCTTGCAAAAATCCCATTACTGTTGAAGGGAAGTTACACAAATGCTTTAGGGCAGAGAGAAGCTTTCCTCCTAATTTAACAGTGAGCTTCACATTTTTATTAATCTATACTCTGCTAGATGAGGATCAGGGAAACGGGATTTGATGACCAGCATGCTGCAGCACCATGCAAAAGTTAGGGATTATGCTCACCCAGAGAATGGTCCGAAGGTACACAATATGGTTAAACAGCTGAAGTTAAGGGGATCTAGTCATGAGCAGTGCCTGGGAGAGCACTTGGAAGCGACATGAATAAGCTGTTCTGAGCAACTTGGGAGAAAAATCAGGACCATCACAACAACAACATACATACATACCGTGTTTCCCCTAAAATAAGACACCGTCTTATATTTTTCCCCCTCAAAAAAACACAGTATGGCTTATTTTGGGGGGATGTCTTATTTTAACCGCTCAGCGTCGGTACGCTGCATAGCCACGCCTATCCAGACCGTCTTAAGGGAGAGGCGCCGCGTCACTATGTCTTATTTTTGGGGTATGGCTTATATTTCACAAATGCATATAAATCCTGCTATGGCTTATTTTATGGCTATGTCTTATTTTAGGGGAAACAGGGTACATACAGCAAAGTGGAAATGTGATCCATTAGACCAGGCGAAAGATACTCTTAAAGCTATATGTATTATATTAGTCAGCCCTGCTGTAACTGGATCCAAACAGATCAGTGTGTGTAATGGGAAAACTGCTGTGCACTGTTTATTCAAAATATGGAACACAGTTTCACATGTGGGGCAGGTATAGATGTGGTTAGAAAGAAACAGAGTGCAAAGTGAAGACTGCTGATGCTTCCATCTTGCACTGCGCATGAGGGCATCTGCTGCAGAGAGGGATGAATAAAGGTCTGTGGACCTTTCTATGGATTGAGCATTGCTATATTTCTGAGGGTTTCATTTTCTCTGCTGACCTCAGACAGCATCACGCAAATTACTGTTTATTTCTCCAACAAGGGAAAGTAGAGCAGAACCAATCCTATACTGCTTTTCTTAGGTCAGCTTGGATGACAAACACGGCAAACAAAGAAAGCCAACATTTATGCAGAGCTGTCAGGACAAAGGGGGTGGGGGCGGGAAGCTGTGTGAGAAAGTGCCTCCTTGCTTTCACACCCACGGCAGTGGCACACAGCAATAATGGTATGATTCACAATTCAACAAGTTTCCTAGCTAGAACTCCATTTCTCATTTTGTTTTTCTATTTGGATGCTTATCTAGACAGACACAGCTTCTCACACACCTCTCTCATTATAATCTTTAGAGTTATACAAAACTATTGGGGGGGGGGAGAGAGAGAAGAGGGACAACAAAGAAAATGATCCCAGGACATATTAGGAAAAGAAAGCAGAACATCAGCAATTGTCCAGCAGGTATCATAATCGGGCACATGCACAGTAAACACGGAAGGGAACTCTGATTTTTTAGAGAGTAATTTTTAGCATTGGTACAAAAATAGCCAACTTGTTTCCCACATTTTAATGTTAAGCTATGCACTGCTGTGCTAGTAACGTTTTCTTTAAAAACAAACTACAACACCCATTCGGTTGACATACTCCATTTATAATAATAAAAACAAAGGATAAAGTTAACAACTTTGTAGCTCTCTGTGGTTAACCACCATGAAAGTACTGGAAATGACAACTAAGTTCTTGCCAGTGACTCAGTGATGACTTGAAAGAACCTATTAATGGGTTTGACGGTGGCATGAAATAATTCATTCTGGTCACTTTCAGCAAACTTGGAGCTGAAAGGAGCCAACAAGAATTATGATGACAATATCTCCAGAGGAATTGTAGACGACAATGAACATTCATTCATCTCACTGTAGTTAATTAAACTATTTAAATGAGTGCAAAATATACAGTGAAAGGAAAGTGAATTAGGAATGTTTCATCACAGGCCTAAGCCACAAGAAAACCACTCCTGGAAATGTCACATTGCAATGAATGAGGGTTATATAAGAGCAGTACACAGTGGATTTTCTCCTGTGGATTGAGCACAGACTTTTAATGAAAAGATATGTAACTTTGAATTTCACTTAGAGATGGATGACCCTCCAATAAAAAACATATGCTTTTCTCACTTTCCAGTACTAACTGATTCAATAGTTTCATATTTCTAAAATCACTTTTTTAAAAATAAAAAAGCTCAATATTAGTGTAATTTGAGATTCTTTTAATGGAAGATGCCAGGCTCTGTTATTAAGCCTTCACAAAACTAATGGCATGTAGGGATGACACATTAAAAACAAAAGGATATCAGGCTAACATACCCCCCCCCCCAATTTCCATCTCACACTTTGAGCTCAATTTTACTAGATTTATTTTCCAGCTCTGTTTATATTTTTATATGAACAAACTCAGTGCCTAATAGTTCAGCAATAAAACATGGTTTTACTTTTTTTTTGCGGGGGGGGGGAGGACTGCTACACTCACCATTTTCCCTTTCCTCATTACATTCACAAATATATGAGACTGAGAGAGAACTTCACCAGTGAATGAGGGGCGGAGGAAATCCAGTTAGTGAGCCAATTCAGAGAACTGCTATGAATTTATTAACTCCTTTTGGCATTACTCACTAATCTCTTCCATCTCCTAGTCAGCACTTTCAAATTGACCAGATCAACTTCTTTATAATATCCAGAAACTTTCTGGAAAAGCTTCATTGGTTGGCAATTTGATTCTGCAGAGAATACAAAATACTCTGGCAAAGGGAATTGAGCAGACGATCCTGCCGATTGCAGAGCTCAGTGTGAGGAACCCTTTTGTCATTGATGCTCAGTCCCTGCCGGACCATCTCCCAAGAGGACTTATTGGAACTCCATGTGATTCAATTGCCAAAGATGAAGCCAAACAATTCACTTTGGAAAGGTTTTGGTTGTATTAACAACCTCTGTACCCCAAAACAGGAGAGCAGGTTCTACACATTGTCCATTTTCATCTACATGCCTTCAAGTAGCTGCTTTTTCCTGCTATAATGGCTATTAAAACAAAGTAGTGCAAAAGACTGGATGTTGAAAATGACCTAAAATGTGCTCTTTGATTTGGTTTTATTATAGGCCCAAAAATATTATTTATAATTAAAAGTTATGGTATTTCAATCATTTTGAAAATACAGATAAAATAATAAAGGGAGTAAGGTTTGAAGGGGGATATAGGATTTTTATATTTGCCAAAAAATGACATGGGCTTTAAAAAGGCTAAGGAACACTGCTTCAGAGGGTCATAACTGGATGCACATTAGCACTCTTATTTTTATTTTATTTAACAGAATTCATTTTATTTATTTATTAAACATACATCAATTGATAAATAAAACATACATTAAAGCCAGCATAAAACTAAAACAGAATAAAAACTTAGCTATCTATCTATCATCTATCTATCTACACCACTTGATCAATAACCTTTAAGGGCTACATATGCCAACTATTATAGTCTTACAGCAGTTAGGACTTTTCTATATACAAATACAAGCAAGCCTTTTGAGACATCAGTAAAGGTTAAAATGAAATCATATAAAAATGAAACCTTCCATGCAATGTCAATAAAATTTCTTATATACCATAAAATGAAATAGTTTAATTTTTAAGGATTTTGTGGCAGTCAGAGGGCAGGATCCCTAATGATACCATCCCCATAACTCATTGTTTCCAACACTGAATCCACATTACCTTCAGCCGATCTACTAAATTCACATTACTGTCAGCAGAACTTTCCATACAAGAAAAGAAATGAAGCAAATGGCTATTTAGGGAAATCCTTCAGGATCCAGAGAGCACGGCAATCTGGTCAAGCAATAAATCATCATGTCATACCAATATAGTGCTTATGAATCATGCACACCTTCCTAGAGATCTACAGATACTGTTTACCGCCAGGCATTTTGCACCAAGAGGTCAGTGGGATAAAATCAATGCTGCCATTCTTTTAATAGCCACCTTAGGCCAATGCTTCATTTCTAAAAAGAAAGTGCAAGAGTTAATGCTTGTCTCGAAGCTGTACTTCCTTCTCCTTAGTGCCAGATATGAGGGATGGATGTGCTTATTCAGTAGTGTGAGAGATGTGTTCTTAACAATCTCAATATTCTCAGATTCTTTACTTATTCCCCAGTTCTTCCTCACGAGTTGCTGCGATGCAAAACGGACGTCTGTCTTGTCACAGCCAATATAATATTCTATTGCAAATCAGGTTTGGTAAAACAGTGCAGATGTGCACCATTTACTTCATAAATGCTTACCCTTATAATTTGTAGAAAGAGCTGCATGGTAGCACTTAGGGACATTGCATTATCCCTATGGTCCCAATGCAGGAGCAAGAAGGCAAGGTGGCCCACACATCCCAATTATAAAATCTACTGCCACACATACTGTCCATATGAACTTTCTAGCTGTTCTTTCAAATATTTCCCCGTGAAGCCTTTTCTCTTTGTGATGCCTCTGCTCTTTCCCTGGCATATAATTGAAATAAATAGTGCAGAACTGTACTTGGGGTGTATTTTTGTGTGTGTGTCTCTGCTGGCCAATTCATTTTAGCTGCAAATTTAAAGCTGCATAGTGATGAATATTAATGGCACTATTAGTATGTAAAGGTGGCATTGGTATTGATGCATGGCTAAATGCACAGAATATAGAAGAAGAGAGAGTCCATCTATTTGTTAATTCTATTCTCTGAACACCTAGACTCTCCCTTTGCTTCCATATTAAATCTTGAAATGGTACAGAATTGTCTACAACACTATCCATTCCTATGCTCTCTTCATTGCCATAGATTCCATAATACTAAATTTAGAACCAAACAGGAAAAAAAGATGGGACCTAGATTTGCATAAAATGTACATATGATAATTCATCTGGATAGGTACGAATTATAATTGAAACAGAAACACAATATATCTCATCCAAATGAGGAAGACTTTGACTAGGTGACCTGTGTTGCTGCTCAGTCTACTGCTCAGGTGATATTTATGGGCAGTTTCAAAGTCCTCCTCTCCCTTCTTGCGATTTTTTAAAAAAACTTATCCTTAAAGAGGACTTGAACTAGGCAGTCCTTCCAGTAGAAGTCTCCTTCAATCTGTCTGTTCAGATTGCCCTTTAGATAAAGGACTTTTTGCCATAAAATGCCACATGGACACTTATTGTGGCCCAAGCTGTGATCTGAAAGTACATGAGACAACCACCTTTCTGAAACTAAGCATATCTGTATCTGGTCAATGGGTGGCCACCTGGAAATCATATGTGTGACACCTTATGATCTCCAACCATAAATCTTGAGTGTGGTCCAGCAACACTTCCTTGCATGTATGCTAGCTCCCTTGCATAGCAGAGTGATGATTGCACAGTTTCGCATTGAAAGAATCAAGTTGCACATGGCTGATGGCAATAAAACACTCATGGAAGCGGTAAAGCTCAGTCCAGCATTGTTTACTTGAAAGGCAATATCCATCTTGACACTAGGAGACTATTTACAGCTTTACTACCACACAGATAGGAAGGCACACTTCAGTCCTACATGCTGCCAGCACTCAGATCAGCAGTCTCTCCTCTGCAGGAATCGTGCAAGTCCACAGATATGTGCTCCCCAGCTATTTATAGCTGCTGTGGATGAAACAATCTTGCACCTCAATGCTTCAAGAATCTTCAAGAATCTTCTCACAGTTTCTGGAAATGAATGGTTCTTTCTCGCTTACTCTAACAAGAAAAGCATGCTCTAAATGAAAAAAATATACAATTAAAAACAGTCTGCATCCAGATAGCAGTACTAGGGCTGTCTTAAGCATACGCAGTGCTGGGATGCAAAGATCTGCCCAGTGCCGCCACCCTCCCGGTTGCCCAGTCCCAGACACGCAGGAGGACAGAGCCAACCGGCCACCTCAGTGTCTTGCTCGCCGCCGAACTGGCAGTGCAGAGCCGCCCGCAACAGAAGAGCCCGCCGTGGCGCTCTGACCGACGGGCGGGCTCTTCCCCGGACTCAACTCTTGGGCCCTGGACTCTTGGCCTGGTGCCCCTGAGAGTCCGGCACCCGGGTGGCCCGCAGCCCTAGTGTCTATTGGTAAGACGGCCCTCAGCAGTACTATCCGCAGTGTAGGCTGAGGGACACAAAGCTGAGCAAACTATGCAATGGGGCACACAATGCTACCTTCTCTCAGACCAGTAGTAGCTCAGTGTCATGAACATGTCTGCCCAAAGTAGAGAAGTACAGCATGAGTTAGAATGCAGTCAACCACAAAGAGGCTTGCATTTCTCTCAGACAACTGGAAGCAGTTGGCTGTCAACTACCCCCCCTCTTCACAATGAAAGGAATGCAGAAAGAAGCACAGGCAGGCTCGGAAGGCAGGAAGGGGAGCATTTCCTCACCGGAAGAGGAGGTAGTTAACCCCATGAGCCCAAGGAGTAGACAAATGGGGAAGGTATTAGACAGAAAACAAACCCAGAAACATAAGGGCCATAAGTTCAGGATATTCTGCAGAAGCAGGAAGCACTCTTCAGAAGGGTCAACTGAATCGTAAGACACGGACACTCGGCTAGAGCATCAGAGGCTAATTGTTTGCTTTGCAATAAATCTTCAAGCAAATTACAACTTGCATGCTGTGTTATCAAGACGGCAGCCTGGGCTCCTAAAACTCAGAGTGCCTTTGGTAAAACACTTGCTTGAACTTTTCCAAACTAGAAAAGCTCCCTGCACACAAGATGCTAACATACCTAAGACATGGTTTCTGGCTATCTTTCTTCAAAAATTCCAAATACTGGAAGACTTCAATATCAGGAATAGTCACATGGTCTGATGGGCTTTGGCCTGAAAGTGATGACATCTCAATAAAGGTGAACCAAGAAGCAACCTGGTTTTTGAACCTTCTTTGGAACCCGAATGTCCGACACGGCTTCTGCGGCTTCTGATTGAGTGCAGGAAGCTCCTGCAGCCAATCGGAAGCCGCACCTTGGTTTTCGAACGTTTTCAGAAATCGAACGGACTTCTGGAATGGATTACGTTCGAGAACCAAGGTATGACTGTATAAGGAAAAAATATTAAGTTCCTAAAGTGCCTTTTTTTGAATATGCGGCAGTGGGCAAGAACTGGGAACAAGAAAGGTGCTGTGACCACTGATGGAAATCACTGTGCTGACTTTGTGAGGTCGCCATCCATCATCACACATTTTGTACTCTAGTACATAAAATAAAAATGTAAAATATCTTCCTTTTGTTCTCCATTTGCTTCTGTTAACTCAGAGATCAAATAATTGATTGCATTTAAACACTCGATTACATTTCTCTTAGAAATGTCATACAATTTATTTTAAATAGCCCCCATTTTTATTGGCGCAGGATTGCAGAATAATCCAATTCATTTTTATTTGCAGCACAAGCACCAATTTCCAGTTCTGAGAAATCTGCCAGTCTTCCTCTGTGTCCTAGGCTCCATTAGAAAGTGACAAAAGGAAGCATTATGCCTCATTAAGCAACACTGTAAATGGCTTCTTGCCCTAATCTATATCTGAAAATCATTTAAAAATAAAATGTAATGTCTGCCTGTAGTTTTTCAAGTATCTTCGTATGCCATTGAGTGAGAAAATTAGTGCTGGTGATTTTCAACCAGTTTATACTGGAATGAACTTCTATTCTATTCTATTCTATTCTATTCTATTCTATTCTATTCTATTCTATTCTATTCTATGAATAAATATTACAACTGATTCACATAAATATAGCACATACAAATTTAGGCCCCCCTCTTCAAAAAATGAGAAAAGAATGCAAACGGAAATAAAATGTGCCCTGTGGAAAAAAATGCTAGCCAGAATTTAGTCAAAACACACTATTCCCATACATTAAGAATTTCGTTTTCTTTATCTTTGTTAAATGGAGAGAATCTTTCTGAACTAAAATAGTAAGTAATTTAATCCTGGGCTGGTAACTTAAATGCATACAAGAACTAAAGATCTTCACAACAAGCAATGTATTAGGAAGAAACCCCAATTCAGTTAAAAGCTGAGGAAAGCAACACAGATTGCTGGCTGCCTTAAGCAGAGTCAACCTGCCAGTCCAACCTACCAGTCCTTCTGCACTAGTATTGTCTGTGTTGCCTTGATATGGCTCACCAGTGTTTCCCCAGACCTATTTGGAGACTGAACCTTTTGTATGCAATGCTTGTGCTCTACCACTGAGCTACAACCCCTCCTCCCAGTACTGGGGGGATGGCAAAACTTCCTGTTACCTTTAGCATCTTTTGGTGCACTCCACAAGTCCCCATTCATTCATTTGCCCGTGTTATTCAAGTATTCAAAAGTTATAAGGAGGACCAAAGGTATACATAGATACAAAGTGTGTTCTCCTTCATGGAGAGCACGTGTTGCGGTGGGGGCCAGCAAGTCACCCCTCTGGTGCTGGGCGGGATCGTATGGATGGCCACTGTTGTGATTGGACCCTGGGTGTTGTTGGGGAGAATTGTATGTTGCAATTTATTGATGGACAGCCCAGTGGATATATACTGGTGGGTTTGCAACATGATCCCCCTCTTGGCTGCCTGCTTCTGATCACCCGCCCTCCCTCCCTATATTTTAGGCCTCTGTGTTGACATTGCTATGCCTGTCATGGGGTCGTCTGCTGTTGGGGCAGGGGCCTGGTAGGAATTTTTCCATTTGGCTGATTGGCTGGTGCCATCTGGTTTTCGCCTACTGCGTAGCAAATAGTCACAACTTGTAAGGTTGGCAGTTAGGCATTGGTTATTATGTTGGTTGGAGAAGGGGTTATGATTGATTGTGTCTGCCCCTCCAATTGTTGCTGGTGTTAGGGGAATTCCATTAAAGTAATCCAGGGGCTCGATGCTTTTTGTCCGAACCCCCGGTCGGGGGCTAGGGTCATGCAAGAGCCCTGGGAGCCTGAGGGGAGAGGGGAGGGTCAGACCACCTGGCTCCCTTTATCTCTCCAGAGGGTTTTCCCCTTACTGACGGTCATCAGTTCTGTCCCCTGTGGGGACAACCGCTCACATTGTTTGTATTTTAATAAAGTTGTGGCCAAAATCATGTCAAAAACCAAAACTAAAATTCTGACTGATGTGTGAATTATTTGAGGGGTGGTTTGGGGACCTCGACACGCAATTGCAGTACTGTGCTTAAGAGAGGCCATTCAGATTCTCAAAGTATTAGAAATAAATGATGCAATGTCTACCAAAGAAGTCTTGCTTCCACAGCCTGCCCTGTCATATTTCAATACTTCCTTGTTACACAATTCATCATTTCCAAAAGTGCAAGGATATGACAGGATTCCCTGTGGGAGCAAAGCCACTGATTCTAACCGATTTGGGGACCACAGGAAAAAGAAGAAATAACTGCAAATTTTAGCAAGGTTGATTTCATGAACACTATATGAATTCCTTCAAAAACTGAAGGCTGCCCCCCCTCCTCCCCTGAAAAGTAAATTGAAGCCGATAGGAATCTAGCTGAACGTTAATGCATCATCAAGCAGAAGGGCAGGATATGAGCACATAAATTATCCTATATTCATTAGGTAAATTAAACATGACACTGTCAGGGCTGTGACTTGAAAGCATTACAGTGTAATCAAGATAAATAAACAGGATGTTTGTGGGAGGGAAAGAAGCTAGCAGAATAGTTCGTGCACATCTGCTTGATCAGAACAAGGCCAAGGCAGAAAGCTTATGAAACGGCTGGGGAATAAAAGAGCATCTTAGTCCCAGCCAGACTAAGAGGTTAATCAGATGTGCTCAATTCCACACTTCGGTTCAGCCAGGATCACTTATTTTATATCTTTAGACAATGTAAACCCCAGCCTCCCAAAGTATTGATTAAGACCTAGGGTTGTGAACAGGAAGACAATGGGTTGTTTCTCTTTGGGTCCCTTTGGGCACAACCTGCTTCAGCTTAGGTCCAAATGGAAGCACTGCTTCAGATATATGATGCTTGGGCATGCCTTCCCATTGATCTGAAGAAATGGCTAGTGGGGGAGGGAAGACCAGTGTAGCAACAGATCACCTCCATTGGCTTGCATTTGGAGCAAACTTCTCCTGCTTGCACCTCCAGAACCAACACTCAAAATGGGACATGGGACTGTGCAGATACATAGACCTTTTCTTTACATATTTGATTACTTATGTTTTGATGGAGTAACCTGAGGGCAATCTTTCAATGTGTGCTTGTATGTATGTATGTATGAATTTACAATGCAATTTAAGGCTACAAATCAGAATGCCTTCCCCACAGAGTAAAAGTGCTTCTGAATATATTCTAGGAAGAGGCAGCATATCCTGATATGCCATCACTTGCTGGGTAATTAATTGTATGGGAAAATATGGATACTCCCCATGACTGGGAGCGGCCGCCGAGACCACATAACACTGGTCTTGAAAGACCTACACTGGCTCCCAGTATGTTTCCGAGCACAATTCAAAGTGTTGGTGCTGACCTTTAAAGCCCTAAATGGCTTCGGTCCAGTATACCTGAAGGAGCGTCTCCACCCCCATCGTTCAGCCCGGACACTGAGGTCCAGTGCCGAGGGCCTTCTGGCGGTTCCCTCACTACGAGAAGCCAAGTTACAGGGAACCAGGCAGAGGGCTTTCTCGGTAGTGGCGCCCGCCCTGTGGAACGCCCTCCCTTCAGATGTCAAAGAGAACAACAACTACCAGACCTTTAGAAGACATCTGAAGGCAGCCCTGTTTAGGGAGGCTTTTAATGTTTAATAGATTACTGTATTTTAATGTTCTGTTGAAAGCCGCCCAGAGTGGCTGGGGAAACCCAGCCAGATGGGCGGGGTATAAATAAATAAATAAATAAATAAATAAATAATAATAATAATAATAATAATAATAATAATAATAATTATACCAGCAGGGACAGCTATCTTTCCCCCAGCTCCTATGACACTATACAGAAAAGAAGGTGGCTGTCCCCAGAAGTACATGGGAAACAGTCATTCTTATCCCAGAGAATTATTGAAAAAGGGACAGAGTATCATAATATGCAGACAAATTTTGGAGCATTTACTTACTTACTTATTTACTTACTTACTTACTTATTTACTTACTTACTTACTTACTTACTTACTTACTTACTTACTTAGTGAAATAGGTGATGTACTCTGCAGCTTCTCCAAGCAGCCTCAAGCTATTCAAAACACAGTATTTTTCCAAAATGAAAAGTTGATTTTAAATATTTTAGATTTTTTCCCCTAAGAAATCCACACAGAAGTGGGATGGAACAGACTTGCGCACACACTGTGCTAAGTATCCAAATAAAATGAGATTATCTATCAATAAATTTAGCATGTATTTTTCTAGACAAGGGGGGGGAAAGTTACTATCATTTTGGAAGTTCTGCTTCTCATGTGTCTGAAACACCCTGTTTCCATGACTAAATAGGTTTCACTATATACATCTGGCTAAGTAACAGTATGTCTTATACAACCTGTAATCATGGCTAAGTAGCTTTCAGCATATGCAATCTGGCAACTGTTCTTCATCATGAAGTGCTGGCACTCTCATTAAGCTCCTCTTAAAACAGCAGGTGAGCTAGTTTACACTTGGAATACAAAGAACCACACTCTGCAACCTGCTTTCATAAATGGGAAAGCTGGAGATTGCTAAAACAGTCGTGGGATATAGCAGCGTGGAAATGTTGACTTTACCTGCACAGACCAAATCAGTATTTCATTAGAAGTACAATAAAACTGCATTTACCTTTTGGACATCAGGATGCCTAGTTCTGTAGGTAAACAGACCAGCATTGCACAGGTGTTATCTCAGTTCACATAACTCCCAGTTTGTTAGTACAACAAGCACAAGGCAAACCACAGTACTGTTAAATTAAGTCTGTATCTGGGTGGGAAAATGCCTGCCTAAATCACACTCTGGGAGCATTCCAAAGCCCTGGCCAACAGCACTAGAGCTTAACAGAGCAGGCTAACCCTGCCACTCTTGCCGGCCAATGTGGAATGGGGGGTGGCAACACAGAATAAATGCCTCTTTGTTATGCCGGTTCCCAGGCTGGTGCAGCAAAGAGGCTTGGATGAGAAGAAGAAGAGTTTGGATTTGATATCCCGCTGTATCCCTACCCAAAGGAGTCTCAAAGCGGCTAACATTCTCCTTTCCCTTCCTCCCCCACAACAAACACTCTGTGAGGTGAGTGGGGCTGAGAGACTTCAGAGAAGTGTGACTAGCCCAAGGTCACCCAGCAGCTACATGTGGAGGAGCGGAGACATGAACCCGGTTCCCCAGATTACGAGTCTACCACTCTTAACCACTACACCACACTGGCTGTTGCCAACATGTGACAGCAGCAGGGAGGCCTCAGGATCCAGAGGACCCCCCTCCTTAATACCACATTTAACTGTTTTCCGCTGGCTGCCACTGGTGGTAGCTTCTGCTTCCTTGCTGTCTGAGTAGCTGCATTTGTATGCTGATGGGGCTCCTCCTCTGGAACTGGACCTTCACCACCAGCAGAGACTGATGGGTCCAGGTGGCACAGCTTGGTAGAGGGATACCTTCACTTCATCCAGCCCTGCTCCAGCATGGCAGATTGTTTTGTCCGCCGTACAAAAATTCAGCAGGGATAATCACTCCAAAAAAGGAGTAAAATAGGATCCAACATCCTCCTTGGTCAATCGAGTCACTTTAGCTAGTTAGGAGTTATTTGAAAATCGACATTCAAGTGCCATTTTAAATTTAGAATGGTTAAAAGGCACAAACAATACCAGATAGATAGCCACATGATTAAAGAGCTGAATCAAAGCACTCTCCATTAACACAATGGGTGGAACCATAGAGGCAGAAAACGCACGTCATTAGTTAAGTGAAAATCATACTTTATGGAGAACTAGTCCTTTGTAGCCTTCAGCTACACACACAGGAGAAATAAACCCCCTACTGGAATCACAAAATCAGTCCCAGCTGTGTCTTTGCAGGGAGATGTAGTAGGGCCTCATTAATTTATAAGAATATAACTGTGCGTTACAAGAAACGCTGTGCTGCTGCCAATAATGGCTGCCTCATGTTGAGTTCTCCTTTCCCTATAGGTGTGTTGTACAACTCAAGCCAAATCCTGATGTCATTGTGTTAAATATTTCTCTGTCCCCACTGGCTACAGCCAATGATGTGGATCACGGCGCAGTTCAATAAATGCACAGTATAACTATGTCAGGACACAATGTAAGATGTCCTACAGGTAATGAAGAGGGACGGGAAAGCTCAGCAAGGAGAGTGAGGGACCTATTTTGGTGACACGTTACTTTTAATGTAGAATTCTGCTAGAAAGCAAAGAGGAGAAAGTGCTGGTGACTTCTGAGTCCCTATTTGAATGTTATCTGTGCAGTGGGGATAATGTGCATTATATATATCTCACTCAGATTGTTCTCAGACTTTTAAAGAAGAACAATCTGAGTGAGAGACTGCTGGTGTCCTTCTACCGAGGCTCCATAGAGAGTATTCTTATATACTGTATTTGTGCTTGGTTCTCCAGCTGCACAGCCAGTGAGAAGAAGGTACTTCAGAAGGTCATAACCACAGCCCAAAATATTATTGGTCATCCTCTCCCATCTCTGGAAGAACTATACAGTTCCCGTTGCCTTAAAAAGGTAAACAATATTTTAAAGGATCCATCTCATCCAGGATATAGTCTCTTTGGACCACTGCCTTTGGGTAGAAGATACAGAACAATTAGATCAAGAACAAATAGATTGAAGAACAGTTTCTACCCAAGAGCTATAACCATATTAAATTCTGTAACCAGATAATATGACCTTGGAGAGCTGTGATGGGTGTGTGTGTGCATGTGTGGCTTTTTTTGGTGTGTGTATGTTTTGTGCTGTTTTTCTTTTTCTTTCTGGTTTTTACGGGATGGCATGCAATTTCATTGCACTTGTATAGCATTGTGCTTGTACTTGTGCAATGACAATAAATAAATTATCTCATGTTCATAAACATTACCACCATCCTAATCAGCTGGGGCAGAAGCTTCAAGTAGGAAGGGGAAGCATGAAAGCAACAATGTGATAGAGGCTGACTATGCTGTTCATGTTGGGCCTAAGACCCAAAACAAACATTTGGGTCTGAATATATATGGAAGAATCACTTGCCCGAAAGCACCCTGGGATCAGAATCTTATTCAGAAGGCTTAAATATCATGTTAAATGTTTTCTCTGTCTTTGGTGTTTTCAAAGAAGCAATTCAATTTCTCTATTCTGAAAGCAATGGTCATATGGAGACCTATGCCATGTGCCACCCTGGGTTAAATAAATGGAGCTGTCTATATTGCCTTAAGAGAGATGGGCTTAAGTATCATTCTACCTACTCTATAATTCATGAAGATGAATATGTATTTCTGGGGTGTCTGCTTCAGGTACATTCTGAGATTACTTTGCTGACAGCATGCCATGGGCTTCTGTACTGAGTCCTGATCAATATCTTGCTCCCTTGTCTTGTGCTGAGGTGTGTATGAGCTATTGCTGTTTATGGCTTACTATATACCACCATACTGGTGCTTCTCCTTTTTAGTTAATATGGATAAATGGTTGCTTATGAATAGCAAATGATTTGCACATGCATTCAAGTGCAATCCTGAATGCTCATCTTTAAAAAAAATGAAGAATGGAGAAATGAAGAGAAAGAAAGAAAGAAAGAAAGAAAGAAAGAAAGAAAGAAAGAAAGAAAGAAAGAAAGAAAGAAAGAAATCCACCACCTTGGGAAAACAATGTTTGTCCTGGTGACTAAGGAGTCTGATGAGTAAAATGCAGAAGAAGCAAAAACGAAAGAACATTTTTTTAAAAAAAATTGCTTACTTTCTTACAAGTAGCTCAAGGTAGTATAGATGGTCCTCCCTTCTCAATTAATCCCCACAGCAATTCTGTGAGGTAGGTTAGGCTCAGAGGCAGTGATTGGTCCAAAGTTACTCAGTGAGCTTAATAGCTGAGTGTGGATTTTAACCCTGGCCTCCCAGGTCTTAGTCTGACACCTTAAGCACTACACCAAATGTCACAAAAACATGAAGTTCTTCATCACACATGGGATTTGTGAAACTAACCCATGGAATTCATTTCCACAGGTGGCTATGTCCAGAAGCACAAATAAAAGGAGACGATAAATTTGTTGAGCATGGGTTTATTCATGTGTATTAGAAATATTGTGATTTGAAGAATTGTGATTTTGAGAGAAAGGGGCTGATGATGATGATGGTGATGATGATACGACACTACTCTAGTTCTTGTATTAAGAGATGAAGTGGCAGTGAAATGAAGAACATAATACATTGAAGCTGAGAAAATGCAGTTTAGAAACATGAAGTTAAAGATACATTTCCCCCTCTTTCTCTTTCAGCAGTGTTTGGCCAAATTCCCATTAATCTCTGGGTTATTATTAGATAAAACATTCGGTCTGCCTTTTCACCACTCCTACCAGCCACAGGCATCACCTTAAATACACTGCAATTGAACATGACATTTAATGTCAAGCTCGAAAGTACTAATGCAATTCCAATTGTCTCTGGGACAACCTGTAGCATGACCTTCCCTCTGATGTATTTGAGCCACATATCCCCCCCGCCTTTTCTGTCTCTTCCCTGCACTACCGACTCAAGACATTCCGTTCCAGTAGGACCAATACATTCCCCACACCACCTCATCCAAATTAATTTGATCCACCATCTTATTTCCTGGCTTCCATGCCATATTAGACAGAAGACTTTGTGGAGTCTCAGGTGTGACAGTAACACACCCACAGGATGCTCTGCCGCACGCTATTGGAATTTAAATGGATGTTGCAACTATGTGGATAGCATTTTATTTAAAGCCACCGAGGCCTTAAGGCAGATGTGACTATCCATTTTTGGAAGGGGGGAGGGCACTGACAGCCACCCCTCTGGAGCCTGCATGCCGGTAGTGGATATGACCAAAAGCACATGCATCTGCCAAACCTACAACACACATGCCACACACTCATCACAAACACAAACCATCTCTCTCTCTCTCTCTCTCTCTCTCTCTCTCTCTCTCACACACACACACCCTAAAAATCAAGAGCTTCTGAGCCCCACTTCCCCATTGCATCCTTTCAGTGGTGAAGAGAGGAAACACCCCCTCTTCATTTTCAAATAATGATCCCTGAAGAGCAAGAGACAGTGATTTATCTCCTGCCCATTATAGCAGAGGTGAACTTAAGGGAGCACTACTGCTTCAGTTGCACTGGGTGCGGAGCCTTGGAGACACCACAACCATTATGTAAAATGGAAGGCAAAAGGTTGGGGGGGCAGAATTTTGGCGTTGCACAGAATGCCAATGAAATTAGAGACTCCAAGGTACACCATCATAGTACTACTGGTATGTGAACCATTTCTAGACATTCTTAGCAAGCAGGAAACCAAAGTTATCCTTCCTGTTTCCTGTATTCTAATAATTTTTAGCAATGGTGCTGAGCCGAAGGGAGAATAGGCATATTTGAAAGTGAATTGTGGGTAAACAGCAGAGCACTCAATTTTAGGAGAGAGCAGGTGGACCATTGGGAGTAACTTCATGGGCTGGATGTAGCCCTCTGCTCTTATGCCAGGAGAGGAGAACCTGTGACCCTCCAGATGTTATTGGACTTCAGCTACTACCAGCCCCAACCAGCATACCTAATGGTCAGGAATTACAGAAGTTGCAATTCAACAACACCTGGGGGGCCATAGCTTCCCTGGTTTAAGCATTTGGCAGCTGCTCTTTTGTGTTTGGGGAGGTTGCGCCTTGCTTGTGAAAAAATATCTCATCATATTCAGTCACCATGCACCCTGTGATCTTTGGATGAAGGGTGGTGTACAAAATTAATAAATAAACAATAACTAAATAACTAAAGATTTCAGGCTACACAAGCCTCTTCAGTGTTGTAGAAACAGAAGTTTCTGTTGCAGACAATGAATCTGGAACTTGTTTACTACAACCAGGCAACCTTGATAGACCAAGGGTGGAGAAACCTTTTCAGCCTGAGAGCCACATTTTCTCATGTACCACTTTCTGGGGGCTGCGTGCCCAGGGCCATCTCAATACATTTTGACACCTGAAGCAAACCAAAACATGTTGGAGGGCAGGGGACCTGCCAGGGGAGAAGGGGTGGGTGAATATCTGCACCAGGAACAAGCAGGGAATAAAGATCAATGGTGGGAATAAGGAGAGAATAAAGATCTACAATGGGAACAACTGGCAGATCTGGCCTTGAAGGAGCACACCACAGCCGTCAGTGCAACCATGGCAGCAGCAGTGAGTGATGCATTCCTTAGAGACCAGATCTGCCACCCCTGTGGATCCTGTTGCTTGAGGCAGTTGCCTCACCTTGCCTCATGAGTGGGCCAGCCCTATGCATGCCAGTGGTGTCAGGAAAAAAATGGGTGGAGCAATGGATATAACTCTTTCCTTTGTACAGTGGGCTACATTCCAGCTCCACAAAAGCCATAGGCTTCTACACCTACCACAAGTCCTCCATTCAAGCAAGCAAGAGACCTCATCACAGTTCATGGACTGTAAAAAAGAACTCAATGAAGGTGTGTGTGTGTTCCTGGCAAGATGCATCACCTGGAGAGAGCCCTGAAGGCCACATTCTGGCACCTAGAGGGCAACATTTGGTTCCTGGGCTTGAGGATTACAAATGAATGCCGAGTAGATTATTATCTTGACTTACTAGTTTTTATTGTGTTGTTTTTAAGAATACATTGGTTATGGTTTTGTCTTTTTATAATATTTTACTGATTCTCATAATAAATCACTCTGCCTTGTGGAAAAGTGTTATAAAAATTTAGAGAATTAAAACAAAAAAAGTCCAAGGGCACCATCTGAGTTGGACTGCAGCTACTTCAATTTAACAGAATGGGGGGAAATGATGCTTTAAAACAGGGATGTAAGAATTTGCAAAATATTATTGCATCAGGGATAATGTTTGGCTTTAACATTAAAACCTGGGAGTTAGGAAAGGAGCTGAATAGATGAATTGCTAAAATCAAACAAATCTTTTATTATACAAATACTTATTAAACAAAAGTGATGGAAGAGGATTCTGCTGAGGCTGAATTATTTTCGCAGAACCAATAATTGTTGCTTTTTTTTAATTTTGTGTGTGTTGGATCAGGAGGGTTATTTTTTGTAATATTAAAAACACTGGAGAATTAAACTCACTTCCATACAGCTACAGTTACAATCTCAAAGTGCATATCCAAGATCCATTAGGAGCCAATATGTATGACTCCATCTTTGATCCAAGAGCGCTGCTCTACACCCAATGCCCTTCTAAAAATTCTGTAAATCGGCTGTTTGGAATAACAGTAGATCAAAAATGGTCCTCTGCCTTTTGTTCAGAAAATTTATTCTGTTCATGATTCAGAGATTCTGTAGCTGTGATTTCTGCCTCGCAGGGGCTTGGGATTCTGTGACCCATTTCACATAAAGTAAACCAATGCAGGAAAAAAATTAATATGGCAAATTTGGCATGAATGAACACTCAGCAACATAGCCTGCATCTGAATTCACTGGCACATCAATAAAACTCCATAAAGAAACAAAGAGTATGAACAGGTTGTGAAAAGTATGGTTTCAGTTTATTCACTTGACTAGAAACTGTCATCAATGAGTTAAGATGCAATGAGTTCATACTTCAGGCTATTTTAAGTAGGCTTGGCACTGGAGACTCTCTTCTGGAGGATTATGGGGAAATGAGGTGTCAGGATCTGGCAGAGTTAGTACAATAATACAGAATCTGACAGTGGTCAAGTGAACCTCCTGGCTCTGCTGTCCAAAGAAAAGATTGTCAAGACGCTTGATGCATTTGGAACAACTTCTCGATATGGCTTCTGGACACTAGGAAAATGTCATTAGAACACCATTCTGCACAGTAGTAAAAAAAGAGAAGAAGATGCTGCACTTTGAAGTATATCCTCTTCAATCAAGTCAACCTTAGCAACGGATCTGCAAATTATCAGCAATAGTCACTATGCAGTCTCTTGAGCAGAACTTGACATCCCAAGGCAGCCAGGTTTCATTATCTTAAAGCAAGTTTCTAGCTATCATTGTTTCTGATATAAAAGTTTGGAAAGGTGCATGTAATGAACCATTACACTGGAAGAGCAACTCATAAGGCTGGCCTTGCACCTTATAACTAGCTGAAGAGTACAATCAGTACCAGCAAGTCCCTGAAACCTGCAATCACCACCCACTGAAGGACAGCTATGCAAGATATAAGTACCCTGGTCAGGCTGGAAAAGTAAAAAAAGAAGAAAGTATCTCAAATATTTTTGCTTGCCCCAATGGACCAGAATGTGGTCTAAACCCCCCTCTAAATCTGTATCAATGAAGATAAAAGAACTTACCCTAAAATTAATCTACAGATGGCATCTAATGCCAAGAAAATTAGTGCTAATACGCCCAGGAACCTCACCAAAATGCTGGAGAGGGTGCACCTCCATAGGCACATACTTCCACATGTGGTGGGAGTGCCCCAAAATCCAACCATTCTGGACAACAACCATACAAGAAATATGTAAGATAACCAAGCAAGTGCTAGAAACCACCACAGAATTGGTCTTGCTAAACATCTTCCAAGACAATAATGCCCACTTACATCACAAAGAACTCATAACCCATCTACTCTCAGCAGCCAGAAACATCATAACCAGACACTTGAAAGACCTGTCAGGAATAAGCATTGACCAATGGTGCCAAGTAGTATGGGAAGCAGCCCTACTAGAAAAACTAACCAGCAAGCTGAAACTGACATGGGGACAAACAGAAGAAGACACCTTCACCCCGGTATGGTTCCCCCTTCATCACACACACAGCCCAACAAGATAATGACAAAAATCTACCAACAGCATACAAATCAATATGGCGAACCTGATCAAAAATACCCACCCACCCCACTCACACAGGAAACCAAAGATCACCATAGCCAACCACGAATGAACAATCACACCCTACGCCAACCCCGACCTCTCTCACCCCCAAAGGAACACAAGCGAACAACAGAGAACCTACACAAACAACGCTGACACCAAACCCTACATATATTGAGTAAAATAGAAACACCGTCACCCCACCCCACCCGTCTCCCCATCCCGCCCACCTCTTCCCCCTTTTCTCCCTAATGTCTCAACAAACGAAACTGATTTGTAAAAATGTTATATGGAAAAAATACGAAAGAGACATTACACATACCTTTAATCTTTAATAAAAATAAAAAAGTATTTTTGCTTGGCCCCTCAGAACTGAAGGCCCACAACCTTATGCTGAGCACTTCCAACAGGAAAGATGGTGATAAGGATTCCCTTTCAGTTTCCTGTCTTACTGGTGGATTTCAGTATGTGACTTATACTTAGGCCCCATCTGCACTATACATTTAAAGCAATATCATACTGCTTTAAAGAGCAATGGCTTCCCCTTAAGAATCCTGGGAACTAGTTGGTAAGGGTGATGAGACTTGTTAGGAGATCCCTATTCCTCTCACAGAACCACAATTACTACAGTGTTTTAACAATCCATCCCTCTTTCCAGGGAACTCTGGGAGCTGAAGCTCTCTGAGGAGAATAAGGATTTCTTAACGACCTTCAGCACCATTCATAAACCCAGGATTCTTTGGGGGAAGCCATGATGTTTAAAGTGGTATGATACTGCTTTAAATGTGTAGTGCATCGGGCCCCTAATTGTTGGGTGGCGTCTAAACAATACATTTTATTAAAAATGTATTGAAGCACATTTGTCCGCCGGGTAATTCATGTGTACCAGGTTTCTATATAAACTTCAAATAACTGTTTCACATTCCATGGGTTCAAGCCCCTCTCCTGGAATAAAACACATTTATTTAAACGCCCTGGAAACTAAGGAACATTTTGTAGCCAGGTTACTGTGTATGCCAAGAAATCAGTGTATGTCTTGTGCAACTTGATTCAGTTCATTGGCTTTGGCACTGCTGCACTTCATCCACATGTCTCTAATGCCTGGCACTGAAGTATAAATACATATATATATGAACATGCCTCTGAGGGAAGGCAAAAAGTTCACATATTATTTCTGAGAAGTTCTGTAATAGCACTGTAGATCCAGCAAGTTCTGATGCAAAATGAAGACGTGCCAAGGGACAGATGAAGGGCAGAAGGGAAAGGAAGGAGTAAGGAAGGGAAATACAGAAGATGAAATGTATGCTGGGGACACCTTTCAATCCATGGGGGGATGAAGGAGATATAGGACAGAAAAATGACTTCCTTCCCCCCTAAATACAGTGGTACCTCAAGTTAAGAACTTAATTCGTTCTGAAGGTCCGTTCTTAACCTGAAACTGTTCTTAACTTGAGGTACCACTTTAGCTAATGGGGCCTCCCACTGCCGCCACGCTACCGCCGCGCGATTTCTGTTCTCATCCTGAAGCGAAGTTCTTAACCCGAGGTACTATTTCTGGGTTAGCGGAGTCTGTAACCTGAAGCATCTGTAACCCGAGGTACCACTGTACCACCCAGCATTCTTCATAATTACTACTTTTAGAAACCTATCACATTCACCCACTTTGGAGGGATCCTTTCAAAAGTCTTCACAATGCATTTTTGCTCTTACTTCCCTGAACAATTTTGTGTCATTAGCACAGTGTTTCTCAACCAGTGTGCCTCCAGATGTTTTGGGACTACAACTCCCATCATCCCTCGCTAACAATACCAGTGGTCAGGGATGATGGGAATTGTAGTCCCAAAACATCTGGAGGCACACTGGTTGGGAAACACTGCATTAGCAAATCTGACCATCTCGCTGCTCACCCATAACTCCAGGCAATTTATGAATAAGTTTTAAAAGACAGGTCCAAATACTGGTTCTTGGGGATCCCACTACTCACACTTGGTCATGTTGAGGAATATCAACTTGTTCCCACTCAATGTTTCCTGCTGTGCTTGATCTCTAAGAGGGAGGAATCTCATGTTATGGAAGACAGCTTCCTCCCTCCTGTTGGCTACCTAAGGTGGTGTGTTGAGTAGTTTAGTCCCCTTCTCTGCCAGAGGTAGTCACACAAGCCTTCCTCCTGTAGATGGGGTGGAGCAAACTGTAGGATAACCATACTTAACTCTAATTAATTCATAAAAAGTTGTCTTGTCAGGCTTTTCTCACCTTGGGAGGAAGTAGGTAATCAAGTTTTTGTTCCTCTCCAGTATACCTGAGAAGCTCAATGAGGAGGTCTGAGCTAGTTGGTCCAAGTTCATACCACAAGCCATGCTACAGAACATATAGTGATGGTTGTATTATTATGGTGCAGCATAGGGACACAGGTGGCGCTGTGGTGTAAACAACTGGGCCTCTTGGGCTTGCCGATCAGAAGGTCAGCAGTTTGAATCCACGCGATGGGGTAAGCTCCCATTGCTGTGTCCCAGCTCCTGCCAACCTAGCAGTTTGAAAGCACACCAGTGTAAGTAGATAAATAGGTACTGCTGCAGTGGGAGGGTAAACAGCATTTCTGTGTGCTCTGGCTTCCGTTGCTGTGTTCTGTTTTGTCAGAAGTGTTTTAGTCATGCTGGCCACATGACCCGGAAAACTGTCTGTGGACCAACACTGGCTCCCTCGGCCTGAAGTGAGATGAGCGCCACACCCCATATTGCCTTTGACTGGACATAACCATCCAGGGGTCCTTTACCTTTAGCTTTACCAATTATGATGCAGCACACCCAGATTTGGCTACATTCTTTGTCACTAGATTCAAGCAAATCCAAGTCATGTTAAAAGGGTGATCCAACTGGGGCAAATGAAGCTGATTTAGGTAAAAGTAATGGTCCCCTAGATGTGATTCTTGCTAATCAGGGTGAGATAATGATCCAATAACATCACGCATATGACACATTTTCTGGACAATGCCTGCTGGATATGTGACACCATCTTTTCTTTTTCTTCCTGAAAAATGGTCATGAAACCCACAGTTTTTCTGCCCACAGTGCTAAATGTAACCTGTCCCTTTCAGCACTTAAAATACTGAGTATCTGGCCATTTTTAGAAAATAATTAAGATTTAAGATCCAAAGCAATGTGATTAACATGATGTTCGAATCAGCCCATCCTTACCGACATGCAGCAAAAATGGCACTCTAAGACAACAAATGTGGTTTTTCCATTGTCAAGTTATAGAAAGTTGTGAATACAAAGGCTTTGCAATTTCACAGACGTCAATGGGAGTCCTTTACAAATAACAAACATAACCAGTCTATTTCTGCTGAATTACAACATTTGCTTGAAGCAGCACAGTACAATTTCTTTTAAACTATAGGCTTACAATGAGATTCAGAATTCATTAACTTGAAGATTATGTGAGTTGTTTGCCTTCTCTCTGAGTCAAAGTTAAAAGAAGCAGGCAGGGATAAAGGGCAAGGGAATTTACAGGGTGGTTGTTGTTTTTTTGTTTTGTAATTTAATTATCATGTTTTGTTCCATGTAAATTTCTTCTAGTATCCAAAGCATTTGCTAATGAAGATGATGTGGGCATTGTTACTACAGCCTAAATTTGGATTGCTAGTAATTTTGGCAGTGCTATTTTTCTAGAAAAAGAGGTGCTGGAACTCATCATAAATGCCTCCCTTGTTCTCTTATAATGGCAATGGCACCCACCTGAGAGGTGCTGGAACTCAGTTCCAGTGAGTTCAGCTGAATAAAAGCCCTGAATTTTGGTAATCTGTGAATCAAAAGATGTGGTTTAAATTAGGGTGTTGTTGTTGTTTTTAAAAAAGAATACAGTTGGAATGTGATTTGTTCATTCTCCCTGCCCCATCATTGTTGAGAATGGAAAAAAAATCCAGCATTTCCCAGTCTTATGATATGAGAGGATGATTATTCAGTTTTGCATTTTTGATTTCAAATTACTTTTTTAAAAAATACCTGTGAGTTTCTGGGACCACCCCATCTCAACAGTGCTATCTGTGTGCCTGTATGACATGTAGCACACAGACATATTTTTAGCTGTTGTTTTTTATTTAAGTTAAACTGTGGGTTTTGAATTAAGATAATACAGAATTGAGACTATAATACTGATTAGGTTTTATTTGTTCCATAAGGTTATGTTATCTCTTAATGTGTTTTACTCACCAAAAGACTTCAGGGCTATAGGCTACAAACAGAACTTATAATTATGCTTTAATCCGCATCCAGTTGCAAAGAGCAATGTTTAAATGCTGACCTAACATAACAATTTATTGAGCTCTGTCAGCTGAGCAACACTGAAATCCACATGAATATATACATTATATTTAGAAAGAGAGAGCATTTAGTTCATAAACATGCAGAGAATTCTAATCAAATGCTAGTTAATTGGCTTATGCTAAGAAATGTTTCACTTCATACTAATAATTTTCATTCTTCATGGAAATCAAAACTTTGTGACTTCTGGCTCAATTGCTAACATATGAAACTTGGATCCAAGCATGTAAAATTGGACTGAGTTGTATTTTCTCCCACAAACACAGATAGGGAGCAAGATTCACCTCCCCAACCTGACCAATGCATTGCCTAGTTCATGGTTAGGCAAACTAAGGCCCGGGGCCCAGATCCGTCCCAATCGCCTTCTAAATCTGCCCCACGGACGGTCCGGGAATCAGCGTGTTTTTACATGAGTAGAATGTGTCCTTTTATTGAAAATGCATCTCTGGGTTATTTGTGGGGCCTGCCTGGTGCTTTTACATGAGTAGAATGTGTGCTTTTATTTAAAATGCATCTCTGTCCAGGCGTTCCCACCCACAACACAAGGGTTTGGTTGCCAGGTCACACTGCAACACGTACCCTCTTTGAAGGAGGACCCGATTTGCGTGATACTTTTACATTTATGAGCCAACAAAACTGTTAAATGTGCCACAGATGTGAACTTGAATTCTCTTTCTCTGTTCTGTGAAAGGTATGAGCAGGAGTAAAAGCCTACTTCTTCATTAGTGAGATTTAATAAGAAGTTGAGGTCAGAATGCCCACCCATCCATGTTCTACCCTAATGTTTGATGTGTTCTGAAAAGCCCAATTCTTTAAATCTCCCTCATGTCAAGTTTATATAAAAAAAGAATCTTCTCTAGCCTATTCAAACATTTGCTTTCTTCATTTATTTTGACTTTACCATGAGCAAGTGGTGTTGAGGGCAGAGCAACATTGCCATCCCCATCTGACTTCTGCCATTAAATCATTAACATATTCATTATTTCAATCCTAACCACTTTGGTGTGGGGGAGGGAGGCCAGGTATATCCAGGTAAATGCATAGGATTGCAGCCTTGGCTATAATTTGCTTTTAAACATCTTGACCCAACATTTATTTTTCATTAAAGATCCCCACATTTTCAGCTCACCAAATTACCTAAAGTAGGGTTGCCATATTTCAAAAGGTGAAAATCCGGATGCAACAGTTGTTGAGCTTTTTCTGGTTTGGTCCAAAGTCGCTGAGCTTTTTTGGCAAAGTCTCAACATGGGTTGCCATACGGCTGGATTTTCCTGGACATTTAAGCAATTTCCGCCCGGACACAACTTCCAAATGCCACATCCCAGCGCTGTCTGGGAAATTCCAGTCGTATGGCAGCCCTACCTAAGGAGGTTCTATTTTTTTTTTTAAATTATTCAAAGATTATTGTGATTTCTGTATGCAAAGTGCCGCGTAAAACTGTGTCACACTGAATAGTACCTAGTATGTCATGGGTGCTACATAATTCTTTAAATAATTGCCAATATAGTGGCAAAATAAAGCTGTATCAGAAACTTCAATCTACTATTCTCTCTGTCTGGCATCATCCGCACTCCCAGTTTCTCTTCTTTCTCCTCCACTTCTGTCCATTGCCGCAAGGCTAGACTACTAGACTGCTGTAAATTGTTCTGCACGGAACTGCAGCTGGGCCAGAAAGCTGCTACTTCCCGACAGAAGTCATTCATGGGGAGCATCTCTCACTAGCATTCAAAAAGGATGCAGTGGCTTCCTATAGTTTGTCAAGTTCAATATAAGTTGCTGGTTTTCATGTGTAAAGATAAGGTGGCAGGCATCCTACAGACCTAGCTTCCTTTGCTATAGTCCGTTTTGATCTCTAATATCAACTGACAGTAACTTCTGGGCTACATCATCTGGGAACTGAGTCCATTTAATGAAGGCATAGAGAAAGGCATTCTTGCAGTCAACCTATGCATGTTTACTCAGAAATACCTTCTGCTGCCTTCGGTGATCCTTCCTCTTAAGTGTGCATAGGCTTACATTGTTAATGGTGTGTCTGCCAAAGCAGAAGTCGCTTCCCAGGAGGCTAGCCATGCTCTAAACTGAAAATTTATTTGGGGATGTTGCAGGACCTTCTTATTTGAGCAGACTTTTACTGGCCAATGTGTAACTTGACTTTATAGCATTTAATGGTGTTGTAGATATTTTACTGTGTAATTTCTTCTTCTTCTTTTTCCAGTACTATTGCCTGTTTGAATCTCAGATATAGATAAGCAGCAAAAGCTATATAGATACATAAATATAAAGATGGGACTTTTCAGTAGCCTAGATCATACAGTAGTGATTTTTAGAGTAAGCAGGGCGAATAAAACTGGGAGTGACAAGATGTGTATAACAAGAGACGATAGTAGGGGAAAGATTTCAAATTTTTTAAATAAACAAAATTAACTGGTTTGGATATGTGAACCATGCAGAATGTAGGTGACAAATCCTTTGAGCTGAAAGAAAATCCATTCCAAAGTAATGCTAGATCTTACCTATAAATGCAAACAAAATAAATGTCCATTGTCCTTTCACAAAAAAAACCCAAGGACTTAATGCTAGTGCTAATCCATTGTGCCTGATTAAAATGAGAAAATCTATTTAACCCAGAGAGAAATTTGTAGACCTGAGATTCTGCAAACCTGACAGTTATTCCTTTCTCCATGGAAATGCAATTTCTCTCAGAACTAAAACCTTTTTAAACAAAAAACCAAAAAAACCACTCTACAGATTCCTTCTTGTAAATAGGCCTCAAAGGACGCTTGGTGCTTACGATGGATCTGATTAAAAATTTTATGGGGTCCATAACACCTTAGGATGCACTTCTAGCTTAGTGCATTAATATTTTATATACTGAAAACAAAACTGCCATTACTTTCAATGTGGTATTTTGTTTTATCTGACTCCTGCAGTGCTCAGGCTTGCCTTGTAGGATTTAATTAGTATGTCAGAATGGAATTGTTGCTCTTTTCGTTCTCTCCTGCTTTTTATTTGTACTTACCTGTGAAAGATGACATTTTAAATAAAAAAGTTTTCATTCCTTTTCTTCAAGAAAAGAAATAGCATATTCACTATTAAAGCATAGTATAGTGGGGGGGATGGGGGCAAGAAGTGAGGAGGCGGAGAAACGGAGAGGCTTAAAACCGATTTTGGGATTAGGACTATATACACACGAATAGCTGCAAATTACTCAAGAACTAATTATAAAATATTGGATTTAAGGCCGATCCAAAGTTCTGGCCAGAAGAAACTTCTAAAGGAAGTTTGGGGTGTATGAGTAATATGAAATTCCCTTTGAAAAAACTCAACTTATCTCCAGTTTTACACCAAAAAGCTGGGTAAATCCATACTGTTTCCCCCTCTAGTGTTGTGCTCTGCAGCACAGTACAAGATGACAAGGGGGAAAGCATCAACAAGTTGCCTAGGTAACAAGACAGCTCTATCCTGTTTTCTCTTCTGGCACAGTAACAAGAAAATGGCTGTGAACAGTAACTGACAAAATGAACTTGAACGTTGTTCGTCCTATCAAAGTATTGACCAAATTGAGTGAGGGGAGGGGCTGAAAGTTCACAGACTGAAAAGTTGATAGAGAAGTTTTGACACAGCTCTAAGTTCATATTTGACAGGGGCCAAGGATGATGGGGACTGTAGCAACATCTGGAGGACCAAAGTTTCTCCACACCTGGTCTACTGTTACAAGGGACAATTGAACATAAATATCCATAATTCTGCAAGTCCCCAAGTTTACATATGGTTCTCTATGGCAGTAGAGATTGGCAGCCAGTAGCAATTATGAAATGTGTGTGGGGCCTCATTGTTCTCCCTGCTTCCCAACCCATAGGGTTGCTGCCTACAGAGGGGTCTGAGGCATGGGGAATTCAGTTCAATGCAGCACATGGTAGCAAGAGCAACATATTTGCTTTCCTGCCACACACCACACTGAGCTCCCAGCACAGCACTCTCTCCCTCTTGGTAAGTGGCAGTGACCCCCTATGTAGGTAAGCTGAGAGAATAATGGAGCCCTACCATGGGCATAGCCAAGTGGGGGCAGGGAGGGGCAGCTGCCCTCCCAGTCAATAAAATTCAATAAAAATGCATAGCAAACTGAGGTTCTGTCCCCCCTAACAAAAATGCTGGCTATGCCCATGAGCCCTACCCACACTACTCTCTGGCTGCTGCTGCTACTACTGTCGGGATCCATTATCACCACTCATAAGAACATACAGTGAATTTCTCAACACTGGTAAGAGCTAGACTCCATTTTCTCAGAGTCATTTGCAGTTATTTGAGCTCCTATGGGTACAGAAGACTCACTGGATTCAAATAGCCTGCAGGGTTTCTTCAGAGATTATAACTGCTGGAGATACAATTCTTCTCCATATAGGATCATATTAGAATGCTAAACAGTGGGGTTGTGGCGGGGGGTGATTTATTTTTACTGTTTGAGCAGAACAGTTTTGATTTTATGTTACTAATCATTGCTCTATTTCAGGCCAGGAAGAGCAGTGTTCCACCTAGTCAGAACCCAATGTGATATCAAGTATATGAGCCAAGAAAGTTCTGAGCCGAAACGATTTTGCATGAAATAATTGGCAAAATTCTCTTTTGTAAATGTTGCCATTGAATGTTCACCAGATCTTATCTGAGGGCTTGAAAATGTTCCAAACAGTCTCTGTGAATATGGGATATCTGTATTTGACACTCAACGATATTTGATTGCACCTCACTTCCTCCAATCCTGCTGCTTTCCTATGGGGAAACTGCTCTTTAGCGCTCAATTGGAGCAAACCACAATTCAGGTTTTCTCAGGATTGATGTTTGCTCTGATTTCATACTAAAGAGTGGGTTTTCCTTGGGAGAGGAGTGGGGCAAGGGGAAAACCACTGGAATTCACGGTTTCTAGGTATGGGATAAGTGAAAGTGTGAGTGAGCCCTGAGTATCAGTTTGTCCACCCTCATCTGGTCCATTATTGTAACCAAATGCTTGTTCAGGGCAGCCACAATAGCATCTGATGAAAAAGAAAGATAAAGCTGGGTGTTGTATTATTATTATTATTTATTATTATTATTATTATTATTATTATTATTATTATTATTATTGAAATAAGCCAAGATGAGCAAGTTGGGAATAGGTGAGTCTTGGGCTGTCCTGGATGAGGCTGTCCTTCATCCTAGTTCTGCTGGCGATGCACTGGCATAACTCATCCCGGCTTAGTCAGCATAATTAATCCAAAAGTAGGCACTTCAGCTGCAGGATGGGGCAAGGAGCTACCCCTGTTCTACCCCTTTTTCTGCTCAGTCACTAGGCTTTTAGGGATGTAGATGATAGGGCTTGTGTGTTTTGGGTTCAGTATAAAGATAATCTATTCTCAGAAATGCTTGGCATGTCTATGCTACGGCTTCATATATTAAAATACATTTCATTGGGGGACCCACACAGAGAAATATTTTAAAAATAAATAAACTCACTAGATTATTTAATGAATATTTGTTCAGGCTGCATATTGGAAGGGCTCTTTTCACCACATTAAAAAACTGTCAAAACCACTTTGCGCAGATTGGATGCTGATGCTAAACTGCAAGGGAATTCTGGAGGACACCTCATGATTGATGTTGCAAAGCATGCCAGAGGAATTAGTGATTTAGTGCTTGTTGCAGAGCCCTGCCCAATCTTGCAAGGTTTGCAAAGATGACAGCTAGTATCAGCTGTTTGCAGCGGTTGAGGCTTCACTGCTTCTGGCAAAGGGGGAGAGGGGGGGCATTAAGAAGAATAGTGTGTTAGAATTGGAGGGATCAAATAAGGTTCTTTTCTGTATGCTCTTTGCACACACACCCAGAGTGATCTGCATATTTTTAAAGGAAAATTGACAGCGTTTCATGAGGGCCTAAAGCCTCTGGGCCAGAAGCTGCCATGTTGGTAAACAGAGAAAAGAAGGAAGAGAAGGGAAGGGGAGATGCAGAAGTTGTATACACTGTCCTTTCCTGCGTGCAAAGACTTTGACAAACTATTAAGCCTAAAGTATCTTCTATGTAGATTCTGCCAGCTGTTCCTGTAAAAGCCATCGTAGCATCATATCACACTGCACAAGTGATTCTACATAGAGAACCACTTCAAGCAAAAAACAAACAAAAAGAGTAGTCATATAAAGAACAAATTGATGCTGAATGCCAGGCAACCAACCCTTAAAATGAAATAAACAAAGCAACAGGAGCACAGAAATAACTGCATTGATGAGAACTTGCCAATTTTAAATTAGTCGGTAGAACACATCACCCAGTGGACAGCTATCCCCCAATCCAAAAGTGGACAATCTGGCTTAATGAGCCTCAAGCAAAAATATCCCACAATTGGGAGAAGTGCTGTTCTGCCTGACCTGATTAGGTGCTTCATTTTACTCAAGAGAGCTTTGCCAGACTGTCTGATTGAATCAATGGATTGATTTCTGCCAGCATAATCAATAAAGCTATGGGCTTCTGTTAAAATTAGGGATGCTTGAGGAATTTGATCGTTGTGATTTCCAGTATGAATTGACTTCATCTGCACCTCCTGGGCTTATGTGTGAATTATAAAATGGTTAGCTATAAGCTTTTGCATTTCCTGAATGTTTTTGACACAGTTCTTTTTTAAGGGAAAAGCGGTAAATATCTAGTTTTGAGAGAAATAAATATATTTAGAATTGAGCATTTAAATAAATTATGTTAAATATGTAATGCATATCTATTTATAAACGATTAATATGTATAATGGAAGGAACTGTCTTATTGAGTGAACTCATGCGAAAGGAACACAGATTGCACACTGTCTATACCTAGTTTAAACAACCATGGATGTTTCCTGTCATGACCCCACCTACAGGAAATGAAGCCATGGATTCAGAATGAGAGATGAAATTGCCCTCAGAACCAGCCTACTATGTTCTTGTTACCACAGGAGTGTCAGAGTAAGAATAACCTGCTGCGCCAGCACCTGCACAGGGTGCATTACATTAATCCAGGGCAGTATCTAAATAATGTATACTGGAAGGAGTGTCTCCACCCCCATTGTTCAGCCCAGACACTGTGGTCCAGCGCCAAGGGCCTTCTGACGGTTCCCTCACTGTGAGAAGTGAGGTTACAGGGAACCAGGCAGAGGTCCTTCTCGGTAGTGGCGCCCGCCCTGTGGAATGCCCTCCCATCAAATGTCAAGGAAATAAACAACTATCTGACTTTTAGAAGACTTCTGAAGGCAGCCCTGTTTAGGGAAGTTTTTAATGTTTGATGTTTTATCATGTTTTTAATATTCTGTTGGGAGCCGCCCAGAGTGGCTGGGGAAACGCAGTCAGATGGGTGGGGTATAAATAATAATAATTAATAATAATAATAATAATAATAATAATTAATGTTTCACATCAGTGCAAGGATTTCCACTTGGGCAATGGAACTTTCCTTCCTCTCTCCCCCAATGTGTACACCCCGCACCCTCCCCAGATCTGCTCCAGAGGTTTGGCAGAGCCCCTAGAACAGATTTAGATGGTATGCTGGGGGAGGAGAGGAGGGGGAAGTTCCATTGCTCAAGCAGAACTCCTCACATTGATGGAATGAGTCACTTAGTATTACTTTGGATACAGCCTCCAGTCTCGAACATACCAGTGCCTGGACCACTGTGGTCAAACTAGCCCAATCCATGTTAGCTATATGGCCTTGGCCTTAATCTACATTTCTGGAACTAGAATGGATGCCTTGAACATCCTAATTAGGCCTGGAGCAAAACAGTCCCCATTTTCATTTAGGATCCACAGATAATTATTATTTCAATCATGTACATTCTCTTTCAGTTGTACAGACCCTCCCCTCCTCCATGAGCAACAGATTAAACGAGTCCAATGGAAAATATACTATTAGAATGAATGAAAAGCACAGATTTCCTTCAGCTTTGCTGCTTTTACTTCTCTGAAGGAAAATGCATTCAGAAAGTACATTCTTCGGTAAACACAGACATGGCTGACAGAGCCCAAATAGTTATAAGAATCAGTTGGAAAGATAAAAGAGATATAACTTGCCGCTAGACAAGAGGTTTCCCCACCCTTACCCTAAAGAGTTACAGAGAAATAAAAATTTCAGAGAGGTTCATGGAGATGGAATTGAGGCAATTTACAGATATGCCAGTCTGTGGAGATGTGTACAAAAGCTGATGACAGGGAAGGAGACAATAAGATAAAAAGTAGGGCATTTGGAGAGGAGACAGAAAAAAGACAGAAGAATGAAACGTACGTAATGTATTGTGATATAACATTCTATTTTCTTTATGCTGAAAAAGAATAAGAAGGTAGCCAAATGCAAGACATACAGTCTCAATTTATGTCTTCATCCCAAATTCCAAAACTGTGAGGCAGGAACAGATAGTCCCTCTCAGTGTATGGATGGTCTGATTAAGAGGACATTCTCAGTTGATCTGTTATGGGAGAGACAATGGAGGAAGCAAAACAATTATAGGAGAGAAACGTGAATTGCCTCCCAGATTCTGGTGGGAATTAGCACAGTATTGGAGGCACTGGTGGGATATGGTTTTTGAGACAAGCTCAGAGGAGACCAACTCATTTTGTTCAGGCTGCCATTTCTGAACAGTCTTCACAAAGCACATTTATGTAGTCAGACCTCCAGCTTAGAAAGGCAAGAATAAGGTTAGACAATGGGAGAGAAGTTTGTAGCCATGCAAGCAGTCACAGATGGGATTTCAATATGAATTTCTCCTAAGACATTGTTACGCAGTTTTGACTAATGTACACATTTATTCAATCAACATCTCATAATATTATGCATTTTTGTATATCGTTTCAACCAATTTTTATACACACACCCCCCCCCCCAATATATATGCTTATTGTAAAAATTGGTTGTAAAATTTGATCACAATATTTGAATTAGTGTGAATTTTGAAGGATGGCTATGTTTTGGTTCTCACATTGTTTTGGAAAGTCCAGCTTTGATAGTCAAAACAAAATAAAAAATTAAAAAAACTCCTTCCAGTAGCACCTTAGAGACCAACTAAGTTTGTTCTTGGTATGAGCTTTCGTGTGCATGCACACTTCTTCAGATACACTGAAACAGTTACAGTTACCTACCTGTAACTGCAGCTTTGATAGTTTTGACTTTAAATGCAAACTGAATCATATTTATCCCTGATCCCTAACACACGATTAAAAAAAAACACACACACATACACACACAAAAAAATTAATTCAACCAAATTGTAGTTTTCATTCATACATTCTTTTCTTCAGATCTGGAATAAAAGCAAGTAAGTTTCTGGGTTGCTAAATTGGCTCTATTCTCAAACAGGTTTAGGGGTGCTATTTATAGAACAGGAATGGAATTCAGCTGACGGTAATCCTAATAAACATGATGATAAATACGGTAAGCGGTTTTCAGCCAACGTCCCACATACTGAAAAAATGAATGCGGGAGGCTGCTAGGCTACACTACCTAGCTCCGTCCTACAAAGAAATGGGATTCAATGTTACTTAAGGTCCCACAATGACTACTGGGCCAAAACATAATGGTTCCTATAGCAGAGCCCAAACATCCTCTCTCCTAGGCAGGGCTGGATTAAGGTTTGATGAGGCCCTAAGCTACTGACGGTAATGGGGGCCGTTATATGTCCAGCTGTCCTTTGTCAACCACAAATTGTTGCTGTTTTTCTGTGTTGAATATATGCTATATGGTAATTTATGAAACTAATAGGTATCTAAATCCATATGCACATAACAAGTAGGAGCCTACACAACACAAAACACTGTTGCTGTATGTAGGTTTTATTTTGTTTTTTATCTTATACAGTGGTACCTCAGGTTACATACGTTTTAGGTTACATACGCTTCAGGTTACAGACTCTGCTAATCCAGAAATATTACCTCGGGTTAAGAACTTTGCTTCAGGATAAGAACAGAAATTGGGCAGCAGTGGCGCAGCAGCAGGGGGAGGCCCCATTAGCTAAAGTGGTGCTTCAGGTTAAGAACAGTTTCAGGTTAAGAATGGACCTCCGGAACGAATTAAGTACTTAACCAGAGGTATCACTGTATTTTGGAAATGTACGTCCAGATTGTTGTTTTTTCCTTTAATTTTTTTGGGCCCCCAATAAAGTGGGGCCCTAAGCTATAGCTTGTTTAGCTTATATGTAAATCTGGCACTGCTCCTAGGGCCCACTTTTAAACATCTTGCTGCATATGTGTGCTCTCATCTGGTGCTACTCACAGCTTTTCTTGAAATACTTTAAAGGCCTGTGGAGAACGTAAGCCTCACTTCAAAGTAACATACAGACTGGGATGCAAAACATGTGACTTTCAAGCCAAATGCATATCAACATGCATGGTGCTTGTTGTTCAAATTTATGAAGCACCTATTGTGCTGGTCTGCACCAAACTTATTCAAATCCTGTACCACTGACACATTTCACAGTCAGGATTTTCTTAAGACCTCTTGTCACATCACACACACACACAAAAAATGCAACTGATCTTTAAAAATAGATTAAAATACCATCATGGATGCTGCCTAGGGCTATGCATTTACTAACATCACTTGGCTGCTCAGTTCACTGAACTGGTTCACTTTTTTATGCCTGACTTAGCAAAGATGCTACGAAAGAAAGAAAAAATCCAATATATCTTATACTTTGATCAACTGACAATACTTCCCATTTAATCTAGTGCTGAGAGAGTAAATCGTTAAATCACACTCTGACTTCCAAGGGTAATACAAATGCTGTAAATATATCTATTCAAAAAGGCATGGCCAACAGAAGAAAGCAGTAAATAGCAACTCTACTGGCTGAGCCAAAGAAATTTGTTCTTATTTACCTGATGGGTCTGGTGGAAATAGCCAGATATCATATCTTTTGCAGCAGATGCTTTGATTTACAACTGGTACTTTCCATCCACAATCCATGGAAGTGTGAAGAGTGAGCTAGACTCTGATTAGAGAAATAATGTCAGTTTGATATTTCTAGCATATTAATTGGGAAGGAAAGGAGGTACGGTAACTCCTGATCCAGATACGGGAAAACATTGTGGTCTGCCAAAAAAATTCAAAACTAGCCAGATCCTTCCCTAAATAGTAAAGATTTCAGTGATTTAGAAAGGTGTTAGAGAAGTGAGCCTCTGACGGGACTTGGGAGATTAAAAATGTAACTGTATTCTAGAAATAATGGAGGGAAGGCAGATAAATTTGATTCGGTTTGCATTTAAAGGTGAATTTACCAAATCCGTACTTTCTGATACAATACATGAACTGAAATACAGCCAGTCTTCAAAACTGGCACGTCTCTGAATTTTGCAAAGCTGTTTCCCAGCCAAGTTACAAAAATGCAACTACTAGGCATAAAATATGAATATATTGCATATATTGTTGAAAATAACATACAGAATACATTATATTAGGGGAAATTGCTCTGTACAAAAGTATATATTATTAGGGGAAAGTACTTTGAAAAAATGTGTATATTTCTTAAATGTTTATAACAAAATGCTTTTATTATAATAAATTCTCACTAAAATGCTAATGATTTTCATGGGGATTCCTTAACAACAACACACACACCACACACACAAAAAATCGCAAATTGGTGCAGAAAAGATTGCTGGGAGAAGATGAATTCATTCATTCATCCCTAGCAGAGGGGGAAAATAACAGAAACTGACAGCAGATTATTATTATTTTGGGGGGGTGGAGTTGGTTTTAGCAGAAGGTTCTGGTTTTCAGACATCTGAAAGTATTGATAATCATTTGATCCTTAAAATTCTAGATTATCCACTTTTTAGTATTCTATACACTGTGGTAAGGAACACTAAAGAGTACATCAATTGACTGTAAACCATTGTTCTAACCCTGGTCACATAGATATGTTATTTATTATCATTAATGTTAATGTCATTTCATTAGAGAAGGAAATATTTAACTTTATTGCCTTCAGCAAAGAACAATGCACTTAAAAAAACCCTCAACAGGTGCTTATGGGAAAGCAAATATCCTAACCTAATCATGCTTCCTGTGATGGAATGCTTAAAGGCACTTTGGAGAGGAGAATGACAAAATATATTTGCATAGTTTGTGCTGCAGATTTTATTTAATTTAGCAAGAACGACCTGTGAGGTTTAAAGCATTGTCAAGAGCTGTAAATATAAAGTGCCTTTTGATATTTCTTAATGCAAAGCAAGTGCTAAGTAAAAGGTCCTCTGGATTCAGAGCTGAAGCCAGAGTAATGAAGTCAGGCTTCACAGCCTTGAGTGTAAATCTGTAGAGGGAAGCTGTGATGCGAATAAACTATACTAGCTTGGATAGAGTATACCAGCTGATTCATTAAAAAAGGAACAACTCATTTAGCTAATGTTGCTCTTGACTACACAAATCCAATTTCAGGTTATTACCCATCCACAACATGCAGGAGTCGCTTCTATTTAGGTGTAAAATAAGCACACAAATACAAAAAGAGAGAGATGTTTTCTACATTTCTGAGAGAGGTAAAACTAGGACTAAGGAAAAAGAACCTTCCAAAATTCCCCACACTATTTGTGGGTGGTGAAATGCAGGAGGAGAGTTCACTTAATATTATTGGAGGAGGAGAAGTGAAATTTTGAATCACTTACCGGTAATGTTGAATGAAATGCTATTATTAGTTTGCATTGGTGAAGGAAACAAGCAGTGAGGTGAGAGTGAAGGACTGGAAGAAATAGGGGGGCAAGGCCACTGCTTGATTCAACAATAATAAAATAATATAAACAGTACTAAAACTGGATGCATGGATGGGAAGGTTTTCCCCATGACAATTCTGCAGTGGAACACTCAGGTTCTCCAGCAACTCAGGAGGAGCTTTGAAAAGGAGAAAACAAAATTGTCCCAAAAATTCTTTTCTCAGACATTTTGACTCAGCCTGATGAAAGAGCTGCTGCCGTATAAATGCTGTGTGAGGATCCAGCTGCTGGTCAGCTCTTCTGAAAAAAAAAAGATATTGTGGAACTGGAAAGGGTTCAGAAAAGAGGGACAAAAATGAACGAGGGGTTGGAGCAACTTCCTATTGAGGCAATGTTAAAATATATACAGCTTTTTAAAAGAAAGGGTGATAAAGATGCACATGACAGCAGATAGGGAGAAGTTTTTCTCCTTCGCCAATAATACTAGAACTCGGGAACATCAATGTTGGAAGATTCGGGACAGGCAAATGAACATACTGAAATGACAGTGGTCACCAACTTGGCTGGCTTTAAAATTCATGGAGACTAAGGTTATTAATGACCACTAGCCATGATGGCGAAGTTTTCCTTCCACTGTTAAAGGCTCTCTGCCTCTGGATACCAGCTATTGGGAAGCAAAAGTGTGGAGAATATTGTTGTACCTCAGGTCTAGCTTGTGGCTTCCAAAGGCATTGGATGACCACTATGAGAACAGAATACTGGACTATACAGAAGCCCTTAGGCCATGGGTAGGCAAACTAAGGCCCGGAGGCCAGATCCGGCCCTATCGCCTTCTAAATCCAGCCCGTGGACAGTCCGGGAATCAGAGTGTTTCTACATGAGTAGAATGTGTCCTTTTATTTAAAATGCATCTCTGGGTTATTTGTCGGGCATAGGAATTCGTTCATTTTTTCTTCAAAATTTAGTTTGCCCCCCCCCCCAGATCTGAGGGACAGTGGACCGGCCCCCTACTGAAAAAGCCTTAGGCTATACTTGGCCACAGGCTATACCTAGGCTATACAGTTTGAGTCTGGAACAAAGTGAGATATTTAAAGGCAAAGCTGATCCTCCTCATATCTGCAGGTTCAGCCTCAATGAAAGGCATGGGCCTCTCCTCCCGCCACACACATACTTCAGCATCTGGTTACTAATAAGCGTGCTTAGCATTATGCCTGTGAATGTTACAACTCTACAGTCATAGAAGATGACATTTTCATGAATTAAAAATTTATGGGATGCCTTTGAAAATAATAGAGCTGGTTTCTACAGTTTTGATTGAACTGGGTTACAATCAGGATAGCTCTCATGTTATGAATCTAAAATTCACAAGTTCAGTGCGTTTAACAAGGTCCAAAGGCAGTCTCAAAGGATATGGGGGGAATGCTATTTCCCTGTCCATATGCATCTGGCGGAGGTGTTAATGCATACATAGCATATTATGTTATACATATGAAATGGAATTCACCACTAATGTTTATTGCACCTTTCACCCACCCTACAATAATAATTGATAGACTTTTGTTCTGTGAGAAGACTTTACTAATGATAATAAGATGTGCATTCTAGACCTCAGATATCAAGCAAATATTTTTTGACAATCAACGAACCATTATATATCTATATCTGTATCTAGATATATCTATATATAGAAAGACACACACACACACACACACACACACACAGCCTGCTCTTTTTTTAAAACAACAACATGGTACTGGTACTTACCATGAAGTTGTTACAGTAAGTGCCACACTTTTAACATTTGGGGGAAAGAGGTGCTGGTACTGCATACCCCTAGAAAAAAGCACTCTATATATTTTAAAAAATCAATCATAACCTCAGAAGAACAAATGTGACAAGTTGGGAGCTAGCAGATATTACAGCATTCAGATATATAAGGTAATGAATTTATTAGACCCCCTCAATGATGCAACTCAAAAGGCTCCCTAAGGATTGACCAGAAAGCTGCCTCATAATTATGCTTTTTTTTGCCTGTTGCTAGACTCTACTGCAGAAATAAAACACACCAGAGACCATTTCAAGCTCTAAATGACTGTAAGGACAGCACCAGGCCTTAAAGGGAGTTTTAGTAAACCTGCCATCTCAGATATTGGAGGGTAAAATGTTAATATTGCGTAGCCAGCCACAGAGCCCCCCAACCCCGGTGCACCTGACTACTGAGTGTTAAATGAATGGACACAACTATCTGAGATTTGGAATAGCCACAACTTTATTGATTTCAGATGTAGGAAGTCTTGGCATAGGCACTGGGCTTGTATCCCTGTCAGCCCCACCCTTGCTGGGGTATTGAGGCACGGCAGGGTCTATTTGGGGGTGGAACCATTGCAAAACACAAACGCTGAGGGAAGCTCTTGGCCCGCTAGCCCTACACAACTGGCTCTTTGGACAGAGACCCCTCTAACGGGGTACCCTGTTATCGCCACAGCAGGGAACAGGGGGTGGGTGAGTCACCACTTCACCCCAATTGGATGAAAGACTATAGCATTCCGCCCAAGGCCTACACTGCCAAAGTTGTGACTAGTGCTATGGCGAAGGAGAAACCTGCAGAGCAGGGGAAATTCCTTCCCGGCTCCAAATATGGCAACAGTCCAAAGACCACAGCAAAGGTCTTCTAGCTGAAAAGGAATGGTTAGAGCAGTAAAAGACTATTAATGAAGGGAAGGGAAGGGTGGGTGACGCTCCCAGCCGACTGGGTGCTGTGTTTGGGAGTCGGCCAGGCTAGGTAGATGGTGGACAGACCTGATCAAAGCCTGCCTCCCATATGTCTGCTCGCCATGCCCCGCCCACTCACCCCCGCGGCTGCCATGGATTGGCTCATTTGAATGGACGGGTTTTGGCGGGAACCTGTGAGCCTCTGTGGCAGCTGAGGGGGACAGGGAGACAGGCAAAGATGTCACGGCGTGCCCAAGTGGAGAGGAGGTTCTTCGCTGGGCCGTTCTGTGCATGGATATTTTTAGAAAATATAGATGTGGCATACAACAACAACAACAACAAACTTTATTTGCGTAGCCTACAGGCCATTGCATCAAAAGACACATATTACAAATGCTGGTAAAAAGTCCTATATAAAACAATAAAATGAGCTGAATCAGGATTCAGCACAACACAATAAAAACAAAACAGATGAGATCTTAATTATGAATTCAAGCAGGGCACTATTGTCATTCAGCTGGCAGCCCTCAGTCTCATGGCCCTCTCAATGAATCTGGCTACCTTTTCTGTTGTCTGGGCAATCTGGTCTGCCAGGAGGAAAAACAGTATGTCCTCGGATGAGCGGCCCGGAATGGCGGATATGAGCGGCGTGACGATCTCATCCCTCAGGTCTTTATATAAGGGGCAAGTACATGTGACACAGTCTCCACAATGTGAGGGCGATCTGGCTGCGACATCTGTCACCCCATTGATCGCCAGGGTTGATTCGGCTGATCTGGCTGGCTAGGCGGGTGTCCCCTTCCTCCCTCACCGCTCCATGTGCGTCCCTCCCGAAGCTGTGCGCTCGGTGGAAGAGGACGACCCTCCCAGATTGAAGGAGTGTGTACCGTTCTTCGGTCAAGGGTATACGATGTGGCATACATTTGTGAGGCAGACCAAGTGAGTGTGGTGTGCATGGTACAGTGTCCAATGTAAGTAACTCTAGTACATCCAAATCTTTTATTCTTTGTTGAACAATAGATTTGGTTTGCCCTAGGCTGAAGGACAGCCCATAAGGAGGGGGAAACACAACAGCACAAATCTTTTCCATTAATACTTCTCTTGCCTCCCAAGCAGACACAAGAATCAAGCAACACTTGATATGCCAGAGACATTAGGAAGGCAGAGGAGCAGATTTAGAGCCAATAATGAATGGAATATAAATATAAAGATAAGTTTTGCAATGTTTCAGTCCTCTGGAAAATAACAACTAAGTTGCATGTTCCCTGTGCTTATATAATATGCTGTAATAAAGTCAGTCATAACTCATGCTGGGAGCAGTAGTGTGTACAATCTTTCATGTGGCCTCAATATGATATATAGGAGACAGGAGATCTCCTGCTGTGAGCAGCAAAACCAGACATTTCAAATAAAAAGGAGAAAAGGGGGTAGAAAGGGGAATAAATCTTGGAACTGCCAGTCCTTCACTGGAGTAAAAATGTGGCTCGTCTAGTTTTGGGGAAATTATCAGCTGTTTAACTGTCACAAGTGACATAAATTTTTACATAAAAGTGGGTTTTCCATGTGTCTCAATAGGCTCTGCAGTTGAATTGATCCTCCAGTGACTGTGTATAAATCACATGATGCCCATTGAGGCTGGGATTTGAAATTGAGCTGGAGGAACTCAGTGAGAAGGAACAGTCAGCTTCCTCTGGGATCTATAAATCTGCATGAGTGGCATGGAACAAAATAGGAGGGGGAAAGAGGGTAAAGAAATAAGTGAAGTATGAAAATCAAAGCAAGAGATGGTTTATAGAAAAACATAGTTTCCTAGTTTGGGAAAGGAAATTTGATCCAGTAGTAGGTAGAAAAGGAAGTGATGGATGATGATGGCATCACATTTGATGAGTTTGTTTAATCACTTAGTTAATATCTGTTGTTTGAGCATGAATAAGGGAAGTGAACTTCTTGGGTTCCGTCCCACTTGATTAAAGAAATAGAATTGATTTTTTAAAACCAGCATTCAGCAGCATGATGGGAAATTGTGGAGCTATTATATTCAATGCTTAGCTTCGGCTTAATATCAAAAAATGTTATATTCAGGACTTAATACCTTGTTTAGAATTTGAAACCTTTTAAAAGATTTACGTGAAAATGCATCTCCATTTTTTAATCAAGTTATATTTAAGTAAGAAAATTGGTTGATCTAATAAGTATTCAAGATTTGTGAGTTCATTTACACTGTTTTGTGGGCTTTCTGCTGGTTATTCCTGGTAGTCATTTATTGCTCAGTTGGTTAGAGATGGAGCTTCTTCTACCAGTGGAGGGGACACTATGTGCTATCCTAACCCTACCCCCCCCCCCAGTCATCAACATCGGGGGGATTAGGACTGCAGCATTATAGAATTAAGCTCTTTATAAGCATCCATGCTTAAACGTTCTGTTGTACTTCAGGATTTATATGAGAAGCTGAGAAAACCTAATTGAAGTGGTGGCAAGAGTCAGCAGGGACAATGTGTGCAATTGTGATTTCCCTCCTTTTCTCCTATACACATCCACTGAATATCTGAAAAGGGCTTGTGTCATGCTGGGAGAGAGAAACGATTTCAATATGATATATAAAGCAAGAAGACACATGAACAGAGGGAGACAGGAACAATTGTTTCAACTATAAAAAGTTCTGTGTGAAGCATGCAATCTTCCCATTCATCTATAAGGCAGAGATCAAGCTAATAGGCTGCCTCATTTAGGAAATGGAACATTAGGAACTCAGTTTTGAATGCTTTTGCTATTATATTCTTTTATGACTGAAGCACTATTGTTTGATGAAGCATTTTATCTGAGATGGCATCTTTCAAGAGATTAATGAGCTACTAGACCTAGCAAGCTTAAACGAGCATTCTTCCAAGCTTTAAATACATCCCAGTTAATATTAATTAAATCACAAGGAGCATGAGAAAATAACACTTATATGCCTATAATAACATAATATTATTGTGAAATTTTTATTCTGGCGATGGAGTCCTGGAATTTGGATAGGAGCAACTTAGGCAGGCACAATGTAAGGTCACTGAGGGCAAACACTACCCACTTGCTTGAGATTTTAAAAACATGTAACAATATAATGCTGCCAATCTGCATTCGACATTCAGGTGTCACAACTTGTGCAGGGTACCTTCAGAAGAACAATGGAAAGTGTACTGAGAACCTTGAGTAATTTTCCTTTGTTTGACAAGTGTTGCTCTTTTGGGGTTCAACCTCTGCACCACTGCTACAAAACCCTAATACAACAGCACAATCCTCAGGCATCCATTTAGAAATCTCATTGAATTCAATGAGACTTACTCCCAGGTAAGAACATACAGACGGAAAGGGATCCTAAAGGCTGGTCAAGCAATCCCTCCAAAAATCTCTACTCAACCCCTGAAACTGGCAACTAGCCATCGCCCATAATGCATTAAGGAGGGAGAGTGGGAGCAGCAAAAGGGCAAAGGACTTGCGGGGGTCTCCAGACCCTGCCACCCCACCTGATTGATTCCCAAAAGGAGTGGGTTGGAAAGGGTGATTGCATGGGCCTGCCGGGTCAATCTCCCGAGTCTTCATTTGTATAAAGCACTCCCCACACTTTTAGAGCGGTGATGGCAATCATAGCTGTCAACCTTTCCCTTTTCTCGCAAGGAATCCTATTCGGAATAAGGGAATTTCCCGCAAAAAAAGGGGGAAAGTTGCCAGCTTTGGATGGCATTGTATGACTGCCTTGTGTAATGTGAGCTCATCAATGTCTCTTGAGAGAGCAGAGTTCAAACAGAGATCTTTGCTACTTTATAATACCTTTATGGCCTGAGACCCACAGGGAGATTCTGCACGTACCTCTGTTACATAGAAAGAAATCTCTAAAGCCATTAGCTATCCCTCCCTTCTTTTTTTCCTTCAAGGAAGAGTAGTAACAAAAGGTGCTATGTTACGCTGTTATTACATGGAAAAGTTGGGTATTTCTACCCAGCCATTCCCTTGCTCGCAAAGAGTGGAAAAGCACTTTCAGTGGAAGTGCATTTTCTTCCCCTAGAGCACACCCTCTCCACTCATGTGCCTTTGCTTTGATTTGCCTGGGTAAAGTCAAGAAGAGGCCAGATGCTGTTTACTAGGTTATGAGACATGAAGAGAACAAGGCCCAAGGTGATGGATTTCATTTGCAAAAAAGCTATTATGCTGCTGTCAGCATTTTGTCAGCTAGCTGCCAGCAACTATGACCAAGATGTGCCTCTTTTCCAGCATACCACAACAGGATATTCTTACCCTTTTAAAGGGATATGCTTCACAGGAGGCAACAAAAGATGCAAAAGCCACATTAGCCGTTCCTACTGTTGCACAAATTTAGAAAACTGCCACCAAGTGTTTCCCCAATTGAATTTGGAGGCTCCTGCTCCAAACAGAAAAGGGAGGAAGAAAACATTTTCAATTTCTCAGTAGTTCTGCACAGTCATGTGGTGTTTCAAACCCTATGGTAAGAGTCAATTGGCACAGCGCAATCTTGCTTGCAAGTAAGTCCCACTGAGTTCAAAGGTGCTTACTCCCAGGGACACGGGTGGTGCTGTGGTCTAAACCACTGAGCCTCCTGGGCTTGCCGATCAGAAGGTCGGTGATTCGAATCCGCATGATGGGGTGAGCTCCCGTTGCTCTGTCCCAGCTCCTGCCAACCTAGCAGTTCGAAAGCATACCAGTGCAAGTAGATAAACAGGTACCACTGTGGCAGGAAGGTAAACGCCATTTCCGTGCGCTATGGCACTCATCACAGTGACCCGTTGCGCCAGAAATGATTTGGCCACATAACCTGGAGAGCTGTCTGTGGACAAACGTCGGCTCCCTTGGCCTAAAGCGAGATGAGCGCCACACCGCATAGTTGCCTTTCACTGAACTTAACCGACCAGCGGTCCTTTACCTTTATGCCTACAGCCTAAGGCTGTAACCCTTAACAGACTTAACTCCATTTCAGTAAGCCCAATTTTCTTCTATGGGACTTAGAATTGTGCAAAACTCTGCATTGTCAAGGAGCCCTATCGTAGGACAACTAAGGAAAGGTGATTGAGTGTCAGGCTCAAGTTCGAACAGTTCAGTGGTAGTTCATTTGTCTTGAGGACTGTAATTCTGTTAACAGACTTGGGATCATAATCACATTTCATCAGGCTTATGCAAGGTATGCCTTTAGTTTTTTAAGGCATTTCCATATATAATATCCAGTACTGTACTCTGTGTGCACTAAGATGTGCATTCAGAACACTTGCAAATATAGGCTTCCTAATTCACCCCAATGGAGAATACAACTTTTGGACTCTGGGCACACAGAAATGTTGCCTCTATTGAAGAAAGCAGATACATATGTCAAGATCAGGACACTGGCGGAGAAAAGTGGAGGCAGGGGGAGTGGTCCACCCAGGGTGCCATCCGAGGGGGGTGCCATTGCAGCCGCAACCCCGGTATGTGCACCACTTGCCGCGCACCCCCCAGGACACCCCCGTGACGCGCCACCGCTTGCCACGCAGCCCCGGGACACACACCCTCATGACGCGTGCCAGCCATGTTCACCGCTCTGGATGCAGGAGCATGTCGCTCCACCACTGGGTCAGGAGAGCTATAACCTGAGTATCCATGCTTCAGAAGAGGTTTTTTTGTTTTTTTTAGAGGTGTGTGTAAGGGTCTCCCGGACGGTGTATTTCAATTGCACATGCTGCACAAGCCATGACTTGAACTGCCATCAGTCCCTGCTATTTGCATAGCAAAACAAAGCCCTTAAATCACAGTAAGGTTGTTCAAGCTTCACCATCAGCAAGACACAAGTAGTATTAATAGTGCAAGGTTTTCCTATATCACAAAAGTCCCATTGCTTTAGCGAAATCTGCCACTAGCTTTGAAATTTTTGCCCTGAATAAAACAACAACCCAGAACTTATATTTTGTTTGGCAATCCTGCTTTTACTGGTTCACCCATGGGTGCATACATTTTGTAGCAAAAGCCCCTACTGGACTATTTGATTTTAAACAGAGAGTGTGTGCCAAGTATATGTCAAAAATATGCCTACAAAACAAATGTGATACGACCATTGTATTAGACTAAAGGGTGAGGAAGTGATTGGTATGCTCCAAACAGATGCCCAACCAAATGTGGAACATACCCCTACGACAGCTTCAAAGAGAAAGCCACTAAGTTGTGCACTGTATTGTTCAATGCACTTGCACAAGAACAAATCATCTTAGCGTCTATCAGTATAATAGAAAGCTACCTTTCCATTCACATTCCACTCAGTCTCATATTCTTCTTCTTACCCTACAAATCACGTTAGCAATATGATCTCATGGGTCTTAACAAATTTGAGGACGGCTGTAAGAGTGGGGAGGGCTGAAAACATACCAAAGCAGGAAGAGAATTAGTTAGCTTTAAACCCAGGAAATCATTCTAGCACTTAAGCTATATACTATGATTGCATTGGCACCTTTCCTAATTTATAAGTGAGTTTAATTTGGAGCAGTGCTACATGGAAGGTGTGAAGATATGAACCTTGAATTTTAATGGAAAACATTCTGGATAACTTTCAGCACAGGCCATGGAAATTAATGACGCACACATTCACTCGGCTGCTTCCAAAAATCAGAGTGTGCATGTCTCTGTGTGAAGGGTTGAGCAATTCAGAAAATGAATGACCCTCCGGTGGACGCAAGAAAGTCCTAGTGAATTAGTGATTCCAGGCAGAAGACAGCATGCATAGATTTATTGCAAACCTGAGACTTTTCTCTTCCTTGCCAAGCAATACCCAGTGCTCTAAAGAGAGCAGAAGCTAAACTCTGGCATGTTTGCTCTGCAGGTGCAGAATACCAGACTTTACACTGCTGGTTCATTCACTTCTTTTTAATTACTTAATTCAGTACTGATGAATACTGCCCGAGTTAGAATAATGGAGCAGGTAGCTGAATAACCAGATTGACAGTATAGAACAACTTCCCCCTCCATGGTGTCCTTCAGTTGTTTTGGATTCCAATTATCCCTGATCATTAGCCATGTTGGCTGGGGCTGATGGGAATTGTAGTACAAAACACCTGGAGGCCACCATATTGGGAAGGCTGGCACAAAGAGACCATCAGACGGCTCCCTTAATCATTGCCTTTATCTAATTTACTTCATCAATATCATTAGCTAGTTAACCCTGATCTGAAAGACCTACTGTTTATGTTTTCCTTGTAATATATTGTAAGGGTGTATCGAGATACGGGACATAAACTGCTTCAAATCATTCCCTTTGCCAAGAAAATCTAGGAACTTTAGTCCCTTGAGACCAACACTTCTATTTCCAAGGTCATGGATACAAGTCTCAGATGCACAGAGTACTCACCTCAAAAAAGAGATGACCATTATAAGCCTCAAATTCAGAATCAGATTTTTTTTTTATTTGCATCAGCCACTAGCCATATCAATGAAATAAAATACAATGTACCAAAGATAGAGGTAAAAACTTAACTATACAAAATACATCTTGGGGGTTCCTTTTCAGGATTGTATTTCAACCCAACCCTGAAAATAATTCTGCTATAACTCTTCTATTAAGGGGGAATGGCACTAGATTTTTCTTCTTCTTCATAGTGTGAACTGGTCTGAACGTCAGTTGTCTCTAACACTATCATTAGCAGTCATGTACTCCACTACAATGTTATGGGAGGGATCAAAGCTGAGTACAGTGGTACCTCAGGTTACAAACACCTCGGGTTGCAAACATTTCGGGTTACAGGCTCCGCTAACTCGGAAGTAGTACCTCAGATTGAGAACTTTACCTCAGCATGAAAACAGAAATCGTGCGACGGCAGCAGGAGGCCCCATTAGCTAAAGTGGTACCTCAAGTTAAGAATGGTTTCAGGTTAAGAACGGAACTCTGGAACAAATTAAGTTCGTAACCAGAGGTACCACTGTAGTACAGCATGTGTCTTGTATGTAGAGAGTCTTAGGTTCATTCTCTGATACCTAAAGTTTAAAAGGACCAGGTTTCAGAAGATGTGAAAGACAACTGCCTGAGATCTTGAAGAGTCACCGTCAATCAGAGTAGACCTTATAAGATTAGATAGACAAATAGTCTAACCCAGTACAAGAGATCTTCCTACGATCTACGTGGAAATTCACCAACAAGTTCATGTCCCCTGTTTTAAGGCATTCCACTTCAGGGTTTGCAGTGCATGAAACCCCATTTTATCTTACAGAATCTAATGAGATGCATGAGGGATATTTATTGCAATATAGAATCCTGCAACATTTTCATTTTTAGCATAACCACGTATCCTCATTGAATCAAGAGAGAGAAAAAGAAGTCATTCATAAAGATATGGATGCATTTATTTCCCTTTACCTTCCTTACTGTTCTGCTCTAAACGGAGGGAATAGTCAACCAAAGAAGCCAACAGGAAAAGGAGAGTTTTAAGTGTGTGTATATGTATGTGTGTGTGCGCGCGTGCATGCACACACACACACATTTAAAAGTATGAAAATGTTAGGTTATCAGCCTGGATATGCCACGTTTCATCTCATCATTGCTAGATGTGAGAAACAAAAACAGAGTTAATGTTCCATAGTCAAAGCAGAAGTGACAGTAATGCCCAAGAATGGACTTTTACACAAAGAACTCCTCAGCAAAAAAATAATAAATAATAAATAAATAAATAAAAGAAAATGAGGAGGCAGCTCAAAATGTCAAGTGTAACAGAAGTTTACATTATTTCAAGTCCTTGACTTCTGCCCTGCCTAAGCTTCTCTATGTGTCCAACACAGTGGACTTGCAACATGCTGTATTGTTGGCATATCACTCATTTCCCCACGTTAATCACTAGAAAAATCAGTAGAGCTAACATCACTTGCGTGAAAAACACCTCTTCCTTGAAAAGAGAAGGAAATCATCCTCGTAAAAAACATTTCTCCCAGGGAATAAATGCATGAAGAAATAACTTATTAGAACATTTGGGAAATGCAATAGCACTGAGCTTCATCACTGCAACTTGTTCACGGTAAAACCACCTGGTTTTCTTTTTCACTCAAAGCATTGCGTTCATCATTAGTGATGCTTTTGTGAGGTGGATTGATGGCTGGCTCTTGTACATTAATGTATGCTTGAATGGGTAAAGATGCTCTGGGCCCATACTTGGAACCAAGCGCTAATGATAGCAAAAGCATACCACATCGATGGCAATCCTGCCCCTCATCCCCACAGCAGTCGTGGAAATACAATAATTGAACGCATTCAGATGAAAATGTTCTGAGCAATTCTCCCTACAGGGGGAGGAAAGTCAGCAGCTGAACCATTGCAACATCCAAATCCCTGCTAGTTTACAGCAGCCATAATGGGGAGCTGCAACCAATCTCATTACAGTCAACAGGAGAGAATTAACAGTGCCAGCTCCAGGGCTGGGGTACTTTAAGGGCCTCTGTTGGGATTGTCAGGAGAATAAGGAAGAAGAGGATCCTGTGGATCCATGGCTTCACTATACATGCCCCGTTCCTGGATCCACTACCAGCAGAGCATCTGTAGGCCAGTATTAAAACTGGCTTACCATTTGTTTATTGAACTTATATACTGCTTTATATTCCAACAAATCTCTAAACAGTATAACTCCTCCAACAACAAAAATAAGTATTATATAAATATATATGATTTCCATGTTCCCTGCAACCAATACTAATAATTAATTAACAACAATCCACATTTTAAGTAACGCAATTAAGCAATAAATATTTCTAAACAGTAGACATAAGTAAAAATAAAAATGAAACAAGAGTGAATCAAATACAAAATACAAAATACATCAATATATAGCTTCAGAGTGCAATGTAATTACAATATATGTCTTGAGAATCTCAAACAGCATCCTCACATGTAAGAGCACAAATCAGGAATTCAGGAAGCAAGCTGTCAAGACTCAACGACCACACCTTCCACACACACCCTACATCACTCCACATTGTTATCACTTAAAAAAAAAAAAGGAACACTCAAAAATTCAACAACTGGCACTCATGTACAATTCCAACAGCGGATGAAAAGTCAAATGCACACACACAAAAATTCATTTCCACCCTGTCTCTACCTCACCTAAGTTTTGTTGGAATTTGGAGGCCTTCAGGAGTCAGGACTACTTTCACACATATTGTCTTCTAACAGAGGACTTGATTTCCATGTTGTAATGGGGTGCAATATAATGTTTTAAAATACTGTAAGTATTTACCTGGGGGGTTGCGTTCTGAGGCATCGCACAAGTCAGCCCACCCGTTCCGCCCCATTCCAGTGCCAGAAACGGTGTGTGTGTCAGCAGTCGCACACAAATCGGGAGTTCCCTGTTTATGTACATGTTAGCAAGTTGGTGACTATTGGCATTTGCCAATAATAAAAAATTCTACATGAGGCCCAATAGGAAATACAGGAAATCTCTGTGTCAAAAAGCAGAGTAATGACACACCAGTGACATTGTAAATAGTCTGTGTCTGGAACAGATAGACCTTTGAACATGTATTGAAGGCACTCATTTGGTTGAAACATTTACTGAAAATGTCAAAATTTTATAATATTTCCAGTGGACTTTACAAACTTTTAAGTTTAATGGTGATTGTAACCATTCACCAATGTAAATCATATAGCTCCTCTTATTTATTTATATGCAATGATAGATTAAACTGAGGCGCAGCTTGGTCCAGAAAAAAAAGAGAGATCTATGACAACAAAGAGGCAAGTTTGAGAATATACACAGATACTTTCCATCACCTTTGAATAATCATTAGTAGTCATTCCCTATTTGATATTAGACAGAGTTGAGCTCAAGCATTTTTATCTTAAGGATGGTACTGAGAAATTCCAAAAGAACTTCTCTTTTCACATTTCTCAGGAATATGCAAAGAGAGTGCTTACGTTTACAGCACCTCCATCGAACTACTTCCTGGATAGGTTGTGGGAAGCTGGTTTCAGGCACTAGGCCTGTTGGCAGACCAACTCTACGTTCCAAAGATGTCTCCAAACATGACGTGAAGGCTAGTAACATTAACCCCGCTGTATGGGAATCTCTGGCAGATGACCCAGTGTCTGGAGACAGACAGGTTGTGTATCCACAGCAGTAACCAGAAGATGAATGACTGCTGGGAGGAACGCAGAGAGAAGAAATGGCATGGTTCTTCTGCAGCAGCAAAACTGGATGCCTTCATCTGCTCCACCTGTGATAAAACATGTCTCTCCTGTATTGGTGTCTACAGCCACAGCAGACACTAACTCTCCAACAGGTTTGAATTTGCTCCCGATGATGCACAATGAATATGTGCTTGTTCCTCCTTCACACACTATTCTTCCTTCAGAACTGCCAGGGAACTTGAGAAGCCACCCTCAACTGATTGTCCTTGAGGCAATTCTGTTAGGGTTTTAGTTGAGTTGAGTTTTGAACACTGCAGAAGAGAAACTGCAACAGGCATTGTTCCTCTACAGCGCTTGCTGCTGAGACCAAATAAAAGTCAAAGCATCAAGGAAAACCATTCACATCTGACTCTTTGATGCCCATCATGAGAATAACCTCTAGGTGTTATGCTGTCAGCCTGGAACTAAATGTAAGGCGAATGCGGACAACCCCATTTACTATTTGATATTTGCCCTATGTACCCTTACTCCCATTCACCAACCTGTCATTCTATGCAGCACATAGCATGGGCACTCAGCTCCTCCCTGTCTCTTACTGAAGAAGGAAAATGTTTTTGACTGGATGTCAGTGCCTACAAAATGCAGGCAGAGAGTGATGAGATCAGCTTGAAAGCTTTCTGTTATACAAACAAGGAGAGAAGGCATTTCTCCCTCTTGCCATCAAATTCACACCCAGTGAGATGGAAGGTGACCTCCATAAAAAGGGGGCTATTTTTTTGAATGACAGAAAGAGAAGCCAAAATTGAAAGGGCTTGAAATGACTTTTTCTCCTTAGTCTGCATTGTGCTTTAAAGTACCTGAAAGGATGCGTAAAACTATGCAACTATCCCTGTCATTATGGAAAGGGAGGGGGCAGCCTCAGACAGCAGATTGGGGCTATAATAAAAGAGCATCAAACTTTTACTTAATTTGTTGTTAGTGGGTTGATTGTTTCTTTGTTTTTATTCCCAGTAGTGAGTGCTTGTGGAATTCTTTGCCTCGGTTGTCAAAGTAACTTAACTGACTGTGCACTAAGTTATTGCATTAACAGAAGCCAGAACAAGATGCTGCTTTTGGTAATTTAACAACAACAACAACAACAATAACAATAACAACAACAACAACAACAAATACCCCCATGCAAGCATTCATGGCACTCTGTGCTTAGGAAAAAAATGGTGCACAGATGCAGGAGGATAAGAGAAAGAGCGAGAGAGAGGCCAGATGTAAAAGAGGAAAGGGATCCTGAAACTTTAATGCCTGTGTAGAACAGAGACTTCTAGAAGATATAGCTTGCCCTTCCACATGTGCTGTGTCAGGAGGATTTTGAGTGCCACATGGCAAGACAGAGTTTCAAACAAGGATGTGCTTTCCCAAGCCCACATTCCCAGCATGTTCACACTCCTGTCTTAGAAAGATGTATGCTGGCTTGGTCATGTCCACAGAATGGAAGATGGCAAGATCCCTGAGGATGTGGTCTACAGGGAGCTGGCTTCAGGCACCAGGCCCATTGGCAGACCAACTCTGCATTACAAAGATGTGATGCAATGCAAACATGACATGAAGGCTGGAAACTTCAACCCTGTCATGTGGGAATCCCTTGCAGATGACTGCAGTGCCTGGAGACAGTCAGGTCGTGTACCCATAGCAGTGACCAGAGGAGGAATGACCGCTGGGAGGAGCGCAGAGAGAAGAAATGCCATGGTGCATCTGCAGCAGCATGACCGGGTGCCTTCATCTGCCCCAGCTGCAACAAGGCATGTCTCTCCCACATCAGCCTCTACAGCAGAGCCTTCCAAACTTTTCATGTTGGTGATACATTTTTTTAGACATGCATCATTTCACGAAACAGTAATTCAGTTTTACTAGCAAACTGGAGGTTAAACTAACCTCTTTCCAGCCCCGGGAGGAGCACAAAGAGTGTTCGCGTGACACACCTACACACTGCAGCCGACACACCAACGTGTTGTGACGCACAGTTTGGAAAGCTCCGCTCCACAGCCACAGCAGGCTCTGTAACCTTCCAAGTGTTTGACCTCATGCCCTAAGGCACACTCCTCCATTGACTCCTGAGACAGATGGATGCCATCAATAGCATGCCCTCTTCAACATAACTAGGGGGCAGGAGTCCTGTCCTTTTTTGTATCTAGCCATCTGAGAAATGTGGGTAGCATATATAGAACAAATCCTGTGTAGGTCTACTTAGAAGTCCCATTGTGTTCAATGGATTGGAAAGCCTGTACTCAGTTTCTTGATCCACCTACTGTTATCTGTGGCTGAACATACCTCTGGGTCTGCACACTATTAGCTGCCCTGCCCTGCACCCTACCAGCCCCCACTGACTCTAGCACAGTATTTCAATTGTCCATTCCATGTTCGACTCTATAATATCCAGCACTGTACACAGTAGTCCAGATGTAGCTGTCCCATGTTGTTGTTCTTTAGTCGTTTAGTCGTGTCCGACTCTTCGTGACCCCATGGACCAGAGCACGCCAGGCACTCCTGTCTTCCACTGCCTCCCACAGTTTGGTCAAACTCATGTTAGTAGCTTTGAGAACACTGTCCAACCATCTCGTCCTCTTTCATCCCCTTCTCCTTGTGCCCTCAATCTTTCCCAACATCAGGGTCTTTTCCAGGGAGTCCTCTTCTCATGAGGTGGCCAAAGTATTGGAGCATCAGCTTCAGGATCTGTCCTTCCACTGAGGACTCAGGGCTGATTTCCTTCAGAATGGATAGGTTTGATCTTCTTGCAGACCATGGGACTCTCAAGAGTCTCCTCCAGCACCATAATTCAAAAGCATCAATTCTTCGGTGATCAGCCTTATTTATGGTCTGTCCCATAGATATGTATAAATGAATTACAATACACCCTCCCCCCTTTTTTTTTTTTTGCAAATCACCTTCCTAATATTCCCCATCATGGAATTTGCCTTTTTTGGACATCATTGTCATTACATAATCCCAAGAGCTTATTGAATCCATCAGTGTTTACTTAAAGTCCAGATATTTGCTCCATTTACCATTTTGTTGCTTATCTACACAGTTTATGTGAAGAATACACATCCTTTCTTTGCCTTCAGTGAACAGTTGTGCCTCTCATTTTAAGTACCTGAAGGAAGAAGATTGGCCACCAAACAAAACATGAGATATATGGCTAGATTTGCTTTCAACAAGCTAAGACCATTGCAGACTTTGGGGTCCTGTCCTGTCCCACATAAGAAGTATTCGCTGAGTATGCAGTCATTTTTCACTAATGTATATATCAGCTGTGCAGAATTTATCTGCTGGAATAATTTGCTCTGCAATTCCAAAACACCCCACTCTCCAGTCTGATATACAAAGTCATTTTCAACTCTAGAGTGGAAGTTTCCCATGGACTGAGCATTTGTCAGGGCTTTTAGTTTATCAGTGCTTTCCAGGAACAAGTGTAATAAATCCAAAGTTGGATTAAGAATACAAAACCCTTCAAATAAGAACTCTTATTTGCAATATTACTGCTCAACTTCCCCTGGGTTATGTAATTTACAGACTCATCATAATGGGTTCCATGCAGTGACAACACATGTTCAGAGATTGCTCATTATCAGCTATTGGGCAATTTCACACAGTCAGAGTGTGATCAAAATAACTGCCAGAGAGATGTATAACCATCTCCTAATGGTGTCGTCTTATCTGTTTAAAATATCATCTCACAATGTCAGAGAAATCATACGAGCACTTAAAATTTCCCCATAATACTCTGTATAAAATTCAAAGTTATTATCTTTGGATAAAAGTAAAGATATTTCTCAAATCCAGCAAAACTTCACAAAGGTCACTTTTTAATTGTTTCCTACATATTTTAGAACATTGGTAAAAGGTAAAGGTAAAGGACCCCTGGACAGTTAAGTCCAGTCAAAGCCAACTATGGGGTGTGGCGCTCATCTCACTTTCAGGCCGAGGGAGCCGGCGTTTGTCCACAGACAGCTTTCTGGGTCATGTGGCCAGCATGACTAAACCACTTGTGGCACAATGGAACACTGTGACAGAAACCAGATTGCACGGAAACACCATTTACTTTCCTGCCACAGCAGTACCTATTTATCTACTTGCAGGAGCTGGGACAGAGCGCAGGTGGCTCTGTGGTCTAAACCACTGAGTCCCTTTAGAACATTGATGAAAGCTCTCGCTATAGGTGCATTCCACTTTTGCTACCTGATCAGTATTTGAGGAACAAATCTATCAAGTAGTTCACATAAACAAATGGCTGATTTTTCTTCCCTGGAAGATTATTCTTGATTGTCCAGAAGTTGCATAGAGTAATTGTATGAAGGCACATCAGTTTAAATCCCAAACGTTTGGTGGCTTTGTGGGGGGAGGCCTCTACTAGTTGAAGAGCTGTCATGTTCCTCACAATGGTCATAAGATGCTGTTATATCATGACACACCATCAACTCAAGAAGGACATTGTGTGGGGGAGAAATGGTGGTGGCAAAATATTTCACAAAACAGAAGAAAGAGCTCATGTTACTACCTAGTCAGGTCTTGCCTGCAAAGCCTACACGGAACACCACCACCACTATTTTCTATAAAAAGAGGTGCTAGAACTCACCATGAACACTTCCCTTGTTCTCTTATAATGGCAATGGTGCCCACCTGAGAGGTACCAGAACTGAGTTCCGGCAAGTTCCAGCTGAAAAAAAGCCCTGACTACCACTAGTGAAATGGACAAGAAATTGGGGAGGGGGGATATTGCCTCAGTGCTAGTTAAATTAAAAAAAGAAAATATAAAGGCAAATATATGTTTGCATTGGTAGAAAGTTCTTCATTTCCAGGAGATGAGTGAAGTTTGGATCTTCTCATAACGATCCCACAACTAGTGAATGTTTAAATTGACATGGGGCACAAGCCATTAAAAAAAAAAAAGTATTGTAAATGTTCGAAGTCAGAACCACTTTTAATATTCTAGTTGCAGGCTTTGGGAAAATGTTATATGAAGTGAATGTTTAAAGACAAGGCTTCTCAGTTGAAATTCAGGATCTCTTATGCACAAGCTGTACTGGATCTAATGACTGTGTCTCATTCAAATGTGATACAAATATATAATTGAATAGAACGAGACCTAGAAGCTAGATTGGATTGTGACCCAGACCACAAAGTTATTTTTTCAGGGCCTAGGTAGTTAACAGGCCATTCCTTTGTGGGTGGGGGGGGGGAGGTTAAAAAACACACACACACACACACACACACATAAAGATTCTGGGAACCATCAGTCAAGATGAAGCCTAAAACAGCAGCTATTTTGACAGTTAATTGAACCAAGCTCATTTTGAAAGTGGTCAAAAGAGAAAAGGAACCAAGATGTTTGGGAGCCTCGAAAGAGGCTTGGATAAAAATTTTTACACTGCTTACACCAAACAAAAAGAGAGGCTCAACCAATAGGGAGGCTGTTAATGTTTAATAGATTATTGTATTTTAATGTTCTGTTGAAAGCCGCCCAGAGTGGCTGGGGAAACCCAGCCAGATGGGCGGGGTATAAATAATAATTTATTATTATTATTATTATTATTAGTAGTAGTAGTAGTATTAAGACTTGCAGTAATAAGTAAACCACCACCACCCCGTTTCTTGAATCATCTCCCTACGTTTGCCACAGCAAATATTACCTTGGGAGGAGCCAGAAAATCTCAATGTGTATCCATATGTAAAAAGAAGCAGGCCCTCTCCTTGGCAGATTCCACCTGGCAGCCATGAGCATATAAACCTGTTCCATAATTTATTTTGCCCAATTGCTTCCTAGCCCAGATTCTGATGCGTTAAGGTTGATGAGATTTGTAGCTACACATAATAGGTTCTTCAAGGTCAGTTGGAGGAGTAAAACTGATTTTCCAAAGTTGGTAGATATATTTATTATCTACCCCACAAAAGACAGAACAAGACAACAATTGCATGAATGCACACTTGTGGGGTCTCTTTTATTTCAGTTAAGGCATTTAAGCCACATGCACAGTCAAATCCATGTTTAGACCGCCTTTCTCCAAATAAATGAAATAACGCATCTGAGCCATTTAGGAGCTCTTAGACTAATGTTACAGGCATTCCACTCATGCAACTTTTTAAAAAAAAAACCCAGCAAGCATATTGGCTAATGTAAATGGAGGATAGATAATTTATTCAAATTCACCCTTTGAATCAGCCCATCTACACTGTTCTGTAAGTTCCTCCAACCCTCTGGAACATATTTTGGGGAGGGGAGGCAGCTATAGTAGGACAGGGCAATCAGAGAAAATCTCCTCCCCTCCTCTTACAATAGTCATGCGTCTGAGGGGTCCATTTCACCTGTAATCTAATTTGAGCAAAGTGCTGTACAGTGGAGGAGAAATTGTGGGAAGCTTTACTTTATAGAGTACACTTTTATCCTGTGTAAGCCAAATAAATTGTATCAGGATAATATGCATGCCTCCCTCAAACAAAAATATCTTTTCACCCTTTCCTATAATTCCCTCCTTTCTCTTGCCCACAATGAATAGATGTTCTTAGGTTGAAATAAATATATACATATACTCTCACTTTGTACTACTAGGTCCTACGAAATCCTTGATTATTTCTTGGCATTAACTATGATCGGTGACCTTTATTTTCCAGGTAAAGTTGTTATTATTATTGGTTTGCACCATGCATTATCCTACGGGATATCGCCTGGCCCATATGTCTGACTTGCTCACAAGGCTGCATCATGCTGGTTACACAATTTTCTGTAATCTGTGGTCTTTAGAAATAATAACAATAATAATAAACACATTCTGGACCTTTTTGTTCCTTCCTTTTCATAAGGTATTCTTTAAATGTTTTTCTTTTTTAGATCGTCACATAAATTAGAGCACAAAATGTTCAACTCACATAGGTTTGTCAGATGTATCTTATTGTTTAAGTCTTCTGTCAACAAATTATTTTACTTCAAATTGTCATGTTCCATTAGAGCAACAACATTAGAGTAGTCACTGTAAGCTTAATAAGGCTCATCATACATTGTTAATTACGTGAGTTATTCAAGTATTTGTGATCCATTGTGTCAGCAAAGTTTGAAGCAGCTACAAGAAGTAAGAACGTACCATAATAAAATCCTGATACCATTAAAAACATGAAAATCCTGATACCATTAAAAACATGAAAATAAAATAATCAGTATTACTAAAAATAAAGTAATCAATACAACAAATAAAATAATTGCAAAAAAAAATCAATCAAAACGTCAGCAATACAATTGGAGGACAACAAAAAGCCTGGAATATTGTGCACCTTATCCAAGAAGGCAACCAACATCCCCATGGTAAAAGGTAAACCTATTTCTGCAACATCCCCTGACTTTCCCCCTGACATCACTTCTGGCTGGTCCAAATGACAGTTAAGAATGACCTGATTCTGTACAACCATCACTCCCAGATAGTGTCTCAGAAGATAACAATATGCTTGCTAGGAACTGATTAGATAATGAATTGCAGAACAGTGTGTAATAAGCATATTGATAAACCCTAATTTCAAATTTACAGTCAAATTCTTTTGGTGACAATGAAAAAGAGATGTGCCAAAACAAAACCATACATAACTGCACATAAGCTTCCAAGCTAATGAAGAAGAATTTCCAAGGTGGGCTACCCTTTGGATGTCTTCTCCAAGAAAAGAAAGCAGTAGGCTTCCTACTTGATGCCAACAAGGCATTCCAACTTCTCGGTTCATATAAGAAGATCAATATGGATTTGTACTGCAGTGCACAGCATAAAGTGCCAGTGAGGAGTCCTGAATAATCAGCAGGGGTGAGTGGCCGCTTTGAATTCTTCCCCACCCCCAGTAATCCGCTAGGGCCACTGAAGCTCTTTCTGTCATATTAATGGGTCAACACAAACTGAAATGGCTCAAAGAAGTGTTGTGTAGTACTAGGATAAGTTGTCACTTGCTGGTGAAGACTAGAGAGTTGGCTTTTCATCATATTTAGATAGTAGATTCTTAAGGTGCTAGTTTTCTATCATGACCACCTGTATTGACCCAATTTTACTTTGGGATTTGCCCAACAGCAGGTGGAAGAAGCCAATGGACTGAAAGCCTTTTGGGTTTCTTCTTCCATAGCTTGGGAACTTGGGGGGAAAGGTTTGTTGTGTCTTGGGTGGTGGGGAGAGAGAGGAAATGAGCTACATTCTTCTTTAATGCAGCATGCTAGAATGGAAATCTACTGTGCTGAGTTGACGACAATGTAATTTAGCAGGCTTATTTTAGATTAATATAGTCTTCCAGCCTCAGCTATCCTGGCATGGTTTTGAACTTTGATCAAAATATTTAAAATGATATCAGGATTTTCCTGTAGTCCTTTAGAAGAGCATCTTACATTCTCCCGAGGGTTTGAAATGCACACCCCACGCCTTTGATTGTTCACCATGCCTACTGGATCTGGTCCAAAACATCAGGATGACAGCAGCTTGGGGAAGGCTGTTTTAGGATGTGTAAATGGTTTGCATCTGGGCACACCAGTTTGAATTCACATATGGAAGAATGACTTTGAAAGTTATCATGGCACTGAATGGAATGCAGCAAGTTCTCTTCCAAGCTAAATACAAAATAACTTCGTTTGATTGCAGCATCAAGCTGCCAGAGACAACTTTAGAGCTCACAAAGGGGGGGGGATAATCAATTTCCCAAAACACTATGTTATGTTATAATGTCACAATTTGCACCCACATTCACAACATGGAAAGCTGTCAACAAAGTCAGACACATCCACAAGACTCATGCAGAAGAGACTGTCCTACTGCTATTTCAACTTCACTGAAGTGTCCAACATCATCAATTTTAAGGTCAGCTTAACATCAATTTCCAAAAAATAAATCACCATCAGCAGTAATATTTTTACAAGGTTGTTTTCCTCCTCTTTGTCACAAACTACTAAAAACAAATGACATGGATGAAATAGAAACGGCACTCACAGTGCAGCTATGCACACATTCTTGGAGGAGAGAAATGTCATGGAACTTGAAATGAAAAAACAACAACAAACTGATTACCTGTGCAGGATTCTTCATTGGAAAACATCCCAAATTTTCAAAATGGAGTCCATTTGCTGGTTTGTTTGTTTTCTCTTACTCTGTATGTCTCCTCATCAACAGATTGAATAGAGCAATTTGCTTTCGTTCTGACCCTTCCCCACTGTTTTTCTTTTCACTTGGACCTGGGTGGGAAAATATTGACATTGAAATAATTAATTCATTCTATTTAAAACAGTCTTTAAAAATACTAAAACGTTTCAAATGCTTCACATTTTCTCCACAAAAATAGCCACAAAACAGTAATAGATTGGTGCAGTTGCCAAAAACATAAACTCTTCTTAAATTTAAGAAGAGGTGGTGATGGGGTTTCCTGGTGGAACTGCACATATTTCTGTTCAATGATGAAAAGCAATATTGAAAACAGAATATTCAGCAGCAATCAGTGAAGCAGTTTGTTAGGCACAACCTGCCAGTAACTGGTCATGAGTGCAACTGAGTGGGAGCAAAAAATTATTTCCCACTATTATCTATGAGTGCACAGCAGTGCCTGTGGATGCGGGCAGTACCTCAGAAACCACCAGGTAACTCAAAAGTGTATCTCCCTTCATAAAATTTATGCACTGCTTGATTGTAAAAAAAACCTCAAAGCAGTTTTGCAAAAAATATAAAAAAATAAAATTAAAATTAAGAAAAAATTATAACCCTACTTTAAAGCAAGAAGATACTGGGAATGGATAATAATAATAACAATTTATTATTTATACCCCATCTGACTGGGGTTCCCCAGCCACTCTGGGCAGCTCCCAACAGAATGGATCTTTTCTTGTCCTCCTTTGTGTGCATTTCCAGAGACAATATGTAGCCACCTTGCATAATTAGACCAGATGACGCTTGGGGTCCCTTACAGCTCTACAATTTTATGCTTCTAAAGGTACACCTACTATAAAACTGCAGGGAAATCAGTCTAGGGTTGTTGTTTTTACTATGTACCTTTAAAACTGAATTTTGGGGAGTAAATTTGCTTTCCTCACTGTAGTTTTGTGAACAACTATTTTATCACAAAAACAGCATACCACATCAAAGAGCTGCGCTGGGGAAATAACCTGGAAAAAAACTCAGAAGGATAGAGGCAGTGGCTAAGAAGTTATGGTGAATGGGGGAGATGCTTCAGGCTTGCATTCTGCTTAATTGGCACCAAAGGTCACAGAAACCAAGTGTAAAAATGTTTTGACAGGAGTGGATATGTGGCACAGAGGCAAACGGATTTGAATGTTCAGCATTTTCCAAGCCAGCAGCACTAGCAGAACTAGTGTTGAATATACAACCAACAATTGCGTGTCAAGGTCCCGAAGCCACCCCTCAAATAAATCACACAACAAACAGAAATTTAAGTTTAAGGTTTTTGGCATAATTTTGGCCACAACTTTATTAATTACAAGATATGTGAGTGGTTGCTTAGGCATTGGTTCAGACTATCTGTCCCTAGGGACAGAACTGACATTTGTCAGTAAGGGAAAAACTCTTTGGGGAGAGAATGGGAGCCGGGGGTCTGACCCTCGCCTCTCCCCAAATGCTCCCAGGGGCTCTTGCGTGGCCCTGGCCCCCCGGACAAAAGCATGGCGAGCCCCTGGATTCCTTTAACAGAATTCCCTGCACAGCAGCAGCATTGGAGGGTCAGCCACAGTCAATCCTGACCCCTCCACCAACCAATTAGTAACCAATGCCTAACCGCCAACCTTACAAGTTGTGACGAATTGCTATGCAGTAGGCGAAAACCAAATGGCACCAGCCAAATCAGCCAAATGGACAAATTCCTACCAGGCCCCTGCCCCAAAGGCAGACGACCCCATGACAGGCATAGCAAGGTCAAGACAGAGGCCTAAAATCAGGGAGGGAGGGACGGGAGATCCGATGCTCGCAGCAAAGGTTAACATACACAGCAAATCAAGGCAATTTATAGTCCCTGGGCTGTCCTTCAACAATTGCAACAAGCAAATCTCCCCAACGACAGCCCAGGGCCCAATCAGAGCAGTCGTCATCCAAACATTCCCGCCCAACAAGCGAGGGGTGATATTCCTGGCCCCCACCGCAACACGTGCTCTCCATGAAGGAGAACATGCTTAACCAAGTGATAACATTACATCAACACCCCTGCCCCCAAAGTACTGTGATTGGTGAGCCCTGGTTAAACCCTTCATTCTCACTAGAAGCTAGACCTGTCAGTCAGTCCCACAAGAGCTTTTGCTCTCTCTCATCTCCCCAACTTGGTGTTTTTCTTATATGACAAGTTTGGGGAGAAATATTCTACACATTTTTCATTTTAAACAATCAATTTCTGAATTGCTGCGAACCACTTTGGAGCTTCCATTTCAGTTCAGGGCTATTGTGAAGAGATACCACTTAAACTTAGACAAGACCTGAATCTGCCAGAAACGGCCTTGCTTTAGTTCTTGAGGCATGATTTATTCTTTCAAAACCTTTGCACACCCTGTAGTACACTCACATCCCAAGACTTTGAACAGAGCCTGGTGTACATAAAACTATGCAAAAAGGACTCTGCTTACAGCAGGCATAGGCAAACCTGGCCCTCCAGATGTTTTGGGACTACAACTCCCATCATCCCTAGCTAACAGAACCAGTGGTCAGGGATGATGGGAATTGTAGTCTCAAAACATCTGGAGGGCCAAGTTTGCCTATGCCTGGTTTACAGCCTGCTTTCTGCAAGGATCCTGGCCATATGGAAGTACATTTACATATGAAGGGATCTGTTCAGACCTTCCAATGAATGCGCAGAAGGTTGGATCATGAATAGCATATATGATACCACCCTCATATATTTTTGCAACCTCTCTCGTATTGAAGGTATGGACAGGTATATCTCCTTCAATTTTATGTAATCTGGCTATGTAATCTGGCTGTATCCACCTTTTTCTTTTTCAAGCACAAACCATCAGTGCTTGTCAATCTTCTGAGTAGACAGTCTATCTGATGAACGTAGTGGTTTCATAAATTGATTTTGTCAAGTTAAACCTATGGTAAATCTGAGCTACCATCCTTCTCAAACTGTGGAAGAAAAAAAGAATAATCAAAGCCAGTTTCTTTCTGTAGGGATTAATTTAAAAGACAACTGCACTGATAATTAAAAATTCCAAAACTTTCGGTAATTTCAAATATATTTCAAATCCCTTTTTCTTCTTTTTTAAAAAGTAAATACATTGAATGGTATTAGAAAATAATCCTCAAGCATATATTATGTTTAATGGAAGCTATGGAAGCCACTATGTCAGAAGAGTTCAGGACAGTATTTTCAATCTCTCAATATTGTTTTATTAAATCTCAAATGAATTTCATATCTTTTATTACTTGTACCAGCCATCACTATATTTCATTTTCTGCAAGGAGGTTACATATTGTCTCTGGAAATGCACACAACGGAGGACAAGAAATGATCCATTCCCAGGCAAGATCAGATATTTCTATTCTTCAGAAAGCTATTAAAAACTACGACCCAGATGATATTTGTCCTTGTCTTTCATTTTCAAGATGACAATATGATAGGGTGGTACGTTATTTGGATCAAAACTTAGTGCTCCCAAATCTTTTTTCTGACCAATAGGGAACCAAAATAAGTGACTAGGAGTAAAAATGACCATATTTTGGACTCCCCACTTAACAGCAGGGGCGAAATGCTTATTGGGAAGACTGTAGTCCATCAGTGGATCATTTCAGATACTTATCTAGACTGAAGATATATTAGCAAGTCCTCATGGAAGTGCAGACATGTGAAAAAATTCTATCCTTGTAAGGCTACTAGGGACATTGTACGGAAAAAAAGATGGCTGCCGACATACGTATATTGGAGCAGCCATCTTTCTTCCCATATGAAGGGTTTGCATGTTATGATGGACAGTTACTTCTTGAGAACATTTTAAAACAGATTTTTTAGTGCCCAGCCACAGATCTGCTCTTAGCAATTTAAAATGTTAAGTGGGAGAAGAGGCAGCCCCCAGACCATCTCATTAAAACTTTATGTACCCATTTACAGTTTGGTTCGTTGGTTATGCAGCTTAATCTATTATCAGATCCATGCATGAGGGGCGGAATTGGAAGGTCTGCTCTAAAATATAGAGAAAACTGGATTCCTCCCCGACCCTACATGCATGAAAGTGATAGTTTAGCAGATGAACATTTGGACAATGAAATGTGGCAGATTATGCAGGTTTCGTTTGCTTTGAATAAACACACATTCAGTCTCCAAAGGAAAGGAACAATAATTTTTAGCAGGTTAAAGTATTTTTGATTCATATGTAGATGGGGAGGAACCCCCCCCCCCGAATACAGATGTTTGATAGTCAGATCCTCCCGTCTCAACTTTCTGTGAGCACTGATCCTGGTTATGATGTCCCCACCTTTCTGGTATAGGAACCTTTTTAAAGGAGGTGGGATCCATCTGCATCACATACATGTTTGTTCATTTGAAAAACAACAACACAAAACCTCATCCTCCATTATGTTTCAATCAAGTGTGCTTGCCCCCACCCAATCATTTCAGCTTGTTTTGTGGTCCTCACATTTTAGATTCTGATTGGGCTGCATTTCTTGTCAGGTTGACGAAAGGATGTCATCCATCACCAGCTTCTATTTTCTGCTTTATAAATTTTGATGCCTCAAAATGAATTTTGCCAAGACTCGTCTTTTTGCCTGCTCTAACAACAGCGATTATTACCATGTTTCAGAAAACAAAACTGCACATTCTTTCCTCTCAAATGCTGAGCACAACAACCTCAAACTGCTGATTGGGATAACCTCAGGTAACCATTGGTAATCTCATTTCAAATATCCTTTTTATAATAGAATGAAGGCTAAACTGAATGTGACCCAATACATTGCTGGGAGACCAGGAATATATCGGAAATCTGGACATTTCTGCCTAACCCTTTCAAAGTCTCCACCTGGGACTCTCAGATTCTGTAAATAAAATAAAATACTCATTTTAATTTAATAACTTGTTTTTATATTTATATACACCTCCTATTCTTTGTGTTCCATAATGACTTGAAGCAACAAAGGAAGAAGCACTATAATGGCAATTATTTTACTAAATTACACAAAAACTAGATGTAGCCCTACCCCTATTTCTTAATGTCAGAAATATATGGCCACAACAGCCTATAATGCCACAGGCAGTCATAAGAGTCCAAGCTCTGCAAAATATATATTTTTGAAAAGAAAATAAACTCCCCCCCTCAAAAAAAAACCTCTGTTAAATTTATAATGCATAATAGATGTCAAGTCCCAATGTTTATTGCCTGGATTCATATGCATGTTTTTCTATTGCCTAGAAAATGTCTAGAAATACATATTAAATATCTGTGTACCATTCATTGCTCAGTTCTTATTCTGTGTAGTTTATACCATTGTGATGGATATTACTTATACAAGTGCTACTTTTTTACATATGCTTTATTTTATTGTAGCAATAGGAAATATGAAAGTGTTTTTGGGCTTTGTGTTTTTGGGCTTTGTGTTTTTGCTTTATTACTACAATTTTACAGCAGTGTTGTAGAACACATTATTTTTAAACATATATACATGAAGGAGCATATCCTACAAAACCAATTGTCACATACAACAAACTTATATACACCTGAACAGACTTATTTCCTTGTTAGGTGTTTCTCTGCACTCCTTTCCGGATGTTCATTTGACCACACAAATCTATTGCAGAAGGAAGCTGCCTTATACCAAGTTAGACTTTGGTCCATCTAATTCAGTATTACCTACACTGTCTGGCAGAAGCTCTCCAGAGTTTCAGGCAGGGATCATTCACAGCCCTACTTGGAGAGGACTAGGACTGAACCTGGGGCCTTCTGCATGCAAAACAGATGCTCTACCACTGAGTTATGGTGACTCACCAATTATTTCTTCCACCCACCATTCTAGGAGGTTTGTGCACTCTTTCTGATGCTCAAGCAGGACCACCTTTCTCCATTTGGCCTGCTGATCGAGTAATGGACAGGAACAGGCAGGAGGATGGTGGTGTTTTAAACACTCAGGGAGCTGCCACTGCACCACTTGTTCCCTTCCTCGTTCCGTTGGCTTAATCTCCTCCTATGACTGCCATGTCAGATTTCATCACAACTGCACAGTTTGAATGGACAGAATTGCCTGTAGTGCTGCTGGGGACAGGGGTGGGACCTGTCTTTTAATGAGGGGAGGTGGAAGTGTGACCCAAGTGGAGGACACTTGCACCCACCTACAGGCAAGTTTAAGACAAGTTAAGAGGAACTCCCTCAGGCACCTGCAGATCCGCAGAAATACGGAGTTAGCTCTACAGATGATTCCCAGGAATATAAAAAACAAGCAACTGAAATTGTATAAAATAGATTTGGACAAGAAACATGGAACAGCACCCCTATTACTTTTATCATCCTCATAATCCTGCTGTTCAGCTGCAAATAACTCTTGTCAGTAAATATCTGTTAGATGAACCAAACTTAGTTTGCATATTTTCTGGAACATAAGGCAGCCACCTATTGAGGCTTCAACCAGATGTTGTTATGATGCCTATATAGCATCATCAACAAATGGCTTATCTACATAAGAAATGAAAATAGATTTGGTTCCAATCCAGCAATTGTGCTTCAAGATAGATTTTCCTGCATAGCAGAGGGTGGGAATAGATGACTCTCAGAGTCCCTTCCAACTCTACAATTCTATAATTCTGTGATTTAGTAGGGATGTGCATTGGATCTGTTTGTACCCCAAATAAAAAGGCAAAATTAAGGTGGTTGAGAAGTGGGGGTGATATTTTGTTATGACATTCAAGTCTAATCAAAGTGAATTGTCCCCCGGCAAGTGCCATCCAATCACAGTGATTTAGGGGAGGGATGATGAAATAAATAAATAGAATTGCTCTCCTCATGGGTTGTCACTTTTCTCCAAGTTTTGGCCGTGAGGGCAAGACGTGCCCCCCCCCAATTGTTTGGTTTCCTAAGAGGAGATTACAGATCTATGAATAATACTTCATTCTATCTGATGAAAACTTCTGGGTGGATCTGCCTGGAACTCAGCAGGGTTAGTCAACTCTGCCTGCAAACTTCATCTACTTACATGAAAAGGAAAACACATACAGTACTTTTTCTTTTCTTTTTTTAAGATTCTCCATTATAGTCAATGAGGGCAAAACACAGCTTCAGACTTCACAGATCAGATTTTGACCTGAATAATATATCACATCAAAATGACAGAGAGTGGATCTGAAACATATTGGGCTGCTTCTAAACAACAGAGATACAAGATTAACCTTGTGGTCACTGCACGTCCCTCCCAGGAATGGATGGCAGGGTACCATCAACCCCGCCATAGTTCAGACCACATGAGATTCCTGCTCCATGTGCCTTGTTAATTTAACTAGCAGCTGACCTGCCAGAATTGGAGTAAGGAACTGAATCCTGCTGGCAGGTCAGATTCTTATCTCCTCAACCCCTGTGGACCAACCTGGACAGGTGACTGTCACCGGTCAAAATTAAAAGGTGGCAACTGTAACCATTGGTGATTAGAGCAACCTCATGTTAAAGGAAGAGAATTCCACAGAACTGGTGCCACAATACTAAAAGCATGTGGTCCAGTCACTGTTGTGCACTATTCCAATCCAGATTAAACACATTTTCAAAAGGATCTCTGAAAAACTCTAGGTGTCAATATCTATCTATCTATCTATCTATCTATCTATCTATCTATCTATCTCTGTTTGGTATGATCTTTCTGTTTATGTTAATAATCCAGAATATAACCAATCCCTACAACCAAGAATTTATAATTGACCATTAATAATGAAACATATGTTGTAGATATTTTTCCACATTTATTATGCTGTTTTTGTGATATACAAATGACATGAGAAAACTTAGTATACTTATTTGTATACCATTAGTCTTGTTTATAAAACCCAATAAAAACAATAACCAATCCCCCCATCTCCTATAAATGGCTGTGGCTAATACAATAAAAAAGAAATACGTGCAGAGCTTCAGAAACTATGTTCTAATGGAAATCCGGCTGATGCCCCTGGAAAATAAGGGATATCCATGTCTGTTGTGTTTCTGTTTTTATAGACTTGTTAGAATTATATCCGAAGTCAGGAATGCATTACTGATGTCTTTGCCCCCCCCCCTTTTGTCTCTGTTAAACTATTTCAAGCCTGTTTTCTGATATGATTTTTTCTATGTTTGATTTTGCATTTTAATAAATAGAAATAAAAACTAAAAAGGGTATCTGGTAATTGTTCGCATGGCTGTGAAAACAACTGATACATCTCTCTCTGTTCAAGGTTTGTAGAACTCTATATTTTGACAACATTCAGTGAATTCTTCGTCATGATCATCTGTTTGCCTCTTTGCTAATTCTTCTCAGTGGAGGTGGAAGAGGTGGAAGCTTTGCAGCTTTTGAAGGTCTAAGTTAGGCACTAGCTTGCTGCTGATAAATCAAAGATTATTCCGTTTCTATGAAATTTACCAACTGTCTATTGCTCATGGCATCAAAGATCTTGGGATCTCACAATCACAAGCAAGTTAAGGAAACAAGATTGGATGACTTGAGTAATGAAGTAGAAAAATTACTTTTTTTGAAAAATTGTTTCCCATTTATCTTCTATATCAATGTTAACACTCCAAGCCAAAGATATACAAGGTCATTTATCCACCGTAAAATGATCCATTTTCACTGCTTTGTTTCTGACTTGACTGTACTAGTATATAAATTGTTTTCTTGGAGGGAGTGGGGTAATCAAGACACAAGCATTTGCCTAATGCATTTTTAAAAGGAATATTTAGCTCCTAAATTCGATCTATTTGGCATCTTTTTAATCACATCTTTGTTTATGTTTTATGCTGTTGTATCTAGAACAATTCCACACACCCCAGTAAAATTCAAGTTAGAAAGGGGGAGAAGGAAGGAAACGGTGAACGAGAGACGGGCGAGATGAAACCGCAGTGTTGCTTGCTTCAATTAAGAAAGAGGTTCACAAAGACACAGATAAATTTTTATCACCTCCTTTTGTCCTTGAGTCTCCACTGAAGAGAATTATTATTTCAGCATTTGGAAAGCCACATAATCAGGACGTTTGCATGATGCAGATGAACAGAGGATTAGACATTAGCGTCTCGAGGAAAATGAACTCGAGGAACAGATCAGCATACAATGCATCGATTCCCAGGGCAGTCAGCAGAAAATGAACATATATTGACCAATGAGTGGAATAATAGCTTTGTTGACAAGCTCATAGGAGACATTCAATCTCTACACCAAGTGGGCAGAGCAGTGGAGTTGGAAAGAAAATGAGTCATCAGCTCTCTTCCATTCACCATGGCCGCTGTCCTTTGAATATGGGCTAGAGAATAGCACTGGTTCTCACTAGTTCCTCTGGCCATTATTCCCAACCCCATCCCATCAGACGTAAGGATCACCAACTGATAGAATAGTCCCAACAGGATGCCTCAGTATCTAATTGCAGTGCTTTGAGTACTCCTTTCTGTTTCCCCAAACTCAGTTGTGCTTAGAAATTCCCATTAATTAAAAACAGTAATTGAAATACCACCTCCTGGGAAATAAGGCGTAATCCTGTAGGGGTTCTGGATGCATTTAAGTCAGGGGGGGATGTTGCCTAGGGAAGAGGGAATCAGTAGTTTATGGACTATGTCACTGTTGGTTTAGATCTGAGATATTTTGCCAAACAGCCGATCATTACTTTCCCTAGTTTATTGGGGTTAATGCCCTCAATTTCCCACTGCTTTGGGTTAATTTCTCCAATATCTTCTCCCTGCATGGGGTGGAATCTATACTTAGCAAGTCCTTATCTTCTGCAAGGTGAAGAAAGCAAAAGCCCTACTAGGAATGGGAGAGGAATTTGATTCAGTTTGCATTTAAAGGTGAAACCTAATTTGCAGAATATGAGAACCAAAACACAGCCAGGCACCCATTGCTCTGTACTTTGCAATATAGTTCTGTAGTCCAATTATGTGTACACATATATGTAAAACTTCATATATTTGGGAAATCTGCTTTGCCAAAATTGCATACAAAATTGCATACAAACTTGTGTATATTAGGAGAAATTAGCGGTAAAATGCTGGTGAATTTTCATGAGAACAACTCATTCTCTCTTTCTCTTTGTGCTATTTTCTGATGAAAAAAACCTATTGAAAATAAAAATAAATAGCAGTTAAATGCAAACACCGCAATGGAAATCCATGACCATTTTTCCCAGCTGAGAAAGAGTGTCAGAACAAAAATGTCTTCTATTGTTTCTGAAAAGTACAGATAGTGGGTGCCTGTTGTATCTTGACAGGGATGCTGTTCCACAGAAAAGGAGAAGCCCCACTGAAAGGCCTGGTCCAAGTTACTGATAGCTACAGGGGTTGCAAGAGATGCTTTCTTGCAGACTGTACTGACCTACTGCATTTCCCCCTGTAACCACCTCTTGTACTGTTACTTTGCAAGTTGGCAGCAAACATTAAATTGGGAATTCCAGTACTGTCATTGACAATCTACATTTCCTCTGTGTGGTGTAAGGCTTATATCACACAGAAAGAATAAAACCTAGACATATTGGTTGTGTGTGTGTGTATGCTAAAAAGGAGAGCTTTTACAAAATAACAGAACTAAAGGAACAACTTTCATTTTGAGCCACACAGCTCCTTCTTAAAAAAGAAAAATAATAGTAAAAATTGTAATGAAAGGGATTCAGTTTAGAACCTTTGGTGCAGAAAGATAATGAAGAAATATGACTGGAGATTCCTACTCCAAACACATTAAAATGTAAATATTCTTAAAAGATTCTCAAAATAGATGCAAAGATGGAATCTTGCCATATGCCATTACTCCAGCTAGTACTTTTATTTACTTGAATAACTCCCACAGCAAGTCATTCTTCATCACCCTTAGCATTACTAATGGGAGCTGTTAGAGGTGGAAATAACGATGAACATGCACATTGTGTGGGCGCTGTTAAACTTCATGCATTTTTTTCTTGTCACTGGTTACATGACAAACTGCTAAAATGGAACGTAGAAAGATATTATGTGGTCTGTGTATCCATGCCGTGTAGAATGGGGGAGATGTGATGTTCACAAATACTTTTGTCAGTAGTGAAAACCGCCATGTCTCTCACTGAGACAAGTGGGGAAATGTGAGATCAAAAATCAATGTTCACCTTAGGAACCGTTGACTTGCTTCAAAGGGACAAGATTACATGAGCTAAGCACTCCTTTTGGCAGCCTTCGACAGCTAGTGGCTCTCCAGTTGTGAACTCCTTTAGCCACAGCCAGTAATGGTCAAGGATTAAGAGAGCTTTGGTGCAACACCATCTGATTGGGCCTAGGTTCCCAACCCTATTCTATGAGTGGTGTGCAGCCTTCATGTCCCTGCTGGTAGTCAGGTTTTCAGTCTACACGGCCCATTTTCTGGATTATTTTCTATTTGAGGGATCCAGTGGGTCTATATAATGCCATATGTAGGCATTTGGTCTTAGAGCTCCTGATCTGTTGGACCACTTTGTTGGAGAAAGAACTGAATTTCATTAAAATGCAACCCTGGAGTGCAGTGCAATTTCAAGAGCATCCCTATCCTAATAAAGCTTTTAAAATGTGGCTTGGCATTGTTACCTTATTTCCCGAATGAAGACTTTGTTGATGTTGGGGCATGTGCAGAGTTTCCATCCTAATTCCAGCAAAACACACATGAGGCAAACAAACTCATATCTAATTTCTCAGATAAATGCTACATTTTTGTGATTGACTCCCAAAGCACAGCTTGTAATCATTTCTGAGTATTTCTGACTTGCTTTTTAGTATAGAGTTAGCTTAATTCCTTCCTTAAAATATGGGTTCCTTTTTTAGATGCTTCTAGAATAAAGAAATAACAATCTTTCACACAGTTAGCTTCTGGGGGGAACCAAGTGCAGGAATAAAGCATATCTGTTCTCCCTACCGGCCTTCTACACGTGGTACGTGTGCTTACTTTGTTGATTAAATATATAAACTCAGTTGCTGTGATGATGTTTCAGCAAACAGGTGTGCACTAGACTATTAAATCAACTCTCTCTCTCTCTCCCTCAAAAAAGATTTGGAATGAGATTCTTAGAAGGCATTATCCTATGCTGACTCTCAAGAGAGCCAGTTCAGTCAATTGCTGAATCTCAACACTGTGTGTCAGTAGGGGAGGGGGAAGAGAGGGGTGAAGAGCAATTTCTCCAGGTCAAGGGAGGCAAGAGGAAAAATATGAGATGGTGAAATAGAATGACAGGATGACAGACTTTGCATTCTGCTGCAGAAAAAGTGAGATGTTAGCGCCCAAAAGCCCACTGTGTCATGACTGGTTATATGATTACAGTTCTGTAGTTAGTGCCAATGTAGCAATTCCAAACACTTTGAGCTTCTTCCAAATCTGTACTGTGCAGGGTAAATTGCTGATATCTACTCATTTTATGACAATTACCTTTGCTGGTTGAAGTGTTAACTGAAATGTCTTTCCACTACTCAGCCTTGCATGTCACCATCTTTCCAGTAAACTGATACAGAACAAAGTTGCTTTAAGGGAAATCTTAACATCTTTAAACATAATGAGGCACCCAAAACAAAATTAAGCAGGCTTAAATCCAACAAAATGAATGGATTCAAGCAACCTTAAATTTGTGTTGGATTGAGTGAAACACATTGTGCAGAATGAGATAGCAGAGGCTGAGATCCAACTGTGCCTGTCTGCTAGCAGAACAGACTTCCTCTTGTGCAGCATGACTTACTCTTCCTGTCCTCCCCCCTGCAGCCTCTTGTACATTCAGCAAATCTGCTTTGAACACTTGTGAGACCTTATGGGGCAGGTCTGGTGTGGGGTAACAGTCTGTAGAAGAGAAAAGAGATATGGAGAATCCACCTGCATAATATTGGCTATCATCCAAGAATTGTAGAGTTCTGGACTGCAATTTAAAATGCTAGACTTCTCTCTTATGGACTAGTTTTATTTACAGTCATATCACTTATTACTATATGCAGGGAAGAGCTTGCTTTTTGCTGTAAAATTTTACCCCAACCCCCACACTTTGGTTTGAAGTAGTACAGTCCAACAACCAACTAGTACAAGTAACAGGCAAAGTTTTCCTGGCTAGATTCAGAATTGGTCCAGAATATATATGTGTACTCACTGGAAATTAAGAAGGGGATATTTCCCATTTCAAGTATAACATGCAGAACAGCCTCCAATTCCATTGAAGCAATAGAATAGAGCACAGTTGTTACCATCTTGCTCAGGGGCAGTTGTATCTGACATACATCTGAACCTGATTCTTATTCTTTTTTTTATAAATATGAGTGATTGGGGAATTAATCTGGCATCAGAAGAAGTACTTTACTCCAAAGCCCCTGGATTTATTCCTTCCAAAGGACATATTGTTATGCGTCTGGTAGAGCTGACTCAGAAACTAGTACATTAAGCTAAATTAACAACAGCTTGCTGGCAGTACATTAGCTAAATGAGCAGGAGTTCACACGCAAACCTTAGGACCCCTGGGTTTAGATTTTCTGATATTTATTTATTTCATAAAATTTGTACACTGCTTGGCAGTAAAAACAACAACAACCTCAAAGCGATTCATAAAACATAAAATAGCAAAATCAAGGAAAAATTACCAAAAAAGCATACAAAAGTTAAAATACTGAAACAAGTTAGCATTACCTCAACTTTCTAAACATCTGGATAGGTTAGTCTAAACAGGAATGTTTTTAGCAGGCACCGAAAACAGTACAGTGAAGATGCCTGCTTGAGCTCAAAGGGAGGAAGTTCCAAAGTATTGGTGCTGCCTAGATAGTAGAGTGTCGTCATAAAGTTTCTGGGAAGGAAATAGTGAAGGGCCCAAACTTAAGAAAATAACTAAGTAAAATGTGTTTATTAATAGAAAGACAAAAGAAGCATCCATTTAGGAACAGTGCACTCCAAGATAAGAGTTTGAAGGCAGTTCCAAAAGAGATGATGGAATGAAAACAGGATGCAGACCATGAGCTAGGGGGAAAGAAAGAACAGGATAAACATGGGAAAGAGGGAGAGAGGGAAGATTTGTTAATTTGCTGTCATGAATCTGAAGCTGGACTTTCCATCTTTAGGAGATGAGGCAAGGAATTGAGAGCAGGAGAGAGAATGGCCTTCAAGGCTAGCCCCCAATGCCCCTACTAACTCAGAAGTACTTAGGCAAGGGGAGCCCATTGTGCTATCTCTCTGGCCCACCTCCTGCTCAGAAGCCCCAATGGAACCACACTCTCCCCTGCTCTGCCAGAGCTGACAATTGCTAATGCCAGCTGGGTCCCACAAAATGAAGAGACTCCTGTCACAGAAGACAGATAGAACTGCTGCTCCCACTTGAGGCTCAGTATGAGGTTGACTTGCTGCTAAACGGGCATTTGAGCTCTGCTCTCATGGAAGCTGCAACCTGAGCCCTGCACTGAGCTGTCCAGGGTGCTACTGAATCCTGAAACCCTTTTAAAGAAATTGAAAAAACGGTGCAAAAGGTCTAAAGATAGAGGTAATTTACATTAGACACAACAATTCAGAAAGATTAAAAACTTTGAGGCATCAAAACAGAGGAAGGAAGTCAATATGTGTATATGTACATAAAGATTATTATGATGGCATGGTTTTATTTGTAGGCGTGTTTTTTTGGATTTTATGTTTATAGTTTTTGTCGTAATTTTGCATTTAAAATTAAAAAAAAAAAAATGAATCCTGAAACCCTTGCCTAGCCTTAACGTATACCCTGTTCACCTCCACCTCACCTTTTTTGGTTTTCCCAAACCCCAACACTTACTTTGGGTTAGAACTCCTATGTTTCTACTAATTTAGTTAACAGGATCTATATGTGATTAATCATAAAAACCTCCTAGCCTGCATAAAATATAAAACATACATTAAATTACCAGTAAAATCTTTTTTTAAAAAAAAAATAGCTTAAATATTTTCATCATTAAAGAAATGTACATTATAAAATTACATATTAAACATATGTTAAATTTGCTTGTTTTGATAGGTTTGCCTAAACAGTTTTTTTATATATATAGTAAAAACAATACAGTGAAGGTACCTGCATAAATATTAATGGCCAGGCTGGTCCAAAGTGTAGGTGCTGCCATACTGAATGATGCTCAAGGAACTGTCCTTGCAAAATAAACATTACATGGCACTTACAAAAATACTGTTCAAGTTGTTAATTGGAATAGAGCAGGGGGGATTAAAAAAGAGCAGAGGGGATCCTCAATTTATTATTATTATTATTATTATTATTATTATTATTATTATTATCAATAGAACAGATTAAAATAAAATTGAAAATGCTGGGAGGTCAAGTGTTCCCGGGCAATAACACAGCCTCTGGGCAGAAGCACGTAGTAATCAGATGCAAAGACAGATGCCCAGCCTGGGGTTACAACAGGCTTCCTTGTCTGGCTTCCTTTGGGCAGGAATATGGAGTAATAGGACACAAAACCATGCACTCCAAGAGGAACTGGGGCAAATAAACTGTCAAGACTGCGCTCAAAAGCAAACTAAATTTAGGAAACCAAAGTCAGAAAACAAATGCTAGGCGTCTCTACTGCAAAATATGTTCCACATGAAACAAATAAGGGCAGAGGTGCCAGAATTTCTGACAATGGGGTTTGTATAGACATTTGATGGGTGAGTCAATACCAGGTCAGGCAGTCAAAAAGAATCATTGGTCTCTTAGTATTGTCAAATAAACAGGTGTCAGGTTATCGCACTGATCGCATTTGGGAGATGCAAGGGAGACTGACTTGGCTCATCTAGAAGCTCTATTGCTTTCAGGCATTCAGGTGCTAGGACACTCATTTCCATTTCAATGCTGCTAAGTCCTTGCCAGCTATAAAGAAAGAAAATGGAGTTTGGGGGATATGCATGCATTGTTATCACATGAAATTTCCTGTGCTGTCCCTGACAAGAAGGACAAGGGGACAAGGGAGCACCATGTGCAGCTGCTTGCTCCAACAAAGCTTTCCCCTTTCCTTGAGGAGTAGAAGGCCTTAAAGGAGCAGTCCTCTCTCACTTGAAGCCTAGCACCCAACTTCTTATCACACAATTTCCTGCAGGCTTGTTGCTTGTTCTAACAGGCCAGCAAATCCCTTGTATGGAGGAAGTTGTTTTCTTGGGTGTGCATAATCTGAGGAGAGAGACTCTAGAGATCCCAATGCATGATTTCCTTGCTTAAGCACCTCCCCACCACTATCCCCATCCAATGGCTTCTGGCTTCGGCTCAGTCATGATGGTTGGAAATAGGTTGGGCAACGTCTTTAAGTGTTAACGGTTTGGCAGTTCTATCCATCTGCATCAGCGCACCGGTTGCTGCTCAGGGTGGGGTGGGGATCAACACATACACACATACACACCAGAGACACACAAAAGTGAAATGATATCACCTTTCAATACAAGTGTCTAATTAATTAAGATTCAACTTGCCCCCGTGATAAATGTGAAATGATTTAATTATAATCAAAATGATCTAAATTGAATAGCTTGTGTTTCAAAGAGTCACTCGTGTAGTGCTAAGAAGCTCATTAAATTCAATTTGCAGGAATGTATTGCTGTCATGTTTCTTTCCTGAACCACAGTATTATATTAACATTCTTTGATTATTTCCCAGTAGGGTAGCATTTATACGGCACACTATGTAAAAGAAAAGCTCAGAAGAGAGGTTGAAAGATCCATTTACCTTTCCCCATATCTTTCGACATTTATTCTGAAAGAGAAATATTCATGCAAAAAAAGTGTTGTGACATGTCTTTTGTGTCAAGGAAAAAAAGGAGGAGTGATAATGTGCTGTAGCTGCTGTTGAAAAGTTCATGTTTGCATAGCAGTCATTTCTCATTTGTTTGGTCCTATTTTGTTTATTTAGTTGAGCTGTGGTCTAAACCACCGAGCCTCTTGGGCTTGCTGATTGGAAGGTTGGCGGTTCGAATCCCCATGACGGGGTGAGCTCCTGTTGCTCTGTCCCAGCTCCTGCCAACCTAGCAGTTCGAAAGCATGCCAGTGCAAGTAGATAAATAGGTGCCGCTGCGGCGGGAAGGTAAACGGTGTTTCTGTGCGCTGCTCTGGTTCACAAGAAGCGGCTTAGTCATGCTGGCCTCATGACCCGGAATGCTGTCTGCGGACAAACACTGGCTCCCTCAGCCTGAAAGCGAGATGAGCACCGCAACTCCATAGTCGCCTTTGACTGGACTTAACCATCCAGGGGTCCTTTACCTTTACCTTTACCTATTTAGTTGAATTTATAGAGATGCAGTAGTAAGAAAACTACTGTGTAAGTAAGTAGTAAGAAAACTACTATGAAACTACTTCCATACCCAGAGATGCAAGCATTGTAACCTGAGTAACATTTCAACTGATTATTTGGTAGGCTAAATGTTTATAGCTGCAATGTCATGTCCTCCCCGTTTAAGGAGGATCTGGCCAATGATTATCTTGAGCCCCCAGAAACTCAGGAAGAGCTCAGAACAGGTGAGAAAGAACCAGGACCCTCAGGGCAGACCGGCAGAGGCCAATCCCCACAGAAAGGGAGTTTGGCATCTGGAGCAAAGGTAGAACAACCTCCAAGACCCTAGGAGCAATAGCACCTCAAGAGGCAGAGACCCTCACTATCGGGGGAGTGCTCTGGTGCAGAAGATGACTCCATGTGAGTAAAGTGCTGCTCAGGAGTAGGGTCTTCCTCATGAGGAGAAATTTCTGCAGAAACCTCTAGGACAGACATGGCCAAACTTGGCCCTCCAGCTGTTTTGGGACTACAACTCCCATCATCCCTGACCATCCCTAGCTAACAGGACCAGTAGTCAGGGATGATGGGAATTGTAGTCCCAAAACAGCTGGAGGGCCAAGTTTGACCATGCCTGCTCTAGGAGGCTACAGCTCATCCCAGGGTATGATTCTGGTTCAAAAGCTTCAATGTGAGGCTGTGAGAGGTGCTAGAACCATGTATTGCTACCAGCATGGTTTCATGTACTGTACCTGGTGTCTGGGTCTGGGTCTGGGTCTTGGACAGCACCTCTGCTTGCCTATTGCCTGAGCCCCTGTTTGAACCTCTATTTATCTTGACCTCACTGTCCCTTGACTTCCCTCTTACCTGAGCACCTCTCTTAGAGCCTTTGAAGGGGGTAGTGGCAAAATGGGATGGAATCTTTAACACTTTTCAGAACACCTGAAAAGAGCATTCTCAGAAAATGTTTTCAGAGAATTATCTCCTGATACATTTCAGGTCAGTTAATATTGTATTAAACTATATTGCTGGTTCATGCTGGTGAACACTGAGCTAAGAAGATATGGGAGGACAGAGGCCAAACCCAATGCTTCCTTCAACAATATTAAACAATAATTGCAACTGGATCCACAGCTGTGTCACTTTATTCATGGACAGAGAAGTTAATGGCCACAACTTGCTCTAGGAAAGTAGCACATGATAAATCAAGAACTAGAGAATATTCTGGTACACATCTGAAGTACGAGCCTCATATTTCTTTGCAATAAACCCCAAAAACATGAATTTCCTTGAAGGAAATCATGCTAGGATTTGTGTCCTAGTCTTCAAAATCCTTCACCAGTCTGCCCTATTCAATTCAATTTGTTCTGCGGTGGCAGACAGCATTGAGAAGTAGTGTGTCAGGCAGGCAAAAAAGATAATTAAAAACCTAGTAAGCAGCTCAACATGAAAGATGGCTCCCCGGGAAAAAATGACCACCAAATCAGTAAAACTATATAAGTAATGACAAAATATGCTAGTGTGAATGATAGGGGGGGAGACCTGCAAGGGAAAATAAATAAATAAAGGCTCGCCTCATTTATTTATTTATTTATTGCTACTCTAGTTCTTCAGGCAGTCATTTGAAGCTCAGGTAAAAACAATTTCTCACAACCCTCTGCTGCCTCACAAACAGGTGCAGGTGTGATGGAAGAAGCATGGAGCAGACCACAGGAGCATGAATAGAAATGTGTTAAATTGCTTCTTTATCCTTGGATGTATGGCTTCAATTTCTCAGTACGAATTTTGGAAAGAGCATGTTCCTTTTCAATGCAGCTGAACAAAAATTGGGTCCATCTCTAGTTTTCTTTCTTTCTTTCTTTCTTTCTTTCTTTCTTTCTTTCACCTCCTGGGGTTTGCTGGTTGTTGTGGATTTCTGGCCCCAAGGAATGTGTCACTAATGATAGCAGGCAGGGCAATAGAAAATGAGCAGAGAGGTGAGGAACTAAGGACATCAACAAGGCTATGGCGAATAAAGGACAGATACAGTAGGAGTAAATTGCGTGCAGTGTGTTCTGCAGCCAACCTAATGGATCACCTCCACAACATGTCATAGGATGGCAAGAAACTATGCCCTCAGAAAAATGCTGGATGGTCTGGGGCCAAAGAAGACATAGACAAAATTGCTACTATTTGTGATTTAATTCACAATACACCACAGACTTGCTGTGTACTACAAAGAAAAATGGGGCTGAGAGATTCAAAGAAGTGTGACTAGCCCAAGGTCACCCAGCAACTGCATGTGGAGGAGCGGAGACACGAACCCGGTTCACCAGATTACGAGTCTACCGCTCTTAACCACTACACCACACTGGCTCTCATTAACATTAACACCCCAATATGGCTGCAATTGGGCTTGCATATAAGCAAATGTGGCAATAATTGTACTGTTGCATGAGCAGTTACTTGATGTTTTTGATACTCTCCTGCTACAAAACTTGTGACATTGTGAGATAAAGTAATCACCAAATTTGGTACGAAGTGCAACCTTGGGGTTTTATCTTGTAATTTCTTGTTAGCCCAAAAATACTAACTATGGGCGTGTGTGTTGTTTCAGTTTTCCCCTACAAAAGAGGATTAAAATTTCCCTCGCTACAAGCTGTTTTTCACTACTAACATTAAAAAAATAAGTTTGACTCCCCTAAATGAACATTAATCCCCTGACTCTCTTGTTTCCCTTTGAGAAACAAGGAGTAGAACCGGTGATATGATGCAAAACGTACAGGTACTATTCTCGATTATTGTGAAACACTAGCCAGCTTCAGTGTTTGATTTTGCTGCTCCTCATTCCACTCCCCCCCAAAATTCCCGCTGATGACCTTGAACCCTGATTCAACCATCCTGAAGTGCTAGCAGAAGCCAACTTTTGCCCTCTCCCCACCCCCTTGGCTCCCTCAAACTTTGGGGTGCTTGGAGAATGTGCATACATTTCATATCTCATTTAGCTGTCTAGAGTTAGACCCTGAATCTTATTTTGAACACTAGTAAATGGGAATAAAAAGAGAATAAAAATGTGGTTTCCTATGAGACTGCAATCTGCATTTTTAGTATTCTCAGCTTTATTTCATACGTGTTTTTCCTAATAGTAAAACAGTGATAACGGCAAACAATACCAATGCCAGCAGGTTATTGATTTTCTTTTCTGTGCTCTTAGATTAAATCTTTTCACCCATTTTTATACCATTTCACTCCTTTGCCACACACACACACAAAATATTAGTAGAATAGGCAAAAGACATATCTGATCCTGTGTCAAGCCTACAGTATTTCAGCGACTTTGAGCTTTGGCAAAACGAGTTGTCTCTTTCCTACAAAAATAAAACAAAATCCCATTGGTTGCTATCAAAATTGCCTTTCATTGTTAATGATGCTCTTAGCACAAAAGGATCCTTGTAAGAAGGAAAAGAATGAAATCAATGTGGGTCATAAGAAGCAAGGATACTGGCAAAGAAAATGAAGTCGCTTTAATGGGCTATACTTAACTAAAATAAACTGTTTCCTTTTATTGAACTAAAAGGCCCACATTGCATTTTGAAAGATCCTTTCTATTATGAAGCACATCACACCATTAAATATTGTTAGATGTTTGCCAACGCTTACGCACACAAGCCTTTATGTAACCATCTCTTAAAATCAATCAGGTACCTTGCAAACATGTGGTTTCTGCTGAAAGCAGATTAAAATGACCATCAGCACAAAATATAAGTGAGCAGAGAATTGAATTCTCTGTGCTTGTAAAGGGGAGGGAAAATCCTCACCTGAAAGCAAATACCAAAAAGTGAACACTGGAAATCCACGGTGCTTAAGAACTGATGCAAACTATCTGAAATGAAAGGACTTGCTCTCAGACATTTTTTTCTTCCTTTTTGGCAAAGGAATGCAAAACAAATCCACACACAGTCAAAACAATTTGCTCTGAAAGAACTTTGAGTAATTGAGTGAAAGAGCCACAGACTAAAGTAGTACAAGATTTGAAGACTAGATTAGAAGCCCTGCCAAACCTAAAATGCAATTGGTTTCAGCTTCCAGAACAAATGCAAACACAAATCTTCTCTGTATCCTGTTATAGTGTCTTTTAAAAGACGGCTGCTACCTGTCACAGTTAATACTTTCAGATAACTGTTCTATATGCAGTCTGAATGTTACTAATGATGAACCATTTTCAAACAGGGTAATTATCACAGACCACTAAATTAAGTTGCTGATATCTTGATTACGTTTGGATGTCATTATAGATACAAATCTCTCTAGTCTGATTTATCAGACAAACAGGAAGGCACTAATAAATTTTGTTTTCCAGATCCCCCAACAAACTCAGTTCCAATGCAATTATAAAAAATATAATTGTCCTGACATATTAAATTTGTGAGGTAAATAAACAGAAACCATTAATTCCCAGTCGCACAAATGGTTTCTTTGCACATTTTGTAGAACTAAACATTGTGGTCACAGTAGATAGATTAATTGTTCCACCAGTTCTTTTGATTTTTGCAAGAAATTGCTTTGCTGACTTGTTATCTAACCCCTCTTGATGAACAGCTGTAGTTCAAGTGAAAGGGAACCTGGGACTTTGGTTGAAATTAATTGGAATGCTTGTTAAACACAAGGCTTATTGGATTTATAGTGCAATCCTATGCGTGCTTGATTGGAAGTATCTCCAGCTGTGTTTGACGGGGCATACTTGTGGTTTGAGGATTGAAAACTTAGTCTGAAACATTAAAACTCTACAGCAATGCGATAAAGATTTAATAAATACATAAGTAAAGAAATTCACCAAGAACCACTATCAGTAGGATCTAAACCAAGTATATAGCCTGTATACTTGTAAAAGGTCTTGCCTGCGAACAGGAGTGTGTGAATCTGAACTTATTTCTGTGGTTTGTCTTTGTAGATTGTGGCATAAGTAAAGGTTGACATAACTTAAATATGACATGATATTCTCCATCATGAACCTTGCTTGACCTTGGTACAAACCTTGGTACAATACCAGCCTCATCTCAAAAATGTGTCCTGAAGGCATTCAGTGAAGTTATCCTGAGCTCCTCACACCTTGTTAAAGTCAACTCATGCAAATCAAGATTTTAGCAAGGTCTAACTCTATTCTATTCAGTGCAAGTAGATAAATAGGTAGCCTACCGCTTCGGCAGGAAGGTAAACAGCGTTTCCATGTACTGCTCTGGTTTGCCAGAAGCGGCTTAGTCATGCTGGCCACATGACCCGGAAGCTGTACACCAGCTCCCTCGGCCAGTAAAGCGAGATGAGCGTCACAACCCCAGAGTCATCCGTGACTGGACCTAATGGTCAGGGGTCCCTTTACTTTTACCTTTATCCCTCAGATGCTGGATAAATTGTGGTGAAATTGGTACATTTTTCCATATGTGGGGGTCATGCAAAGAAACTTTCACATTCCGGGCAGAGGTTTTTAATGAAATGAACCAAATCACCAGCCCAAATATGCAAATGAGCCCTCAATTGGCATGGTTGATAATTCTCAAAATATTCTTTTTAAGGAGTTAATTTAGCTGCCACAATGATAATAAAAAAGTATTAATAATCACCAGATTCTGGAAGCAGTCACACTCCAACTTGCTGAGTCTGTGGTATAAGGAAATGCCTCGATAGAAAATCTTACCTTTAAAGTAAAGGCTCAAAGAAACGGTCCGGAAGCAAATAAATTTTATATGGTATAAAGATAACTAAGTCTGAGGGCATTCTTCACCCATTCTGGTTAAGTAGCCATATGCAACAGATATAGGCTTGCACTATTAAGAGGGAAACATGACAGATGAAACCCTTGCCATTCATATCACACTATGGCTTGAGCGTGCACCTGCATCTTCTTCACTGTGATGGAAGATACAGGTGTCTGGTCCTTCTGTTGCACTTGATAACCTGCCCTGCAGGGTCTCCAACGAAAGCAGTTACGTTTATTATACCTGTTCCACCAACTGGCATCTGTATTCACAAATACATACAGCATCCTCTTATTTTAGGCTCGCTTGTTTGGCATGGAGGGCTTTGGAGCCTCGGGGATCAATCAGTGACACTGAAAATCTAATTCTGAAATCACTGAAGTGACTTTCCATAATGAGTTCTCACTTCCACACTCCTGAAAGGCATGGCTAATAAAGTCACAGATCAAAGTCGTGGTCAGTTCAGTTCAGCAAGGGAGGGAAACGGCAGATCTTCAATACTGTAATTAAGAGAGCCATCACTTAAAGGTTTGCACAGGAATCCACAAATGTCATTTATAATTTAAAGCAAAGGATCCATTAGCACAGCCCACCTTTTACTGCATGACTGATTCACAGCACTCAATATCAAGCTGACTGGGGCCAGGACTGAAAGAACTGCACAACGAGTTTGGAACAAGGGAGCTTTGAGCTGATGTTTCTCAAACAGCAGTCACACACACCACAACGTGCACATAACAAATCAAAGAAGAATATGCTAGTTAAGGGCCTGGTCCCTTATGCAAGCTTGGCAAGTTTGCAAATCTCTCCAAAAATAAGAGGCAAATGTGACCTCTTTCTACATCCTCTCTAGCCACAGTAGACTTCACAACACCCCAGGGAGGAGAGCCAGCTTTTCACAGCTCAGGAGTGCCCCCACAGAGGAACTATCTTGGCCTGAAAGGAAATTCTCTGTGGCTAGAGTTCAGTATGCTTGAAAACACCCTGTTGGCCATATCTGGAAGACACTAAAACCCTGAAAATGCCTGGTGGGGAGGACACAGACAGACAGACAGAAACATAGCACTGAAGATCCTTGGCTTTTCTATCATTGCGATTGCAAATGATACAATTCCTGCCTGAATTCTCTGTTAACACCACTCCAGAGCAGTGCACGGAAACACCATTGCTACAGTATTTGGCTTTAAAGATCTTCTGGTGAAAGGGTGGGAGCCTCAAATATTAAACACTTGGATATGTCTAAAATAGCTCTGTAGTTCTCAGTGACTGAATACTTTATAAAGCGCTCAGAGGTCTTCTGTTGAGTAAGCAGCATCTCTCTCTCTCTCTCTCTCTCTCTCTCTCTCTCTGTGTGTGTGTGTGTTAGTTAATTAACTGAATATATATTGTTTTCCTCAAAATGCATGCTCCCAATTTTGTTGTCGAACTACAATATTGCTCCAACCACTTTTCTTCTCTCTCATCAACATCTTAATAGGCTTGGTTCATAAGTACTTCCAGTTGGCTTATGTTTTTGGCAGGGCTGCTTTCATCCCCATTTCACTGCACCACAATTACATTTTGCAATGTCCCCTTGTTTAAACAACACAGAGGAGCAATTATTCCTTGTACTGTAATCCTCTCTCAGGAAGTCTAGAGGGCTAATTCCTTGGTGACTGTTCAGAAAACTGGCCAAAGCTTTCCTTCCTTTCATTTAAATTTTTTCCTCCAGAGTTTTGGAACATAACAGTGCTTTGCCAATAAACATTGCAGAATCAGGGAGACTGATTCATATCACAGAATACTCCTCCATAAATAAATAAATAAATAAATAAATAATAAAATGGTTGTACATAGAAAACTTAGATATCCACCAAAGGGGTTCGCTGGAGCCTTTCTCCCTAACATACTAGTTTTCTCTGTGTTGCAAAGATGTGACGGCATAGCGTACTTTCACAACACAATTCTATTAGCATAATGCTCCAGTACTTTGGCCACCTCATGAGAAGAGAAGACTCCCTAGAAAAGACCCTGATGTTGGGAAAGATTGAGGGCACAAGGAGAAGGGGACGACAGAGTATGAGATGGTTGGACAGTGTTCTCGAAGCTACTAACATGAGTCTGACCAAACTGTGAGAGGCAGTGAAGGATAGGCGTGCTTTGGTCCATGGGGTCACGAAGAGTCGGACATGACTGAACAACAACAAAAGCAGCAGTGTAACAATGGGTGGGGTTGGGAGCATGTGGGGGAGACATAAGCTTAAACACAATTACATGCTTGTTCATAAGATGGTCCGCTCAACCATTATTGTCCAGTGTTACACCACCACCTCTTTTGAAGTCTGCTGGTTGATTATTTGGCAGGCTTAGCCAAGGTTAAAGGCATACATCAGGGCGACCCCCTCACCATATTCGGGGTGCTATGGTCATCAGTCCCCGTCTGCATGTCTGGACAGAAGCACCTCCCCCTGGACCACAACTGCCTCTCCCCCCTAGCCAGCAGGTAATAAGCCATTTTATGGCTCATTTTAACTGCTTTCATCTCAAGTGTATTTTTTTGTAAATGTAGCATGTAGAGCCTACGGTGTCCAGCAGTATGGAAATTGTTGAAAAAAATCAGTATAAATACATATTTCCATCAAACTACACCTAGCGTACACCTAACTTAGTTGCAAGCCTAATAGTGATTTGTTTACCACTAATAATCACAATTCTGTTCTCACAAAAAATGAATAGGGTACAGGGATTCCTCTTGGCAACATAATATTTAACATATTAGAAATTCATTGATTTCTGTCTGCAAAAATCAGCTTTACATAGCTGCCCCAACTTACACAGAACTATGTAAATCAATGCATGTTTCGCTTGCTTTTACCTGCAACTAAAACACTGCAGTATCAATGAAATGAGAATTATCCCAAGGTGTACCATGGCAGTATTCAGGTCTAAAGACTTAAAACACTTTATTTTTTTTAAAAAAAACACACACATAAAAAATCCACTACTGTTTTTCTGTGCTAAAAGGTAGTAAGAAAAAAATATCCATAGAAATTTTATTTCCCCCTAATTCTACTTTGGGTTACTTTGTAACCCAGTTATTAAAAAGACATCTATATTAGATCCATCGAAGACTACACAGTTATTTCAGGATGTGGTTAGTACTATTTTGGGACTGAAGTTAAGCACATGGGATACAGGATGTCTGTAATGCATCCTGAACATTTCCTTGGAGACTTTGATATGTGTACCACATGATCTCAGATATCCATGGAAACCAGAGTGTCTTGAATGCCCTCTCTTTCAGAAACAACTGATGTAAATCAAACATGCACTGGAACACTGCCCTGAATGAACACCAAAAGATACACTGTCTATTGCTTTCAATGTGATATACGTCTGAATGTTCACCTCCATATTTAAATCAGAGGGAAACTTCCAGTTTAAAAATGTCTGTCTAAGTTAACCCAAGAGTTTGTGAATTCAGCCACCTGTGCCTGCCCCCCACCCATGGAAAGTGAGTTGAAAAGAAGATGGGTTCACAAGAATTATCCATACAGCAGCTATAAAATCTGAGTCAGAGAATTTTGGAAACACGTTGCACATTTCGAAAAACAGAACACCTCCTAGCCTGTCTGGACAATTTTCTTTTGCCATCTGTGTTCCCTTTGTGTGTCATTGACAGCACAGTAAAATAATAATAATAATAATAATAATAATAATAATAATAATAATAATAATAATAATCACATATGAACATTTGGGATTCAACCGTTTCCTCAAGATTTTACATACAAGTTCAAATGTATATCAAGTAACTGACTTTTCTAATTTTAATACATCATGTAGAAGTTTGTAGAGCACTGTCTAACCTAATGTCAAATATCCTTAGATTTTCTGAAGAAGCCAGCTAATATTATCATGTTTATTTAAGAACTGGATGTCACACATTATTTATCATTTTACTAGTTATCTATTCCTCCCACTTCTGTTCTCCATTAAACACAAATGTAAGTGCCCATTTCTTCCTCCCAAGTACAACTCTATCCATCAGCTAACTCAGCAGGACGTTGATCATAGACCAAGACCCCTAGGCACAAGAGTAACATGACAGACTATCACCATAATAGAGCTTTGGACTTTTAAACTCTTAGCTTTACAGTTATTTGACATGTTAATTGGAACCATCATAAAGTATAATTATATTTAAATTTTGCTTTAAGTGACATCATTAAAAGAAATTATTAGAGCTCTTATTGTGTCAAAGAAATAACAGCATTCTGCTATAATTTATCGATGTTAGACTTCATATTTCCTAAATAGAGGAAGTACATAGGGGAAAGCAGGAGGCTTATTTTGTTTTGCTAAAAAAAATAAGCCAGAAATGTAAGAGTGATTGCCATTTTTTCCACTGCACACTCAGCAGCGTCATGCAATCTATTGAACAGATTTCGATGTCTATAATGATTCAATCTCTTCCACAAAATTCTTTCTCCCTATTTCTGCACCATTTGCTTGTAATTCAGGTAAGTTTCAAAACAAGTCAGTTTAAAGCAACGAGTTATGAAGCTGACTTGCGTTACTGACCAGAGTTTGTTGTAAAAGAAAATTCCTCCAAGTGGGGAGGCCCAGTGCACTATATCTGATCCCACATTCCTCCCATGCTGGGCGTGGTTTTGTTCTGCTGTATACGATCCAAAGTCCATTGATGGTGAGCTAAGGGAGGCCATTGCTTTTCACCTCTTAAGTGTCCACTGGGTAACTCCTTCCACTTTGAGTAGTCTATGCACTCGAAGAAAAGTCATTGAATGATTCAATGTAAGGTAGGGGCCTTAAATGGTCTGGCAATGTTGCAGTTCACCCAGAAGAACACTCCCATTGCCCTATGAGTGAGCAACATGATGGGGAAAGGGAACATTAGTCCGCAGTCGTGTGGGGAACCCGCCCCCCCTCTGCACCTTGCTCTTCAGGATCAGAGGAAGAAGGATCGCATCCTTTTTGCAACCATTTAAATACAATGTAGCATGCTTTGCCACAGTGCTGCTGTAAGATGCCATCTTGCTGCTTCACAGATGGAATGTGTAGATTAAGTTATTAATTACAGTCAATTTTCCAGTCCCATTATACTCAGCAGTGGGATTGGATTCTTGTCAGTTCTGCAGACTGCACTTGTAGCTCATATTTTTCAAAGTCAGCACAGGGACAGCATTTTAATTCATTTGTAATGAAGCCCTTGTCAATAACTGCATATTTTAAGGGTGGGGAAATGATCTGAATTGAATGATTTCATTGCTTTAACTGAAGAGTGTGACTGTTTATAGCTGCATAGAACTTTGTCAAATCTACTATCTTATACTTAGGAATGCTGGATGGGGGGGGGGAATTCACAGATACACCTTGCTGTGTGATGCTGAGCCTTTGGATGATACCTATCAGAAGCAGAGTGTCCTATTGACAAAAAACCCAAAAACAGTCATGTGAGCTTGGTGTACATAATCCTTTCTTCACCACTTTTCCTCACTTTCTGTAGCCCATAGGTAAGGCATATCTGTCTTTACTCCTACCCCTAGTAGAATGCAAGAAGGCATCATTTTATGTTCTGTTCTGCTTCTGTTCTGCTACAGTGCGTCTTCTGCCAAAAACTACATTATTTGTCTCATTGTCTGCTATTGTGAAATTATGTAGCTTATGCAGTTAGTTATGCACATTATGTTGTCATTACATTATTCTACCCCATTTATTTCAATGGCAAGGAAACACAAATGGTGGCTCCCCATTTAAGGAATGCTCTCCCTAGGGAGGCTCCCCTAACACCTCCAATATACACCTTTAGGTATATACTGGTTCTGTTTTGGTTTGAATTCTCTGACATCCTTAACCATAGGACCTTCTTCCTGCAACAAGTGCACATTTTGTATGGTTCTCTCATGTGTGAGGACACTGCACAATCAGGACTGCTGTACAATAGGGTTTCCCCAGTGGCTGAATGGCCAAATAGAAGCTTGCACATTTGAATTTCTCTGCCGACAATCATGCACATCATGTGGTGAGTGAAGGAACAAGACCCAGTGATAGGGATGAGGTTAACAGTGTAGCTCTGCTTTCCACAGGGCAATGCCCTACATGCAACAATATTTAAATAGGATTTACAGCAGCTGTCTCAATATGACAAGCCATTCAGTACAATTTGCTCACCTTCTAAACCAAGCATTTTTCCTCATGCCACTAGATTTGAGAAACAAGGTTATAGAGAAAGGGTGAAATACGGTAATCCTGGCAGAGTTGGAATAAGGTAAGCAGGGATGCTGGTGGAGCTGTAGTCTAAACCACAGAGCCTAGGGCTTGCCGATCAGAAGGTTGGCGGTTCGAATCCCCGCAACGGAGTGAGCTCCCGTTGCTCGATCCCTGCTCTTGCCAACATAGCAGTTCGAAAGCACATCGAAGTGCAAGTAGATAAATAGGTACCTCTCCGGTGGAAAGGTAAACAGCATTTCCGTGTGCTGCTCTGGTTTGCCAGAAGAGGCTTAGTCATGCTGGCCACATGACCTGGAAGCTGTACGCCGGCTCCCTCGGCCAGTAAAGCGAGTTGAGTGCCGCAACCCCAGAGTCGTCCAAGACTGGACCTAATGGTCAGGGGTCCCTTTACCTTTACCTTTAAGCAGGCGTGCTAGGCTGAGCAGTAACAAACAGGATGGGATTTATAGCACCCAGACATCGAGGAACCAACCACTGGGGATTTGGGAGTGGAACAATGAGAAACCTCTCATTTCACAGTGAACACAGAGCAAGAATAAGGAAGGGGCTTTTAAACATTGCAGATCTGATATATCTTTTCCTCTTCCACAATAGAACAGGTACCACACTGTACATCTCAGTGTGCTAAAGTTAGTTAAAGATGTTATGGAAACTGGAAAATGTTTCTTGCTTAGTGCTTCCCCTGCCCCCTCCATAGAATGAGTAAAAGAGTTCCATTTGTCTAGCTCGATTCAACAAAGGATGCATGTAGTGGTAGCAAAATTGTTGTACCTCTTACCTCCAAAATTGCTGTGGAAGGCTCAACATCATCCTTCTCCTTTCCGGAAGACTATATTCTTGCAGTTCAAAGTGGGTGGGGGACCCTCTGCAGATTGCCTTTGCTTCTGTTGATCAACCTCTGACTAATTTACCAGCCAGAAGCTTAAAACAATTACAACACATGCTTTGGCTGTCAAGATCTTACTTGCTCAATTTTCTAGACACCAGCAAAGGATCATGATTGATACACAGAGTGTCAGATTTGCTTGTTAGGAAATCCAGTATTCCACCACCCTCCCTCTGTTTTATTATGAGACCATTCTGTTATTTTTATGCCTTTCAAATGTCTTTCACACTGTCTTGGCAGGAATATGCTTCTATTATTGAAGTACATTTACCACCACTGGGCAGTAAATTTTGAAGAGATTTTCCAGGAGATGATTTCACATAGATTAGTTACCTCTTAAGCAATGCTTCACTCCCCCCCCCCCACATGCTCGTTTTGGTTAAATGCACCGGAATAGCTGAAATTTGTTTTAGTGCTGTATTTAACATGTAACATTTTCAGCTTGCACACACACACACAGGAATTTCAGGGAGCTTGTAATATTCCAAAAGACACACAAAACCACTAGTATCATCCAACATCACACAGGAAGACTTTGCTAGTGCAACAGAACATCATCCAATGGAATTTCCTCTTCTACTCTTTCTCACATAAAAGAAGATTTGGAGGACACTGGTAAAGGGGGCTGTGCATGGGGGGAGGAGAGAAAGGGAAAGTCTGGTGTATTTGTGCATAGACACCACTGTATATAACCACATATCTTTATCTTTTTAAAAAAATTTTTACTCCTGTTCACTGCCTCTCTCAGTTGTTGACATCCATAAGTTTTGAGAGACAATGGAGTGCACCTCTGGGGGTGGGGGAATTCAAACTGCTGTGTTAGCAAGCCCCAAAATGACATTCCAAGGTGCACAAGCCTGAGCAGTGTGTATGGAGCTCCTAGGCTGCCCAGACGACAAGACCCCCCCTCTCAACCTTGCTGATGTGGTCCAAAGGAAAGCCCTGTGGAACGCCCTCCCATCAGATGTCAAGGAAATAAACAACTACATGACTTTTAGAAAACATCTGAAAGCAGCCCTGTTTAGGGAAGTTTTTAATGTTTGGTGTTTTATTGTGTTTTTAATATTCTATTGGGAGCCGCACAGAGTGGCTATGGAAACCCTGATAGATGGATGGGGTATAAATAAATTGTTGTTGTTGTTGTTGTTGTTGTTTATTACAAGCTTAGCTGCAGGAATTGCCGGAAGAAGGCATACAAGGAGCCATCCAACCATCTTAGGGACTACACTCCTGATTTCTGTAGAGTTTACTCCTTAGCATTTCCTTCTCCCAAAGATATCCTGCAAGGCAGTGGACATTTAGGACCAGAGTTTTCCTTCTCCTGCATGGGATACCTTCCCAGGGTGATAAGCCCCATCCGCCCCTCACTTTTCTCTACAACATATGCAGAAACCACCTTCTTGATCATTGGACCCACTAGACTGAACTGGTGAGATTAATGTAAAGGTAAAGGTAAAGGGACCCCTGACCATTAGGTCCAGTCGTGTCCGACTCTGGGGTTGCGGCGCTCATCTTGCTCTATAGGCTGAGAGCCGGCGTACAGCTTCTGGGTCATGTGGCCAGCATGACAAACCCGCTTCTGGTGAACCAGAGCAGCGCACGGAAACGCCGTTTACCTTCCCGCCAGAGCGGTTCCTATTTATCTACTTGCACTTTGACGTGCTTTTGAACTGCTAGGTGGGCAGGAGCTGGGACCGAGCAACGGGAGCTCACCCCGTCGCAGGGATTTGAACCACCAACTTTCTGATCAGCAAGCCATAGGCTCTGTGGTTTAACCCACAGTGCCACCTGGGTCCCTGAGATTAATGTAACAACCAAGAATTTTGGGGAAGTCGTACCAGATCAGAGGAAAATTTGACCAGCATCCTGCCTCGACCAGCCAGATGCTGCTTCCATTGCAGGAAGGCAAAAGCTCTTCTCTGTTTATTGCCTTCCAACAACGGATATTCATGTAGCTTTTGTTTAGATACCATGGCCATCACTAAACCTATTCTTCCCATAAGGACGGAGAAAAAGAATATATTCAGTTCACATTTAAAAATGAACAACCTTATTCACACTTTCAAAAACAATAAATTATTTTGGAAACCTGTCTTTATCTGTCTTATTATATTTATATTGTTGTACACCAGCATATTATTTACTAATATTTAGCTGTGTATAAATTTCCCAGTTATTAATTAGTGGAGAACCACTGCCAATCTAGCTACTCAGCAGCATTTATAGGTTTTCGAACCTGTTGTTTAGCTTATACAATTATAAGGTCACTCACTAACTGTAGTTAGAAAGAAAGGCACTGTGGTGTGAAATTTCTCAGCCATCTAGCTATGTTATTTGCTTTGGAAATTCTGGAAAGGTTTCTTTTAGTTTCAGAGAAAGAGCTCACAAAGCAGATAATATAGCTAATAATTGGTATATGTGGGAGGAAGTAGATAGCAATGAGATATGTACACTCAAAAGTCTTATTTGCATTACGAGTGTAATATTTGCTACTAGGAATCATGACACAGAGCTGGCATGTAAAAAAAATAAAAAAAAATAAGTGCCAACCTTTTCATTGGCTTCTGATTGTTGGTCCTAGAGAGTGAGTAGAAATATACCAGAGTAAAATAGAAAGCTTGCATACTTCCTTCGTTCTTTTGTGAATAGTTAACTCTATTTCAAAGTAGCCAATTCATTGTATAGACTCTCTTCAACTAAGCTTACCAGCTAAGCCAGAGAAGGAGGAGTTGCAGCATTTAGTTCAGTTTGTGATAGAATTATTATTATTGCTGTAGAAAGAAATTCAATAGATGACAGGTGGTAAGCACACTGGATGGGGGTAGACCACTAACTACCCAATAAATAGTGCTTTTCCAGGAAATGGATACATGATGATACTTTAATATCGCCAAGATTACAGACAAACTGAACCCAAACTAGACTTGTTGCCTCAAGGCATCATTAAATATATGGGAGTGTTCTGGGATATTATTCTAAAGCAATCAGAAATGTAAAGGATATTTTGGAGCAGGCATGGATAATAAATCAGGATTGGGGAGAAGTTTGTTTTGGTTTACATTTTAATGTGAAACAATCCTAATTGACATTTCCCAAAATGATATGCAAACTGAAACGCTGCTAATCCTTCAAAGTTCACACATCCCCAAATTATATGATGCAGTTCTATGATGTATGCCTCTACATACAAGAAATATTCTACAAACATCTGTCTTTTTACAGCACAAAGTATGTTGCAAAGAAGGCTAAAGAAAGCAAAGGAAAAAAGAATGGCGGGGGGGGGGACTTCTACCACCACTGTTTGTGTAAATGTCAAAGGCATGTCATTGATATGGTGGCACATTGGTAAAAATAAGGCTCTAACAGCAAACATCCCAGCACACAATTTAATTTTCTCTCATCATAAAAGCAACTTCTGTGGATAATGAGAAACCATAATTACAGACATTAGAATAATCAAAGATTAAGGAACCAAAGGGCAATGGGAGATTTCAATTACCTATTTATTTTGCAGCACATCTACAGACCCCTTCTGTAAATAAATACTTCTTGATGAAAGAGTACACATCAAAGAAAGAGACAGAACAGAAGAAGGAAGAGTCAAGGGAAGGAAAGAAAGAAGCAAATTTCTCCTAAATACAGCTGTATTCAGGAGCTCATTATTTAATTACATATATTACAATTGAAGCTTCTCAGTCAGGAATCAAAACCTCCAAATTTCCAAGAGGCACACTTCTCTGCATTCTCTATTGATGAGGTCTTTGTGGTCAAACATTGATATAATCCAAGGTCTTTCAGATGTCAACTAGTGCTGAGCCACCAACCATTCTGATTTCATTTTGTTGCTTGGATGAAAACAAAAATAGATACGTAGTTGTTTTCAGCAACATTTCAATCCCCTCTTGAATATTTTCAGGGTTTACTTTCTCCTTTCTGCACGTGGGCTTTGCAGTACGACCATACGAACAGCCATGCTGGATTCATCTAGTCCAGCACATCACACTTCTAATGAGGAGCACTCAGAAGCTACAGAGAAGGGTAAAAGCAGGAAAAAAACCTATACCAGGCCTGCTTCAGAACATAGAGATTCCATTTTGCTGTTATGGCTAATGGCTGTGGATACTGAATTGCATCCAGTGTAGCACTAAGGTGAACGTTCCATTGGCTCAATGATTTTTCCTTCTGCAAGGAAATATTCTGTCCCACTCACACAAAACATTAGTCGAATATAGCCACTTTTTGTCTAGCTCTGCTCTTAGACTGTTCAAGCCAATGAGGTAGAGGATTCAGAAGTGCTTTGTTTTATGTGCTTTGAATCAATCTCAGTCAAATTCTTAGGATGAACCCACAAGTAGATTTATCTACTTACGCAATATGCCAGTACCCTAAGACCACCTGTCAGGCAGTCAGAGCAAGTCAGCACCGTGGGTGATAGGCAGAAGGGAGGCTTATAAGCCACCCCCCAAAAAATCAAAACCCACATTGAAAGCCTGTGTGAGAGGGCTATGAGGCTGCATGACTACCCTGCCCCTTCTATGCCCACCAGTTACACATTCAGTGTATGTGTATGTGAAGGAACCACCACCACACTGCTTGCTTGGAGGATATATATGTGCATACCTTGTTATGTATTTACCAGGTGCACAAATGGTGGATGAATGGGGACATGGCTGGGAGACCCACTGTCAACCAGGAGTGTGGCGAGTCATAGAGGCTAGCACGCTAAGCTAAGACCCTCTTATTCAGACAGGTCTTGTGTTTTAATGCACTTTAATCATTGCTTGTAACTAGCTTGGTAATGTTGGTTTTCTAAGATGCCCTGAATCTCAACTTGAGAGAAAGGCAAGCAAGCAAGCAAGCAAGCAAGCAAGCAAGTAAGTAAGTAAGTAAGTAAGCAAATGTGGCCAAGCTCATCCACATCCCTCAATGCACAAGTGATTACATTTGAACATCCTAGATCAAAGACTAGTCATGTGGAATGGCAAAGAAAGGTACTGGTAGCCTCCGCTCTGCAAAAGGTTGCCCAGAAGGATAAAATGCAGCAGATCCGATGTCCTCTTCAGGTTTCTGTAGTAAGAGTGGCACTCTCAGCTGGAAGAGCTAGGAGACTGTGGAAGAGGATTTAACCAGCACTGCCTTCCCCAGCACTACCTAACAGGAAGCAGCTTGCAGTTCTCCCCTTGTGCACAGATAGCAAGCTTTTAGGTTCTAAGTTTATATCTAAAACATCATGAGCTCATTTGGGTGATAAATAAATGCTCTTCTGTCTGCTGCTTTTCATTGTGAAGAGTCTGTGATTGCCCTCAGCTGGAGACCACTGTATTTTACCAGTCAAACATGTTTTATTTCCTCTGTGGTCCTTTTATACGTCTTCTTTCTTATGATGCTAATTTATGGCTTATGTGCTTCCCTGACAGTACCTGTCTCATTAAATTTGGCTCCCATGGCTTTGGCTGCACCCAGCTTCCATGTGAGGAGTACCCTTATGGTCTCTCTCGGCTGATTCCTGCATCTTATTACTTATTTCTACACAAATGAGATTATCAAGAAAGTGAATGTATTGTAAAAAGGAAAGGGGGAAGACGCTTTTATCTACACAATTTGAATAGAGTATTTTAAACAGCGATATAACCTACATTATAACTTCCCCTGTGTATAATAATTAAAGGACCTACTTAATAGAACATAGGCATCTTTCTGCTTTTAAAAATAACTTGATGCAATTCATGAATGCATTCCTGCAAAGACTACGCGGAATAAACATGCAGAGGATTCAATGAAGCTGGAGGCTGATTTCAAGATGGCTGCTTGGATATTCAAACAACGTTATCTGCCATATTTTCCATTTCTATGCATTTTTGAATGAGTTCTGCTCCTAAGCATCACATTTTCAGAATGCCTATCATTGGTCTAAATCGGTGAAGTTTCAGTTCCCCCACCCTACCAATTTCTAGCTGCAAAATGTTGAATGGTAAACAGTCCTATATTCACAATGAGCAGAATCCAAAAAGCTTTAATAAATTGTTGTTATCCACACCTGTTAATGTTTGTTCTAATAATAGTTCAGAACAAATGAAAATCTGTTTTGGAACAACATTTAATTCAACTATAGTGGTCAATTGGCATACACAGTAGGTTGCTGAACATGACATCAAGTATAGAGAGCAAGTCTTACTGTAGAATAATCAACATGGCTTTTCCAAAGACAAATCTGTCCCAGTAACTTTTTAGATTTATCTAAGAGTGCCAACAAACATGTGCATAGGGGTGACATAGTATATACCTGAAAGTTCAAAATGCTTTTAATATAGTCACTCACTAAAGGATCCAGAATAAATCTAGCAGTTATGGAATAAGAGTATAAGTTCTTTTCTCAGACTTCATTATTTTGATATTTTCCCCCAATTGTTTTAATAATTTACAAATACTGGTATTTCATTTTTAGGTACACCACCTTGGAATTTAGGTTTTGGATGAAGCACATGCTTCAAAAAAAAAATAAAAAAAAATGCACAATAGGTCCACTTATGGATTGGTAATTACTTAAAGAACAGTTCTTTGTAATGGAAGGTTGTAAAAAGTGGTGTCTGTCAAGGATCTGCATTTTTGACTGGTAATTTTTGACTTTGTTTAGAAATAAATGTGGTGAGGTGAGTACTTAGTTGGACAAGTTCTCTGATGTTGCCAAATTATTTATGTTGTTGAAAACAAAATGATCTCTCCAAACTGAGCAAATGGGCAACCAAATGGCAAATGTGGTTTAATGAAAGTAGAATCATGGTTGGAAGGCCCCCAAAATTATCCAGTTCAGCTCTCTACCAATGGATGAAATCCACTACTAAAGCATTCCTGAAAGATGGTCACCCAACCTTTGCTTAAATAGTAAATATAAAGTGATGCACATTTTGGTAGGGGAGGGTTCCTAACTTCATATATACAGTGAAGGGATTTGAAAAGGCAGTGCCAGCTCATGAAAATATATTTTTTATTTATTTAAACAATTTATATATAAAAAGAACAGAGCCTGGCATGCTCTGGTCCATGGGGTCACGAAGAGTCGGACACAACTAAACGACTAAACAACACAATATATCCCTTAACTAGTATGGTCTCTAAACTGCATACAAAAAAAATACGCAATACAGAAAATCAGTTAAAAATATAAAATCAAACTTTAATTAAACTGTGAGCTGGAATTTCAAAAGTATCCAGTAGGCATCAGATGTTCAACAGGGAGGGCCTGTCTAACCTCAACTCGGAGGAAGTTCCAGAAAACTGGACCCACAGCACTGAACACACAGCTCTTGGTGGCTGTGAGGTTGCTCAGTAATAACAATAACAAAAGCTTTGGTCACCGCATCTCAAAAATAACAGCATAGAGCTGGAAAAGTGGCAGAAAGGGCAACAACATTGACAAAGAGTCTGTAGCAACTCCCCTATGAGGAAAGGTTAGAATCTAGGGATGCGAGTAACTGGAACATGATAGAGCCTTATACGTGTGTGTGTGTGTGTGTGTGTGTGTGTGTGTGTGTGTGTGGAGAGAGAGAGAGAGAGAGAGAGAGAGAGAGAGAGAGAGAGAGAATAGTGTGGCACCAACGGGATGTTCTCCTAATGGTGATTAGCATGTATAGAGAGTTTTACCTAACTGGAGCGGGAGAACTTATACCTTTTCGCACCCTGCATTCTCCAAAGAAGCTCTTTCCTTTCATTTATTATTTAGAAAACCATATCATTATTACTAACCTCAATATTAAGATCACAAATAGGCCTTTATTTAATCCCAGTCCTGGTGTATTGCAGACAAGTATTGTATTTTCCAAAGCTGCTAAGGTGCATTGAACAGCAAGATTCCATTATTTATCTCTTTCTAATCCAACAAGCAGCATATCTGCCTAGGGACATCTCCTGCAGTTCAATATATGGAACATGCCACTGAAGTCAAGGCACACCACACACACACACACAAAAAGCACATTACTGCTTAACGTTTCCTTCCATCTGTCATTACCTTTCCAGCCAGTAATAACTTGGTTCTTATGACAACACACTAAAGGAGGTGAAAAGGCCAACAGAATTTCAAAATAAGATGTGCCCACTCTGCATCTGTTCCTCAACACGGTGCAGAAGTTGCATTGATGGAGTGAACCCAACCGCAAAAGACAAGAACATGTTACAAAATGCCCATAGGCAGGAAGGCAAATAAAAAACAACAACCAGCTGCTTTATCCAATACTAGCAGCAGATTCCCAGAAAACACTTGCATACAGAGCTACATTGTGTGAAGTTATTTTAACAGAATGAATGAGGTCAAGTCTCCTTGTAGGTCACCACTAATTGAATGCACAGACAAAAAAAGGAAGATATGTTTAAAGTGCATGTAGTACCGTATTCCATTCCTAATTGAATTTGCTATTTATGGAGTGACATACAGTATAGTATTGCTCATTTCCAGTCTCTAAAGATACACATACAAGGTTCCAGCTCATTTTCAAGACATAGATGATTCTTATTCCAATACCCTCTTCACAGTCAAATAATATTTCTAAACATATAAGTGGACCACTTTTCATGACGGAAAGATGAAAGTATGGGAAAACCAGAAATGAAAATATGACTTAGATCATAAGGTAATATAAGGAAGATCTGGGAAGGACATTTTCTTCCTTCGCCCTATAGCCATCTGTGACTTCCCAGAGCTTTGGGGACTTTTCTGAACAACGTGGGATGAGACATAGGAGACAGCTTGTGGAGGGGGAAATTGCCCCAAATCAGGCTTCGATTCTGGGCTAAGTTACAGAGCATCAAGGAAGCCTCCTGCACCTCTTTTGATTTACCATTAAAATGCTTTTTTAAAGGGTTTGTCCTTTTCCTAAATCAAGGGTAGAGAGCCTTTGGCTTGTGGGCCTAATTTGGCTCAGCAGGTCTCCCCATTTTCACCTGCAAAGAACTTCCCACATGCACCCAAATCCTGCACAAAGCAAGAATGAATTGCCTAGGGATTAGCTGATGAACGTAGTGTTCAGTCCTTGGTCACTATCTCCCTTCCTTCCCGGCCACCTACAGGGCAGGGGACCTGCCAGGACAAAAACTTTCTGCACCTCTGGTTGCAAGGTTAGTTTCAGGTGGGTATCTTTTGGGGTGGAATGCCACAGAGAGGATATCACAAGCAAATTTTGCTTGCCCTGTAACACCCCCCCCCCCGGGACTTCACGCGTATACTATACTATACCCACCCATCAAGATTCACAAATGTTTGTTTGCAGTTCCAAGGCAATGATGAAGGAAACTTGGTTTCAATCTGAAGATGATAAACTGTAAGCAGCAAGAAGCTAGTAAAAAACAGATTGAAAGTAGCAAAAAAACATCTTCAGTGTTTTCCTATTGTTGCTGTTTGGGGTTGTGCCACTCACACTAATTTCATAGATTTATAGTATCATAGAATTGTAGAGTTGGAAGGAACCTCAAATGTCATCTAATCCAACTCCCTGCAAGACAGAAATTTCAACTAAAGCATCCATGACAGATAGCCATCCAACCTCTGCTTATTCCCCACCCCAATGAATGAGAATCCAGCATCTTCTGATGGAGTCTGTTCCACTTATATTCTTGGCATTTGGATACACTGATGTCCAGCAGCAGTTGGCATAAAGATTGCCACAGCACCCAAAACTGTATTAAATTTGATGCGCAAAGAATTGGGAAAACCAATAAATATTAATTGGCAAAAAGAGAGAGATTGACACAGTGTCTATTGTGTGATTGGATCAGTGAATCTCTTATTCAAAATGCTACTTTTCCGACACTTAATTTGTCTGACACTCTGGGAAAAGTACATTAAACTTTCAGCTCAGAGGAATAATAGTATATGTTTTGCCTTTGTCTGCTTAATTATGCCCAATTCATTGTTTAGATTCTTACAGAAGGCAGTTATCAGTTCCCTAAACGTGTCTGATTAAAAAATGTGTCTTTTTTAAAAGCAGGCAACTGCCAGATCCTTTTCTCAAAAATCTATGCACCTCTCATTTTCAGGGACTATTAATCAAGAACAAAAAGCAGTTTGCCCCTGAAAAGATATTTCAGTTTAGGTAACTGTCTCATATACTGGTCAGATGTGTACAACGGTGTAAAGTTCAAGTTAATTTTGTAGTTCATTACTTACTAAGTCTTATTTTAAATGCATCACAGAAGCACAATTACTGACTAATCTGCATGAGAAATCCATTCTGTATTTCTTCTTTGATGATAAATTACTTCCTTTCTAGACCACCCCTCCTTTACACCACAGCCTCAGGAGATCTCTTCCCACAGCAGGAGGACTTCCGAAGTGCATGTCAGATAATAATATTAGTAGTTTCCTTACCTTGTTCAGCAACCCACTATTTCTGAGGAATGCCACGAGTTGCCCCAGGGTTTCTCCATGCATGGGGGAAACCATGCTGGCAGCACAATCTATTGTTATTTTTGTCATATTAGCTACAAAAAGGGAAGGAGGGGGACTGGTATTCTTTCAGTTGTCTTTTCCCTGCTCCCTCCAGTCTTGTCTTCTCTCAATAAAAAGAGTCAGATGCAAATGCCATTAGGATTTCATGGTCCAGAGATCTGTGATATATGATATAACAGATCGGAGAATGCAATGCCCCAGTTTCAACAGGGCTACAATTCCTACCTATGCTGGGCCTATGAAGCAATCCATATTTACCTCAACCCGACATGATCACTAAAGCAAGCCTCTGCATGCAGCCATCACATGAAATGGAAACAAGATGTGACTGGAGGCACTTTCCCCTGCCAGACCTGATGTTCCCCACTTTTCAAGAATGCCAAGCTCCCCTGGTGATTTCAAGGACAAGATGAAAGAAAAACAATGCTCCTTTAATGTATATTACTACCTATCACAACCTACCACGATATCCCATCAGAAGCACACACTTTACACTTAAACGCGGGTGGGTTAAACCACAGAGCCTAGGGCTTGTTGCTCAGAAGGTCGGCGGTTTGAATCCCTGCGACGGGGTGAGCTCCCGTTGCTCGGTCCCAGCTTCTGCCAACCTAGCAGTTCGAAAGCACGTCAAAGTGCAAGTAGATAAATAGGTACCGCTCCGGTGGGAAGGTAAACGGTGTTTCCGTGCACTGCTCTGGTTTGCCAGAAGCAGCTTAGTCATGCTGGCCACATGACCCGAAGCTGTCTGCGGACAAACGCAGGCTCCCTCGGCCTATAGAGCGAGATGAGCGTGCAACCCCAGAGTCGTCCGCGACTGGCCCTAACAGTCAGGGGTCCCTTTACCTTTACCTACCACAACATCCCATCAGAAGCACACACTTTACACTTAAATTCTGGGCGGAGAGAGATTTCTGTTTTCAATCAACACAAATGACCTTAAGGATGTGGTGGCATGCATGTTGCCCATCTCATGTTCTCGTCTGGCAGGACAGTTTTTGCTGTCAAATGTCTGAAAAGTAGAAACCACCCCAACTTTTAATTGTTCTCATCATACTTTTTGTGCCACTCCTAATTAAGTAAGATGCTTCTACTGTCAGGCTACCTGGTGGAACTGTTTGGATATACTAGACTATATAAGGCTGAACTGAAAGCTCCTATCAGGCTTTTGGAAAATAACAGGGACTCTGTGCACTTCAAAAGTGCCATGCACTCGTAATACTAGTAACTGAATATCTGAAAGGCTCAGTTCTTATATTTTAACACTTGGAGCCACTCTCTCATGCCTGGAAGCAAAGATCCAACATTCATGTGTCAATAAATTTATGGGTTACCATACCAAGTAAATCTGGACTTTGGGGTTTCCATTCCAAAAAGGTTGGAAATTGCTGCTATCTCACACCTGTGTTCTATTCTTTAAAGAAATAATAACCTGCACTTGGCTTTGTGCACCTGGACATAAAAAATAAAATGATGCTGATAACACTGATAGTTCAATAGTGTCTCTTGCATGCAGATGGTTTTAATAAACATATTATATACTTAATCTGTGCTGACTTACTGAATATCAACTTTCAAACAATTTGAGCAGCTGAATATGTATGTGCTGCTGGGAAACCATTGATTTCTCCACAAACTGTCTGCAATACTTTAATAGCTAGGTAGAGAGAAGACATTCATGGAAGGCATTTGTCAGTCAGGTCCAATTGGAGAATAAGCCCCATGCTTTAATAATCCACCACCTCTCTCTAGTTGAAAACAGGTGAAACACCAAAGGTTCCGGGTACATTTATAACAAAATACTCGATCCACTCAAGTCGCCCAGGCTTTGCCATCTGGGCATTCAGACAGCAGCATGCAAATTCCTGTGCACACCAAAAAGCATTATGAATGTAGATTTGTTTTGAAGTGGAACCCCTGCTGCTACTTCAATAAAAGCCCTTGGTATTATTTTGGAATGATGGAGAGAGAAAAAGAAAAGAAGCAGAGCCTTTCTAGGCAGCAAAACTATTGGGTTAAAGGCATTTACATCAAGATTTCTAATGTTTCATTTTTCATTGTGTGCAAATTATTAAAGATTCAGCTGCTGAAGGCTGTGAAATGCATCTCGTTTAAAAGTGGCTCTACTATTAACATATCATGCAGCTCTTCATCTCTGAAACACAGCAGCTTTCCGTCACTCTAACCATTGCCCAGACGATTGTTTAAGAGCTGTTTCTTTTCTGATGGTTGGGTGTTCACTGTTTCTCTGAGTTGTAAAATATTCCATCCTAGAAGTTGCCTCTGGAAGGAATGTATATAGCAAGACCATCTCACTGGCAGGACTCACTGCTGAAAAATGTGGTGGCAGCCACCCAGGGCCATCTTTAGCATATGCCCTGCTGGGGTGCGAAGATCCGCCCAGCGCCCCCAAATTTAGTTTAGCTGCCTCCAAACTTTTTAGGGGGGGGAGAACTTAAAGTTGTTGAGCTTTTTTAGGGAGGGGGGAAGCTGAAGTTGTTGACCTTTTTTTGGGGGGGAGGGGGAATTGTTCACCCGTAACAACGACACAGCGGAAATAACTGCATTTGTTTCCTGACACATTGGGAACAGAGTGGCGGAGGAGGTTGGCGGGGGCTTTCACTCCATTGCTTCTCACTGCCAACGATCGAGTGACTGGTATACATTTGCCACCCCCCAGAATTTGGCACCCGGGTGCCCCGCACCCCTTGCACCCCTGGGTAAAGATGGCCCTGCAGCCACCAGCCTGACTGGCTTTAAAAGGGGATTAGGCAAATTAATGCAGAACAGCCTTATGGCCATGATGGCTGCACTAATTCCCGATTGAAGTGCAACAAGGATCAGGACATTCATAGGGAAACCAAAATGCTTATTTACAAAGCTATTGTACTACCAACTTTACTGTATGCTTGTGAAACATGGACCACTTATAAATGCCTCTCCAACTCCTCAAAATATTCCATCAATGGTGTCTCCAAAAAATTTTACACATCACTTGGGAAGACAGGCGAACTAATGCCAGTGTACTCGAATAAGCAAAGATCACCAGTGTCAAAGTGATGATTCTTCAACATCAACTGGAAACAGATGGCCTCACCTTATTTTAGGTTTGCTTTTCATGAGCAGGCCCAGGGTAGATGGTATTTACTGTACTCAAGCTGCCCACACCTGTGTCCCATTCAGATGCACTCACCACATCCAGTTCCAGGTGCAGCGGGTTTGTTGAGTTCCCCAGGGGGTCCTGAAGATGGGGAAAGGTCCTCCCCCCACTCACAGCTTTTTCTTCACCCTCCATCCTCGCCTCATCCTCAACAACTGCCCTCACACCAGTAGAGTATTGGACGCACAGCGCTGCACAGCACCACCCAAGATCCTCCTGTCATAGTGCAGCCTCTTAGTCCAAGGACCAAAGACAGCAAGTACACTCTGCCAGCTCCCAGCATGGTGAGCAGGGTTCTCTGGAGCCCAAGCATAGCATACAGAATGCCTCCCATTGAGGCTTAGAGAATGCATGTAAGGTGCATTTGAAAGCATTTATACAGCACTTTTCAAGTTAAATGTTGTTAATATTATACCTGTCTTTAAAAAATAAAAAGTTTTTTCCTAGGTAAACCTTTTGTCATAGCTTAGGATGTATGTGACCTAGCTACAAGCCCTGCTGGGAAGAACAAAGCACCACTTTATGACGCTAAGAGACTTATCACATCTAAATAATGCTTAGAACTATAAAGGGACCTTCCTAAATCACTGTACGTTTGATATGCAGCAAATATGGGTCAAATTTTCACTCTTCTCTTTCATCTTTCAGCATACCTGCAAAGTGAGCCATGTCATGGCCTTTGAGGTTTTCAGTGGAAGAAGAAGGATTTTTTTGCATTGAAAACCCCAAAAGCCACGACAGCAGCAGTATGCATTTTAACACTGTTTAGTTATTGTGTTTTAAGTTGACTTGTAGATCAAAATTACCTAGTAAAGCCAATTCATTTAAAAATACTCAAGTTTGAGGACAGATTGTTTAGGCCTTAAAGCTACACTGAAGTATAGAACAATGAGATGCTTTGAATCACTCTGTATTATCGTGTCCAGGGCATGACCAAGTGATACTAGAGATACACAGTATCATTACATATAGGATTCTTCTGTTGCATTGCTAAATTATACCCAGTAGTTTACTTTCGACATAGCAAAACACAGTTCACATTAGCAATTCTAGATTAAGTGTATTTTTAAAAGGGTGATCTTTTCCCTAGCTATGGTTTCTTTAAGTCATATAAAAGCATATGCAATATTGTTAGGGCATTATCCAATTAAGTATTTCCATTACCTCAAGGACTTCTGGGTATGCAAAATACTTCTCGACCCTCTCCCTTCCCTGCACTCCCCACATGCCCCCTAAATATATTTGGGGTTACTGTAAGTCTCTGGAGCAGATATGGAGAGGGAGAGGTCTGCATGGGGAGAAGATAGGGAGGGATGTTCCACTGCAAAATGGAAATCCTTGTACTAACAGAACCATTTCATTGGATGCCATCCTTAGTTTGAAGCAATTAAAGAAAGTGAATGAACTGCATTCCTCATGTGAATGGTGCAGACCTCGGTGCAGAAAGGACTGCCCAATCCTATATCAGAAAGTCAGCCTCCCTCATTCAGCAATCTGCATTTGTGGCAGGGATTTTGTACACATGGAACAAGCTGTTCCATTCATTTTGTTCCATTCATGCAAACCTACAATAAATAATTGTTGAACACAGAAAAAAAAAAACTCAGAGTCTATCAAAGGACTCACCTTTTGCACATGGATGCCAGCAAAGGAAGGCACCAGCACAAATCAGTAGTCAGTTGCTATCTGTCCCTACAGTGATATTTGCCGCAGCAAAACTTTGGAAAATTATGAATGCAATTCATTCATTAATCAGACTCAAGTGTGGAACAAACTTTCTTAACAGTGCACAAATCTTACAACAACTGATCTCATAATAGCAGCTATCCTATGTGTCTATTCCCTGCTAGTCTTTCCCATAACTACTTCTTTCCATGAATCTGTAACAGGACACTTTGGCTCCTTCTGGCATTACTGTAGCAAGAAAATTGATGACAAGATCCAATTGATCTTCTTCTAGAAAGGGTGCAGAAGTGAGTACTTTCAAAGGTACTGAGTTTGGGACGTGTCTCAGGCTCAACTCTGCATGTGGTGTTTTTTTCTGATGTGTGGTAGTTTGTCAAAAAAGTAATGAGTGATAATACAACATGCTAGATATAGATAGTATCTACAGAAGTTCCACAGGCTGGAATTAAAAATAGGCTGTGTCTACTGCATCCTACTGCAAAGGAGTACGACAAGGCTGTATATTGTCACCCTGCTTATTTAACTTATATGCAGAATTCATCATGCGAAAGGCTGGACTGGATGAATCCCAAACCGGAATTAAGATTGCCGGAAGAAATATAAACAACCTCAGATATGCTGATGATACAACCTTGATGGCAGAAACTGAGGAGGAATTAAAGAACCTTTTAATGAGGGTGAAAGAGGAGAGCGCAAAATATGGTCTGAAGCTCAACATCAAAAAAACTAAGATCATGGCCACTGGTCCCATCACCTCCTGGCAAATAGAAGGGGAAGAAATGGAGGCAGTGAGAGATTTCACTTTCTTGGGTTCCATGATCACTGCAGATGGTGACAGCAGTCACGAAATTAGAAGACGCCTGCTTCTTGGAAGAAAAGCAATGACAAACCTAGACAGCATCTTAAAAAGCAAAGACATCACCTTGCCAACAAAGGTCCGTATAGTTAAAGCTATGGTTTTCCCAGTAGTAATGTACGGAAGTGAGAGCTGGACCATAAAGAAGGCTGATCGCCGAAGAATTGATGCTTTTGAATTATGGTGCTGGAGGAGACTCTTGAGAGTCCCATGGACTGCAAGAAGATCAAACCTATCCATTCTTAAAGAAATCAACCCTGAGTGCTCATTAGAAGGACAGATCCTGAAGTTGAGGCTCCAGTACTTTGGCCACCTCATGAGAAGAGAAGACTCCCTAGAAAAGACCCTGATGTTGGGAAGGATTGAGGGCACAAGGAGAAGGGGACGACAGAAGATGAGATGGTTGGACAGTGTTCTCGAAGCTACTAACATGAGTTTGGCCAAACTGCGAGAGGCAGTGAAGGATAGGCGTGCCTGGCGTGCTCTGGTCCATGGGGTCACGAAGAGTCGGACACGACTGAACGACTGAACAACAACAACTGCATCGATTCACACCAGCATCCCTGCTCCCATTGATGGCAGTCTAGATCCTTCTGCGAACAATCCATTGCATCTCCCCAAACCATTTTTGTAAGAGTGAGCTCTGATAAATGGTTGGACTCATGGAAATAAAGGCTTCCTGGCAGCAGAGAGTGTCAACATCGTGTGGGTCATAATAAGCCAGGCCTGAATTTAGCTTATAATGTCTCATTGTGCAAACTGGAGGAGTTTTTTCTATCCACCATCCCACCCCTAGTTTCAATTGTTGTTGTCACCCCTAGTTTACCCCTGGTATGGAGGAGGTTTTCAGACAACACCCCCATACTGAAATGACTGTTGAACATTTGCTTGGCATTTTACTCCGTTCAATATTTGCAACCTTAATGAAAATGTTTCCCCGCTTAGACTCTTTTCCAGATCATGAAAAATTTATGTTCCCTGTTGAATCCGATATTCTGAAATGATACCACCTGGATTCTATTTATTCAAGCACACCTGGTGCTGCCTCTCTTTTTAGACCCTGATGCAACTTTTGCTTGCCATGAACATGAATCATAATTTCTGGATCAGCTGTGCAAATGAGCCTTTTTGCTTCATTCCCAAAGTGTCGTATACATTCCATTAGGCAATATAGAAGGGAATGGCATCTTGGGCGGAGGAAATTAAGAGGAGTGCTGACATGAACTGCCTACCAACCATAGTTTAGAAGGAAGGGCCATATACATTTAACACATTTTTGTTCTTATTTAGTTAGCTTTTAGATTATTAATGGAACTGTGAACAATATAATAAAAAAGGTTGAAGGTTTGCATTCATATATCCATCATCATAATAATATTTATGAGTTATGCCCCTCCATAGCACACATCCTGCTAAACACAGGATGGGCAGTATCTTTTTATAGACCCAATCACCTGCTTGAAGGGAAGGTGAACTGATTACAGTCAACTCCATCTCCCCCTAGAAATCTGCCAGATTTTTAGTTGATGCTGAAGCTCAGAGACCTTTCCATTGCTTCAGCAGGGATGGCACCCAATAATAGGAACAAGCATACAGCCCACAGTTGTACACAAGGTGTCTCTTTCTGGACTAGGGCCAAAGTCTTTCATAACAAATATCAAAGAGAAATGGGTGAAAAGCTACATTAACTGCCACTTAAAATGTACAATATTTTATATGGTGAAATTAATGTTCTATAAATGAGAGATCTCCAACCTTCTGTTAAAAATGGAATCAAGGAAAGATTTTATGCTCAGAATACTATAACAGATCTGCCAATCTTACATGTTTGTTGCAAGGTGGCCACAAATAGTGTGTGTGTTTCTCTTTCCATTATACATTTTGCCAGCACTCTGCAGCCTCTCCAGCTGCCTCCACTTCCTGGTCTGAAAAACTCACATGTGACATCTTCAGGACATCTTCCCCTGAGCTTTAACTGAAGCTTGGGAAGCCAGGGAGGTTGGCAACCAAGTGTCTGAGCTTGATGTTGTTTCTGATTTTGTTTTTTTTAAAAAAGAGAATTCCTTTTTTTTTTTTACAACAAAAATCTGTAACTTTTTCTTAAAAGAAGACTTTCTAATAAATAAATAAAATCTGACAGCTGTGTCAGATGCACAGTTGGCAGTGCCCCACATTTCTGTGCTTGCAGGACAGTGGACAAGTGCTTCAGGTACTGTATAAGCAGCACTCATAGTAAGAGGTGGTCTGATGTAGACAAAATCTCTATTTTTTTTCTTTGTTTCATTTCTATTCCCTTGTCCGGTTTCAGTAAATTGCTCTTTCTTTGTCTTATCCTATTGTCAGCTTCTTCAAGGTAAGTGATGGCAAAGCACCAACTCCCTGCCAAGTATTTAAAGGACACTTCTATTGTCAGCCAAATGAGCCATGGCAATAATTCAAAGAGTATGGCTGACTTCAACAGCGAAAGGTAGCAGGCACAAAGGGAAGAAAGCAACAATCAGTGCCTAATAACAGGAGGCGGCTTCTGCTGCTGCTGTGCTCTCTGTCCAAAGTAGTCAGTCAGTTGTGCATGCAATGCCTGGGGCAACTTAGACTCAAGATCTAGCAGTATTATGCTAGTCATAGGAAGCAGTGTTAAAACTGAATGTGTTGGCGAGTGTGCATTATTCCATTATACATGGGCTTCTTTAAGATGATAAAAAGAAAACAAACAAACAAACAAAGAGGAGGGGAAAACCTCCCACCTACCATAGGGATTTGATTCATGCAAATGAATACCCAATCTGGCATTGCTTGCATAATATCCCATTTCCCATTCCCTGCATATTGCATGAGGGATAAGACTTGCTGCTTAGCAGGTAGTTTTGCAGTAGGTGAATGGGAAACAGCTTCTCTGCAAATTTTCTCTAAAGGGGGACTCATGTGCTTGTTCACCTTAGAGTAGAAGCCCACGTGACTCATTGAACTGAATAAATGATAGGAAATGAGATTAAAACAGTAGGCAAAATGGGAGGGCATTGCCACTCAGGGAAGGTGTAGCCTTGCTGGTGGTTGACACCTCCTGGGTGTCAGATTTTTGGAGTGTGCAGGGAACTGGAGGTGGGGGGAGAGGAAGGAAATGTCTATTTGCAGAAGCAGAAGCATATTCTGCATGGACAGCATTTGATTCAACCCCTTGTTTTGAAAGAGCTTCATGAGGTCTCTCACACTTGAGTAGCATAACAAGAGAATTCTACCCAGGAAGAACGCTGGAGCTACAGGTGACATGGGGCCTACATAGAGGAAGCAATCCATAAGTATAGTGTTATTTCCTATCACCCAGATTACAGTTGGCTCTGAGAAAAAGTGAGACATCTGGGAAAGAACTGGACATGGAACTCAGCCAAGACTCGAAGAATGGAAATGGCATGGGCTTAGATTGTGGTGCACTGGTTAGAGTGTTGAACTAGAACTGAGCCCTGGTTCAGCCATGAAATTCACTGTGTGCACCTGGGTCAACATTGTTCCAGTCAGACAGCCCTTTCCCCATCACTGTGCTAATGGACACCATCTATGTACTCTCCGAGAAGGATGGGAGCCATGAAAGTAGGGCAGAAACAACACCTTACAGCCCTGTGAGGGTAAAATGTGAAGTCAAAGGAGAACAACCACACTGCCTTCCACTTTTTAAATATGCAATGGTGTAATAAATAAATAAATAAATAAATAAATAAATAAATAAATATACAGCCTTGTGCAAAATGAACTTCTTCCTAAAGGAGAAGGATATTCACTGTGTGAGCACGTGTGTGTGTGTGTGTGTGTGTGTGTGTGTGTGTGTGTGTGTGTTGGAGAGAAAAATAACTGGGGGCAGGAGGGGATGCCTGGGCATCTGAAGGGCAGATCTGAGACCTAGACAGATGGTTTTAGATAGAGGTATACACAAGTAAATTCTGCCCCAGAAGAATGGAGATGTAAAATCCTTAAAGACACAGAAAAATATTTTAAAAGTGTGTATTTTATAGTCCTTCACTCCAATTACTTCACTATATGGACTATTAAAGAAACAATTTCCTTCTGGTATAACTTCTATCAGGTGGGTTTACTATCCCTTGCTGTTCAATATTTTCCAATATATTTGTATTTTTTGACATTCCCAGCACACACTATATGTACCTTGTTGAGCAAATCCAGCAAGCATTATCTCTCCCCCCGCCTTCAGTATTCAATTCTTTTCCAAGTTGCAATTTTGTAGTAAAAGTCATGAATGCTTACACAGGAAGAGACTGATGAGCTTCCATACCCTCTCCCAATTTATCTCTTTTCACTCAGTTGTAACAGAAGTTATTTTATGTTATACACCACCTGAGTTAATATTTTGAAGAGTGTTAATACCAGGGAACTAAATTCTTCAGTTAATACTACTTGTTAAAATGGGGTTAAATTCTGACTAGCACTGCTAATGGTATGAATTATGGGTTAACTATACTAAAAACTGAACACTTACTGAAACTGTCCTTAATTATTATTTTAAAGACATCTGAGACTGCAATGTTCTACACACTTACCTGGGAGAACTGGGACTTACTTCTGAGTAGACATGAATAGGATTGCAATGTTAAAAGAAGGATTGATACTTCCATCTTGCTATGAAGCATTTAAATTCCAAAACTGAAGGTTGACATTATGAAATAGAACACATCCACCCAAGATGAAGTATTTAGGGGCAGGCTTATTCCAATATACCTGACTGTTTGTCATTTTGCTAGGAAATGATTATAAGTAATGGCAACCAATCTGTATTTCTCATCAAGACACATTATATAATGAGACATTTCAAAGAAACTTTGTGCAAGTATATCTACAATTCAGAAGCTACTGCATATGGCCAACTACTTAAAACAACACACCACGCATTTAAAATGTGTAGTTTCAAAGCATCTTAAAACCCATAATTTCCTTGACATGTTATGCATATTATGAAATGTAAGGCTAGTCTTATTCCTTTGAATATAAAAATGAGCTTCAGTTGTAAACAAATCCTGCCATTCTACAAATTGACGGTTGCACAAATGATCAATCCTCAGAATACTAGTACATACTGATAAAACCAGGCCAGCTAGACAATACACACACACACACACACACACAAACACTACCCTATTGGAAACACTCCTTATGTGTGTAGATTGTGCTATTCTTTCAACAAGTTTTGCTATGAGGTCAAAGTCTTGTAGTGAGGTTAGCATTATTGTAGCTAATTGTGTCTAATACCTGAATTATTTTGCGGCCTTTTATTCAACACAGTGACAGATAAGTACACCATATATCTGCTCAAAAGACATTTCCCTACTCTGTATTTTTTAAAAAGAGGATTAATGATGCATCCTGCTGAACATCAGGAAAATGTACAGTGACCTGTTTCCTGGGCAAAATGCCATGTTAGGGGACGTTTCTACCTAACAATCTTCCTGTTAGTGGAAAGAAAGGGTCTGCGAAGAGTGCTATACATTTTTGCATCACTTACTAGCCAGTGGCTGTTGAGGATGCAATATAAAGGATTCACAAAATCTGCTGCTTTGTTTATTATTGAGATTTACACTCTGCCCTTCAAGCATATTATCAGAGGGCCTTACAATAAACTATTAAAAGCACTATAAAATAAAATAAAAATACATCAAAGCAAGCTGAACGCAGCAAATGGATACAAACAGCATAAAAATAACACCAAAATAACTAGAGTAAAAAAAGATGAAGAGAAGTTTCACAACTTGAAAAAAAATTATAAAAAAGTATTTTGTTATTGAAAGATGTTGTTATTTGAAGATGTCACAATGGGCTCCAGGTGAGTCTTTCTGGGGAGAACACCAGGCCTTGCCACTGAGAAGAATTTCTCACTGCTGTGTCTATGGCACTTCAGATGGCAAGGGAACCAGAAAAGAAGCCTCTGCTTTGTATGTGCCCATTAGGCTCAGGAGACAGAGACCAGAACCCTTGCCTCACCCACCCAAAAGTATTGGGGCCAGGGATCATGCCTAAAGTATTCCTCCATCAACACATCCATGGCTGTGGGGCACTAAAGAACTAGATAATTATTATTATTATTATTATTATTATTATTAGATTTATGGCAACTGCTCAGATGCTTGGAAACAGCATGGGATTCACCTATAACAGAGGTGGGAGTGGGAGACAACATACCGAGGAGATTTGTATTTATCCCACTGAACATCCTGCATAGATAGTTAATAAAATGTGGCCCTTCAACCCAGTTCTGTGTCTTATAGCCCGCTGGGGTGCAAAACAGTGTTCTTTTGGCCACCAACAAATAAAAATATACCTGTACATACTGGGGGCGGGGCATGGGGTAATAAAATCTGTCAGATCAAGTTCAAATGGTTGAAATCGTCTGCAAGTTCATTTTGTTCCCCTGTGTAGTTGCCCAAGGTAAACAAACGTGATGCTATGGAGAAATCATTCTGTATTGATTGATTTGTACAGTCCATTTCACAAGCTTAAAATTGCTTATATAATTGAATGTGAAGATTTGATTCCACAAATTGTTATGCATCTCAATAGTAGGGCTTGAATGGATTTATACTGAATAAGCAGGAGACTGTAAAAATTCACCAGACTCATCATCCTAAACTAAGACCTGCTTTGCGTGCCTTCCCATCAATATCCACACTTTGCAGCGTCTCTTTTTGGTCACTCATTCATGATGCCAGCCTCTACAAGGCAAGACAGAAATTCAGCCAACTTCACCTTCCCGTATCCCTTCCCAGCAAGAGTACACAGGTTCATCTGTTGCTAGAGAATTTGCACTACAGCACCTCAGCCAATTTCTTTATATATATCAGCTCTGCCTTCCTAAATTATGGGGGCAAATTGTGATAATTTGAGGAAGGTTCTCATTTTTCTGAGACTGACTGCTGCTTCAGCAAGGTGTCTTGGGCTGGATCAGGGATTCTAAACTTCTCTGTGGCTCTTGGCCATGGGTAGGCAAACTAAGGCCCAGGGGCTGGATCCGGCCCAATCACCTTCTCAATCTGGCCCATGGACGGTCCGGGAATCAGCGTGTTTTTACATGAGTAGAATGTGTCCTTTTATTTAAAATGCATCTCTGGGTTATTTGTGGGGCATAGGAATTCGTTCATTTTTTTCTTCAAAATATAGTCCGCCCCCCCCAAGGTCTGAGGGACAGTAGACCAGCCCCCTGCTGAAAATGTTTGCTGACCCCTGCTCTTGGCACTGGTGTCCTTCCCCTTCAAGAAACATAGCCAAGCTGACTAAAGAAACATCCAGTTCAAGAGGCGAGGTGGTGGGATCTTTTGTTTTGGTGGACACCTCTAGCTTTTTTTATCACAGTGAATATTTTTTCCCAGGTCACTCTAATCACATTGAAAGCTGCCTTGCACATGGGCCCATGCTTTCCACTAGGCAAGAAAATGGAATGATCTCCATTGTATCCCCAAAACTCAATGGGAAGGCAAACAAGCCCACACCACACCAATGACCTCCGGTGTTAAAGGAAATCCAGTTTTTACGAGGATATATCCTGTATTTCTAGCTTTTTTGCACCCCTTCCCCTGCCTCCTATTGTACCCACCACAAAGCAGCAAAGTCTGCCTTTGTGGTAGAACTGAAGTAGCTATTATTCTGAAACCGAGTAGGCCTCATTTCCTGAGGATGGGTGATGGCAGCTGCTAATTGCATCTAATTCTTGGGGGGAAATCAAACAGGATTTCCCATATATACATATATATAGAGAGAGAGAGTTAATGATTAAAGATGCTCTGCAAACCCCAAAAGTGTACCTGCCTAAATTTTGTCAGACTTAATGCCCTGTGACAGGGACGTGGGTGGCGCTGTGGGTTAAACCACAGAGCCTAGGGCTTGCTGATCAGAAGGTCGGTGGTTCGAATCCCCATGATGGGGTGAGCTCCCATTGCTCGGTCCCAGCTCCTGCCCACCTAGCAGTCCAAAAGCGCACCAAAGAAGTGCAAGTAGATAAACAGGTACCGCTCCGGCGGGAAGGTAAACAGTGTTTCCGTGCGCTGCTCTGGTTTCGGTGTTCTGTTGTGCCTGAAGCGGCTTAGTCATGCTGGCCACATGACCCGAAAAAACTGTCTGTAGAGTGGAAAAACGCCGGCTCCCTCGGCCTGTAAAGTGAGATGAGCGCCGCAGCCCCAGAGTCGTTCGCTACTGGACTTAACTGTCAGGGGTCCTTTACCTTTACCTTTAATGCCCTGTGCAGGGGTTCCTCTGCCTGTAAAGTTTATCGTATTTTGTAAAAAGAGGGAAAGTTATAGGCATTTTTATATTCTTCATTATAGTGAATGGGGATCATAGAGCTTTGTTTTATACAGAGTGGATCAGAACCACAAGTGGGAGAATCACCCAGAAACATAATGAATTATAAGGTGTGCACACAGATATAAGGCAATGGGGCCCCATGCATACTTCCACCAGATACACATGGTACATGGATATTAGCCAGATGCAACGATATTTACATTTATGTATCCTATTATATTTTGAAAGAGCCCAGGGTAGAATTAGCCTGATTTAGTGTAAGTTAGGCTAGGGGAAGAGATATATTGGTATTTCTAAGGCAAAAGAAACAAAGCAACTCTCTGTTATTTGTTTCAGAGACACAATAAATCATTAAACTGACCATGTTTTGTCCTGGGAAACAATACTACTTCATTTATTCAAGTTATACTCTGACTCACCGCAAGAGCTGTTAACTTTGTTCTTTTTAAATGAAGTCTCAGGCAGTTATCGGTTTAAACCATGAAGGATACTCATGTTACCATGGCGATAGTTGCCCAAAAAATAAAATAAATTAAAAGGCAAACCCCTAACATTTCACAGCAATTCCATTGCTAAGCAGGAAGGCAGCAACACAGCTTGTGGACTTAGCAGCAAGCTGAAAGGTTCTCTATATTTATGAAGATGGGAGCAGAATGTGAAGTGCTTTTCTTCTTCTTTTTTAACTGAAAGCCTACATGATTATCCAAAGTCTTATTAAGGTCTTTGTTTAGTTGATGATGTCTTGTACACAGAATAATGGCAGGCATGTGGTGTGAGGTTATCAGTCCTTCGTCATGCTGTTCTATAGCATAATAATAGGCCTCCAGCACCAAGTTGAGAATAAAACAAAATATTTTCTTGACACTTTTGTGCCCCATCGTATTGATCAGAGAATGGAACTGTGTGCCAAAAGCACATTCTTATTGATATAGCACTGTGCTTGAGGTTTCACACAATTAAAAAAACACACAAACATTTGGAGAGGAGAGGGCAAATCAAAGTGGCCTCTGAAATTCCCATGGCAGGGAGAAACTTGGAGAACTTTCACAGGGGGTGGGGTGGACAGAACAACTGCACTTACCATAGCAAATGTACAAGGTGCCAGGTAGAGTTTTTTGTGCTCCATTCTTTAACTCTTCCCCTACATGCTCATTGTGTTAGATGTCTCACAAAAGCTCACAGTGACCACAAAATATTGTGTGGCCACTGTAGGGGAGTGCTTCCTTGTTGAAAAAAAAATTAGTGCACCCCAGTGAGTGTGTTGTGGTGGTTTTGTTTAGCTTACATGGAGAATAAAAAAGAAACCATTTAATATAGAAAGCACAATCTTCACTCATGTAACCAATGAAAGTTTTCCTGATTTCTTGAAAGAGGCAGGAAAGCCAAATGGCTCTTCCATGGAGAGAAAGGAGTTTTGCCAAAGCAGGACCTGTGTTCAACACAGCACTAGTTTGAGAAGCGGATTTCAATTTAAGCAAGTGCTGGGGGGTTTGTGAGCCGCCAAAAGAACATACGATACAAGAAAGAGTTATTAAATAAATATTAGAAACTATGAATGAAAACAGAGGGAAAGCATCCAGAAGCTTAATTTAAAACTGCTGTCATCAATATTAGTGTAGACTTGTGGTCAGGCTTTGCTGAAATCAATGGAGTTTAATGCTTGTCCAATGACTCAGTAAACTAGGTAGTAAATTTTTCAGACTGAGCCAAGAGCAGTCACAGTTAATCAACCAAGCTCCACAGGTTGAAATTCACAAAGGGAGATGGTTGTCTTGTTCTCCCGCACACATTTCTAAATTCCTCTTTGGGAAGGATGGAAGAGCCTGACATCCATTTTAAGCTTCCACATACTTAGGAGAAACTTCCACATATTCCCCACCTCCGGTTATAATAATAATAATAATAATAATAATTTATTATTTATACCCCGCCCATCTGGCTGGGTCTCCCCAGCCACTCTGGGCGGCTTCCAAAAGAACATTAAAATACAGTAATCTATTAAACATTAAAAGCCTCCCTAAACAGGGCTGCCTTCAGATGTCTTCTAAAGGTCTGGTAGTTGTTGTTCTCTTTGACATCTGGTGGGAGGGCGTTCCACAGGGCGGGCGCCACTACCGAGAAGGCCCTCTGCCTGGTTCCCTGTAACTTGGCTTCACGCAGCGAGGGAACCGCCAGAAGGCCCTCGGCGCTGGACCTCAATGTCCGGGCTGACCGATGGGGGTGGAGACGCTCCTTTAGGTATACTGGACCGAAGCCATTTAGGGCTTTAAAGGTCAGCACCAACACTTTGAATTGTGCTCGGAAACGTACTGGGAGCCAATGTAGGTCTTTCAAGACCGGTGTTATGTGGTCTCGGCGGCCGCTCCCAGTCACCAGTCTAGCTGCCGCATTCTGGATTAGTTGTAGTTTCCGGGTCACCTTCAAAGGTAGCCCCACGTAGAGCGCATTGCAGTAATCCAAGCGAGAGATAACTAGAGCATGCACCACTCTGGCGAGACAGTCCGCGGGCAGGTAGGGTCTCAGCCTGCGTACCAGATGGAGCTGGTAGACTGCTGCCCTGGATACAGAATTAACCTGTGCCTCCATGGACAGCTGTGAGTCCAGAATGACTCCCAGGCTGCGCACCTGGTCCTTCAGGGGCACAGTTACCCCATTCAGGACCAGGGAGTCCTCCACACCTGCCCGCCCCCTGTCCCCCAAAAACAGTACTTCTGTCTTGTCAGGATTCAGTCTCAATCTGTTAGCCGCCATCCATCCTCCAACCGCCTCCAGACACTCACACAGGACCTTCACCGCCTTCACTGGTTCTGATTTGAAAGAGAGGTAGAGCTGGGTATCATCCGCATACTGATGAACACCCAGCCCAAACCCCCTGATGATCTCTCCCAGCGGCTGCATATAGATGTTAAAAAGCATGGGGGAGAGGACAGAGCCCTGAGGTACCCCACAAGTGAGAGTCCAGGGGTCTGAACACTCATCCCCCACCACCACTTTCTGAACACGGCCCAGGAGGAAGGAGCGGAACCACTGTATAACAGTGCCCCCAGCTCCCAACCCCTCTAGGCGGTCCAGAAGGATGTTATGGTCGATGGTGTCAAAAGCCGCTGAGAGATCCAGCAGAACTAGGAAACAGCTCTCACCTTTGTCCCTAGCCTGCCGGAGATCATCAACCAGTGCGACCAAGGCAGATTCAGTCCCATGATGAGGTCTGAACCCCGATTGGAAGGGATCCAAATGGTCCGCTTCTTCCAGGCGTGCCTGGAGTTGTTCAGCAACCACCCGCTCAATCACCTTGCCCAAGAATGGAAGATTTGAGACTGGGCGATAGTTGGCCATATTGGCCACATCCAAAGATGGTTTTTTAAGAAGCGGTTTAATAACCGCCTCTTTTAGTGGGTCTGGGAAGGCTCCCTCACAGAGAGAGGCATTCACCACCCCGCGGAGCCCATCGCCCAGCCCTTCCCGGCTAGCTTTTATTAGCCAGGATGGGCAAGGATCAAGAAGACAGGTGGTCGGTTTCACTCGTCCAAGCAGCCTGTCCACATCCTCGGAGGTAACAGATTGGAATTGATCCCATAAAACATGACTAGACAGGGCTCTAGCACTCTCCCGCCCCGGCTCTGCTCCCACGGTGGAGTCTACCTCCTTCCGAATCTGAGCGACTTTATCTGCAAAAAACATTGCAAAAGCATTGCAGGAGATCTTGGGGTCCCTATCAGACCCAGATGACGGAGGTGGTTCTGCTAGATTGCGAACCACCTGGAAGAGTCTCCTGCTGCTGTTTTCTGCAGATGCAATAGAAACGGCAAAGAAAGTTCTCTTTGCCGTTGCCATTGCCACTTGGTAGGCTCGAAGTTGAGCTCTAGCCCGTGTCCGGTCTGATTCAGAATGAGTTTTCCGCCACCGGCGCTCTAGCCGTCTCAGCGACTGTTTCATCACCCTCAGCTCCGGAGAAAACCACGGAGCTGTCCGGGCTCCATGCAATCGGAGAGGGCGCTTCGGAGCCAGACAGTCAATAGCCCTGGTTAACTCCACATTCCAGCGGGCCACCAGGGAATCAGCTGAAAGGCCATCAACATGGGATAAAACATCCCCTACCACTCTCTGGAAACCATTTGGATCCATTAAGTGGCGGGGGCGGACCATCCGAATCGGTCCCACCTCCCGGCAGAGGGGAAGGGTCGCGGAGAAGTCTAGTTGCACCAGGAAGTGATCTGACCATGGCACTTCTTTTGTATCGCTTTTACTTAGTGTCAGATCACCAACATCCATAGAGGTAAACACTAGGTCTAAGGCATGTCCGCGGCTATGAGTTGGGCCAGACTTATTCAGGGACAGCCCCATGGAGGCCATGCTTTCCACGAAGTCCCGAGCGGCCCCTTGTAAGGTCGTGTCGGCGTGGATATTAAAATCTCCTAAGACAACCAGGCTAGGTGTCTCCAGGAGCACATCCGCCACGACCTGAAGCAGCTCGGGCAGGGAATCCTTGGTGCAGCGGGGAGGTCGGTACACCAAAAGGAATCCTGTACTGCCCCTATTGCCCAACTTCCAGAACATGCACTCAGAAAACTTGGTCTTTCCAATAGGACGCCTGGTGCAAACTAATGACTTCCTAAAAATCACTGCAACCCCCCCTCCCCGCCCAGATGGCCTGGGTTGCTGTGCGTAAGAGAAACCTGGTGGACAAGCAGCGGCAAGGACTGGCCCATCTGCCTCATCCAACCAAGTCTCTGTCACACATGCCAGGTCAAGTCCCCCATCCACAATCAGGTCGTGGATGGCAGTGGTTTTGTTCATCATTGACCTGGCATTACACAGCAACACTTTCAGGTCATGTGGGTATCCCTTGTTGATTCCAGTACCCGTCCAGTCAGGGCCAGACCCGGAGGCAGGGATAGTCCTCAAACAACGACTAAGCCTGCCTCCTCGGTAATGACATGGTCTGGTCCTAGCGTGACTCCTCCTCCTGCCCGTGATCACTGAGATCGGGTGTCCCAGTGCATCCCCCCCTGTAGAACTTGTCCCAGCCATTTTATCGGCTGGGACCCACTCCCGGGCAGCCCTGATCCCACCCCTTAAGAACAAACACCTATATAATAAGCAACAGAAAAAACAAAGCAAAAAAAACCCACAAAAAACAATTAAACAATATAAACCAAAAACAATAAAGATTACAAGTATACCAAAATTAAACAAATTCCCAAACCAACTAAGAATCCAATCCACCCACCCTACCAGAAAGAATTAAAAACAAAACAAAACAAAAAACCATTTAAAAACATTCTAAAAATAACTCGGTGCTGTTATAAGTTCTGCTGGGCAACAGTAGCAGCCGTCCTTTTGAGGGCCAACAGGCCCTGCCCTGGGCCAGATGGTGAGAGGCAGGGAGAGGTCCTGTGGGCACTCAGGCAGGAGAATCTTGGGCTGTGGCAGCCGTCCTTTTGAGGGCCAACAGGCCCTGCCCTGGGCCAGATGGTGAAAGGCATGGAGAGGTCCTGTAGGCATTCAGGCAGGAGAATCCTGGGCAGCAGTGTTCCAGGGCCTCTCTGCCGGCCTTTAAGCTGTCGAGGTGAGTGCAGGCCCCACCCCCCAGAGTCCAGGTGAAATTGGCAGCAGGGGAGAGCACAAACACTCACGAGCAGCAGCCAGCAATGGTGTTCCAGGGCCTCTCTGCCGACCTTTAAGCTGTCGAGGTGAGTGCAGGCCCCACCCCCCAGAGTCCAGGTGAAATTGGCAGGAGGGGAGAGCACAAACACTCACGAGCAGCAGCCAGCAATGGTGTTCCAGGGCCTCTCTGCCGGCCTTTAAGCTGTCGAGGTGAGTGCAGGCCCCACCCCCCAGAGTCCAGGTGAAATTGGCAGGAGGGGAGAGCACAAACACTCACGAGCAGCAGCCAGCAATGGTGTTCCAGGGCCTCTCTGCCGGCCTTTAAGCTGTCGAGGTGAGTGCAGGCCCCACCCCCCAGAGTCCAGGTGAAATTGGCAGCAGGGGAGAGCACAAACACTCACGAGCAGCAGCCAGCAATGGTGTTCCAGGGCCTCTCTGCCGGCCTTTAAGCTGTCGAGGTGAGTGCAGGCCCCACCCCCCAGAGTCCAGGTGAAATTGGCAGGAGGGGAGAGCACAAACACTCACGAGCAGCAGCCAGCAATGGTATTCCAGGGCCTCTCTGCCGGCCTTTAAGCTGTCGAGGTGAGTGCAGGCCCCACCCCCCAGAGTCCAGGTGAAATTGGCAGCAGGGGAGAGCACAAACACTCACGAGCAGCAGCCAGCAATGTTAAAAAAAATAAGCAACAGCAACTCAGAAAATCAAACTTAATGTCTCGGGGAGGGGGATTCCATATATATTTAGGCTCACCTGTACTTATCCCTATGAGCTTCATGCATCAAGAAGAAATATAAATATAGCTTGAGAGTAGGAACAGGCAGATCCATCGATTTCAGCTTCTTTGTCATAACACTAGAATTTGTGGGCATCAAATGAAGCTGATTGCTGAGAGATTGAAGACAGATAAATGAAAGTACTTATTCGTGCAGTGCATAGGTACAGCCATGGAACTTCCTCCCACAGGAAGCAGTGATGGCCACCAACTTGAATGCCTTTAAAAGAGGACTATGCAGAGAGAAGAAACACCATGGTGCATCTGCAGCAGCACTACTGGATGCCTTCATCTGCCCAGCTGCAACAAAACATGTCCCTCCCGCTTCGGTTTCTGCAGCAACAGCAGGCACTGTAACCTTCCAAGAGTTTGACTTCTTTTCCAATGGCGCACTCCTCCATTATCTCCCAAGACAGATGGATGCCAACAACAACAATTTCAGGGACCCTCTACAATTCTGTGATTCTATGGTTTTCTGAAATAGCCTTTGCCACAGGCAACCTACTACTTGGAGGGAAGAAGAAGCCTTTCAAAGCATCCCAGGTTAACCAACGGCTCTTAAAATTGTCCCATTCTTTAGCTTACTCAGAAATCCAGGCAGCTTCTCTTATCAAAGGGAAAGTATGAGTTTCTGCTATAAGGACAACTCCACAATTAGACTGCACCATCTGAACATAACAAGCCCGTCTGTTCCCCTTTCCTGCTTTGATTGCCTATGTGTGTTTTGAGGGTGGAGAACAGATTAGAAAATTAAGCTTGTGGGGAGAATGAAAATTACAGGTTGCAACTAATTAATATAACAAACATGTCAATGCTTCAGTTAATCTATTAAGTATTTCACTGTAACTGAGGAAGCACAAATGGGTGTGGTTTTTTTTTCATTACTTTTTCTGCAGAAAAATGCTGAGCAAATCTTAAACACAAAACACAAGTGAGATAGCCTGGACATGTCCGCTAAAGGTCTGGTGATGGTATCTCCATTTCTAAATCTCATGGGTGTGCTGTGTACATTCATCGTTAGAAATGCAAAGCCTTCTCCTCCCAAGACCCAGCTCTTTTTATGTGGCTGCCCCCATTGTCCATGACATTCTCCATATCAGGAGGATGAATAAACCACTAAGCACTTTACAAGAAAAAAATTATCAATAAAATGTTAAAAACAAGCTATTAAAAACATTTCAAAGATCATTTAAAATCTGGTTAGGTTTGCTTAAACAAATAAAATTAAGCAGGCACTGAAAAGTGCACAAATGAAGACAGCTGCCTGATGTCCATAGGTGGTTGTTTCTTACAAGTGTGGAATGAGTATTATGTAGCACTTATAACAGTACCAGTTCCACAGAGCAATGCGGTCAAATGGGCACATCAGGGGTAAGGAGATCTAATACCACTGTTCCTTCCTTAGAGCAGTCCTTCCCAGGATGTCAGCAGTTGTACCACTGTGAGCATCACCTGTTCAAAAAATGTGTGTTGGGGTCATAGGGTCACTTGGACTTTCTCTAGAATCGCCACCCTGCAGCCATGCTCTCCACCACACATGTTGATATATGCACATAGAAGAATCCTGATTGGCTAGAATTTCTCCTTATGTAGAGGAGTGCTATGCAACACATAGGTCTTCTATACATACAAGGACCATGTGCATCTAATGTGCAGTCAGTAGAGGCTGTGGCCAGTGCATGGTGGCTGCATGGATTGTATGGTTGACAGATGTGATCTCACTCCCAACAAGTGAGGAGTATTTATACTAGGGATTTTGAAATATTTGCCTGAGCAGCAATGATCACGGAAGGTAAAGTATCTGTGGTATTGAATCAATCGTCAATATTCTTGCATGCTGCTTTGTTTCCATAAGCATTACATTTCAGTAAATCAATTTGAAATACATTTATCTGTGCATTTAAATAAATAGTACCATAAAAACCATTACTATGAGACTTGGGCAAACAAACAAACCAGCAAACCTTCAAATGACAGGGGTTTTAAGATGGGGCAGAGAGGAGAGGAAAAGAAGAGGAATGTACAGAGAGCTTTGCAAGTGTCAGAAGTTTGTCAGTTTCATTCTTCTTCAAAGTGAAGGATGAAAAGGGTCATTTAAATCACATTTCTGCCTCCTGAACTTTTCTAAAATAAAAACAAATGAAGGCAATATGCAGCAAGCTGCAGTGGTCAGCCAAGATACATAACATCTTCCCAGAATGACAAATGATGGCCATTGAAAAGGATAGTTTGATAAAGGGACAAATATGTTAACCCTGTCTCTGTTTGCCAGTTACTATTTACCCATGTGTTTTTCCAGCACCCAGTCCTGAAACAGTATCATTACAGAGCTTGGAAGAATTAAAAGGAAACTTAATCTATAATCAGTACCAACTCCTCTCCACATTATGGTCTTTATTCTTCATGCCACAGAGCAGTTTTGTTCAATGGCACAGAACATTTTGATCCCCAGACTGTCTTTTTGTACAAATGCAAAATCAGCTGTGTGGGATCATTAAAAATTGAATATCTGTAAATATTCACTTATATGTTTTGAACTTTCAACACACTCCACGCACACACACACACACACACACACACACACTTTCTTATGTTGATCTGTTTGATCTCATGTTGAAATAGTTGTGTAGCATCCTAGAACTGCCGGTACAATAAGTTTATGTTTAGTGTTAGAAAGATTAAAGCTGAAGAGAAGATGTCTTGAGATTCCTCCCCCAATGGGGTTTTTTTTCAGATCACAAAGAACAGGGGAGCTGGGGAGGCAATGGAATGCTGGATATATATGTTAACTGGAAATAAAAATACACAAACCACCCATGGCCACCTTACAACAATAAACCAAGCTCAATCCTGCCCCTGCCAAAAGCCTGAAGAAATTCTAAATAGGAATTTCCCTGCCTCTTCTGCAGGGAAATAAAACTTTTGGGAAACTGAAGGGTGGGTCTCGGCACAGCACACTTCCATTTAATTTGTACAATAATCTATAAGGGATGCGGGTGGTGCTGTGGTCTAAACCACTGAGCCTCTTGGGCTTGCCACTTGGAAGGTCAGCAGTTTGAATCCACGCGACGGAGTGAGCTCCCGTTGCTCTGTCCCAGCTCCTGCCAATCTAGCAGTTTGAAAGCATGCCAGTGCAAGTATATAAATAGGTACCACTATGGTGGGAAGGTAAATGGCAGTTCCATGCACTCTGGATTCCATCACGGTGTTCCATGTGCCAGAAGTGGTTTAGTCATGCTGGTCACATGACCCAGAAAGCTGTCTGTGGACAAACACCGGCTCCCTCAGCCTGAAAGCAAGATGAGTGCCGCAACCCCATATTCGCCTTTGACTGGACTTAACAGTCCAGGGATCCTTTACCTTACAATAATCTATGGTTCTTCAATGTAGAAAAAAATGTGAGAAACTATTTATTATGACCTATTCAGAAAGTGAAGACAGCAGGAGCTGTAGAAAACACCATCACCCATACCTATATTTAATTGTAAAAATAATTAAAATCCTTCAGATTAACACTTACAGTGCTTCCAATTTATTTGCATGTCCTACCATCTGCCATCCACCTCCCCTTGGGAATATTTGCTTTTTTCAGCATCCATTCATTTCTGAAACAGATCCAGCTCTTTACCTTGCTCATATTATTTTGTGCATAACAGGTTGCCAGAATGCCTGACAATTTGATTCATTTGGGGGAAGGGGCGGTCTGCAGCTGGCTTGCTTTCGAAAAGGCTATTGAGTATTAGAAATGTTAATATGCTTGTTAGCAACATCATTTGCTAATGAGTTACAGTAACTACATAGACATATCGAGTGAGTGTCAGAAACAATCCGGAGCTGAGAAGGGTTGCAAAATGCCTACTAAATTATGAATATTAGCAATACATTGCCACCATATTTAGACTCATCCAACAGTTCAGAGTGAACAGAACCCTGTCTTAAGGTCCCCACAAACACAGAGATATTGAATGAGCTGAAAATGTCACATCTTGTCTAAAATGCTTATGTACTACATTCTGTAATGTACTGTGGAGATAAGAGATCCAGTCTATAGAAACCATTATCAACATATATAAGTTGAACATTTCATCTACCTGCTTTCAGCAAAAAGCTCTTAACCTATTACTACTACATTATTATTATTATTATTATTATTATTATTATTCCTACCCTTCAACCTAACAGCATTCCAACACAACATTTAAAACAGTTTAAAATAACTAACTATTGCAGAAATAAAGGGGATTCTAAAAATATACACCTGCTCTCCTTACCAGAACAATTTTATATACTGCCTTATTTTTAATAACAAAAAACCCCAGTAAAACAGCAATATAAAATTATATGCAAGCATATAAAATAAAATAAAACAGAAATTCAAAATATTCAAATATGTAAAACAACATCCATTTTTATGGTCCATGGAAAACCTGGGCAAAAATATGTCTGAAGGAACTGATAGTTGCTGTTCTGCCTGTGGCAGAAGCAAGGGCATTCCACAGTACATAGAAAATGGTAGAAAATGCTCATATTTGCATGCCCGTCATATGATATTCTGTAGCACAGTAGGTAGAATCTCCCCAGATGATGTGTTATCTGCCCATGTATAGACCTGTAAGATCACTAAGCCAGGTCTGTGCATTTTTACATGGGGAAGAATGCACAATTAAGTGTCTTCAGATGGTGAATGATGCAGAACTAAGCTTGGTCTGACTGCTTCTAAATGATACTGGATTTAAATAGGTTTAAACATGCTTAAATTTGTTGGACTGTGGTTCATATTCTAGTATTAAATGGAGCTTCTTGAAACCCCCTTTGATGAGGAAGACTTTATATATATATATATAAATATATTATCGAGCGTGCAGGTCGTGTTCTCTTGTTTTCTATGACCTTTCTGGAGTGAGTAGTTTACCAGCATCAACATTTTTCATTTCTTTAATGACCTAAAAAGAAATGTCAATGAAGTTTCCTGGAATGTTCATCTTCTCAACTAAAAATAGCCATTGCGTTTCACTGAAAACGTCACTGCACAAAGAGAAAAAAAAGAAGGGAAAGGTGACTAAAATGGTAAATGCAATTATGATGATTTCCCAGAATATTGAAGAGGATGAAAAACAAGCAATATTCCACTACAGTCAGGGGAAAAAAATGTTTATACACAAAATTTTGACGAGAAAAAAAAGTCTAGTGTGGAATTTGTAAGAGAGAGAGAGAGAGAGAGAGAGAGAGAGAGAGAGAGAAAGAAAGAAAGAAATGACCACATGGACATAAGAAGACACAAGCTTACTGGTAGACCACCTTATTTGCATGCAGAAGGTCTAAGATTCAATCTCTGGCATCTCCAGGTAGGACTGGGAATATCTCCTGTTTGAAACCCTGGAAAGCCTCTGCCAGTCAAAATAGACAATACTGAGCTAAATGGTCCAATGACCTGACTCAGTATAAGGCAGCTTCTTACTTATCTAGGAACATGTTATGTTACTCACAGATTTAGACAATTGAAAATCATAGTAGCCTAGACACTGAAGATCAAATACAATAGGTTAGATCCAAATTATGTGAGAAATTGACTGATGCAGTGTCACTTTCGTCCCCTCTCCTCTTCACTGGAGACCCTTAGAATGCCGTCAATATCCGTTCGAAGAGTTGGGAAACCTGTTTGGACAAGGTAACTCACTCAATTCCTGCCAATTCCCCTCTCCTACACCATCCAGATGTGGCACACTCATCCTACACCATGTTGGATGGCCCTCTAGCCTTGTGGAATAGTTTTCGGGAGTCACAGGAGACTGCAGTGGAAAGGAAAAGTAAGAATATCCTATTGTGTGAGCTGCTATTTACTTCGATCCAACAGTGTCCTTCAGCTAGAAGATGGCCTCTTCTGCTCGTGGAACTGCTATTTTTGATGAGCATTGCATGAGAAAAGTGATCACAATCCTGAAGCGGTTCTTCCACAACTTCTCAAGCAAGACCTTTGCACAAGCTCTTTTCAATACTTTGAATCTAGAATCTTTATGACAGAGGAGAGGTGGGGGAACTTTTTCAACCTGAGGGCCATGTTCCCTTCTGGTCAACCTTCCAGGGCTACATGCCACTGGTGGGTGGGGCCAGAGGCAAAAGTAGCCACATTTAGAGACCAAATTAGAGCAATGAATGTGAATCATTGTGACCATATTCAAGTTTCCTTGCCTTCAAGCATCCCTCTTTGTCCTCCATCCAGGTAAACAAGAAGCATCTATCTATCTGACACCTGGGAGAGCCTCGGTCAGTCAGTGGAGACAAAACAATAGGACCAATGGTCTGAGTCGGTCTATGTTTCTGTCTTCTATGTTCACATGGGTAATGTTTTTAGTAATTTCTTACAGGTATCGCTTGCATGAAAGGAGCCAATCCTGTCAGTGAATATGCCACTTGATCAATACATTTTCTCTGCATGAACACACACAGAATGAAGACTATATCAGAGAGGAAGAAATATTTGATCTGTGTAGCAAGCTAACAGCAAGAACAAGGAGCGACTGAAAGTGGCCTCCAGGTGAAAACCAACTTGTCTGCTCCAGCATCTAGGCTTCGTTGCCTAGATCCTCACGACTTCTAATGAAATCATTCCTTTGTACATCTCATAAGGTTCATCCAACTCTGTGCTTTGAAATGCACACTTTCCACAAGGAAAAAATGCCCTCTGTCATTGCTTTGATATACAGTTCATGGAAAGCAAAGCATGTCGGCATGATTGAGGGCACTCGCTGATGATTAGCGGAGGAACTATGCTGAGGTCTGCTACTTCCAAGCTTAACATGGTATTTCAGATATTTCACTCATGTTGCCTTGAGAAAGCTAGTGGCAAAGCTTGTCCAAGTTCACAAAGAAGTGAAGTGATCCAGTGTCCGCTTCATTGTATGCAACTGAAAATATATATATGAAGCATTATATATATGAAGCAATTCTGCCAGTTTGATTAACAGGCAAGACTCTACAAGGAGACAACTACAATCATGGCTGCCAGAGCCACAGTTCACTGTGTTCAGCATTCAGATTATTCCACAATCCTACCAAGCTGGAAAATAGGGATCAGACTTTCTGAAAATCTCAATGTTGAGCTTGTTAACAAAGATTCTTGCTAATTCTTGTCTCCCTTCTTGATCTCTACTTTCTTCTTCTTCTTCTTCTTCTTCTTCTTCTTCTTCTTCTTCTTCTTCTTCTTCTTCTTCTAGGGTCTTCTAAAAGTAAAATGACTCCTGAATATTTTATGCATTATTGTATACCATGGTCAAGAAGGTGGTTTCTGCATGTAGTGAGGGGCAGATGGGGCTCATGAACGTGGGAAGGCAGTCCATCTAGGAAGGAAAACTCTAATCCTAAATGTCCACTGCCTTGGGAAAAGAAAAGGCACAAATCTGGAGTGGAGTCCCTAAGATGGCTGGCTGGCCCCTTGTTTGTCTCTTTGCAGTGGTGGAGCATGTCTCCATGGTGACCGGGGTGGGGTGCACATGCCCACACAGGGGGTGGGGCAAGCTGTGGAAGACAAATGGAGCCCACCACACCCGCCCAGCACCCACTGCTGTTGGAGCAACACCAGCCCCAAGTGGCATGGTTGTTGCGCCTTTCTTGCACCACACTCCTCAGGTCTGAGCCTTGCAAAGCTGTGTGGTGTGGGGATGCAGCAACCGTGCAGGACAGTTTCAGCAATGCAGGAGGCAGGTGTGCATCCTCCTGGCAATGGGCCACTGGTGAGCTGACTGATCCCGTCCGAGGGGCCTGTGTCAATGGAGGGTAAGCAAACAGATGGGTCTCCCCCCGACATGCATTCTGCAGCAGGGCTGGTAGTGATCTGGGGACTCTAGACAATGCTCTGATCCGGATCTGGCTGCTGCTCTGCTCTCATTGCCTTTGGCAGAGCCCGGCTGGCCAGGGCAGCAGTAGCTGCCCCTTGGCAGAGCATGAGGGAAGGCGCCTGGGCTGGAGCTGAGAGGCTCACTCCTCAGCAGGCTCCCATTATGAGGAATTTGCAGAGCCAGTGTGGTGTAGTGGTTAAGAGTGGTAGACTCGTAATCTGGTGAACCGGGTTCGCGTCTGCGCTCCTCCACATGCAGTTGCTGGGTGACCTTGGGCTAGTCACAATTCTCTGAAGTCTCTCAGCCCCACTCACCTCACAGAGTGTTTGTTGTGGGGGAAGAAGGGAAAGGAGAATGTTAGCCGCTTTGAGACTCCTTAGGGTAGTGATAAAGCGGGATATCAAATCCAAACTCTTCTTCTTCTTCTGGCTGGCGATGAGGAGCGCTGGGGGCACCTGTGCCTCAAGCAGCTCAGCGGCATCCAGAAGCTCCAGTAGAAGTTGAACTAAGAGCCCATCAAGCAGCGCCTCAGTGGCTGCCAAAGCTCCCATAGGGCCTTGGCACCCAGCAAGGTGGGTGCTTCTGATGAGAGCCAGTGTGGTGTAGTGGTTAAGAGCGGTAGACTCGTAATCTTAGGTGAACCCGGTTCACGTCTCCACTCATCCATATGCAGCTGCTGGGTGGCCTTGGGCTAGTCACACTTCTCTGAAGTCTCTCAGCCCCACTCACCTCACAGAGTGTTTGTTGTGGGCGAGGAAGGGAAAGGAGAATGTTAGCCGCTTTGAGACTCCATCTGGTAGTGATAAAGCGGGATATCAAATCCAAACTCCTCCTCCTCCTCCTCCTCCTCCTCCTCCTCCTCCACCTCTTCTTCTTCTTCTTCTTCTTCTTCTTCTTCTTCTTCGCCCCTGAAGGCAGTGGCAAGGCAATGAAAGGCCTATCATGTTCCCACACCGGCAACCCCCAGCAGCCTTGCAAGGCTGGGATCCAGGCAGGGCGGTGACAGTACAAGAAAGATGCAACAACTACATGCTGCACCCAGGGCCGGCGCTTCCATTTAGGCCAACTAGGCAACTGCCTAGGGCGCCCAAATGGAGGGGGCGCTGGCCAGCTTGCCCCTCGCCCCCCGCCGTCGCCCGGTGCCGCGGACCAGCGGCGCCCGGCATGCAGGGGGCGGGGCACCGTACGTCATTGCGCATGACGTACGGTGCCCCGCCCCCTCACCTAGGGTGCCAGAAACCCTGGCACAGGTCCTGGCTGCACCGCCTGCCCACCCAGCTGATGCAGCACTTGAGCATGAAACAGGCGTCCCAACGCTGTCACCCCCAGCACAGTCCGGCCTGCCCACTTGCTCCTCTCTGCGAGCATTGCTTCCTGCAAAGCTAGGAGAGGAGTGCGGGGCTTGCGCCACAGGGGAGGCACTTGCGTGAGGCCGTCTGTTTTGCACCCTCTCAGGAATCCACACCTGGAGCCACAGCCGCCCCCCCCCCCCCCGTGGCTTGACTAGGGCTGAAATGTTTCATTGATTCCTCAGTAAATCAATGAAAACTACTTTTAACTTCAGTCAAACATTTCAATATTAGTCAAGTGTAGATGGCTGGAATTCTGTACACACTTACAAATGAAGAAAGCAGATCTGGATCATGCCTTTCTCCAGGGGAGGAAAAAAAAACTTTATTTGGTAGAAAAGACATGCCCACCCCCAACACTTATGAATCCAGGAGGAAAGCATAAATCCATACATTAGTAGCAAGAGAACATATAATTACTCCTGCCAAAAATATGTGCTTGGAATGCAAGGATTCAAAATCACTTTTATTTCAAATTACTTTTTTAAACAGTATGATTTGCTGAATGTATTATTATGGTCTCTTCAGATGAAATAAAAAAACAGATTAATAGCAAAGAGCATATTGATTGAAATGTAATTTCTATTACCACTGCTAAAAGGTGTTTTTTGCATGCAAGCTGGAGTTTCAGTAAACAAAGCTTTTGTGCATGTTGCTATAAAATATTCTGGCACATTTCTATGCTATGTTTTTGCCCATTTATACAAAATGGTAAATAATAGTTCACAATGTTCAAGTGCAGCATTTGCTGCCTTTTAATTAGAAAATGGCTCTTACAAGACGAATGTGCAGGCTCAGAGTGACTGCTTCTCATATGGTGCGTATGATTTTGAAGACAAACAAAGTAACATATACCGTAATATGTTTTCTGGATCATGTCTCTTCCCAACATCAGTGTAATAAATGACTTTATAAATCCCAGATTCAATTAGACTTGAAATCAATTAGATATCAATTAGATTGCCATATCAAATGTACTATGGACTGGTGATGTGTAAAATAAGGGGTATACAAAGCCACCACTTCATAAATATAGGCACACTTGAGCTAACTGAAATACGTTGAATTTTGAGCTCAGTGAAATATGTTGAATGTTGAAGATTTATATTTAAATCTTCAGTTGGTTGCTGAACTATATTTATATACTGCTCTTTGGCCAAAAGCTCCCATGGTATTGAACAGCATGTTAATACAAAAGAAAAATACAATAAAAGTAAAATAAATCAATGGAAACAATGTAAAATACCTGAAGGAGCGTCTCCAACCCCATCGTTCTACCCGAACACTGAGGTCCAGTGCTGAGGGCCTTCTGGCGGTTCCCTCACTACGAGAAGCCAAGTTACAGGGAACCAGGCAGAGGGCCTTCTCGGTAGTGGCACCCGCCCTGTGGAACGCCCTCCCACCAGATGTCAAAGAGAACAACAACTACCAGAACTTTAGAAGACATCTGAAGGCAACCCTGTTTAGGGAGGCTTTTAATGTTTAATAGATTGTTGTATTTTAATGTTCTGTTGGAAGCCGCCCAGAGTGGCTGGAGAAACCCAGAAACCCAGCCAGATGGGCGGGGTATAAATAATAAATTTATTATTATTATTATTATTATTATTATTATTATTATTATTATTATTATTATTATTAAATAGCAAAATCAACTATGACACACCATTCACATTTGTGCCCATTGTATTTTCATCATGGAAAGGGGAAAATCCATTTCCTTCTGCAGATCTGGTTATGTTCTACTATGGCATGGGTTGCCAATGCAGTGCCCATGGGCACAATGATACCCATGAGGTTTTCCATCATTACTCGCAAAAACTCTGAGCTCACACTAGCTGCCCTCTTGGTCATGATGTGGTGAGATGGTTACCTTTTCACCTCTTGAAAGGTAGATATAATTGAAGATGGAAGTTGGAAGAGTGACACCGCTTCCCACTTCTCCTTTCAGCTCTATATACTTTTCAAGGCTCAGATTAAGTCTACGGGGTGCAACTTTTATGCACATTCCTTGGAAAAGCAGTGTGTGTGTGTGTGTGTGTGTGTGTGTGTGTACTTAATGCCTTTCAGGGGGTTGCAGCTGCTAATCTGGGGAAGTAGGAAGAGCTGTGTCAGATAGCACCCACACCACTCGTTCACAAATCAAAATATGCCTATGGATATAAAAAAAAGTTGCTGACCCTTGTGTATCCTGTAAATGAAAGGCTATCTCTTTGTATTGGTAATCAATATGATCTTTACAGGGCACCAGGCAGAATTTGTATCACATATGACAAAATTCCAGACAGGTCTCTCATTTCAAGTGTGTGGACCTTATGCATTTCATTCTATGCGAAATATATATAAATGCATTTTGGTACTTCATTCCCTTAAGGCAGTGATGGCTAACCTTGACACTCCAGATGTTTTGGGACTACAACTCCCATCATCCCTGACCACTGGTCCTGTTAGCTAGGGATGATGGGAGTTGTAGTTCCAAAACATCTGGAGTGTCAAGGTTAGCCATCACTGCCTTAAGGCCTTATTAGGAAAGCAGGTGTGGGCAAACTTTCTCTTTTGGACACTTTGTGAGGTATGTGGCATCCAGCCAGCCACATGCAGCAAGGGCATTTAGCTATTGATATGGAGACTGAATCGCTAATAGCCCGATCCTGCTTGTCATCTGCAAACAGGCATATAGGAAGAGACACAAGGTCTGCTATGCCATCACATCACCACCGCCTGTGTCACTCTGCTGTTGACACAGGCAGATTCAGAAAACCCCACTAACACAGTCAAATGGGTTGATGTTACTCTACAAACAAGAACCAACATCTCCTGTGTGCTGCAGCAGCAATATGAAACCTTGTATAGGAATGGAAAGGAACATGGGTGAGACAGGAAGGATGCAAAAACTAGGATGTCCTAGGTAAATTTCTTGTGCACCATACTAAGGAAATTTCAGTTGCCCCAGAGTAAACTACATCATGGTGTACACATAATGGTTAATCGTGGTTTAGGTATATAGGTTCCAATTCACAACTGTAGTTTAGTGTTGCTTAGACCAGGGGTCGGCAAAGTTTTTGTGGCTTGGACTGGTTCACGGTCCCGCAGATGCCGTGGTGGGCAGGAGTGCACACGTGCACGCACGCATGCGCAAACTCTATTTCTGGCACTCCTTCCAGACTGGAGGAGGCGTGCACAGCTTCCCATTGGCTGCAGGAGCTTCCTGCAGCCAATGGAAAGCCAGCCAGAGTCGCAGAAGGCAGTACCCGCTTCTGCTCCGCGATGGCTTAGCGCGGCGCACAGGAGCTGACCGAGCGGGCGGGGGGGGGGGTCCTTGAGTGGGCGGCGGGAGTCCATGGGCTGGTTAAACAACCCCCATGGGCTGCTTGTGGCCCATGGGGCTTGGGTTGCCGACCCCTGGCTTAGACAATACATAGTTTTAAAGGAAGAATTTGAAATAGTGGTGCCAAATGACCATACAATTCAAGAGATACAGTCTTTGAGACTTCTAAGCAAAACTATGAAACTTTTTCTTGTATTTCATGGTATTTTGGCCCCACTGTTTATGTTTTTTCTCTTTGTGTTTCTGACAACCGAGGATAACACTTCAGGCATCTGATGAAGTAGGCTCTAGTTCATGCCACAATAAATTTGTTAGTCTTTAAGGCACCAGAAGACTCTTTGTTATTTTTGCTGCAACTGACTAACACAACTACCCTTTAAAAGTTTCACAGAGCAAATAATGATAAGCAACAAACAATGTGCACAGGGCTCTGCAGCACATTTTCTAGCTTGCTTGGGAATAGATAAATAGCCACTCTTCAAAGGACATCAAAATGACTGAATTAGGCATTCATTCAAAATCCAAACATGGTAAGTATTGTAGTATTCATTCATCCCAGAGCAGAAGATCTGTGAACTCTCAGTATGAAACAGGTTTTGACTCTGAGCAAACCCATCCAACTGTTTGGCAAACAGGATCTGCAATTTGAGATGCTTTTGCAATGTCAGGACAGCACCACTTGGGATGTTGCTACAGTAGAAGCTAGAGCAAAAGGCCTCTTGTCCTTCTCTTGTGTATTAGTGCAATACCTCTGTGCACATCATTAATATTACTTAGTACGTTCTCAGTGCTAAAAGAGATGTACACTTTGATTAAACCTGTCTTTGGCTCTGTAGTTTAATATGTGGCATCCCTGCAGCATAAAGGTCACCATGATGCTATTTCTGGGGAGAAGAACTGATAGAAAGTCTAAGCAGACACCAGGTCACTCCACTGATTATCTGGGGCCTTTATAATTTTCTTTGCTAAGCTTTATTAATTATCATCAATCTTGGTCTGCGATGCCCTTTAAAAAGTAAAAGGCTTGAGTTTTCCTAGACGTATGGATGTCTACTGAGAAACAGTTCTGTGATAGAGACTAATGTTTCGAGGTTAGGAGATTTTTTAAACAAAAACAAAAACCCTAAGGTGCCTGCAACCAAGGCAGACATCACACTGAAACATGTGAGAATCCTAGATCTTTGCCACACAACAATGAATGAGATTCTGACAACTGTTTGGGGGGTATAAAACCACAGATTTACTAATAAGTAAACATGAATCTGCAAGAAGCATGAATTAAAACTAATTATCCCCCTGTGAGGCTGACTAACTCTAGCTGCCCCAGACCTAGAGAGCCAGTGTGGTGTAGTGATTAAGAGCGGTAGACTCGTAATCTGGTGAACTGGGTTCACATCTCCGCTCCTCCTCATGCAGCTGCTGGGTGACCTTGGGCTAGTCGCACTTCTCTGAAGTCTCTCAGCCCCACTCACCTCACAGAGTGTTTGTTGTGGGGGAGGAAGGGAAAGGAGAATGTTAGCCACTTTGAGACTCCCTCGGGTAGTGATAAAGCGGGATATCAAATCCAAACTCTTCTTCTCTTCTTCTACTTTACTTTCTCAGATGGACAACACCACCCGGCTCCAGTCCACACATTGATAAAGTGGCTGATGTGCAGCCTTCATTGTTAGCCAGCTTTAAAAGCAAGCAGATGGAATCCTTGGCTGTTCTCCACTGGACAGTGTTCACAGGGAAGAAGCATCTGGGATTCAGGTGAGGTTACTCTCCTTAACCACACTAAGCCAGGCAGCATTAAGAGGCAGTGTTGCAAGGCAGATCTTCGCCCAGATGATGCCTTCAAATGCTCATCAAAAGCAGCTCTAGACCCTACTCTGTTTGGCCCAACCTGGCAGCTGTGACAAAAGGAGAGACCACAGAAAGCCTAGGCAGCAAGGAATACCACATCCTAGTCAATCATATACAGTGGTACCTCGGGTTAAGAACTTAATTCGTTCTGGAGGTCCGTTCTTAACCTGAAGCTATTCTTAACCTGAGGCACCACTTTAGCTAATGGGGCCTCCCGCTGCCACCGTGCTGCTGCTGCGTAATTTCTGTTCTCACCCTGAAGCAAAGTTCTTAACCCGAGGTACTATTTCTGGGTTAGTGGAGTCTGTAACCTGAAGCGTCTGTAACCTGAAGCGTCTGTAACCCGAGATACAACTGTAGTGTGAAGTAGGTGAAAAAGGAGAACAGAGACTGTGCTGGTCCCATGGGTTACCTGAAAGGCGAGGTCTAAGTCCGGTCCGTGGTCAGAGGTACAACGTAAAGGCAGTCCGTGGTCGCTGAAGCTGGGTGCAGGGCAGGGAGTCAGGCAAAGTCGGGAACAGGTAGGCAAGCAGGGGACCAGGGTGGGTCAGGAGCTCAGGCAGGAAAAGCAGGACAGGTTTCAAGCAGGAACTGGTCACCAACAATGTTGCTCCTGCAACTTGGGGCTGGGGCTGGCCAGCTTTTATCTGCCCCAAGGCATAGGGCGGCCCCGATCCTCTGGGGACTCGCCTCTCCTGGCTTGGAGGCGAGCACTCCTCCTGCGGGAACTCAGTTCCCTTCACCTCTCTGCCCTGAGCCTCTGCAGCTCAGGAGAGGCTGGAGGGTTACCGGACCCAGAGGCAACCTCAGCTTCCCCTGACAGTGCTGGGAGTGGAGCACCTGCAGGCAATGGGTCCTCCATCCCATCAGGAGCCAGAGCAGTCTCATCAGGTGCCTGCACCTGAGGATCCAGCACAGGTGGTGAGGACCCTTCAGACTAGCCCTAGCCCCGGCTCTGCTGGTTCTGGAGGCGGGGAATCCTGTGCAGGCTGGGATCCCCCAGGTTCAACATCTGAGTCTGAATCCCAGGCCATCACAGAGACAACCAATCTCAAAACCAACAAAAACTTACCCCTTGGCTCCCCAAAAGGCAGGGAGCAATGAAGTCCACTGTGCAAAGGGAAGGGTGGAAGGGGTGCTGTGCCAGGGATTAAGAGATCAGGGATTAAAATGCACACTTGACACTACCCATCATTGGCTTTCCTATGATACATGACACAGGCCAGCTAAAGCCACCCAGAAGTCTCTCCTACTTCCCAAAGCAGATGGCACATTCAAGGCTCAGCGGAGTGGCATTCTCAGTTTATATCCAAACTAATTCCAGAGAGGAAAACCCCCAGAGAGAAAACAAAGTAATACAAGCATTCAGACATTCTGCCTCCATAACTTCTCTGGTAATCTGCATTTCATTTCATTTTTTTCTTTTTCTTTATATATTTATAGGGCACATTTCTAGACAAAGTCCTCTCAAAGAGGCAAGCTACACTTTATACATAAAATTACAATGTTAGATTGTATTAAAAACCAACATTTCAAGAAGTACAAATCAGTTCAGCTGGTATACTTGAAGATTTGAGAAATAATAAACACCCTTCTTATGGAAGTACAAAAGTCTTTCTTTGGAATTGTCAGTTATTTATCTTCTCTGAAGGTGGACATTTTAATTATGTACTAAAGGAGATTTGTGGCTTTCTGTTGTTAAGTGCTCTTTCAAAGTACTGCAGTGACCTAGCCCAGCACAAAATACCTATCTTACGAAGCTACAGAATAAAGCACAATAGAAATATATGGGTGGAGATGTACAAAAGTCTATGGAAAATCTTCCCAACACCTTTTCAGAAACCTCCGGAATTCCAAAAAAGCTCTTTAGTCTCCACTGATTTCAAAAAGCAATTTGGAGATTTGACACCATAAGATGCTAGACATAGAAGAAAAATGTTACACTTCTCATTTACCAGTGAATGGCTTTTGGAACTCAAGAGTTTGAAGAGCAGCTTGTGACTTCTAGGAAGCACTTTCACAAATCACAGTTGCAGGGAAATAAGCATGTGGTCCTAGCCTTGCTATATATGGCTTGGTCTCATGTTAATTTGACAGCTTACATCAACTAGGAATGCACAGTAGGGAATCTTTCTGATGAAAACCAAAATGCATTTGCCAACCAACATTGGCAGCAGAATTTCCACTATAAAGCAATTAAGCAGTACACTCACACAATATTCAGCATATCCAGTCAAATGACATCTTCTTTGGCCTCCATATCTTTAAGCCATCATGATCTTTTGTATGAGAGAAATTCATTTCTGAAGAGAAGAAGAAAAATCAAAAGTTAAATAGACTTAAATTGTCTTATAAAAGATCTTTGCATGCTTCATTAATTTCAGTGGGGCCTGAATGTTCATCAGATGGCACCCCAGGAACGAAAAAGCAAGCAAACAAACAAACAAAAACAGAATTGTTAAGATACCAAAGTTACAAATAACGAGTGGGCTTCAACTGGTGCCCTAATATTCATGGAAGGGCTTTTGATCCAATGGATGTGTCCACAAATGGGAAAAGAGAAGAGGGAACTTTTGCCAAATAGCCTACTCTCCCCACTGCATTCCCAGTGGCCCCACCCAGCATGAGCACCTGAGAGCTGGGGAACATTCCAGAAGAGGGTGAAAGGCGGCATGGGGGTTGCAGAGGGAAATGGGCAAAAATTGCCTTCCCTCTTAGGGGATAGACCAAAATCATTCTGTTAACGCAAGTCATACTGTGAATGACTAGGTGCTTTCATAAAGAAAATCAAGGAAATAGTCTAGTGTCATTAGTGAAAAACTTCAGGTTATTTAATACTTAAAAAAAAAAGACCAGTACTAAAATCTGATCATTTCCCCAAGAAAGTGGGATATATTAATATATTTTAATTGCTTCAGTGATTCAAAGCTTATCAAGAATACTGATAAGATATGAACAGAAAGATAGTATGATAGGTAATTGAATAAAGTCCCTCTTTTTGCACAATACTCTTTTTGAGTACTTGAAAAGATACTGGTGTCAACATGTATATCTTCATGAAGTGAGAGGAGCTGATATGATACAGCCTTGCTATTTTCCTGCTTTTCATGGAGCAATGCATATGACATTCTATATCTGTGTGTTTGTGAAGGCATAATCTCCTGCATTTTTGCAGGCAGCAAGGAATAATGGGTTGGATTCATACTTTGTCATTCTTAAACTCCCTACTGAAATAAGTGAGGCCCCACCTGTATTGGCATTCTGATAGCATTCCCTTGATCTTTTGGCCCATGTGTCCTGTTTTAATTCTTGTGCTATTTTAACTGGTTTGTTTATCACATGTTTTATTTATAGATGTTTATAAATGTTTTAGTATTTTGTTTTATTTTTAAGTATGTTGTTCATATTTTAATGTTTACATATTTTTGCATTAAGTAGTATGTGCATATGATAATAATAGTAATGATGATCCCACAGAACTCACTTCAGACTTAATAAATTAGTAGGTTGTGTCTAAGCAGATAAAGTATGGAGCCTTAGTCTCACCAATGAAATCAATGGGACAAGTTAGTAACTACCTCGGTTTTCGAACATAATCCATTCCAGAAGACTTCTGAAATGTCCGAAAACCGATGCACAAAGGGCGGACTGCCATTTCAATAGAGAAAATTGTGAAAAACAACATATACATGTACTGGAAGCCTTTCGACTTCTGAGGCATGTTTGAAAATGGAAGCATTTTCTTCCGGGTTTTTGGCGTTCGAAAACTGAAACATTTGGCAATAGAGACGTCTGAAAACTGAGGTACCGCTGTAATTTCAATGGAAATAAGGATGTTGAGAGTTGTTAGGACACCAACATTCTTCTCACAGAGCTACAATTCTTAGTACTGTTTAACTATCAATCCCTCTTCATAAGGAACTCAGAGTTGGGGTGAATGTATGGTATGAATGTGGTCACAATGATAACCCAGCCAATCTCTCCTCATCCTAAGTTGACAGAAAGAACCTAGTTGCATGTGATGTGGAGCAGCCATTGTGCAAAGTGATAGATATATTGATGATTGAGGGGCTGGTAATGGCTCAGAGAGCCAATAGTGAGGAAGGCACTCTTCAGTATTTCAGGAACCCAGAAACCATAACTGGGGCTTTGTCCTGTGAGGCTAGGAAGCTTGTAAAAGAAAAGGCGACTGGCCAAATGGGACCCAGGCTTTAATGAGAAGCTGAATTGGAATAATCTTGGGCAAAATAGCAGCCAAACTTATTCTGGGCAAAGTCTGTTGGTCAGTTGAAATTCCCATTGTCCCCTGCCCATCCCTGCTTCATCTACATTAAGAATGTCATCCAACCTTGAAGTACAGCCATTTTTAGATAGATGAAGTTTAACTTCATCTATCAACCTTGCTCTATGGTCTAAGCAGTGAAGCAAAGAACACTTTTTCAAATTAAACATTAAGCAGTTATTTATGGAGTGGGAACACAAGTGCTAATGTTGACATTTGGTCAGAACACAATGGCAAAGCCCTCTGCTGTTTCATGAAGAACATAATGACTAATGAGGTTTGTAACTACCACAATTAGTCTGGTTTTACATCTCATCCAGAAGACTAAGCTACACTGTGGCTCTCAAGCATTTTTTTTAAAGGATGTGGTTAAGTGTTGCCTCAGATGTGAAAAATGAAGCCTAGTGACCACTTTGTTTTGAGTTGTAGACGTCAGTTGGCCTATAACCTGGACCCCTGACCATTAGGTCCAGTCGCGGACAACTCTGGGGTTGCGGCGCTCATCTCGCATTACTGGCCGAGGGAGCCAGAGTACAGCTTCTGGGTCATGTGGCCAGCATGGCAAACCAGAGCAGCACACGGAAACACCGTTTACCTTCCCGCCGGAGTGGTACCTATTTATCTGCTTGCACTTTGATGTGCTTTAGAACTGCTAGGTGGGCAGGAGCTGAGACTGAGCAACAGGAGCTCACCCCATCGCGGGGATTCGAACCGCTGACCTTCTGATTGGCAAGCCCTAGGCTCTGTGGTTTAACCCACAGCAACACCCGCTTCCCATTCTGTTGTTGGTACTACTCCACATTTCAGCCAGTGTGATCAGAAGAGCATGCACAGCTCCAGCAGAGTCTTCAGCAGAACACCAGAGTTTTCCTGCTTTCCAATAGTCAGCTTTCTCCAGAGTTCCTGGTTAAGAAAACTCCTTACCCATTCAAAACAAAATAAAAAAATTCATTTCAGTAGCACCTTAGAGACCAACTAAGTTTGTTCTTGGTATGAGCTTTCGTGTGCATGCACACTTCTTCAGATACCCATTCAGTTCAGTTTAGAATCTAAAGTGTTTATTGTCTCATGACACAAGACAAGCACAGACACACTAGCTACATAAACTTTAAGAGATGCTGGTACACCATGATCAACTCTACTATAATACAGTTATTCTGGTCTTAGAAGTAAACCTTGTGAAAATACAAATATACAGAGAGATTCACTAGCACTTTAGCATACTAGCTCACCATGCTAAACTGAACCATATAACACTGAACCTTCAGCTTTTCCACATCAATTCAATCCAAATGCCTTCCAAATAAGTCAGGGGGGAAATGGTTCACCACGTCTTTTGTTAATTCTCTTTTCCATGTGAATTCAGTAAGTAAGGAGTTCTGAGCTGGTTGCTCCAGTCGCATGGCTATAACTAGCCACTTTTGTTTCAGAACAGAATGGTTTCTCTACCAATACTGAGCATTCTTCAGTAGCCTATCTATTTTTCTTCAGTATTTTAAAAAGCACAAATTCCTGTGTGAGGCAGAGTCTCAGTATGCACACTTGAAAACAAAACCAGCTCACTTACGGACAATTCCTGGGCCTGGATCAGTCAAGAGTCTCCTAAATTTAACAGGAATGTCTCATGGGAAGTACTCAGCAGAGATCTTAAATCAATTTTGTCAAGTTACCTAATTTGTCAAGAGGAAAAAAGACAGTTCTCCAGAGATAAGTGATTGAAATACATCAGAACAGCAGAATCAGGTGCATCTTGGGAAATATACTTTGTGGGCTTTGATTTGAGCTGTCACTGAAAACATGATTCTGCAATTCTTTTTTTGGCAAATAGGGAACTTGTAAAAGCTTTGCTTAGACTAACAAGGCTGTATTTCTTTCTTTTTCTCTTTTGTTCTCAGACACAAGCCAAAGATCACAAATCAAGTGAACAGAAGATAAATTAAATAATCAAAACTGGGGACTGGGTCAAATATCAGAAGCTGCATTTGCCTTGGTAATGCTTTTTGAATAAAGCATTTTAAGTAACACCTTTAGCAATAGAAACTAAATTCTATTTGTGTCTGTCTGTTTAGCTATCTAATAGTGGACTTGAACCAATAGACCCAATTTAGTCATGTGAAGACAACATGATAAAGCTCCAGTGTTTGCCCATCTTGAGCTTCCTGCAGCAAATGAGATAGGTAGGTAGGTAGATATAAAAAAATGAGATTTCCAAGTGATGAATATACTTTGCTGTCTCCTATGCTGAGATAATTAAAGCTTTACTATGCCCTTTTTATCTGAGTTCATAGCAAGCCATATTACCAGCTCATTGTCTCTTTGTACATAACAACCCATAACATAGCAGAAAGTAAAATATTGACTACAGATGGGCACAGCAATCCTAGCTGGAGAATAGCAGAGCAGCAGTGCTCCTGTCATATCTAAATCCCCCTACTGGCTCCAGCTGCTAGGAGACAGCTTTTTCCTCTGTTCTGAAATAATAATAATATATTAGAAAATATTACTTGTAATTTTTGTCCCAGCCAATCTAGGCGGCTTCCAGCATAACAAATGCACAGCAAACTGTCAAAAACCTCCCAATACAGGTCGTCCTTCAGATGTCTTCAGAAAGTTGTGTAGTTGTTTATCTGTTTGACATCGGATGGGAGTGTGTTCCACAGGGCAGGTGCCACAACCAAGAAGGTCCTCTGCCTGGTTCCCTGTAACTTCACTTCTCACAGTGAGGGAACTGTCAAAAGGCCCTTGGAAATTCTGTGGCTTTACGCTGGTTACTACCAATGGGAGACCTGCCAATGGTAACTTCCTGGCTGTTGAGCTACAATGGAGACCCCCACCCCTTCCACCCATCACAGCACACCAGCAGTGCTTTTCTCTGCCAACAGACAGGGGGACTAGATTCAGGTAGGTGGCCGTGTTGGTCTGACACAGTAGAAATATATATATGAATTTTAAAAAAATGTCCAGTAGCACCTTAGAGACCAACTAAGTTTGTTCTTGGTATGAGCTTTCGTGTGCATGCACACTTCTTCAGAAGAAGTGCATGTTTTCTTCTTCTTCTTCTTCTTTGGCGATCACTCGTGGCCGAGTAAGATTGTCTTCCATAAACACGGTTTTAACAATGTGTCCGTAAGTGACTGTGGAGGCCAATTCTGGATCCACACGTCCTTCCACAGTGGGGGCATTGTTTTCTGGGTGGGAGTAGATCACGGTGTGGATTTGCCAAGCGTGTCTTACTATTAGCACGTTTTTCCCTTGCATCCTTAGTTTGAGTGTCTTCAAAGCCTCCATGTTTCACAAGACACCTTTGGTAAAGGCTGCTCTCCAACTGGAGCGCTCGCAGGCCAGTGTTTCCCAGTTGTCAGTGTTTATACTACATTTTTAAAGATTTGCCTTGTCTTTAAACCTCTTTTGTTGACCACCAGTATTACACTTTCCATTTTTAAGTTCGGAATAGAGTAGTTGCTTTGGAAGACGATCATCAGGCATCTGCACAACATGACCAGACCAACGAAGTTGATGTTGAAGAATCATTGCTTCAACACTGGTGATCTTTGCTTCTTCCAGTACACTGGTATTAGTTCGCCTGTCTTCCCAAGTGATGTGTAAATTTTTTCGGAGACACCGTTGATGGAATCTTTTGAGGAGCTGGAGGTGGCATTTATAAGTGGTCCATGTTTCACAAGCATATAGTAAGGTTGGTAGTACAATAGCTTTGTAAACAAGCATTTTCTAACAGGCGTTAGAAGTGTATGCACACGAAAGCTCATACCAAGAACAAACTTAGTTGGTCTCTAAGGTGCTAGTAGACAGGGGACTGAGCAGCATACTAACCCAAGCCCAGCCATCAAGGGGGCTAGAATTCTAGCCTAAGTAAGTTTTGCTTTAGTCCTGCAGAAATAATTTAACTTAGTTATTGTTTATTTCAAGGGACAAAACTATGACTCAAATCCAGCCCAGTAATTTTAATTTCCTCCTTCCAGTTAAACACGTGATACTTGTTGAGGGATAAAGGCCCAGGCTGCCTTAAGCCTGTAAGGGGTGAAAGTCCCAGGAGTGTGCAGTTATTACCAGGAATGCTTTTATGCATGCCTTCAAAATTACATTGGAATATGTAAGATAGGCTGCTCTCAGTCTCTATCTGTCTTAGTGGCTGGAGAAGGAAAGGATGAGCTACATGCAAATAGCCTTCATACTTGCATAACCTCTAATGTTATGGATGTTCCCTGTGTGAATCAGACAAATGAGGCTACACCGCTTTTGATATCCTTGAGAAAATAAAGCATATCACTATTTTAAAATTAAGTCACAAAAATGATTCATGAGTGCAAGCTCTGTGACAGCAATGGGTGGGTGGGGGAGCTAGACTAGTGGAAGGAGTGATCTGAGGGGCCTCAATGTCACCCTCCATTGATTTGAGTGATGCAGCGTGTCAAGGATAAAGAACGTCATGTGGGAACAGCAAGGAAGCAACAATGCATGGTATTTTACGGCATCACTTCCACTGTCAGTTACAATAAAACCTGGGGACAGACCTTGGGAGGTAAGCCATACATTGATTTGTTCTTGAAGCTTTGATGGTGTGTTGGTTGCTGTGTAATCTTTCTTAAACCCTTCAATAAAAAAGTACAGATTGTTTTCAGAAGACCCTGCCGGTGGCTTTGACATATGCATGATTGATTGTTCACACAGTCCATGTCTCCATTGTTTGTTATACAAATATTTTCAACCTTCTTTTAAACATGGGAGCAACCCAGCATGAAGCTCGAGACAGCCAGGATTTCTGTTACTAAATCCCAGCTCTAGAAAGCATCTCAGCTGAAGGACAATTTGCCTGGCTTGACACCTTAGATGCAAAAGGTGCTACTAGGAATAATGGCATGGATTTAGCTTGCTGTACTTCCAAGTATAAGGCAGGCAAAACTGCTGCCTTAGGAGTACCACAAAGCTTAAGCAAATACTCATTTGAATCAGGCAAATTTGTTTTGATGAAATTCTCATCTCTTGCATCTTCTTTATCTCACTGGATGTATTCAACATACCTTTTCTTAGTCAAGCAAACATACTTTTGATCTAATTTAATGTATTAAATTTTTGCATCAGTAGAAACCTTTATTTGAACTATCTGCCAGCTATAATATTAAGAAAAGTATTATAACAAATGTATTGGCGGTATTTTTACATCCATATTTGCATCCCATTGTGATAAAATGCTAAAAAATAAAGGGGAAAGGAAGGTGTTTTAATTCATTTATTTAACAACATTTATAAACCACTTGATTGTAAACAAAACCTTGAAGCAGATTCCAGAAAATAAAATAAAACAAATGTTAACATTATCAATTAGAAATATCAAAATATTTTTGGATATGGTATGAATGCTAAATATGGGACGCGGGTGGATATGGGACGCGAGTGGTGCTGTGGTCTAAACCACAGAGCCTAGAGCTTGCCGATCAGAAGGTCGGTGGTTCGAATCCCCGCGACGGGGTGAGCTCCCGTTGCTCGGTCCCAGCTCCTGCCCACCTAGCAGTTCAAAAGCACGTCAAGTGCAAGTAGATAAATAGGTACCGCTACGGCGGGAAGGTAAATGGCATTTCCGTGCACTGCTCTGGTTCGCCAGAAGCAGCTTAGTCATGCTAGCCACATGACCTGGAAGCTGTCTGCAGACAAACGCTGGCTCCCTCGGCGAGATGAGCGTCGCAACCCCAGAGTCATCCGCGACTGGACCTAATGGTCAGGGGTACCTTTACCTTTACCTTTTTATGAATGCTAAATATAGGACTGAAAGGTATGAATGTTATATGTAAAGCAGGACACCATGACTGAAGGAAGGAAAGGGGGCAGGATATATTGATCATTGATGTCAACAGCCCTGAACATCTAATTGGGAATATAATCAAATGAAATGGCACACACAGCTCTGTAGCTGTAGGAAGTGGGAAGATCCTCTGGCGCCAGTCCAACAAGAGATACACATATGGATGCCTGATCCATGTACACATCATTCTGACCTGGAACATGGCACGAGATTCCATAAACCATCTATAAATCTTTTTTCCCTTTCTTTGTCACAGATTCATTTGGGGTGCAATCCAAAAGGTCCGGTCCAGAAGATGGAAGCAGGGTTGGAAGAGAACGAAAAACTGTTGTGATTTAGCTGTGATTCCTGCATTGCAGGAGATTGGATTAGGTTGCCCTTGGGATCCCTTCCGGCTGTACAGTTCTATGATTCTACACTGAACTGTAATAGCCAAAGTTCTGAAGTAAGGGGTAGAGAGGCACCATCACACTCCTCCATATATATTTTTAAAAAGCCCCCCCCCCAACTATTCCCTTGCCATTGGGAACACTGGAAATGAAATTCAGCATATTCCATACAAGGCTCGCAGTTTCCTCCCTGGCTTGGAGGCATGCTGAGGAACTGGGAGAGCTATGGCTCCTCCTGATTAATCCATCTCCAGCACGCCTGATTTTGGCTCCAACATCCACAGGCAAAGGGCTAATTTGGGCAGGGCAAAGGGCCACGGAGGCTTTCATGTGGGCAGATAAGCCTCTCTGAAGCTGGATCAACCTTTCTGAGGTCAGATCTCTCTCTTCTTCAGCAAGTGAGATCAGATGCTTCCTAGAGCCCCTGGGGCAGCCTTCCAGAGCCATAAGATTGCTGGGTTAGTTAGTTATTCTATTTGTATACTCCCCATACAACTTAGTTTTCTGGGCAGTTTACAGAAACATTAAATATATATATACAAATGTTGTTCAAAATCTCACATGGTAAAAGCATTAAAACAGCCATAAAAATCACAACAGCAACAAACCAACATAAGCCTCTAAAGCAATAGCAGCTAAAACAATTTAAACGCAACATAAAACCAACGAAGAATGAGAGAGGATTCAAGCTAAACTCTAACACACCCTTTAGATGTACCCACTATGAGTCAGAGTACAACAACAAATTTATTTACCTGGCACTTAAAGGCCATCCAATAGGCACCAAGTGAGCCTTTGGGGGAGGGCATTGCACAAATGGGGTGCCACCACCAAAAAGGCCCTCTTCATAGAAACCATGCATCTCACTTCATTAGGTTGGGAGACCTAGGGAAGAGTCACCAATTAAGATTTCAAGGACTAGGCAGGTGGTTGTAGAAGAGGGGAAGGCTACTCTGGCCACATACTCTGCCCAGGAAGAGAAATGGAAGGCTACCCCCCCCCCCTTTTCTTCTTCTCAATGCAAAATCTTGCATAGTTCTATAAGCACTTGGGATGAGCAAGTTGTCTATCAATCAAATAAATAAATGTGCTACATACATCAAAGAAAACACGCACAACCACCCAACACAATGGGGGGAAATGAAACATAATTAATGGTTTGATTAGGAATGACTAAAATCACGAATCATTAATAATTGAGTGATTAAGGATGATTAGTCATTCTTGATCAAATAGACATTCATCATTTTAAATAACTTGGTTGATTTCATTCTGTATGTCTTTTTAATGCGAAAAATAACTTCAAAGTCCCAGACTAAATGTGCAAGCAGTAAGTATTATTTACTCAGCCACCCTTTCCAGAAGCAGAGGGCAACGAAGATGTTAATGATGAAGCATTGTGAAAAAAGCACAGGCCTTCAGAAAAAGATGTGGGCTTTTGCCTAAATAATGTATAATCTAATTTAGAAAGATAACATGAATAGAGGAACATTTCAAGATTACAAGATGTTCTATGGGGAAACGTCCCATCTTTCTATGTCACCATGATCTTTTTAAAAAAGCATTTCAGATGTCCATCAAGTTATAGAACAGGGTGGCGGTTTTTGTTTGTTTGCTTGCTTGCTTGCTTGCATTTTAATCAGGATATTTTATTACACAAATGTAAGACGTTGACAGAACAATTACAGGAGAAAGTCCTTGAAAAAAGATGAGATTTTAATGAAAATTCAGGGAGGAAAAGAGGGGGCAGCTTGTAGAAGACAAGCAGGACATTTTCAGCAATGTTGTGTTGATTCCCCCTTCCACCAAACAATGATTTTTTTTGGTCCATTCTCCATTATGTAATGAGAAATGAAAATGTGGTGAACATTATCAAAGGGGTGAGGAAATTTTGACAAATCCTCATGAGCAGGGTTTTAGTGAGGAAGCTGCCTTTGACTAATCTAGCTCAGTATTGCCTACACTAATTGGCAGCAGCTCTTTGGGATTTTAGACAGGGATATTTCCCAGTCCAGTGCATCGAACCTGGAGATGCCCTGGATTGAGCCTGACATTTACTAATGTATCAAAATGGAGTGTTCTGAAGGTAGGACAGGGCTGACGGATGCTGAGCCACTTTCACAGTGAGCTCCAGCTGGTGTCAGGCTCCGTCCTTGGGCCCAGTCTGCCTGCCCATCACCTCCATGGCTGCTGTCATGAGTGGCTTGAATGTAGATGTGCTGGTGGCTCTACCACTCTGCAAAGCCTCAGTAATACCGCATTGGCCCGAATATAAGCCACACCTTTTTTCCAAATCCCGACCATGGCTTAAAGTGTGGCTTAAATTTGCAACCTTACAAAAACTGGCTCCCCCCCCCCTACAATATCGCTGCTGAAACAGACATATGGTGAAACGGAATGGGTGTGATTGCCTGCAGAATTTTAAGGGATCAGCTTATATTTGGGTATTTTCTCCCCGCCCCCCGCCCCGAATTTTAAAGGTGCGGCTTATATTCAGGCCAATATGGTAATAGCTCTGCACCAGCACAGCAAAAGCTCAGATTCTAGACCTGAGACGTCTAACACAGATAATTCTAGCTGGGTGGAGACCGTTGTTGGACAGGTTATTATTGGGGAGTTTGGGTTATTTCCCCACCCCACCCCGGCCCTCTGTTTTTTAACAATAGCCTGACATACAACCTGAGGAAAGATTTCCTGACATAGAATTGAAACCCCTGCCCCCAAACATTCCTCCCGTTTATCATGCTTGCAAACTTTGGGTCTGTCAGTCAGACTGCTGTCAAAGGCAAGAACACAATTATATGGTAATCAAAGGGTTTGGAACAAAAGACGGCCATTTGGTTCCTTCCATTTTTAAAATTATGCCTCATAATAATAATAAAATTGAATACTATGAATGTAGTTCATTGCCACCCTTGCAGAAAGGTATGGCTATATCATGGCTCACCCGTGGTGCATTCCTTTGTCTGACATTTAGGTCAGGGGTCAGTAAACTTTTTCACCAGGGGACCGGTGCACTGTCCCTCAGACCTTGTGTGGGACCGGACTATATTTTGGAGGGAAAAAATGAAAACATTCCTATGCCCCACAAATAACCCAGAGATGCATTTTAAATAGAATCACACATTCTACTCATGTAAAAACACCAGGCAGGCCCCACAAATAACCCAGAGATGCATTTTAAATAAAAAGACACATTCTACTCATGTAAAAACATGCTGATTCCCGGACCGTCCTTGGGCTGGATTTAGAAGGCGATAGGGCCAGATCTGGTCCCTGGGCCTTAGTTTGCCTACCCATGGTTTAGGTTATCTTTCTTGTGCCATGCCTTCACTCTGAACTTATCTAACCTCTGGTTTGGTTTGTTTTCCCCCACCCACCCTCAGCTGTTCTGTGTTGCCTTCAGGCTGAGCCCTTGAACTGAAAAAAACAAAACACCCTCTTGCTGGATCAGCAATACAAATGCAAATGCCTTCTCCAGGCATTCCTCACTGCAATACTCCATTATGACAGCAATTACCACCCCATAAATCTAACTCCTTTCTGTACAAAATAAAATGAAAACAAAAAACAATCAGGGATGTAAAAGATGCTGTCCTTACCAGACAATACAGACAATGCATATTATCTAAGCAGGTACTTGATATTTAAATGCAATTACACATTTGGGGATTGAGAGGGGAAGTGGTGTTGGTGAAACAAAACAAAAAACTATCCACTATTTTTAACCTGTAATACCTTGGTTTGAAAATGAAAGATAAATGATGATAGAGAAAGAAAGAGTAGGAGGATCTGGCAAGGAACCAGATGGATTTGAGTTCCAAACATAATGCATACATGCACTAGGAGGAGCGGTGGATTTGAACATTAGCTGAGCCTAATTCAGAAACAGATAGGTAACCGTGTTGGTCTGTCATAGTCAAAACAAAATAAAAAATAAAAAAAATTCCTTCCAGTAGCACCTTAGAGACCAACTAAGTTTGTTCTTGGTATGAGCTTCCATGTGCATGCACACGAAAGCTCATACCAAGCTCATACCATACCATTTCGTGTGCATGCACACGAAAGCTCATACCAAGAACAAACTTAGTTGGTCTCTAAGGTGCTACTGGAAGGATTTTTTTTATATATCCTAATTCAGAACTTAGGCATGCTCTGGTCCATGGGGTCACGAAGAGTCGGACACGACTGAACGACTGAACAACAACAACAAATTCAGAAGTTGCAAATCCAAGCAGGTTTGTAATGCCAGCATTACAACTCTGAAAGTTCTTCTCTAGCACAAATTAAAGTCCAAGCCATAGCAAAAGTGAGCTTTCCCTTCACCCTTCTTTCCACCCTCCTGCTTATCCACACACAGACACACAGATACATACCAAATCCTTTCCCAGCTCAATTCAAACAGGCTTGAAGTTGGGTTCAATAGAACTGAGCGTATTTTCTAGCTTGAGGAAAACTGTTCAGTTTTCAGAACCCCATTTATTCTCAGCACGGAAAACATCCTCTACCCTAATACTTGAATTGCTGCATTTTAAAAATATGGATGTTATAACAGAACAAGACCCAGATCCTTCTCCCCCTTGCCAGGGATCGATGAATCTGCCAATTTCATTTTCTTTCATTTTCTTTCCAGTCTGCAGTTCAATTGGCCATATTTCCATAGCATTTGCCTTTTTAACCTCCACTCCACACACCCTTCTCCTGGAAATGTGTCCATATTTGAATGTATTTCTCCCCAAAGTACATGCTTTGCATACAAAAAGTCCCAATTTCAATCCCGATTCTCTCCAGGATGACAGATGAACCAAGGGTCTGATTTAGCGTAAGGCAACTACCTATCTACACTGTGAGTAATGTTGGCAGTCCTGTCCCCCCCCCCGCCCCAAAATTTAGTTCAGTCCAACCAGGGCAGCTGTGACAGAGAAGCCAGATTGTTCCTTTTCCCCTCTGTTGTACATCACAGCCTTCCTTGTTTGCTTCTGCTAATCCCATTGACCCCCTTTGTACACAGCACACATTGTCACTGGCATCTTGCTGCTACACAGCTTGCAGTAGAGAGGATGATCCTTGCAAAGTCCCAGCTGAAGCTGTTAGCTGAGGAACCTAACAGGACAGCCCCCTCCTTAGCATGCCTAGAAACATAGCTGTGAATTTGTACATGCCTTGAAATACCCATTATAACACAGTCTTTTTGAGGGAGAGGAATTGTTTGGATTTTTAATGGCTTTAGAATATAATAACTGTTGGACCAAAGCTGATGGAGGATGGGAACCAGGCAAATTGACACTCACCAGAAAGCTGGAAAAGGTTCCTGGGAAGTATGATTTGTACAATTATCTATTCATATCACATATATTCTTGAACTCCTCTCCACCTTTGGGGGGGGCAACTTTCTTCCAAAGGCCCTTATGGAAACATTGCAATGATTGGATAAGCAAATGTGTTGTTGTCCTATAATGCGGACAGACAATATGTGGCTCTTGAGATGTTGTACTGCAACTCCCAACATCCATGACTATTGACCATTCTGGCGGAGGCTGATGGGATTTGGAATTCAGCACCATTTATAAGGGTCCCATCTGGTTTTATGGTTTGTTAACTTGTTTAACAACAGTAAGCAGAGGGAAGGAGCACAGTAGAGCTCCCCGTGGATCTGCTACGAAACCAGTGCTATGTAACTTGTTCATAAGTTAGCTGAGCTAAGGGTTAAGCAGTGAGTTAACCAAGTAGGTGGGCCCAGTTAATCAGGATAGTGAAAACTCAACACCCTGTAAAAAGTGTCATTCTGTTGCCTATTCATTCAGTTTTGAGAGACATTATGATTGTTGTCAAGTGGGTGAATTGGCAACAAAATGAAAATGAGATTCAATGTCAGTAGGGGTGAACTGATAACTATGTTATAAAAGAAAAGAAATCCACTTAATGTTCATATCCAGTAGCAGTTGGTGTGGCATCTCCCAGCAGCTGAGTCACTGCTGACTGCTTACTGGGAGGAAGAGAGGGAGAGATCAAGGTGGCAGTGAGGTCAGTGCAGTGCAAATGCACCTGCAGACCCAATCCAGTGCTGCTGCTGCTGCTGCTGTGTTTGCACTGCACTAATCTCCCCTTTGCCTCCCGCCTCCCCATCTCCTTCCAGGTAAGCAGCAGCAACTCAGCTGTCACATCACAACGTCAGTGTTGGGACTTGAACTTTCTGCAAGCGTTCCTTCTCAACTTGCAGATTCAGCAACTGGTGCTTTAAGAACTTTCAGGACTCACAGAAGTTGGCAATCATGCATAAGTTTCCTGTAACAGGGAAAACCTATTAGTTCATGATGTGGACATGCTCTCATTGTGCCAGCTCACAGCTTTTCTTCACTCATCCCTCCAGTGCTTTGTCCTGGTCTTTAATCCACATTGTAGAACATCACTTGCCTTAAGTGACTGTTCAACAATCTAATGGCTATCAGTGCTGTTGAAGGCATTTCCAGTATCTGTCAAAATGTCTTTGTGTAAAAATTCAACCCAAACAATTTGCAAAATGCATGTGTAGTGCATTGCCTCCATTAAACATGTCAAGAAAGTAGACTCATATTGCTTAATTATAGATGAATTATATTGTAGCAACCGCAGCATAGCCACAGTGATTCTAGAAATTGACAAGTGTGCCTGTAATATATCCGGTTTCATTTTCATCATTTTCTTTCACTATCTGGCTATAAACTAGTCTTTTAGAATAACGATTAAATGATTCAGGAACATATTTGGCCATTATTATTATTATTATTATTATTATTATTATTATTACTGACAGAAGAAGGTGCCTATTGTAAATCAGAGCATGGGTCCATCTAACTCACTACTATCTACACTGACCAGCAAAGACTGCAGTATTTCAAATAGATATTTGCCAGCACTATCTGAAGAGTCCAGAGGTGGACCTGGATCATTCTACATGCAAAATGGCTGCTCTCCTTCCTAAATGGCTTCAGTCCTTCCTAAAACTAAATCCAGCATATTCATCACACATATGTACAGATGAACCATTTTTAATATACTGCTTCAATTGCTGCCATTGTTTAACTGCCCCCACCCCTGGAGGGGTGGGTTTACTGGTGTAGGAAGTAGCAAAATTTAATTTAAAAATACAGTGGTACCTCTGGTTACGTACTTAATTCGTTCCGGAGGTCCGTTCTTAACCTGAAAACGTTCTTAGCCTGAGGTACCACTTTAGCTAATGGGGCCTCCCGCTGCCACTGCACCGCTGCTGCCCGATTTCTGTTCTCATCCTGAAGCAAAGTTCTTAACCCGAGGTACTATTTCTGGGTTAGTGGAGTCTGTAACCTGAAGCGTATGTAACCTGAGGTACCACTGTAATCAGATAACGTGTGCAACATTTAACATGCATCAGAACACATGATGCTGCTGGAAATTGTTTTCACTTATTGACAGCTCCATTTATAGCTTTCACATTTGGAAATCCCATATGGATAATTGAAAATCCCATTCCTGTCATTGACAGAGCTGAGAAAAAGGAATGAGGCATTAAAACTATCAATGGGATGACCCCCCCCCCATCCACATGGTGGTGGTTTTACAAGCTATTGTAAAGAAGGGATCATACACCACAGCAAAATTATTTTCGACAGGATTCACAGCAAAAGTAATTCATTTTAATATCAAGGGTACTATGGACCGCATTTTCCCTGATAAAGATTTCTCTTTGTGTGTGTTGGTGCATGCTCAGTGCTCCTGAACAAATCAGCTTCCCATTTCTCAGGCCTTTGCCAGTGGAAAACTGTCCCACATTGGCTAGTCAATTCTTTGCTGACACCAGAAACGAAAAGCAATAACCTGGAATGGGATGAAATAGCTATTTGGGTCTGTCATTTAAATAGGGAACTGATGAGTAATAGCCTGACACCATGAGAAATAGCCTGACACTGCACAATAGCTAACTGGATCTAGGCTTTGAATGAGGAACTGATGACAATAGCTCAGATTACACAGAAAAGCTAGATGAATCTCTGTCTCCTATAATTGGGGAAGTGATGAGTAATAAGCTCAGCATGAAGCAAAGTAGCCAGTCAGTGCTTTGAATCATGAACAATGAGTAATAGCAAATACCAGAACTCTGTGAAAATTGACTGAACATGCAATGCAGTGTTAAACAAAGTGAATGGGATGAGGGGGAATGTTTTCACACAACCCTACTTCATGGGTATAATGGAAGTGGCCTGCATGTTGGGGGGAAACTGGATTGGGATGTATAATTTTGGAGAACTATCCCCAATAGAAAAATGATAGACTTTTTTTGTGTGCATCTAGCATAATGGAAAATATCTCCATTAGGCCTACTGTATTTATTACTATGCTTTGAAAGTGTCTGCACAAGACAGGTAAGGAAGGAGACCTGGGCAAGTGCTGAAGTCTGGAAGTTGTTTGGAAACTCAGTGGATATCTGAGACACGCTACCAAGTTGCCATGAAAATTCAATACTTTGTGATGGAACAATGGAAAACTCTGGAGAAATAGATGGGACAAATTCTCCACATCTCTAGGCAAAACATTACCAGGCCAAAGTTATCTGGCCAAGAGCCAAAGTTGGCCTGAGGGTCCAGGCTAAAGATAGCAGATGGCTGCAGCCTGGCAGAAAGCCATAGGAATGATAAAAACATAATTAAAACAAAAAAAAATATCATATGCCATTTTACATCTGGAGTTTGTCAAAGACAATAAAGAGAAGTCTGATCCATAAAATAGAGGAGCAGGTGCTTAAAAAACTGTTTGTTGTAAACTGATGGCCAATGATGTAACTGCCAAATCACATACTGCTAGTATATTTAGTGTAGGCAGGTGGGGGGAAATAACACAGCAGAAGAAAGTGGTAAAACAAAGTCCAACAAACATGTTCACAGTAAATAGGTAATTGCTACACACCCTGGAACTGCAACACATAGGTGGAATTCAGATTCTCCAGCTCAAAAAATGTAGGCCATAGTACTGGAATGTCTTAAGGGAGTGGCTAGCAGCATGTTGAAAGAGGACTAGCATGTAATCTATTGAATTATTTTGCAGTCTCAGTTTATTGCATTGACCTCAGCAGACTGCTTCTTGACCCTGGCTGCACCCTTTCAGTGCTCATGTAAGCAGTTTACTTGTGTTAAGCAGCAGGAATGCCAGAGCGACTAACTCGTAGGTAATGTCATTCAAGTTTGTCCCTTAACTTCTGTAAAAAGGAAACTTCTGTACAATGCAGTAAGACTTGGCATCATCTTTTAAATGGAAGGACTGGTCCTTGAGGAAGGATTTACCAAGCTGATTGACCATTACTTGAGATCCAGCATCGTGGCAGAAGGTGTAACACACGCAACTTTGAAGCATCTCTATTTGAGGTCATCAGACTCACCACACTGAATGAGATATTTGAGTTCCTTAGGCTGGGAAGGGTAAAATATGCAAAATGGCTCAAGCTCAGGCAACTGAATCATAGGGCTGGATCTTCCGGCCCCTTGCAACCCTTAAACCCTCTTTATATGACTCCATGCAGAAAAGGAAGCAGGTTTACACTCACTAAGCTCTGCCCTCAACCCCTGTGATCCCCTTTTACTCTTGAACATGTGGAGGCTGGAGGCAAGGCCAGCCAATCCTATTTCCTGCCTGTCGCATTTCGTACATGCATAGAAGAAACAAATGTAAAGAACTTTAACTAACAATGGCATATATGGGGTGAGGCAATTTCACAAGTAAACTGGTCCCAAGCTGTTAAGGACTTTATCTACTAAGAGTAACACCTTGACCTTGGCCCAATAGTTGATTGGCAACCAGGGCAGGTTTCTGAGCAGAGGTGTTACATGCTGATAAGGTCTCACTCCTGTCAGCAGTTGTGCCGTAGCATTCTGCCCTAACTGCAGCTTCTGAATCAAGCACATCTCTTCCAAGTTGTGAGCTCTGAAGAGCAGTGCTGGGAAAGGGGTGCTTAATCCTTTTCTTCTTCTTCCTCCTCCTCTTCTATGCCATGGTCCCAAATTAGTAGAGTAGAGTAGAGTTTGGATTTGATATCCCGCTTTATCACTACCCGAAGGAGTCTCAAAGCGGCTAACAATCTCCTTTCCCTTCCTCCCCCACAACAAACACTCTGTGAGGTGAGTGGGGCTGAGAGACTTCACAGAAGTGTGACTAGCCCAAGGTCACCCAGCAGCTGCATGTGGAGGAGCGGAGACGCGAACCCGGTTCACCAGATTACGAGTCTACCACTCTTAACCACTACACCACACTGGCTCACAAATTAAATTGATCCCTGCTGCTATATGTCTTGCAGCAGAAAACACAATAACAGGACGGGTAACTTTATTTTTCCCCAACATGACAAACAGCATCTTTGTGGGAAACGGTGATTTACATTGGGGAAATGGCGCACCACTGCTCCAGTCCAATTCAGAGTGCCTACATCCACATAGCTGCTTTTAAGTCAAAGCTAATAATACAGAGATACCTGATCATAGAACCCTCATGTCAGCATGTACAGTTTTGATTTTAGAGGGAATGGCAGATTGCCATAGACAGGTTGAAGACATTCAACAGTCAGAAAGGACTCCTCCTGAATACTGTTGCTTGAGGCTAAATGTCCTCTCTCCACCAGCAAAAGTGTGTTGAATAGTAAACTAAAAAAAAAATAAACTTTTGGGGGAGGGGGAGTGTCTTTCTCTTCCCAGTCTTATGCTTTTGTTGATCTCGTTAAAATATGGCCTGGTTTCTGTGTGATAGCTTTTGATATAAGATCTTCTCTGATAGCATAAATATTTGGTGAATAGTCAATAGATATTTGATATATGAATTTAACACCGAATGATTTCATTTCCATGTTTGATATCGGAGTTGATATTGAACAATATTGATTACAATTGTGGTTAGTGTCAGGGAGCATTTACATCTAATACAAAATTTTATATTTAGGGTCCCCCCATGTGTTCAATCTTCATGGAATGTTTTCCAGATTAACTTGTCTAAACCCCCCATGCCTATTCCACAACAGATAACATGCAATCATATTTAGTATCTGACAGCATCTGATCTGATAAATAATAAGCAATGGTAATTAGTGTTTGACAGTGACAACTTGGGAGATTTCATAAGTGAAAATGTATGAGATTTCATATGGGAAGCCTCCTGAAATCAAAGCAATCACGAGATGTCAAAAAGTCATTCAGAATTTGAAGTAAAAATTGACCATTCAAATACTGAGGTGAAAATTGCACAATGCGGCTGTATGTTCAAAGGTCTCAGAGTTCAAATGGCAGATTCAGAAATATCACCAAATAAATATATATGATTATTTATTTTAGCTTCGCTAATACCAATCCTCTTTAGTATTACAAGGTTAATTTGCTCGTATCGTCTATAACATCTCCTGTTAGTGAGTGTGAGCATTCCATTTTGAAATAATATTGGTCTTTACTGTCTTCTGCATTGCTTTTCTTTTGTGTCTTAGGAACTACATATATATTGCTTTGGATTCCATGGCAGAAGAAAAGCAGAATAGAAACATGAAAAAAAAATCATTAAATCACTGGGTGTAATTTTGAGTACTCTGAAAACCCATGGTTCTTACAGCTGCCTATTTTCCTTTGAAACTACTCGGGCAGGTTCAAAAGGGGAATGGGTGTCTAGCGGATGGGAATGCAGCATTCAAACCTAAAGTAGAATTTAGGAATCTATTCAGGATTTCCAGCTAGCAAAGCATTCTTACTCAAGGACAATGTAACACTGGTCAAAAAAGGAAGCAGCAGTAGATGACAACACACTGTGTCTATGATGCACACCAGCACAGTCGCTCTTGAGCAAACAGCAAGAGGTTTTATTAATGCAAGAAATGACAGCTGTGTCACTGAGTGGCTTTCCCTGTCTGATTTGAAAGAATCTGCTCAGTGACTGCATGGCTTCCTGATAATTACCTGAAGTACTATTAAGGAGAGAAAAGAGATGGGGCATGATTTATTTATTTTGCTCTACCAAGGGAAAACCCTTCACTGAGACATACAGAGATCACTCCTCTTTCTTTTCTTTTCTTTAAAAAAAAAACTTTTATCAACGTCCCTTGAAATGTCTTAGAACCTGGAAATTCACCTTGAAATTTTGCTTTGGGCCCATCCAATAACTCTTTTCCTTTCCTCCCAATTCCTCAGATGTTTTGTCTGGGCTGGAATCTCCTAATTTTCTTTGACATTTTGGTTCAGAAATGATATTTTTGGCAGAAACTCTCTTTTAATTGACACTGATAATTCCCCACTCCTATTTACTTTGGGGGGAACAATTCAACTACAGGAATGTGCAGGCAAGCTGGAATCATTTGAAAGGGGGCTGTAACAGGGGAGATACATTCCTCTTGTCCCATGAGACACTGGATCATCTAATGGGAATATTGAAGATAAAACGCCTATTGTTAGGTTAAATGCTTTGGCTCTAACAGTCATAAAAACAGAGCACTAATTTAAATTTTATTTATTTATTTAAACCATCTATATACTGCTCAACTACAATAATCTCTAAACAGTATACAAGAAATGCAATACAGGAAAGGTAAACATTGCTCAAAACTATAAAACCAGACTTCAGTTAAAATGTGTGCTAATTCAATAGTTACTGACAGTTCCATGAGGAGGGGACCTGTCACATCTCAACAGGAAGGAGACCAGTGTAGCACTAGGGAATACTAAAATGAAAGTGTGTGTGTATTTCTGGTGCATGTGTTACCTGAGCATGGTGTTTGTGTTGCCCAAGAGAGCGAAAAATAAGTCTTATCCACACTTCTTCTTGTCTGGCTGCTCCCCCCAGGGAAAATTACTCTTTAGCATTCAGTTGGGGCAAATGGCAATTTTGGTTTTCTCTAAAGAGCAGGTTTTCCCTGGCAAAGGAGCAAGGCAAGGGGAAAACCACTCAGACCCATGCCTAGAAAGTAAAGGTCAAGACAAATTCCTGCTCTAACTTGGGTCTTACTTCCTGTGCAAAATTTGGAAAGGGTTGTATCGGTCAAAGTAGTTCTGCCCATGTAAAAACTTGTGCAATGAAAATTCTGTTCCCTCTCCTCTTCACGTACACCCTATGCCCCCCTCAAATATGCTCAGGGGTTGCTGTTGGAGGAACCCCAAAACAGATATGTGCTGACAGAGGAGAGAAGGAGAGGAAGAAGAAGAAGAGTTTGGATTTGATATCCCGCTTTATCACTACCTGAAGGAGTCTCAAAGCAGCTAACATTCTCCTTTCCCTTCCTCCCCCACAACAAACACTCTGTGAGGTGAGTGGGGCTGAGAGACTTCAAAGAAGTGTGACTAACCCAAGGTCACCCAGCAGCTGCATGTGGAGGAGCGGAGATGCGAACCCAGTTCACCAGATTACGAGTCTACCACTCTTAACCACTACACCACACTGGCTCTCTGCACAAGCAGAAGTCCTTGGAGAAACAGAATGACTTGGTTGAATACATCCATTACACACACACACACACACACACACACACACACACACACACACACACACACACTTTTAGATGTGCAATCAGTCTGTATGCAAAGCAGTGGAACAGGAGGTGGTAGATTTATCATGCAACGAAATCCGAGGGGACAATTTAAGTAGACTGACTTTTGCTACAGCATGCTAACTACGTTAATAATGGACCACACTTCAGGGCTTTTTCTCAGAACAGCCGCTCCACCTGTAAGAGGGGCATAACACAAAGTGTACTGCATGGTTGCTGTGTACTACTCTCTCAGACCAACCTGCAATGTGGGATTAAAAACGATGGATACCACTGGAGAGAGGAGGGGATATAATAATAGACCCCTGGGTTATTTCCTTAGTCACAAATAATAGACCCCTGGGTTATTTCCTTAGTCACAAATAATAGACCCCTGGGTTATTTCCTTAGTCACATGTCCATCAACACTGGGGCTGAATCTTTTAGATAAAGGCTGCAAACCCATGAACACTTTCCTCAAAATAAGCTCCACTGAACAGACTGAGTAAAAATGCACAGGATAGCAGTGTAAAATAGCATTTTTCATCTTTTATCTCCCCAGAACTTATTGCTGATAACCTTGGCAGCAGGTACATTATCACTGGTATTGTTTAAGATTCTCTTGAGGTTAAGCTAGCAAATCCTAGCTTTGCCTTTCTATGTCCTTCATTTCTTAAAATGCTCAGAAATTATAGCATTTTGATAAAGCGGCATGGCCAATTTGCAGCATTTTCATGCCCTGGCAAACTTTAGCAAGAGAGTATATTTGCATGCACATTTTTTCCTGATGTGTTCTTTTTAATCATGCTTTTCATTTATAAGATTTAATATGAAATGTGAAATTGGCTCTTATTACGACGACTTGCAGTAAAGACCATATTGTTCCTATGCGATTGCAGACTTCATTTCCACAGAAAGCACTAGAGGTTCCCAAAGGGGATGTGGAACACAAGTCAAATTCTGGAGCAATAGAAAAAGACACAGGGGAGAGTTCTGATTATGTTACATTGAAGGGGAACATGTGGTTATACTGTAGTCTAATAAAGCCCCAGTGTTTGCAGCAGACATGTGGCTCTGACTGGAATAAATCAATCTAGCAAAATAATATATTCTTCCAGCAAGATAAAAAAATAATATATATATATATATATATATATATATATATATATATATATATATATTGCTCATCTCTTTCAAGAATTTGCTCTTACTGAATCTGAAATATTGTTTTTATTGTAACCAGCAAAATTTCCACTAAGACTCTTGCTGGTTGCAACTGCCAAAGGCAGATTGACACAAGATCCTTGCCATACATCACTGGCATGTTGTAAGAGCACTAAGTGCTGGAAGGAGACATACAAGGTCTTAGGGACTCCAGATTTGTGTAGAGTTTACTCCTTAGCGTTTTACTTCCTCCCAAATATATCTCACAAGGCAGTGGAGGTTTAGGATCAGAGTTTTCCTTCTCCTATATGGGCTTCCTTTACCTTTTTTATAGAAGGCTTCCTTCTCAGGTTGACAAGCCCCATGGGTCTCCAGACAATTCTCAGTACCCTTAACAAATTACAGCTCCCAGAATTCTTTAGGGGAAGCTATAGCCAATTAAAGTTGTATCATAGTGCTTTAAGGGACCCAGGTGGCACTTGGGTTAAACCACAGAGCCTAGGGCTTGCTGATCAGAAGGTCAGCGGTTCGAATCCCTGCAACGGGGTGAGCTCCCATTGCTCAGTCCCAGCTCCTGCCAACCTAGCAGTTCAAAAGCACGTCAAAGTGCAAGTAGATAAATAGGAACCGCTCTGGCGGGAAGGTAAACGGCGTTTCCGTGCGCTGCTCTGTTTTGCCAGAAGTGGCTTTGTCATGCTGGCCACATGACCCGGAAGCTGTACGCCGGCTCTCGGCCAATAAAGCGAGATGAGTGCCGCAACCCCAGAGTCGGACACGGCTGGACCTAATGGCCAGGGGTCCCTTTACCTTTTTATAGTGCTTTAAATGTATGGTATGAATGTGACCTCTGCAAAGAGGCACACAAGTAAAGGACAGTTTACATGCTGACAAAGAACATTGTGGTGCTACTAGCATTACCTGGGATAGTCTTTAGAGGATTCAGCACATTGCTGCCCCCACCTCTTGCTCCCCAGCAGCAGAAAGATGAGCACATCCAAGCCACCTCAAGCAATATACTGCTGTATTTAAAGGCAACTGGTCTAATAAAGAAGAGCATCTAATCACCATGACAACTGATGTTTCTTGGCAGGCAATGAAGCAAGCCTCTGATCGGAAACTGACACTCATTAACACTGCTCTAGCTGTGCAAGGGGCTTGTTCACTTGTTTTGGATTTTTGTTTATAGGTCAGGCTCAAAAGAGTAAAAAGGCATATTTGAGGTTTTTAGAAAATGTAGTGTTTTGTTCTGTTGAATACCCCAGTTATAACAATGCACAGATTTATTAATAGCTGGTGTTTTCATCTCTTTTTATGTATTGATAACATTTATTCATTTCATTTCAAATGGGCTCTGAGAACCGTGCATTCACTCTAATCACTAAGAATAAAGTGGTGGGAAAGTGTGTGTGTGTGGAGAGAGAGAGAGAGAGAGAGAGAGAGAGAGAGAGAGAGAGAGGAAAGTAGAAAGGTTGCCTTGTTATGGTAATCAAGGTAGCTTATTTTCTGGTTTCTTTCTTTGTGGAGTTCTATACACAGGTTTTCAGCTTTGAATAGATGCTGAAAATCTATTCCAGAAAACAGCATCCATGACAAAAGAAAAGGAAGCCAACATGGTATCCTAGAATAAAAGTCACACTTCTTTCCCAGGTACTTCAAGGGATGCCACTTCTATATGGGAACTGCATGCTGTACAATCCATCAAGTGACAGAATGTGTCTCTCTTCTGCACCATTTTCGAGATTCCATCCTTGGCATCTGCATTTCAAAGGATCAGGTTGCAGTTGATGAGCAATATGAAGATCCTGGTGAGCTCATCAAAGAGGAGCAGAAGTTGTCAACAAGGTGACAACAAGGTGCACATGTGCCCTAAATGGGTTTGTGTTTGGGGATGAAAAGCATTCTATTGTAGCCAACATAACAGGATGCAATGTACACTTAGCTGTGAGGTGTGTTTGGTGCCCACAATGGTTTCTTGGGTTTGCAAACACGCCAAAAGTTTGGAGGAGGCGATACTGCACTAGATGAACACATATTCTGGTACAGTATAATGCAGCTTCCTATGCATGTGCCGTGTGTGATCATAGCAGAGCTCTTAAGTGAATAAAGATTGCTGCTCAAATAGTCCTTCACACAGGCAATATAGGAACACAGAGCATTTCTACTATAGATCAGTGATTTTTGCCGCCTTGGACTCCTCCTTGCATTTCCATTAATGAAAGACGATCAATCCTTCTGTGAGGAGGCAAACTGCCAAGTCAGTTCTTTCCTCCAATAACTCTCAACCCCTTAACGAAAAGCAACAGGTCCCAGTAGAAATTAATATTGAATCAAAGGAAGTTGGAAGTGGAATGGGGGGAAATTATAAATAAACTACTTAGCCATTACAGTTTTGAAAATAATTGGCAATTGTCTCCTTTGCCAGAGCATTATCACATTTAATCATAATCTGATTTCCCATGCAATTTGAACTCTAGCTGTTCTCCCTGGTAGCTGGCCTAGAGCCCTGGAAGCCCGTGGCACCTTTTTTTGCAGCACTCTTTGTCCTAATGTGCACATTGGATGGATTAAAGGCAGCCAGGGTGCCTTGGGGGAGTGGTCATAGCATCTGCCTAGTATGCAGAAGATCCCAAGTTTGATTCCCAGCACCTCCAGGTAGGGCTGGGAGAGACTCATTGCTTGAAACCCTGGGGAGCTGCTGCCAGTCAGTGTAGACAGTACTGAGCAAGATGGACCAATGGTCTGACTCAGTATAAGGCAGCTTCCTATACTCCTATGCTATGTTTCCCTCACTGCTCTCCCATCCTCATGAGATCTGTTTATCCATAAGCAGCTGCCACATGAATATCCGCATTCATTCATTTGACATGTTTCTAATCTTCCCCTCAATGAATCATCAGGGTGTCTTTCATAATGAGGTCTCTGAGGTGGGACCAGTCATGTGACTTGCATGATCCAGCCAGTTAGGTTGGGGTCAGTCACATGGATCTTTGCAGCATAATTTCCACTGCTCCAGGTGGGTATTGCAGCAAAGATCCATGCAGATGACCACACATAATCAGCTGGGTCATTTTATCATCATCATCATCATCATCACCATTGCCACCTATTCTTATAATAATTTATAACAGTACCAATTGATTTCTGAACCTTATCCCAATTGATCTGAATCTGCGTGGCAGCATGTTATAGATCAGTGGTGGCTAACCTTGGCACTCCAGATGTTTTGGAACTACAACTCCCATCATCCCTAGCTAACAGGACCAGTGGTCAGGGATGATGGGAGTTGTAGTCCCAAAACATCAGGCATGCCAAGGTTAGCCACCACTGTTATAGATCATAATGCATTAGCCTCTCTTGCACCCTGCATCTAAAGTCTGTGCCTTCCTGGGTTTGAAGAATTTATTGTTGAGATTCAAGATACCTGGGAGAGCTGATCTAAAAATATATATATGTGTACAAACCTAGAAATTCTGTGCCATTTTAAACTGCAACTGATTCAGGTTTATAACTTCCCTATGCAAATAACAGTCTTCCAGTTCACTGTCAATCATCTCTTTCATGTTAAAACCATCAAGCTAGGAACGAGGTTTAAGTGGAACTGCTCAGAGGAAAAAATATCCACTTGTTTACACTAAATGATTCTGAAAAATCATCGGTGTGGAATGATGGAAATGCCTTACCCTTTTTCTGCAGAGGGCCTGGCTGCAAATATTTGCTGACATAAGTATTCTGGTTTCAGTTCTGTCTACTTGGTATTTCACTTCAATTTTTAATCAAGTCACTTTAACAGATATTTCCTTTCGGACTTTTAAAATCAGGGTGTGTGTTTTTGTATTTTTTTAAAAAAATGTAATCCAACATTTGTTGACAAAAGTATATGCAGTCAATGTACTCTTCTAATGTGCCTTTGTACAAGATTACATTTTGGGGGCATAGATGCTGAAATCTAAATATGTTCATTAAACCTGAAAAGGAAACTAGAAAAGCCTAGGATGGTAGACAGGGAGAATGCACCTGTGATCTCGTTCATATGCTTACCCTAAAGCACATTATGAGGACTGAGATGAATATTATTTTCTCCTCCTTCTTCATCAGGCCTCATCATAAGGCTTCACAGTTAGAGAGTGGATTAAAACACAGGATTGTATTCCAGTTGTCCTCCAAGTCCTGGTGAGTAACTGTCTACAGCAGAGAGGCAAGGGAGGGTTGGGGTGGGGTGCACTGGGTAGCAGGGGGAGCTGTAGGGTGCATAGCTGTCAACCCTCCCTTTTTTGCAGGAAACTCCCTTATTCCAATGCCGTTTCCTGGATTGTTGATATCCCTTAAATTTCCCGGATTTCAAAGGAAGCAGCTCCTCTCCCTTCCTGCCGGCTAGGGAGGCTCCTCAGCTGCGTTGCTCAGCTGCCAATAAGGAGTCTGAGACTGACTGGGGGCGGAGCTTGCATGCCTTGTGCAGCCAGACCCTCACGCCCAACCAGACAGACAGCCTGCCTGCTGTCTATGCGCTCGCTCTTTCGCTCACCCATTCGCGCGCAGCCTCTGGAGCGCAGGGTGGCGAGGCTACTTGGTGCCATTGCACCGGCCTCGCGGCATCCCTTATTTTCAAATCCGAAAGTTTGAAAAATCCCTTATTTTCAAATCTGAAAGTTGACAGCTATGGTAGGGTGGCCGGTAGCAATTGCTATGCCACTGGCTTCTGCACTTTGGGAGACCCTCTGCATATTTTAGTAACGCTTCCCCCCCCCCGAGTTCTAAAGCACATCGGGTGGTTCCCCAAATGCCGAACGCGCCCACTGCAACACTCACCTTCCACAATGTAGAGGGTTCCCAAAACAGTGACAGGTAGGGGTGGATCGAGCATGCTTGCCCCTACTGCCCCCCCCAAAAAAGTTCACACCGATTGCAATAGCCAAAGAGGTCTCTGGTATCTGGTGCTTAATGGTCATAATCACTTTTATGATTCCACATGGTTATTCTCTAGAGAGAGAAAAATATACAGTCTAAAAGCAAAGCTTGCACTGGTGGGTGCTGCATTGTGGTTTAGCATTACTAAATTAATCGCAAAATGTCAAATTTCAAACAGTATCCCAAAATGTAGGATGAAGATCCCTACACAAATGGGGTCAGCCCTGTGTATTTGGTATACAGCATTCCTCCTACTGTGTGGTATAAGAAGCGGACCTTATGAGCAATAGCACAGAGGTGAAAGGATTGCTTTTTACAGATATAAGCAATTTGCCATTACAAGGTGTACCTAGCCTAAGTGGAATTTGTGTCAACAATAATATTGCTCTAAGGTCAGTAATGTAAAAAAAAAAGAAAAAAAAAGGAAGAAGCAAGCATGCATGATGGGACAGAGGAATATAGAGTAATCTACAAAGCTATTGAATTAGTATCATGGTTAGATTGTTGTAAAGGGTACTGAAAGCTTGATTTGATAGACAAACTGAATGTTTCTCCAGGAACTGTATCTAACCAATGGTTCTGTCCCAACAGGAATCTTTTCAGCTATTCTATTTCTTAGGCTTCCTCGGTGGAAAGTAAGCCCCTGCCTAATTTTAGCAAACACATTTTTTAAACCCTGCAAGGGAAGAAATGATGGATGAGGTTTGCATTAAGCACTCTCTCTCTTCCCCCAAGTGACTTTTAAAACAATAAAAATAGGCCATCCGGGTATAGTTGCAAACATTTGCATGTAACGTGTAGATTGCCAGGCAATGCGTAGATCAATTCCAAGCGAAAACACATTTGTGTCCTATTTATTGTGCTTTCCAGTCCTCTCTTAATAAGTTGCTATATTATCATTTAAATTATTCTAAAATGACATTATAAATTGTGTACAGAAGCTATTGGCAGAAGAAGGAAGAAAACTGCTGCCGAAGATGCTCTCTGATTCGTCTAGCAAATTAACAGATAAAAACATAGCAAGAGTTAGAGAAATCACAGTGTCAAAGCAAAAATAGCTATTATTTTTTAGAGGAGAGAGAGAGAGAGAGAGAGAGAGAGAGAGAGAGAGAGAGAGAGAGAGAGAGGGAGAGGGAGAGGGAGAGGGAGAGAGAAAATAAAATGGGGAAAATGGGGGGAAATCAGGCATGACACCTGGAGCTTCTTGGACGAAAGGAGGGATGTTAGAAATCACAAATTAAAGCCCAGTTTGTGTCCTTAGAAGGTCTTCATGGTGAAGGATCAGTTGTGTGTCACATCCCAACACATGACATGATGCAAAGGGTGAACATATGCATGTTGATGCCCAATTGCACGGTTGTTTCCTCTTAGGAACGAAAGCAGGGGATGGGATCTTATTCATACACAGGTGTCTGGATGGAGTGCTTTATTGACCAGCTATATGCAGAGTGTAGATGCATGGGGGGTGGGGGCTTGGACCTTTTCTTCCACTCCACACTTTGCTTCCTTAGTGCATCAAAAGGCAAAAGAATAAAATTGAAAATTGTACACAGCTATATCTTATGTAAGGGCCATGGGTTAGTTCGGTGTTTCTTCTGTATTGGTCTATATGAAGGGATCACCGTACTGCAGATCCTGCCTCAACAGAAGTTCACTCTTTTCAAAAAGAGCTTTTGTGGGGCAGAACTCAATAGGTTGTGTCTCTCTTGTGCAATATGAGCATTGCCTTTGTGGTGGTAACATTTGCAGTGTGTTTGGAACATAGCTGTCAACTTTCGGATTTGAAAATAAGGGATCAGCAGCCTCACCTGTCCCGGGGACAGTCTACGGTTCTCGGGGACAGTCCACGCCGCACTAAGCCCCCCAGGCTACAAATTAATTTACACCAGGCTACACACCATCATCTTTCCCCACCTCAGGGTCTCTTTTCCAGGGAGTCTTCTCTTCTCATGCGATGCTTCAAGATCTGTCCTTCCGGTGAGCAGCCAGGGCCGATGTCCTTCAGAATGGATCGGTTTGATCTTCTTGTAGTCCACGGGACTCCAGCACCACAATTCAAAAGCGTCAATTCTTCATGGGGGGATTGATCAGGTTCACTCTTTTGGCTCTCTGGCATCCATTAATGACTTATACAAACGGGTTGCAGACTTTGCATCCTTTAACACTCTTTTGGAAGGAGTGTATTTGTGGGCTGGGCCAGAGTGGTTGATTTTACATGCAAGCAAAGCACAAACAGTGCTGTTGTCTAATGACATCCTATTCTCTGTAACTATTGGTGAGCAACGCAGCTGAGCAACGCAGCTGAGGAGCCTCCCTGGCCGGCAGGGAGGGAGAGGAGCTGCTTCCTTTGAAATCTGGGAAATTTACGGGATATCTAACAATCCGGGATAGCAGCGGAAAATGGAGCTGGGATAAGGGAATTTCCCACCAAAAAGAGAAACAGGAATAAGGGGATTTCCCACCAAAAAAGGGAAGGTTGACAGCTATGGTTTGGAAATGCATGGTCAGCTTGTTTGATAGTAAAAGCTCATTGTAGAGAGTGTGTGTGCCTGTGAAAGGTCAGTTCTAATCAATCTATTCATCATCTAAATAGAACCAAAACAAAATTAAGGTGGTTGGAAGGCCTTATGCACTCTTTCACATTTCAGCAACTAAGTTGATGGAGGGGCGCCACCAATTTGCTATCTCACACAGAGCCCGCTTTCATTTGTTCTCTTAATGGCCCGTCACCCAGGCAAACACATTAATACAAGAAACTAGCCTGGCATATATTTTAACACTTGCTGGATCCAGGGGTTAGAAGGACCTCCAGGCAGCTTACTTCCTCCCCCTCAAACTCACAACAGACACCAAATAGTACAAATGGCGTACCTCAGAATTTATGTGACGTCCTAATACTATGCACCCCAATGTATTTATTCCTGGTATGCATCATGCAGAATGCTGTGTTAGTATGCAGTATTTATTCTGACAGTTACTGCAGCAAAAATATTCTTCCGTTGGCTCCTTGCAACTATAAAGTCATAAGCACTTTTATTTATTTCTCTAGAGACAAGAGGGGTATTTTGTGAAAGGGTTGGGGGGTTTGCCCGTCTGACAAACCCAATCAGTTTGGCAGCTTTCATTCTGGCAGCTTTCATTCTGGCAGAAGCCGTTATCGATATAAAACCACTCAAAAAAAATTCAGAAGTGTAGTATTTTCCATAGAAGACTGCAGATCAATAAACACAGAGATGTCCCTGCTGCCCTGCTAAGATTTCTTCACTGCACATCATGACAACACATCGATACAAATGTCTGGGCACCTGGACTTTTCTACAAACTATAAATCCCACAGTGTTATCAGTCACTCTAATTTAGTTTTACTGAAGGTTTGCTTTTGATTAAAAGCTCAATGTTTCAAACAGTTGCATCTCTGGCGAATGAAAGGGCTACAAGCAAGAGTACTCGCAGGGATTAAGGGCACTGCTCAGGGTTTCTTACAAGCATTCCCGTAACAACAGTAGATTTGTCAGTCTTTAACGGATAAACCACATTCTGTGCAATAGGTAAGCATAGCTAAGGTCTTTAAATGGGATCATCACCCTTGAGAAGTGGTGCCTGTATATGAGGAAAAACTCCCCATTAAATTATGGGCGACATCTAATGATCTGCATCCACTTACAAAATAGAAATTCACTTGTGCAATGGCAGGTGGGGGTGTGCCTTAACCCACAGCAGATTTCAGGGATACAAGAGGCTGCAGGGGAAAGAGAGGAAGGAGCATTGCACAAACAGACATCTAGTTGCACTACACTGGATCTCACCCTTAGATAAAATATAATATATTCAGTGTTGGACCCTAAAATAAATCAACTTAGGGAAGTTCATGGAATAACATTTTCCACCCCTTGCCCTCTCTTTTGGTCACATTCACCTCCTCAAAGGAAAATGTGAGGTGGGCTGTGGGGGTGTCTGGGGAGAAGGAAGTCAAGTTTCCCATTCTCACCTTTTGCCCATCCCCACACCAGGCCATTGCACCCATGCCACATTGTTCAAATTCAGGAGACCATCTCCTAGGGACTGAGCCCTTATGGGCTCCCCCAGTATTTTTGGGAGGGGGCCAACCCCGCCCCCCAAGTCCAAAGGCCTCCTGAGGAGGCCAAGCACGGAGCCGAGCATGGCATGGCCTCCATAGCCATGGCTCCTTCTCCTCCTGCCACAGAGAGGGAGGAGGCTGGAAGCAGCCCCAGGTCAGTGGTAGTGGCAGGAGGAAGTGAAATCGCGGCCATTTCCACTGTGCTGCCTGCAGCTGTGCTCGGCTCCTCCCAGGCTCCTCCCGAGGAAGCCAAGCACGGAGCCGAATGTGGCGCAGCCTCAATGGCTGCAGCTCTAGCTCCTCCTCCTGAGGAAGGAGCCTGGAAGTAGCTCCAGGCCAGGGACGACAGCAGGAGAAGACTGCCGTGCTCTTAAGAGAAATAGCAACCAGGCTACCAAGGAACTTCCTTGTATTTCCCCTCCCCTTTTCAGATTAACTTCAAAAGAGAATTTTGTTTGAGGGGAAAAATGGTTCTACAACAATGGATCACATTTGCCAACTTGGATTCATTGCCAACTTCAATTCATTATCCAGAAATCCCGACATCATCAGAGTCTGTATAGTTGGCAGTCCCTCATTAGCCGTAAGAGTAACTGAAATCAAGTGAGATTGTAAGCAGATGCAGGTAAATATTGGCAACGTATGTAGAAATGCTTTTAAGATCAGGGAAGAATTGTCCACTTAAAGTGATTGACTGGTTGCTCAGAGAAAATGCACATATTTGACTCCCAGCCAACTTCTATGCCAATTCACTCTTCTCTCAATCCATGCAGCTATCTGTACTCTCCACAGCATCATATTCATTCAGCAACACAATTATGGGCTTCTTTGATGTCTGTACCAACCAATTAGCATGTCACTCATTCCCATCCACTTGTTCATACTGTACATTGCAACATACTGTACTTACCTAAGGCGGGGGGAGGGGGGGAGGAGAGGCTGCAGGATTTTTGAAACTGAATTTCTGCCTATTGAAAATTCCCGTAATGATAAATAAGAATTCCATTTCATGTGGCAGCTAAACCAACATCATCATGGGGAAGGGGAGAATGCATTTTCTGTTGCCTAAGAATTTTTGCCAGGAAAACGTTTTACCACACTCCTTTCAAAAACTATTGGTTCGACCCAGTAATCATACTCAGAATAGATCCATTGAAATAATGGGACTTAAATTTGTCAGGACTGAATGGGTCTGCTTTGATCCTAAGAAAGCAATCCTATTGCAAGTTCTGCTAGGATGAGCAGGGTTAGGATCAAGTGCAGGCTTCCTCAACCTCGGCCCTCCAGATGTTTTGAGAATACAGTTTCCATTATCCCTGACCACTGGTCCTGCTAGCTAGGGATCATGGGAGTTGTAGGCCAAAAACATCTGGAGGGTCAAGGTTGAGGAAGCCTGATCAAGTGGATCTCTGGCTGAGCTGAGAGGTTATTGGCACAGCCAAGGTACATTGGCATAACTCCCAATCTGTCACTCAGTCAGAGATACACTGGAGAAACTATTCATCCTTGGCTGAGCCCAGAGGATCATGAGCCAGCACTAAGCCTGGAAAATGGGGCATTCCGGAGGCATGACAGAAGGGTGGGGGACTTGGGTGGGCTCCTAATCGTGTTCAGGTTGGTCTTGTGGCCTCACAACCAGTATAGGTTAAGTCGGCAAAAAGGGTAGCGTAACTCAAACACTTAAATACTATTTTAACGGCTTGTTGTCCCTCTTCCAGGCTTCGGCTTCGGTCAGTTCAACCAGCTGTAGTCCCACTGCTGAGTGGAGTTTGGATCTGGTGTATTTTATGCCAAGTCAATTTATGCCAGATTGCTGTATGTCAGCTGCTTGTGCATAGGACTGCTCTCCAAGTCTGAATCCAACCCAGAAGTAGTGATATATTGAAGGAGTTTGTTTTCCAGACAAGAGTTGTGTTTTTATTGCAGCATGGTCCATGAAAAGGACTTCAAAATATTTCTGTCCTTTGAGAATGACAATAATAGGACTAGAGCCCTAATCCAGAAAGACTGCAGACTATTATCCCTAGTTCCCCAAACCCACCTTTGCCATCCTGAGTACCTCCAGATGTTTTTGACTACAGGCTGGTGTTCATGAGAGTAGAGGGTACCAGGTTGTCAAAGACAGGTGCTGGGAGTTGAGGGATGCCTTTATCTCCAATACCTGCTTCTAATTGTATTTAGTTTCTTCCATTACATTGTTAAGACTCCTTTGCTGCCTAGTCCTTCTTTCTGTTAACTTCTTAAACATAGAATCATAGAGTTGGAAAAGACCACAAGGGCCATCCAGTCCAACCCCCTGCCAAGCAGGAACACCATCAAAGCATTCTTAACAGATGGCTGTCAAGCCTCTGCTTAAAGACCTCCAAAGAAGGAGACTCCACCACACCTTTGTCTTCCTGTTGATCTGGTTTCCCATGCCTTTCTGCCAGCAGGGAACCAGTAACCAACAAACCCAGAACCACATGCAGCAGAGGAAAATCAGGATGTGCATCTTTCAGGGCCATGCTCTAGCATGAGTCAGGGCCCCCAAAATATGCAGCTTTTGAGGCTGTGCTCTCACAGGAACCAGGTGACTTGTGCTAGAGCATGCTCCCCCAAAATGGGCATCTTTGGGGGGCACGCTCTCGTGGGAGCCAAAACAGGGCATCCCAGGATCCAATCAGAAGCCTGGATGGCTTCTGTAATTCTGAGATGTCCCAAATGAAGCAGGACAGTTGAGAGATATGATGTATGTATGTAAATATATATATATATTTGAAGGAAGAGTGCTGTTGTGTTCATGTCCTGCTTGCTTGCAGACTTTCTATGGGCATGTTGTTGGCTACTGTGAGGACAAGATACTGGATTAGATAATAAATAAAAATAATAATTTATTATTTATATCCCGCCCATCTGGCTGGGTTTCCCCAGCCACTCTGGGCGGCTTTCAACAAAACATTAAAATACAATAATCTATTAAACATTAAAAGCCTCCCTAAACAGGGCTGCCTTCAGATGTCTTCTAAAGGTCTGGTAGTTGTTGTTCTCTTTGACATCTGAAGGGAGGGCCCCTGTTCCACAGGGCGAGTGCCACTACCGAGAAGGCCCTCTGCCTGGTTCCCTGTAACTTGGCTTCTCGTAGTGAGGGAACTGCCAGAAGGCCCTCGACACTGGACCTCAGTGTCCGGGCAGAATGATGGGGGTGGAGACGCTCCTTCAGGTATACTGGACCGAAGATGCGTCTTTGACTTGATCTAGCAAGGCTTCTTCTTTAAAAACAATACTTTGTATTATTATCATCATCACATACAGAAATATCACAGGAGACCTGACTGGCTTTACACCAAGCCCAGAAGGGGCATTTATCTCAATTTTGACTTCAACCAACCCCTTTCCCATGTATTTAATTTACTTGCCATAAACAAATGAAATAGCCTTAACCGTTATGAGTGCAAAGACTCCTTTCAATTAGGGACAACGCTTTCAGAGCAAGCTTCCTCACCAGTGGGAATGATGGAAGAAATATATGTGCTATTCAACTCCTCGACAGTGCTCTGCTTGGGGATATTTATTTAAATAAACGCAAGGTCGTTATGCTGGCATGAGGACACCACAGGTTCTCCCTAAAGTGCTGCACTTTGATTACATATTATCCATCTTGCTATTGTATCTCTGCCTGAACTTTGTCAGCTTCAAGTGAGCAGCTCCTGTTAAATTTAGGAAAAAACCCCGAGGGACGCCAGTCTCATAAATACAAGGCTGCGGTTCTGGACAGTTAGCAGAAAGAACAGTATGAATTCTTCTCTGTTGCCTGCTTCATGAAACATATGTCATTGTCTGAGAAATAGAGCCGAACCAACACATTAAGCACAGGTGTACAGCTGGTGTTTTAAGTCATATTTTCACACGGTTCATTACAATTAAAATAATAAAGAAAAACAGGTATTGCATATATAGGAAGGATTTTCAGTAAGAATAGAAAACAGTCAACATATTATGATTTATGATTTCCATTACACTATTCTAATGTACACAATATTTTACAGTTATTTATCCTCGCATTGGCAGGATTAGCAGCAACCACAGAAGGTAAGCTTAATATTTTATTATTTTGCAAATTAAGCTGTTTTAAATATGCATTTTATATTTGACTTCCTTTTGTAATTTATTTTTTAAAGTTTGCTAACTTTGCTGTGTTGAATTTGCATTATATTCTTGACCTCCTTTGTAATTTTTTATTTTGAAACCACTAAGATCACATTTTTGTACAGTGTATGTAACTTTGAATGAATACTTTATATTTGATTTTCTTCCATAATGTTTTATTCAGAATTATTCTATTTGATGTAGGTCATAAACCACTTTGAAGTTTTTTCCCCTTAAAAACAAAGGGTAAAATTAATAATAATAATAATAATAATAATAATAATAATAATAATAATAATGGTTTTGTTGTGTATTGAATAGTGTTAACTAAATTATAATTTTTTGGTATCGGTTTTAGTATCAGTTGTGGGTCATCCAAAAAACCTGAAATGATGGTCTTCTATCTTACAAGGTTGTTGTGAGGTAGAAGCCCATCATTTTAGGTTTTTGGGTGGCAGTAGGCAAGTGATACTTAAAAAAGGAAAAGTACGGTAATTTGGCTCCCAGTATTCAATAAGTTCACCAAGACCATGAATCCAGTTTCCCCTGATAATGTCCTGAAGCACTGGGTGATCACCCATCTGCCTTCAAAAACTTAAGTTGTTATCAGTTAGAGAAAATGAGTCTGCCTTGAACTACCTGGATGATTTTGAGAAAGATTTTATTTATTTATTTATTTATTTATTTATTTAGGAACAGTTTCCCAGTTGTTACCTGGAATAGCAGCGAGGGCTGATTCAAGTGTGCATGTACTGATATAGCACATTCTGTTCATTTAAACTATTTTGGCTTCGGGGGGGTGGGGGAGTTCCTATATCTCATGGTTAAATAACTGAAATCCCCAAAAACATTTTGGTTGCTCCTGCCAAACTCTGAGAATGCAATGAAATTCCAGTCTTGTATTTTGTGTTCTCCCTAGCATCAAGCCACAGAGATATTTCCTCATGACCTCATAAACCAATGTTCGATTTTGATTATGTTTCAGTGCTACCTTTTTTTTTTTTTTTATCTACTGACTATTCAGTTTCCACAAAAAGGATTGTATTCTTGGGGGGAGGGGAGGCAAAATTGACCCAATTGTGTTAGAAAATAAAACATTCCCTGTAGATTCACTTACTTTGGGCTTTAAATTTTGGGTGCAGATTTTGGGACGTACCCAAAACAGAATTTCAGCATGTGCATGCGAAGTACAAATAACACTTTTAAAAGTTACGTATTTCACAGACTATTCATAAGGAGAAATGCGAGCAGGCAATCTTGTTATCCTCCTTCAGCTTTAGGCACAGCAAGGGCCATAAATCTAACAAATATTAGTAGCAACCACAACAACAGTATTAACACGAACCGCTGACCCACTGGTGTGCTTATGCAGCCCAGTGTAATCTATTGTTCTAAATCTTTTTGCTCCTTATTGGCTTTGAGGATAGAATTATATTCACCTGTGAGACTCCACTAGAGCTTGCATTATCTTTCATAATTTATACTATGGAATAAAGAATATTTCTGGTGCACAATAAACAATAACATCCAAATGAACTTTTCTCCCTAAAGAAAATGTAAGAACGCCATCTGACGAGTAGCAAAACAAAACCAGAGGAAAAAACAGGTCAGAGGAAAACATCTTCCTTCTTGAAGACATAACTTCATCTTGGCTATATGAAAATGCAGATTTATATTAGCCTAATTTGTTCTTATCTTTTAGAGTTAGTCCCAAAGGCTCAAATCCTTATTTCTGCAGTGGAACATGCCAGTTTTATTCATGGAACCACTCAGCCAGTTTTCAAATTATGGGGGGAAGAAGAGAGAGTCTTAATGGTATCTACAAGTCCTCTATTACACCCTACTGCCCTATATAATATACAATAAATATATAAAAAATGAAATCTACCTGACCTCCAACAAATTTGGAACAACAGTAGGTAAAACAACAACATAGCCGCATGGTCCACCAAATGTCATCTTTAAAAATGAAGCATTTACTGAAAAGAAAAAGAGGTCCAATAATGCAAATATTTAGGAACAGGGTTCTTCTTTCATGGTCTCAATACCAGTGCAGAATCAATGTTTTCCAAGGTACTCAGAATCTTGCTTCAGATGTTCAGTTTGAATGTACAAAGGGGCAAGCTGGAATGTGTGGAGTGAGCTGTTGGAAAACGCCGGGGGGGGGGTGTGCCTCTGGAAAAGGCATCTCCCTTCTCTTCCAGTGTGCTCAGCGACATATGGCACAACACAGCAAGAAGCGTGAGACATCGTAGAGCTAATCTACTATTTATTTACACACTATGTACAGACAAAAGCATAGGCTAATGGCGTCCATTCTCTCCAGCTCCGAGAGAACAAAAAAAAAAAAAAAAAAAAACAAGTGAAAATACATTTCTGCTGTATATATGTACTTTGTAGAGACAAGACTGTCTTCCATTTCCTACACTCTTCGCAGACAGGCATGTGATTTACACCAATCACAAATGCACCATCGGAGGAGTGATATTGCTAACATGAGCTGTGCTCACTTGCTACTGCTGTGTGCGTGTGTGTGTGTGTGTTTGTGTAGCATTCTCCCCATCCAGTGCAAAGACCCTTCCATACTGTTTATACTGCTATCACTTGCTGCTTGTTCTGATGGCTTTTGGAACTGTAGTGAACTGTACCCACCATCAACCTGATGGGATGTGTTCAAACTGAGAAAAGTTCTGTACCTGTAGTCACACCCATTCCATTCTCTTGTCAGTGTTATGGCACAGGTTACTGAGAGCCCTTTTTTTCACATGGCACCTAGTATTGCAGAATTCTGATCCTGTAGGATATTGCCAGTCTGAGCAATCCACTGCACTTTAGAGACTACAGTGACAGACCCCCTATTAAAAGGAAATAAGGAGAAAAGGTGCAAAATGGAAGTCGGTTAACTTCATGGTGTGGCCTGGTTAAAAGGGTACAGCTATACCACATACCCCTATTTACCACCAAAACAGGTTTGCCACTTCAGTGGATGGAGGCTTCACCTGATATTTCAGAGTTAATTTCTGCACTGATAGTTGTTTCCCCTCTGCAGGTGCTTATTGACTTAAATGTAATAAAGCGGTCCAAGTTCCACCCAGCCTATGTGTCTGACTCTTTACTCATCCATCAGGCCATGATTACCAAAGCACTTGCAAATTTTGCCTTGCAAATCTCCCTTTAGTTAACTATTAAGTATAATATATTTTCTCCCTTACTTTTAAGGCATCACAGCTGATCAATTATTAAGCAAACCTTTTGAAACATACTATACTAAGTGTAAAATGTAATTGTCCCAGTGTTTTGCAGCTTGTTGTGTCAATTATGTATGCTCCTTCTCTGTCCACTATAAATTATTGGGCACATCTAGATCTTTCCTTCCTGCTCATTTATACACTTGCAGCTTTTGAAAAAGTGTGCAACATAAATCTTACAATGGAAAGAAAGGCATGAATAAGAAAGAACCTGCCATAGAGCAACTAAATCTTAAAACATCAGTGTAACTCTATCTTGGGTGAATATTGCTATTTGCACTTCTCTGTGCTATATAAATGTTGAACTTGCCTAAATCGTTAAACCCCTTCCAGCAACCATGCTGCACAGTGTTTGAAATTCCCACTGTTGTGTTTGTCCTTCAGCAGTAAAATGGCCTACTTTGAGATTCTGATTATCTTGCTTCTCCAAAAGGGAAAAAAATAAGAAAGGATTGTGCTGAATTGTGCTGAGTCTGAAGAAGTGTGCATGCACACGAAAGCTCATACCAAGAACAAACTTAGTTGGTCTCTAAGGTGCCACTGGAAGGAATTTTTTTATTTTTTATTTTGTTTTGTGCTGAATTAAGTTACAGGTAGGTAGCCGTGTTGGTCTGTCATAGTCAAAACAAAATAAAAAAAATAAAACTTAGTTTGTGCTGAATTAAGAAACAGATGTATTGCGGGAAAGGCAGTGGCAAAGCTTAGATTATATACAAATGAACAATTTTAAGAGCACAAGTTCCAGTAGTCAACCGTTTGCACATTTCTGCATTAAATAGTGCAGCATATGCAAGAGAAACAAAACAAAACACAAATGCTACCAAATGATGACAATGAAATGAATTCTTACAAATAAGTATATTTGAGCTAGCTCTGGGCACCAGCTGCCATTAATCCACCGTGCTTCCAAGTTATTTATTTTCCGTGGAATGGTGCAGATGTAACACCCCCAATCTGTTGAACATTTGTCCAGACTGGGTTTTTTTGCAGAGAGGAATAGGGCTTTGAAGATCATTCTGTGAAGGGGAAAATTGCACGGCTAACCAGCTGGAACTACGATGCAGATCTGTGGTGTTCCTTCACTGAAAATTGTGCTTCCTTAATTCCTTAATTCTCATTTAATGTCATCAGGTGAACCGCAGGTTGTATCCATTCATTAACATTGGTTTCAAAACCCACTGCAGGAAACAGCAAGGCATGTTCTGGGAAATGATGTAATTCTTTTACAGACAGAACAACAACAAGCAAGATACTTGAGTAATAGTTTTATAGGTCTGTTATTATTGCTGTTCTTACTATTGCCATTATTGGAAAGAGCCCATAGGCAGCACACAACATTCAATTCACTGCTGAATTTGTACATCTGAGAAATCCTGATAATTGTAGTAGCACATCCCTAGAACCTTATGCTGATTTTATTCAGCCATCAGGCTGAATAACAGAGATATACACACAAGTTGAGTTGAACTAGTGCCATTATATTTAAGCCTAAACTTATACAAACACCTGCAGAAGGAAACAACTATTGGTGCAGGAACTAACTTCAGCATAGATCGAAAACTGCAGCCACCAGGGTGACCAATCTCCTATAGAAATAACAATTTATAAGGAGCCCCAACGAGAGATTACAAATTCCTAAATATTGTTGCACACGTTCATCCAGTAACTCAAAACATATTAGGTAACCTGCTCAATGCTTTATTGCATTTATTTTGCAATGACCTACTACTTTTCCCCTTGTCAAAATACCTTGTTTTATGCTGAGGTCCAGAAGTCACCAAGCAAATGGAAATAATATGGAACATTAATCTGTATAAATCAGTAATTCTTACCATTGAAGGGGAAACAAAACTCTTTAGGTGTTATAAAAAAAAAGAGATGAGCTAATTTAAAAAAAAAAACAACCATACAATGCTTCAGGCTCGGCATATATATACAAGCACAAAAGTATAGTTTGAGATTCAGCTCTCTAATGAAGTTTGCAGACCTGGGCAACTAGGAAAAACAGAAAATTTATTTTTGCTTGTAAAGGGATGCAATGGTCACACAGAAGGCATAACAGCCAATTTTATTGGACTGGTATTTGGGCTATAATTGCACCTGAGCAGACAGCATTCCTACCAAATGAGATGAATGAAATACCTGACTGCCTTCTGGTAGGGAAATAGGCACGTTACGACTCCATTAAGTTGGAGTTCCATTTTTTATCCCCCCCCCCTCATTTCTCCTTGGGCTGTTCATTTGCCTTATGCATATTTTAAATAGTGTGGTATGGTCTCACATGGAAGAAAAGTTAATTACTTCAGATTAATCAGCTCACGGAGCTCACATTTTCCCTCTCCCCGCAAAGAAGGCTCTGAACTCCACACAATACAAGTCCAGTTTAGTACCTTTGGAGAACTTGAAGGCTACTCTTCACAACTAGAGTCCTGGGACCAAGGGAAGGGTAGTGTTTACCAAGGGACATGCAATTATCCAGGGTAAGGCAAGACAGCACACACTTAAGCAAAATGTCACACAGATTTTTGTGGAGCTGGGGGAGGGGGGGTAAGTGATAGTGACATTTTTATTTTTATTTTTAAGTCCCAGGATGGGGAAACTTACCACTTGAGAGCTACATTCCCTCATGGGGAAACCTCCAGGGGCTGCATGTCAGTGGCAAATGTGACCAGAGGCAAAAGTGGGTGAAACATTGGGTGTAACTTATACCTTTGTACAGTAGGGTACATTCTAGTCCAGTGATGGCTAACCCTGACACTCCAGATGTTTTGGGACTACAACTCCCATCATACCTGACCACTGATCCTGTTAGCTAGGGATGATGGGAGTTGTAGTTCCAAAACATCTGGGGTGTCAAGGTTAGCCATCACTGTTCTAGTCACACAAAAGCTAGGTTTCAGCCAGAAGTTTCTTCCCACAACATCCAGGCAAGCAAGTGGCAGTATCGCCATCAAAGGACTCATTCCAGTCAGGCAAAAACAAGAAGGGGGTAGAGCATAGGTTTAGGAGAGGCATGTGTTCCAGGGCCTGGGATCCTGCCCTGGGTCCCCACACCTCTAGGAGCAACAATTTTCAAGAATTTCTTTCTGCTCTCAAGAATACCACCCAAAATACTTCCTCGCTGTCAAGGAGCTATCAACAAGCCAGGGCAGGCACACACATGGAAGGCATGGAACTCAGCAATGTCCCTGGTTCATCTTAATGAAGGCTTTGCTGAAACTAAGCTCTAGGCACACCCTTCCCCCTCTAGCCTCTCACTCTGGATCCCTCCTAAGCAGACGAAAGCTGTGTTGAGGCGATGAGCTCCTCCTCTGCGCCTGTCTGTCTCATTGCTCAGCAATATGCAGGACCCTCCTTGAGTGGGGGGGGGAGGAGAGTCAGTAGGACTGGGACTGTCTGCATGCATGCTGGGACTCTCAGATTCTAATCCTGTCCTAGAATGCCCTCCTTGTTTGGGCCCCTCTCCCCTGATCACTCAAGTCTTTTGCTTCTATCAGCTCCCAGCTTGTCCCTTCCGCTGACTGCACCTCAGTGTCCCACCACCAGGCTCTGGGCCCTAAAGTGTCCTCTTGGATTCCTCCCCGGGGGACTCTTGGGAGGCAAGCTCCCACCATTCTTCATTCAGCCAGTGTGGTGTGGTGGTTAAGAGAGGTAGACTCAATCTGGTGAACTGGGTTTGCATCCCTGCTCCTCCACATGCAGCTGCTGGGTGACCTTGGGCTAGTCACACTTCTTTGAAGTCTCTCAGCCCCACACACCTCACAGAGTTTGTTGTGGGGGAGGAAGAGAAAGGAGATTGTTAGCCGCTTTGAGACTCCTTCGGGTAGTGATAAAGCAGGATATCAAATCCAAACTCCTCCTCCTCCTCCTCCTCCTCCTCCCCCTCCCCACCACTCTTGCTGGTGGCAAAAAAAATGAGCCATTGAAGTGAAGAGGCATTTTTTTGTGTTGGCTTTAGTTATAAGTACAAGTCTTCCATCTCTGTGGTAGACAACATTCCCTTACCCCTCCTCTTAAGTAAACAGCAACCTTTTCACTGATGATTTCATTTAAAAATATGACTCAGATCCTACATACCAAAGGGGGGGAAAGATGGGAAATAATTATATATTTTTTAAAAAACTTGTTATTTTCTTAGCATATGTGCATAAGTTATTAGCCCAGTTCACAAGTCACACTGTATTTCTGCATTTTGTTTGTAACTGCTGAAGTATTCCTATTAAATTTAATTATGTTATTTATTTTAAGTGCTGTTTGGGAATCCCTCTTTGCTACTAGTTCTTCATACAATAACAGAGTACATAACATAGTTGTTTACTGGTGAGTTCTTATTGCAGTCATCTGTTGCTATAGGCAACCGGATCCAGCGCTCTGATGCAGGCACCTTCAGGGATACCAAATGGAACGGATTTCTAAACAGTACTTTCACCTTGAAGCAACACCAAATCATGTTTACTTTTAAAAGTCTGACTTCTGACATACAGACAGCTATATCAGATTAGAGTCTATGATATGCTTCCCAACAGATCAGGGTCAGAAAAGTGAGGAAAGATGATTTACACTTGCACTGCTAAACAGAATAGTGCTTTAGGGTCAAATGGGGAAGACTTAACAGGAATTTTCCCTCCTGCTGAATATGGATTGCTGCACCTCCTCCAGTTTCTGTTTAGAATCCCATGGCTGAATGCAAAACTTAGGAAATCAGCATGATTTTTCAACACGGGTTGTAAAATCTGAGACTGAAAAAAGAAAGTGCCATTGTTACCTAATGATATCCTTCAGCACCAAACATCCATGTATGTATTTGTGGATAGAAAGTTACAATTGTGCATTTTTTTTGGTGGTGGGGAGAAGTCTTCTCAAAGTACCAAAGTAGGTGTAGGAGATCTGAGATGACAGAGTAGATCAGGGCTTGTGAGAACATCCCCTGCTATTCCCATCAAACAACCAGTAGGACAATCTTTGCTGATGAAAGATGCAGCACAACCTAGCAGCTAATACCAATACATTTAATACTAAACTTCTGCTCCTTCCAAGCAAGGTTGCTTAAAAGCTCAGTGGTAATTTTTTGCTAATCCTACAGAAATGTGCCTGTCTATGTCCTGACCCAGCCCTGAAATTCTTCAGACAGTTTGCCCGAGTACAAATTTACAAATTGTTCTAGGAAGATTTCTGCAAATGAAAATCAGTATCAACTGCAACTGCTTCCAAATGCCAGCTTTTTGAGTTAATGTAATGCTAGAGCTCAGGTAGAAAGTAAGAGAGGTAGTACCTCAAAGAAGAGGTACCTTGATCACAGGACTTCAGAAATACCATCACTGGGTTTACATGATGAATGGTTGCAATACCAGCCATACTGACCCTGCTAATATGTTTAGACTGTGGGTATCAGGTGTGTTGATCTCTCACAAGCATTGTAATAACTTGGGAAAGTTGACATTTGGAAGTAACCTAAGATTGCACTGAAAAGGAGAAAGCCCTTTATCCTACCCTGCATCAAAATGCCACAAAATGTCACCATGAAGAAATTACAGAATAGACACCAAACAAATATCTCAATAAAGAATGATTTTTTTTAAAGTGATTTTTTTTTTAAAGAGAACTTCAGGTGCTACCTTTGATGTTTCTTAAGTTACAGTTGAGGAAATGATGGACTCTGATTTCCCTTATAGGCATTAAAGATCTTTTCAAGTAACACAAATTACATAGAAATAGTGGCCTTTAAAAAAGTGTTAGTATGGGAAAATAAAACAAACATGATTTAGTGAACAACAGCAGTAATTTCATATAGACAATGATTTAACGTAGTGCATGCTGCACTTTTCTAATAGTCTGGGAATCATGTGCATTATCAAGAGATACATTGCCTTAGCACATAGCACTGTACATTTCCTCTATGGCAAAATTGCCCGTGAGGAATTGGCGGGGGGGTATATAATCTCCATATATTTGCTACATACAAGTATCAATCACTTCTCTCTCATCTCACCTTTTTTAATGGGTATTAGGTCAGGCTGTAGTGAGTCACCAAGGAGCCAGCAAAGAAAACCCCTCCTATCACAATTGCACACCGCTTGACCTTGGGAAAAAGCTTAGTGTTGACTGGTGGCACCAAAGGGATTAGCAACCGCTCCATTTTTCCTACACTGTCTTCAATTACTTTGATGAGCAATTAAAATGCTAATTAAAAAAACAATCCAAAACCCTGTGCTCAGAAGGTTACGAAATAATAAGCTCTTATACATTTGCCACAACTGGAACCGATAAGGAGGTCAGAATACAGATGGAGTAGAAAGGTGTTAAGGAGAGCAGCTGTGTCTCCATATATATATTTTTATAATTTATTGGAGGTTATTCCATTTCATTTTGTTACTGTATCACTATGCCTAACTGCCCTCCCCCTTCCCCCTCTGCAATTAACTTTTTCTCCTCTTTTCTAACACTCCCCCCACACTCATGCAGAAAGTCTCCTCTTTTTCCATTCAAATTAACTGGAGAACCACAACATACATGCCTGTAGCAAGAGACAAGCTCTCTACCACTACACACACAAGCAGTCAAGCTGTTGTGACTCGAAAACTGCCAAACTTTAATCACCATTTCAGGACAAGACGTTCCAAGTGAAATCATTGCAAATGACCCAATCAAAATAAATTAATATTGCAAACAGACATTGCAATTAATTTCATCTGGCTATCACCTGCAACCATAGGAGGGACTTGAGTGAGCAATATTAAAAACTGGTGGCATGTTCTCCTTCTCAAACCCCATTGAAAGAGGACAGGACCCATGCAGAGCTTCCCAGTGGATCATGCCCTATATTCTGTGCAAATTTTTTTTGAAATTTAAATGAATAAGTATCAGCAGAAATGTTAAAAGAATCACTGCTGTAATTAGTGTTTTAAATTCCTCTTCTGAGATGTCAGCGTCTTCACTTTTAATTCTTTCTAAAACCCCTTAAGCCTGCTAATCTAGCTTCCTTCCTCTAGATTCATTTGCATTCTGCATGCTAATTTTTCCTACAGGTTCTGGCCGTTCCAGGAAAAGTATTTCCTTGTGTACCATTTCGGCTCACACTTACTTCATTTCTCCTCCCCAACTCCCTATAATTCCAGCTTGAAATAGTTGCCTCTCCTATTAGACACTCAGATTGCATTGTCTAGGTGAAAGTGGCTTTGCCTTAAGTAAAACAGAATCACCTGTGGCGGAACTGTATTAAAGAGCCAAGACTAATGGGAATAGATTCTTTAAAAAAAAGAAAAGTAAAGGAAGTAAAAGACAATAGATTGTATAATTCAGGTATTTAAAGAAGTGGTGATGAAGAAGTTGCAAGTTATATCTCCCTGTATCTGTTGCCTCTGACCACTATTTAATTCGAACCAGACTTAACTACATCTTAGCTCCAGAGCCTGTATTCAAAGTCAGGACTTAAGTGTGGTAACACTCATGGGTGGAAGATCCATAGTGTTGCCTCAAAGTTTTGATATATCTTAAAATCATAGAATTGTGGAGCTGGAATTCTACAATTGTTGGGTCATCTAGTCCCAACCTCTTGCAATGCAGGAATCACAACTGAAGCATTCATGGCAGATGACCATCCAACTTCTGTTTAAAAAGGAGAGTCCACCACCTTCCTAGGCTCTTACTGTCAGAAAGTTCTTCCTAATGTTAAGTTGGAATCTCCTTTCTTGTAATTTGAATCCACTGGGTTGCGTCCTACCCTGTGAAGCAGCAGGAAAAAAAGCTTGCTCCATCTTTCTTCAGATACTTGAAGATGGCTATCATATCACCTCTCAGATTTCACTTCTCCAGGTTAAACATACCCAGTCAGATTTGTCAGACCAGAGGCACTGGAAGTGGAGATGCCATAATGCCTGAGCCCATCAGATTGGGACCTAGGACCCTGAAGAGGGACCTCAAGAGCCTGTACGCTCAGAAGCTGAACCCCCAATGAACTCTGCAACATGTTGGTCTGTCAGTGCAGCCAACAAATCTGGAAGGAAATGTCTGAGAAGGTAGACTAGAGGCCTGCTTTTTGAAAAGGTCTTCCTCTGCTCAAAAAAGGGGAAGCAATTGTGAAGGATATTCTGGCCTTGAGAATATAAAAGGATTCAGTCCAGGTCTAGTCTTATTCAGAAGTTGGTCAGATGGGGGTTTCATGGTGCTGCAACTACTGGCATGCCCTGTCTATCACACCCCATGGATTTTTTTTGTCAAGATCAGAACAGGTCACCGCAGCACATCTTGCTTGTGACTCTTTATGTGGACTGTAGTTTTATCATACCTTACAGAGGATAGTCATAAATGGGTCCAAATGGTTTTTTAGATGCTTTTACACCTATTATTGTCATCTTTACTTAGAAGTAAGTCCCACAAGTGCAATCAAGTTATATAACCAGGCCTTTGGCTAATTAAACATTATATGACCCTTTAAATGTGTTGTTGTATGGGATATTATAAGGTATTGTTGTTTGCTATGTACTTTGTGTTCTCATCTTTTATTTTTAAGTTGTGAACCATCTTTGGATGAAGAGTGGTATACAAATTTAATAATAATAATAATAATAATTTCCAACTAAGCAAATTGAGGATCATAAACTGCTGTTTCCCTGTAACTACATTCTCCAGAAGAAAACCAAACAAATGTAAATGAACTGTGAAAAAGACTCTACGGATTTAAAGTGGAGAGGCTATATGTATTTTTCCTTGTTTATTTGCTTTGTAACATAAGAATTTTTAAAAACAAACACTATTTTTTTTAAAAAATGAAATAAATCCCTAGGAGCAACCCCAGTTTATCTAAAGTCCCTTTTCTGTAGACTATTATGAAACTTTGAAGCTGTAATCATGGTTCAATCACTGAAGACAGACAAGTAAGAAATGATAAAAAGAGCCACATAGCAGCACCATAAGGAGTGTAGGTAGAAAGATTAAAACTGAGACATCATTTATTGCCTAATGCATATCTCCTCATTGCACCTCCCAGACACTCCCTTCCATCACTTCACTCTAATATTTCTGTGCAAATCACCCACATAATCTGTCTTGGTGTGTTCTTTAAAAGGTGCAGTGTATAAATGAAGCACCCTGTTGCTAATGGACAAGAGAATAATCCTAGCAATTGTATGCTGAACAGCGTGTGTGTGAGGGGAGGGAGGAGTATCCCCCTTTATAATTAATTTGTTCACGATTTGCTTGAACAGAAAAAGAAACAAAAGAGTAATAGGACACACCATGGACGGAGAGCAACGGTATCCACAAAAATAGTCTATATGGAACAGAAATAGAGTGAAAGCTTTTCCAAGGTACAGCTTGTCTCCGTCATGAATTCCAGATACATTGCAGCTGTGGTACCTCTTCTTACCCACTGCCTTGTGGGACATCTTTGAGAGAAGAAAAGACTAAGGAGTAAAGCCTACACAAATCCCGAGTCCCTAAGGTGGTTGGCTGGTGCCTTGTACACCACCTTCCGGCAACTCCTGCACCCAAGCTGGTGCCAAATGTATTGCTTTCCTTTCTTTTGGACCATGTCAGTGCGGCCAAGAGGGAGTTCTTGTTGTCTGGGCAGCCCAGGATCTCCATACACACTTCCAAGGCCATTTCCCCAGAGACATCACTTCAGTGCTGCAAACACAGCAAAAACAATGCAGGGTGCAGCAGTTATGAGGCAGCTCTTCTAGAGGGATTCTGATCACCTGCCTGAATAAACAGATTAAGGAAATGGTCAAAATGACCTGTAAAAACACAAAGAGATGGGATTAAGATATTGGGCGGGGGGGGTCAAAATAGTCATGAGGACTATTGGAAAACAAGTTGCTTGGGCAATAATTCAGACTGACAGATGGCTTTTGCCCCACAGCTGGCTGGATGCGCAGTGACAACCATACTTGTTAAGAAGATAAACAGTGGAGGAAGTGAAAGACTGACAAATGGCCATGTAATGAGTCCTAACAAGAAGTGGGCAACACACTCCCAGGTGGGAGCAGGGCCTTGAGTTTTACACAAAATCATAGATGCCATCTAAAAAGAGTGCAAAAAAATAGACAGTTACTATAGCTGGTAGTACACGGTATGCTTATGCTTCACACACAACATGTACTCCTTTGCAAGGTAAAGAGTGGCTTAAAGGAGGTGATTTAGATAGTTGAATCTTGGCAAGAAAGGGTTAAACATACCCCTGCCCCCCAATACTTGCCTGATAAAATTAACAGCCCCAAAGGGGTGCTTTGAATTAAGATAACGCACAAAAAAACTATGGGAGACCCTCTTACAGATCTTATGCAGATCTTCTTTTGTCGAGTCATCAGATTGCCAGGTGAGACTAAGACAAGTAACTATATGATAAAGGAATACTACTTTGAATTTGCCAGAATGAATTTGCAGTGCATAAAGTATTTATCTTCTGACTACAATTAAGGATATGTCAGCCCACACAAACAAAGATTATGGAGAAGAATGGAAATTCGCTCATATTTGTTTATCTTTTTTTCTGTAATTCTTGTTTCCCATGGAAACGCTCCATCCATTTTTACAATTAACTAATTGTTATTTGAATGGTGATTGTGTCGGAAGGGGGGGGGAATTAACTGAACACAACATTAAGCTTTCATTTTTAACATCTCAAAAATTGATCAAAATTATACATTTAATTTGAATTATGTAGCTAGTAAAATGAAACAGTTTAATGGGATTGTCAGGGGGGAAATGGTCGATGTTAACTGCACAGAAACAGTTTACTGGACTTCTCGTAGCACATTGTTCTACAAGCGTACTTCAGTTATGAGAGGTAAATGCAACTTTCCTACATAAAGTAAGTGACATAATGCAGCATAATGTTAGACCCAGGGTGCTTTTTCCCCAGCCAGAACCTGCCGGAACTCAGTTTTGGCACCTCTCGGGTCCTGTGGGTGTCATTGCCATTCTAAGGAAACAAGGGAGGGGTTCATGGTGAGCTCCTGCACCTCTTCCTAGAAAAATAGCACTGGTTAAAGCCCTGTGCATCTTTGTTTCTCCATGAATCCAGCCATGGTAATAAAATTTAACCTAGACTATAGCAGTCAACTTCATACATGTCTCTAGCTTTGTGTGAACACACATACTGCTTTGTTAGTGTTCCAGCATGCATTTAGATATGGTCATGCAATTCCTCTTATTAATACTGGTAAGTTAGAAATTAATTCCCCAAGCTAAATTCTATTCCTTTGTGTAGATTTTATAAATGTGTTATATCTCAGGGCCCTCAGGGCTGGTGATGCTGTCAAAGCTCTGGTCACTCTGAATTGAGCACAATCACTCTGAAGCAACTTCTTCTGAACTTCCAGAGCTCTTTAAGCTCCATGGAGTACCAAGGAACACAGCGCAATGAAGCAGGGATGGAGGCCGAGAACTTAGAGTAACAGGAAAGTCCACCATGAAGCCTACTTGCTGGCAGTAATGGCAGTGAACAAACAGTACAGCACCACCACCATTGCATCCTGACTATCATGTACCTTAACTTTTTTTTGAGAGATGTGGACCTAGAGAGTTATAATAATTATCAGCAAGCATCTCCCTTGGGGGAAAGGTAATAGGGAGAGAGTGATGACTGATTTACTATGTGGTCTTGAGTGAAACTGTTTTACTAGATCCAGTTCAGTCAGCTTTCAGGCTTAGTTTCTGCCTTGTTCACCCTAATGCATAACTTGTACCAGGAGAAAAACAGGGGGACCATGACCCCTGGACCATGGACTTCTTAATGGCTGTTGATACCATTCACCATGGTAGCACCGTGAACTGTGAGGGTAACCATGAAGTCAGTCAGGGCAGCCATGCAGTTCTAATCCTATTTAGTGGCTTGGGGTGGTTTATTCAAATTCCTGTTTCTGGTAGTATGGGGTTCCACAGTATTATATCTTGTTCATCGTACTATTTAACATCCACATGGAACAGCTATGAAAGGCCATCTGGGGATTTGAAGTGAAGTGCCATCAATAGGCAGGTGACAACCAGCTCTGTTTCTCTCCATGTCATATGAGGTGTCAGCCTGAATAAAATATTGGGGGAGCCCAGGTAAGCCTCACACTGCATATTCAATCACAAGACACGGCACATGCACACCATTTGAACAACAATGCCCATCAACTTTGTGGGGCCCCAGTCCCCTCAAATATTTTAGGGGGCGGCAAAGGGAACTTAGCCCCTAGGAGATGGCTCCTATGGTGTCATCTGATGAAGGTGAGGTGGTGGAATAATTGAATTGTTTCCTGAGTTTGGCAATGGTCAGGAGGAGGAGGGTTGGGAAACAATCTCCATCATGACAAGACAGATATTAGATGGGTAATTCCTCAATTGGAAAGTGGAATCCAACCTGTTTTGGAAGACCCACCTCCCTTAAGGACCATCTTCTCTCATAGCAACCTACACAGGAGTTAAAATATTCCACTAAGTCCCTTATCAAAATACCACTATCAAAAAATAAAGTAGCCGCAAAAGGCTGTCATTTACAGTCTCCTATGTATGGAATTCCTTCCATAAGGAAGCTCATCTGATTTTTCTGTTGTCTTTCAGATACTAGAAGGTTCGAGACATTTTTATTATATTCGGGCATTTTAAGTTATTTTTTTAAAAAAATAAAAAAAAATCACTAAATCAGGAAGGAAGCTACATTTTAAAGACTGTAGCTGAGGCATTTCTTCTGCTGCTTAAATTGGTTTTGATGTTAACATGAATTTGGACAGTGTGTTCGTTTTAATTATGTGGGAGTTCTTTAGTAGTGTTTAATTATGCCACTGATTTCATTGTAATTTGTTATCATGAACCACCCTGTAATATAGTTGTATAAAGGGTGGTATACAAAATTAAATAGCAGGGGCGGTATTCAACTAAATAGTTGCATGAGTGAAAAGCTTTCCAATTGTGCAGTTTGGCTTCCCTTCCCTTCCCCCTTTTCCCCTGAATCTGACCCATACAGTCCCCACATCTGCTCTGGGGGTGTGGAGGGGAACCCAGAACAGATTTACGGGTGCATGGGGGCAGAAGAGGAGATGAGGGGAAGCCCTATTGCTCCAAGCAGAAGTAGTTCCACTAACACAAAGAGCTACTTATATCTAAGATTTTAAGTTGTTTAAGCAGTTTTTTATATTGTGTTTTAATTGTTGAAACCCACCCTGGGGCCTTAGAGTGAAGGGTAAATATTAATACAACATTTAGCACAGTTTGATGACAACCCATCAATTAATGAAAAACATTTTTGTGTAGAAAATAGCATTAATCATTATTCCATTAGACATTCTAGGTGGAAGTACATGTTTCTTTAGCAAACACATGCTCCAAAAATATTTCCTGATGCATGTGGAGGGCAAAGCAGAGAATCAGAAGGCGCTCCTGCATGTACCCCCTGTCAAGGAGGGGGTTGCTTTCCTGAGTCCTCCCCTCCAAGCTACTAATCAATCACACACGCAGACACCGAACGGGTTACCAGGCTTTATTGGCTTCTTCTCTGGCATCAACTGCAGAACATCAAGCAGCAAGTCTAAAACATGGTGTGTCCTTTCCCCACCCCCCCCCCCGCCCCAGACAGGTGAACTTGAAGATGTATAGTGGCTGGGGAATGCTGGCAACCAGCCAGCACCATCACATGCTCCCACTTGGGGGACTAATTGTTACCACCTGGTCTGAGGGACCCCACCCAGTGGTACTTGCTCTCAGGATCACTACTTCATGACACTCCCTATATTCTTTTCCTCACAATGGACTTATTTCTTGCCTTAGAGAAATGGAAGGAGATAGGAAAAACTAGTTAGGGTAGAATTGCTGAGGAGACTCTATGGACAGGAAATGTTGTGTGGTTAGATAGGGAGGTCTGGAGGGGCACCTTCAGCCCATGGACTCACAGATCCCCATCCATGGTTTAAACACTCAAATTCTGCCCTCCAGTTCTCCCATGCGTATGCCCCCTTCAAGCCATATTAGAATAAAAAATAAAATAAAATAATAATAATAATAATAATAATAATAATTTTTATTTGTACCCCGCCCTCCCCGGCAAAGTCGGGCTCAGGGCGGCTCACACAATCAAAATCACAATAAAACATAAACACAAAAACGATCAATTAAAATACAGATTACAGAATTTAAAATGATTTAAAAATGATTTAAAAATGATTTAAAAAGCCGCCTTAATGTAACTGCCCATGAATTTATAACAGTAGGGAGGATCTAGTCTTACAATGTTATATTATAACACAAAGGTCGGACTAAGTCCAACTCAAAGGCTAGGTGGAACAGCTCCGTCTTGCAGGCCCTGCGGAAAGATGTCAGATCCCGCAGGGCCCTAGTCTCTTGAGACAGTGCGCTCCACCAAATTGGGGCCAAAACAGAAAAGGCCCTGGCCCTAGTTGAGGCCAATCTAGCCATCTTATGGATTGGGACCTCCAACGTGTTATTATTTGTGGACCTTAGGGTCCTCTGCGGGGCATACCAGGAGAGGTGGTCCTGTAGGTACGAGGGTCCTAGGCCGCATAGGGCTTTAAAGGTCAAAACCAGCACCTTAAACCTGATCCTATACTCCACCAGGAGCCAGTGCAGCTGGTAAAGTACTGGATGAATATGATCCCGCGGCAAAGACCCCGTAAGGAGCCTCGCTGCGGTATTCTGCACCCGTTGGAGTTTCAGGGTCAGTTTCAAGGGCAGCCCTGCGTAGAGCGAGTTACAATAATCAAGCCTGGAGGTGACCATCGCATGGATCACTGTGGCCATACATTAATAGTAATGTATTTTTATACCCCACCCATCTGGCTGGATTTCCCCAGCCACTCTGGGCAGCTCCCAACATAATAAATAAATAAATAAATAAATAAGCAAGCGACAAAACATCAGACTTTAAAAACTTCTCTAAACAGGGCTGCTGTCAGATGTCTTCTAAAAGTCAGATATTTGTTTATTTCCTTAGCATGTGATGGGAGGGCGTTCCACAGGGTGGGCGCCTCTACAGAGAAGGTTCATTACAATATTACAATTAGTTGGGTATTCTGTGTTTGTTCTGTAACACATAGTGTATGCCTGGCATCTTCGGAGGATGTGCATAGATAGCATACAGAAAAGCCAACACTGAAACCCACACTGTTAGTAAAAGCATACTTAATGTTAATATGATTATAACAGTTCCACAAAATACCACTTTATTCTGTTGAAAAGATCCCCTTAGTCACTATGTGCAGGCAGCTAATCAATAAGGACAGTAAGGTAATCAACACCGTTTGAATCAGCATGCCTTTCAAAACGAGAGAGGGGTGGGGTGGGGAAGGAGGTAGAGAAATTTCAAGATGCCAAATTCTCTAGTTATAAAAGCCCACTTCAAAACAGAAGACTTTGAAGGCATACTCTGCATAACCATTGTGAGGAAATGAGACCTTCAAATATTTCATTAAATGCTCAACAATTCTTATGTTCAATTTAAATTATATACCCTTATACATATAAATGCTCCATCCAGAATATTTATTCGACAATAAAACACATTTTGGAATGGCTCCCACTTTCCCAAACTGAAAGGTACTACTTACTATATATCACCCTATATTACAGGCTCAGACAATGTGCAATTCTTAGTGTAGAATCAGCTAATAACAGTGAGCTACTTTGTATAGTTGAAACATGCATCTACATCTACTTCATTTACAAAGACGCTCCAAAACACATATAGCTGTTTGCTTGTTTTTAATACCAGTATTGCAGTTGGTAAGATTTTATGCGTGTACACACACACACACACACACACACACAGAGAGAGAGAGAGAGAGAGAGAGAGAGAGAGAGAGTTGCTTACATAGCTAATACAGAAATAGAAAATTTAGATTGCAACAGAAATGAGGAGAAAAAACATTTGAAATTAAAGGCCAAAACATTATTAAAATCAGGAACTTGCAAAGCCCCGGGGGGGGGGGTAGTGAAGGATGAAAAAAATCTCCAATCCCTTCACCTGTGTGCCACAACCTGGGCTCAGAGGCACTGATCAGGTTATCAGCTGTTCATTCCCCTCCATAGCCTGCTTGCTTAAACAAAGCATGGGAGCATGCCAAAGGAGATTCATTCCCTGTGTCTGCAGTCATGGGATTGTTTGTTATCACATGATGGTGTATGTTTTCATTCCACAGTGTGGGAAGTGATGGAGACAGGATGTTTGTGTTGCTGTGTTCCATGAAGTGGGACTATTTTCCTTTGTTTTTTCTCTCTTTGCTGTCTGATGAGAAAGAGGAAGGAGCTAAGTCAGAATGATCTGAGTGTATTATATGTAAATAAACGTAGATTAGCCAAAATGCTGAGCTACTGAGTTCTGTAATGCAAATGGCGAAGACTCTGTGGATGTGTCTCCAAGGCATCAGTCGCTGTGATGTTCGGGTTGGATCGACCTTGAGAGAGAGAGAGATAACATGCCAGTCGGGCATGTGTCTCTGCCAGGGTCCTACACAAGAGTAGGATGCTCCTAACAACACACACACACACACACACACACACACACACTGTCTAGCATTCAGAGGGATGCTCCTGCCAATGCCCAAGGTATGCTCACTTTCACTCACCATTTAGGCTGGTCAGTAATAATGTGAAAACTGGACAATCCCACTCCCTATGTTGGTGCCTTTGGGTGGTCACCATGGGGGTCAAGCTAACCTCCCCCCTTTGACTATGTTACATGCAAGTTATGATGAGAAATGCCATTGCTCAAGGACTTAATTCTGTTGAAGAGGTAAGTGACAAATCCTATGGAAACTCGGAAGTAAGTTTCATCGAGTTCACTCAGGTAAGAATGGATATTATTCATAATTTCTTTGTAATGCCAAGTGCTTGATAACCTCCAGCAAACCAGGGATGGGGATCCATGTTTACCTGGAAGCAAAGCTAGCTAAGCTTAATGGGACTTACTCCAGAGTAAGTGCCAATGGGAACATAGCCTTAATACCCAACCGTAAATTAAGTTTGGATTTTTGTTCCCCTGCTCCCCAACAGTAGCCCTTTCACCAAAGGCCAATACTGAGATGGACTCAAAATTTAGTTGTAGTTTTCCTTCCAACTAGCACTCAAGTTTGGCTGCTTTTATTATGTATTTCATAAAATTCATTTGCCGTTTGATTGTAAAATATATATATAACCCCAAAGCAATCTACAAAATATAAAACTAAAACCAAGAAAAAATTACAACCCTGCTTTAAACACACAAAAGGTAAAATACAGACCCAGAAGCCCTATTCAATGCACTGAGCTGACTACCTCTTAATAAGAAAGAAGTTTACCAGCAGATGCCTAAATATAAAGGTGGATTCCTTCCTTTAAATGCTCGTATCCAGGAATTTCTAAACAATTTCCAACTCCGATCATTGGTCCACCTTCCTCATCAAAGGTAGACAACACAATACCCTCCAGTTGCTGTTTGACTCCATCTGCCATCAGCCCCATAGAGAAGACTATGTGGAGGGCATAGCCAGAGTGCACCACATTGGCTACCTCTGATCTATGCTGACTGGCCATGGTTATCTATGGTTTCAGACTGGAATGCACGTTATTGAACCCAGAACCTCTTGGATGCAAAGCATGTACTCTGTCAATGAGCTCCACTCCTTCCTGGAATCCTGAAGGCATTTGCAGGTCGTCAAGTATCCTTTGCACAGGCTCTTAAGAGTTGTGTATGTCACAAAGTATGTGTAGAAGAAAGAATTAAACAATTGGAACATTAATAAGGAGCTAATGCATTGACCTGTCAATTTGGCATCCTTCTGAGACATGTTATGTTTATGGAATGCCATCCAAATTAAGGAGATTAATGCTAAATTGTGGAGTGTTCTATTAATCCTAAAGAGGAAAGCTGTTTAAAAAGTTAGCCAGATTGCAACTTCAGCTCAGAACTGGATGTTTTGAAGAGTTGAAACATTGCCCATTTTTTGTGATGATCAAGACCTGGGCTGTGATCCAAAGAATCTATCATATGCCTATGAGTGAGAAGTGAACCATACAAGAGGCTGGGGCTGTCTGAGTTATTTATTTATGGCTGTAGCAGCTCCAAGAGCCATAAGGGACAAGCCACTTTTAGCTGAAGAGCACCTTGCATCTGGGAGCTTATCTGCAACTTCTCTGGATATTGGAATCCTGGATTAGGCCCTGGTTCTTAGACTGCTTTTTACTAAAACTCTGGAATGTTAAGTCCATGGCAGAATGAATCCACTGATCAGTGCTAGAGGGTTTAAAGAATGAAATCAACTGATGCTTTTAACTGGTCGGAAAAGCTCTCTTTTTGCTTTTTTGGCTAGCCCTCAGAAATTACTAAGGTGATTTCCCATGTGCTCTTGAATCTACTACTAACTCCTCATCCTTAGTTTCAAAACCTTTCATGGCTTTTGCTTCTCCCCTCTCATGTATAGATAAAACCCCTGATGTGAACCCCAATTTAAGTTGAGACAGCATGATGAAATATAACCAACCCCTAAGGCGAATTGCTATAAGCTGTGGAAATAGGCTATTTTGTTGTTTCTACCATATAGATGGAATCATTTTACGAATACAGGTAGAGTTCACAGAACTATGTCCAGTTTCACAACACATGTCAGGCTTGCCCTTCAAGCATGCCCTTAATTAGATATTCTGGAGGGCTAGCTATACCCTATCACATGGGGTTTGCGAATGTGTCTTATTTGTGTGTTTGAGTTTGGACAATTTTGCCCTGGCAGGCACATTCTGAATCCCAGAAGAGCAGCAAATGAACAGTCAGGGCACCAGGTGCTGGGATGAAATTACACCAAAAGACTGCAGTAGGCAGGGTATGGGTTTCTATGCCAGTAGGGTTATTCCACTCACCCCCTACTGATGGAATGGGATCTACTGGCATTGGACCATGCCAATCCCATTCCATTGGAGTCACCCAGTGCTGAGCCCTTTTCGTGGTGCAAGCCAAGCTGGCAAGGTCTCACTTGGCGAAAAGGGCGAGGATTCCAGCCAGGCATGGTTTACAAGCACATTACAGATATGGTAGGAGGTAGTGGAGAAGATAAATGAATATCATTGAAATAATTTGAGTTCTCAGAGGAATAGTTAGCCTTGGAAAGGAGCACTCTGTCTCAAAAGGTCTCATCTTTTTCTATCTGACCCCTCTTTTCTTTTCAGGTTCAGATAGGTGGCTCTAAAAAGTATTCAGCACATTTCAGACTGTACTGTCTCGAAAGAAACTTTGTCCACATATCAAGCAAGTTGAACTTGAATGACAACAGAGTAGCTGATTACCATTACACACTTTTGGTAGTAAGACTTGATGTTGTTGTTTTCAAATGTGTGTGATGCATTAGCATGAAATGTGAGCCGTTTGTTGCTCCCCCCTTTTAATTAGGGATACTAAAAATAGCCAAGTACTAGTTCTGCAAGGTGTCTCTGAAAGATTCAATAGAGTGCATTCAATAGAATGCAGAAGAGGTAGCCTGTCTACAGTGGCATGGGTTTAGTTCATTGTAAATCAGAGAAATATAGAAAAAAATGAGAGCTAGATTTCCCAAGTACTTCCACATACAAAAAACATCGTCTAATTCTTAAGCAATACAAGCGAAACACCTCTAAACCTTACTCACTCTATTCTTGCTTCAGCTGTGCTGTCACTAGTAACCTTTAATTCAGACAAATAAGTTTGAGACTGAGCATTTGTCTTTCTTGCCCTTCCTGAGACGGCGTATGCTAGCAGGGACGATGCTTTTTATTTTATTTGATACAATGCCTAGAATATTGTCAGGAATAAATATTAACATTAAATAACTGGAAGGCTTTTATACAATACTGTAAATTGTTTTCATTTACTTCACAACAGCTCTTACGCAGTAGCTTTGCATGCTAGCTCAGCCACAATCCAACTCTAACAGTTTACTGTTTTAAAAATCTTAAATATGCTACACAGAACGTTTAATCTCATGGTAAATCTGGTTGTACAGGTTGTAAAATGGCTGCAATGCAGAAAAAAATGTCAACATTTACTATCTATATAGGTGGAAGGGAAGCAGTTGAGATAGGAGTTGTCTCTTAACAACTCCTATTCACCTCATAGAGCTACAATTCTCAAGAGTTTCCTGGGAAGAGGGATTGACTATTAAGCTACCCTGGAAATTATAGCTCTGTTAGAGGAATAGGAGTCTCCTAATAACTCTCAGCACCCTTAACAAACTGCAGTTTGCTGCAGTGTACAGTGAGACAACTAACATGTTTTTTGGAGGAATCTGCAAGGCAACGTCTTTGTGCATTACTACTCGAGTCTTCATCCCACTTGCAGTTCCCAGCAATTGATACTCAAAAGCAAACTCCCTTAGAAAGTAGAGGTAGAACATAGCTCTCAGGGCTAGTAGGCACTGATAGCCTTGCTTTCCATGGATTTGTCTAATCTAAGTCAATAAAACTAAAACTACTAAAACACAGCAGCACAATAAAAAGTACAATAGAAACAACAGTGAAAACCATCTCCAGTAACAGCAGCACTATTGCTCAAAGGGGTTGAGTAAACAGCCAGGTTTTAACCAGGCATCTGAAAGCTATCAGTGAGCCAGCTGGATTTTAAGAAGGAAGAAGTTCCAAAGATGTCAGAACAGAAAAGGTTCGCCTTTGTGTCACCCCCAGATGTACCATTCCTGGTGGTTCCTAAGGAGGACTACTCTCCTGGACAATCTTCACTCCTAGGCAGCAACAAACAGGGAGAAGTGCAACCTCTGGAATCTAGGTCCCAAGTCACTCCGGGCTCTATAAATCATCTGTAAACCTTGAATTTGGCCCAGAAACATATAGGCACCCAGTGCAGATCTTTAAGAAGCATGTCTCTGCGGAACAGCATATTACACTGTTCTTTCCAGTAGGCAACCAGAAATATAAAAGCAAAGAACCAACCTGGTTAGTATTCCGAGTGTGCTGAGGGGTGTTTACTTTGCAATCCATGCTGCTTATTTACTGTCTAATGCTGAGGAATAAGCCAACACTAATGGTTGTTACTAATTAGTTTTTTAAAGAGCCCACTGGGAATTCTAACTAAAAATTACTGTGCCAGACTCAGAAGATTTGACCATATTTTAACTGTCTGACTGTGTGGCTGAGGCAGGCAGGAAAAAAAAGGCGGTGAAAATAGCTTTAAGATTTAGCATTATTATTCAGATGTGTTAGTAGCTATTACTCAGCATCAATTATGCATTAAAGACGAAGAAGTTTATTTATGACTGTTTGGTGCAATATTTATTTATACATACTGTATTTCTAGACTTCTTGTAAGAGGGCTACTTTACCACCCCACTTTATTCACTCAAAAACATGCTTTTGAAAGCATGATACTGAGCTGTGTGAAATTGGTCCTGTTCTAGGACACAAAGGAGACCTGATGAAGCAGCTACTGATGTAGAACGTATTGTTACAAAGATGAAATGTATGGATAATGTAGAAATAGGAAAGTGGCAGAAATGCTTTTTTTTCCAAGTTAGAAGACTTCACCAAACACACAGGGACGGAACTAAATGTTTCTAAGGGCCTAGTGCTAACTCCCAAGATTGTTCCACCAAGTCATGCTATGTGTAACATGCAGTGCCGCTTATGTTATTCATACCATCTGAATTCTTTCACACTTGTCTTGCCTTTGGCAGAAAGAGTGAAAAACAAAAGGCAATCATGTCACAGCATGGGGTAGGTGAGTTGTTGCTACACATTGTTACAGGAAGTATATACCACAAGGATGCCATTTTTTGGTATAAAATTATGTATGGCCTGGAGAAAGCAGATAGAGAAAAGGTTTTTTTTCCCCTCTCATAACGACAGAACATGCAGACATCCAATGGAGTTGAATGTTAGAAGATTCAGGATAGATAAAAGAAAGCATTCTGTCATGCAGCACATAAACTATGGAACTTGTTCTCACAAGAGGCAGTGTTGTCCACCAACTGGCTTCAAGAAAAGGTTGGACAAATTCCTGGAGGGCAAAGCTGTCAATGGCTCCTTGCTGTGATGGAGATGGAGGTAAGTAATGCTTCTGAATACCAGTTGCTGGAAGCCACAGGAGGGGATACTCTTGTGCTTGGGTCCTGCTTACCAGTTGCTGACAGGCACCTGGTTGGCCAGGTGTGAGAACAGGATGCAGGACTAGATGGATTATTGGCCCGATCCAACAGACTTTCATCTTCTACTGGAGGAGATTCTATCTCCATCCTGACCCACAGCATCAGTTGTACAGGAAATGAGGCCCACAACAAAAAGTTGTGAGAGGGTGGTGTTTCTGCCTTCTGTGCACCTCCAATCCGTGTCTTCTCTTCCCAAGCAAAAATTTATTCCCACTGCCCAACTTACTTTCTGACTCACACCCCAAATCTCTTCATGGCTCACTATGATTTCTCTTGAGGCGGACTCATACCTGGACACTGAGAAGTAGGAAATGGTCTTACTCACAGCAGCAGCTCTTCCAAGCCAAACAAACCCCAAAGTCAGGGAATACAATGATCACGGGGCCAGGTGTCAAGACGAACAGGAAGCAGCAAGGTGGGACCAAGAACTACAAGCACTGCTACCAGTATCTGATTATGGCTGGAAACTCTGCTTAAGAAAGCTGAAGCCAGCTGACTCTCATCAGTGCCTTCTCCTCTGTGTCCTTGAAGGCTGATCAGCTGCAAGTGGAGTCAATCTCCCTTCAGGCTGCTGTTCAGCAGGTGAAGCTGACTCCTGGCCCATGATACCAGGTCTTGTCTTTCTTTCTTTACTGCCTTTATACTTCCAACCCCCTTCCCCCTGGTGGCTTCAGGCCCAATGCATTTGGGTCCACAACTGCTAGCCTTTATGGTTATCAAAAACAGAGGTCAGCAATTGCTTCTTTATCACAGAAATCTAGGTGCAGCCTGCAGCACCTGGGAGAAACTAATGCAATTAAGTTGCTCACTGGGGCAAGACGGTTTGAGCATATTACACCAATCCTGGCCCAACTGCACTGTCTGCCAATTAGTTTCCAGACCCAATTCAAAGTGCTAGTTTTGACCTATAAAACCTTAAATGACTCAGGACCACAATACCTCAATTTAAGGTTGGATTGCGGTCTTCTTCTTTTTCTTTAATGGATGAGTTCATTGTCTTTTAATGTATATTTACAGTATATAGTTCATCTTAGGCGGAGGTTTTCATCAGTAGTGGTTGATCTAATATCCTGACTGGTCTGATACAATGCCCTGAGTAAAATGTCATAATATGAAATGATTTTGCATCAATGACCATATCAGAAATACAACACATGTCAGATTGCTCTATAAGGGTATAGCTATGCATCCTGAAATTATTGTGAAAGAATAGACACAGTCCAGCCAAGACACACAAAAATGTGGTGAGAGGATCACTGAAGACGAAATATATACCAATTTCAGCATCTCTCGGTGCTTTCTATTTTTAGGTCCATGTTTCTAAGCCTTTCCAGGAATGTGGACAGGTTTTATTTTTCCCCAAGCTTATTTCAAAGGAAGTTTCACTTTAATTCTCGAATAAAATTGCTAGAGAACAGCCTCTGCTGACAAGTCACTGTGAAATTCTTTCACCAAGGCTGCCACCTCTCACCCTCATTGAGGCAGCAGCGACAAATTCTGCTTTATAGCTCTGTTTCCATATCTTTGTGCCAAGCGTCGACACTTTTGAATAATTGGAGACTTGGGCAAATTGAGATACTAAAATGAGTGGAGGGAGCTATCCCATCTCAGTTATTATTCATCCTGTCATATTGTTCAGAAGCAATGCAAGCGAGCTCCTTTGAAATCCTGGAAGCAGATCATACTCGACACGCTTCCTGGGGACATTGTTTCCTGCAGGGTTAAGTTCAAGTGCTGCCAAACTTGTGACATCAAAAGAGTTTATCCTACACAAGCATGTCATTGATTGCCCATATTTCGGAGCAGCACATGCTGTCTTATGCCGACTCTCAGTTCAACTATACAATATGCAAGAAACCATCATTTCTCCTTGACTCATTAGGGACTTTTGTCCCTGTGTTGGGGCAAGCATATTTAATTGTCCGCAGCTTCAGTTTACCCATTTCCTTATCTAAATCAAGTGCAACACTTGTCTCAAGGGTCTGTAATTAAATGTCCCAATGAAAAGCCACTACAGCATTGCAGATTTAAGTTGAATGGCTCAAGATTTGCATCAGAGCGGATGTAGAATTAATCCTTCAAATCTGACTGGCATAGATGCTTTAGTGCAAAGCATTTTAAGGAGGAATCCAAATAGAAAGGTGTCAGACTATAAAATATGTTATACAAATTACCATGACCAGGAGGCAGGGGAAAGAAGGAAATAGTATTTAGGAAATCAAAGCAGGTATCCAGTTTATGTGTTCCCTGGACACTTTCACTTACTATAGGATACAAAACTGCAAGATGATTTTCAAATCCTAGCATCACCTAAGTGCACAATGCATGCACATTTAGAGTACTGGATGCAATTCAGCTCATTTTGTCTCTCACGCAGTGAGCAGGGAATGCAGCTAGAATGATCTAGGAGGAGATTTCTTTCCACATAATAAAGCTTGAACAATTGGGGATGCTTAGCATAGGGGGGAAATACTATAAAGAGACAGGAGAGTTAAAAACAACAACCAATCTATGGCATAGTATTTGCCATTTCTCAAAAATGTAGGGTCATCTACCTCAAAGTGAGTATACCTCCTATTTCCAGAATTTACAGAATGTTGATCTATCACCATCAATTCTTGCTGGTGAAACAGCTTGTATCTTCTTGAGCACAATCAACAGACAAAATGCTGAACTGGATGGACCTTCTCTATTTTTATTCTGCTTATGCTAATCTTTGACTACTCTACAAAGGTCTGCTTGAATTTAACAATGTTTGGTTATTATTCTATAATGACTTCCTTCTTTCACAGGGAGGAAATGTCTGGTCCTCTTTAAATAGGGGTCTGGAACAGACCAGATGTCCAGAGTGCCTCTAAACTGTATTATTTCATAAAAAAAGAAGAAGAAGAAGTAAGAGCCTTGTTAGATCAGACCCAAGTATAGACCAGCATTCTATTCCCACAGTAGCCAATTATATGGAACCAAACAAAATGAATTTCAACAGGAACAAATGTAAGGTTTTACACTTTGTCAGCAAGAACCAGCTGCACAAATATAAGATGGAGGACACCTGGCTTGCCAGTGGTATAGGTGAAAAGGATCTAGGGGTCTTAGTAGGCCACAAGCTTAACATGAGAAAACAGTGTGATGCAGCAGCAAGAACAAAAAGAATGCTATTTTAGGCTGCATCAACTGAAGTATAGTGTCCAGATCAAGGGAAATCATAGTACTTGTTCTGTTCTTCCTTGGTCAGACCACACCTGGAATACTGTGTCAAATTCTGGGCAGTACAATTTAAGAAGGATATTGACAAGCTGGAATGTGTGAAGAGGAGGGGGACCAAGATGATCAAGGGTCTGGAAATCAAGCCTTATGAGGAATGGTTGAGGGGTGGAGAGGACTCTCTTGGAAGGTGGTGAACTCTCATTTCTTGGAGGTTTGGAAGCAGAGGTTGGATAATCATCTGCCATGAATGTTTTAGTTGAGATTCCTGTATTGCAGGGGATTGAACTAGATGACCCTCGACGTCCCTCCCAATTCTACTATTCTATTATTCTATGTATGTTGGTCATGTATCCTGCAATACAAATGGCAGTCCTCTAATTAGAGAATCTTCAATTTGAAGGTGCCCTCTATTTGGGGGATTGTTGAATCCAAGTGCATTTTAAATATAAAGAACATTACAAAAAGGGAGATCAAAAGCCTTGAAGCTGGCCATCAAAAACACTGGACGGCCAACTGAGCTGGCACATGAGTCAACTGATCACAGTTTTTCCCAGTACAGCAAGATGTATTGTATTGTTATTTAAACTAAAGGAATAGTTTCTAGATGACCTATGCACATCAACTAGGATGTGCATATTACATGCCCCTTTTTGTCCTCTTGGCAGGGTGTGTGTGTAATGCATTTCCTCCTTTTTGGCAAAGTGTAAGTGGGCACCATAACCATGTGCCCACAGAAAGCCCACAAGCAGCTGCCTAATTTCCCCAGAACAGATCTTGGCTTCAGAGTTTGGGCTACAGAACTTGACAGCTTCATGTCCGCCATCTGATCGCCACCCAAAAGCAATGTGTTCCTGGTTCACACAGGGACTATTTATCTAGAGCTTCCATCTGGCAGTAGCAACTATTTCCTGGCAAGTACCACACTCAGTTGAAAAGCACCTTCTCGGCATTCACTTGGTACCACTACTGGTCCTCCTGCACAACTTCTAATAGTGTGAAGATTCTTCTATCAGTACCAGAAGAAGTGAGTTCCCAGAATGCTTTGATAATCTAGTTCCTTTCCAGTGACACAAAAAGAAGTGCTGGATGATGTGAGCAAAAGAATGCATGGAGACAGGGCCAGAATGTCCCTTTCTCTTTGACTATACCACCACCAATAGCTGCTGCAGCTACCCAGAAATTTCTGACAATATGTAAGAACTTTTGAGGCTTCCTGTGAACCAGACTGCCTAGTATGGCTAAGTCACAGCACAGTGGGCAGTGGTGACTAGTGTGCCTTGGGGCTGGTAGGGCAGGAGGCCAATGGTGGGTGGAGGCAGAGCCAACAATGAATAGAATCAACTGGCTGTAGTTTTGTCCCCTCCTTCCTACAAGGTGCAATACTATGATGAAGGAGAAGGAAATGGATAGCCAATCTAGAGATAACCAACTCTAGATTGGTTGCAAGTAAGATGGCAGGTTGAAGAGAGCTGGCAGAGGGCAAATGGAGGACAGTGGGCCTATTTTCCATTCATCACAGTAGATGAATTGGTTTCATGTTTCAAACACCCAAATGTGGCTTGTCTGTGTGGCGCTATTTCACTTCCAACAAAACCCACACAAATGACAAAGACTGCTGCTATCTGAGATTATTTATCCCAGAATCAACCATTGCCATAAAGAGTGGCTGCTGAGTTTGAACACGAATGTGCTCCGCTTTGTACTGAAGTATTAAATCAAAATCCAGATCTTAAAATGCAGGTAAGATAAGAGCCACGTTTTCTGCAGGCCTTAGTTCTGCAGCAGTTTCTGTTGTTTGGTCAAGAGCAATATGTGTATATTTTTATTTCCTTACAAAACAACAAGTTGTATGTGCTGGAGAGAAAGGATTATGGAGCACATCCAAATGCAGACTCATTTCCTCCCCGCCTGTGAATGGACAGGCAGTTTGCCATTCTGGGTTCTGTGTCATTCACTTTCCCTACATATGCTGCAGCTTGTTTTATTCTTTCCAGTAATACGGCATGTCGAAACGGCAACAACATCTCTGCCAGGAAAGCTTTCAGAGAGGCTTGAAAGAGCTGTGACAAGAGAGAATGCTAGCCATGAAATTATTTAAATAAAATAAATAAAAACGTTAACATTGGTTGTTTGGGGGAGAGAAAGAGAAAGTGAGTGAGTGAGAGAGAGAGAGATCATGCCAATTATTTCTTTATTTCTTTTTTTAGTGTCTCTGTACTCAGTGTTTGTCAAACAATAGCAGAAAACTAATCTCTCCAAGGGCACAGGGTAAACACACTGGATTGAAATTCATAGCTCGCACTCACTGCAGCTCCGCTGTCCTTGAACCCTGCCACTTTAACTATCAAAATATTAACCACAGATACTGGATCAGGAGGAAAACACATCGCAGGGTCAATCCAAAGCATTTGCAAGCCTTTCATGCCAGGGCAAGATGCTGAGCTGGTGCTTTAGTCAAGCCATCTGAGTCACAGAAGCAATCAGTTTTGAGGTCAAGCATGGCGGCACTCTTAGACTTTCCCCTCTCTGATTTCAGTCAATTGGGTCTTGTGAAATGTGTTGCACATTTAACAACTTGACAAAAAAGAAAATCACAGGGCCACTCAAGATTCTGCTGCTCCTGCATCAAAGGGAGCACGCTGACCTGCAAGCGTCCTCTAGTGAGAATGATGTTTTGCAGCTGGGATCAAAATGATACACAAGTTAGGAGAGAGAATGTCTCACTATTTACAGTCTTAGGAAGGATGTGAAAACGTGCCCTCTTTCTTTCCACAAAAAGTCCACATGCTGGTAGTACTATGTTTGGGACAGATACCTTCAAATCTGCCGGTAACTGTCACCTTTTGGCAAAACCAAGTTGCAATCTAGGGATGCATGATACAGCCAGAAGATATTTTGCTACGCTTTTTGAAGCATTTTATCTCCCCCAAATTTGTTTTGCTTTGAAATGTTAGACAAATCTGTTGTCAGCTTTAGACATATCTGGAGAACAATACCGCTAAGAACGAATTCAGTGTTAGCTACCATCAAAGGAAAAAAAAACTACTGCTGTTTCCATTACCTGAAAATGCTAATAGTCTTAAAGGTTGGAGTCCCATTGGAGTGAGTCCTATTGAACTTGAGAGGACATATATATGAATAGACACGTAAAGGGTTGTACAGCAAAAGTTCTAGCAGGTTCTGGGTGAAACCAGAATCTTGACCTTGTGACTGCCATCTTTATTTGATGCTGCCAACTAGCATCCTTGAGTACTGCCTTCCCTTGTTGATCTTAATGTATGACTCCCTTAGCTAGGTCACAATTTTGAGCTGAATCAGAAGGGCACCATTGAATACAACCCTCAATGCAAGGTGGGCCAACTTTTGAATTTTTGATTTTGCAGGTGTTTGCTCTGGCAGATTGGCACCACTTGGTTTTTCTGAATGCACATGATAAAGCAATACACTGAGAATTTATATGAAATATATACAGAGGGAAATGGGGTGATTTTTATTTTATTTTATTATTTTTTTACTACACCTTGTGAAAATTTGCAGGACCGCTGGTGAGCCAGATCTAAAAGTGCATTGCATTCCGGGTCTGTAGGTCAGGAGCTGTCTATACCTGCTGGATGAGATTCATTTCCCCACAATCAGAAAATGTTAAAAATAATAATTGTATGGTGTTTGATATGCAGTTCATTTTTTTATCCGGGGGCGGGGGGGGGGGAGCCAATTGCCTAGTGAAAAATCTTTACTTTCTTGTGCTCCTATAAAACAGAAATATAACCACCATTGTAAATTTGTTCTAAGCTCCCAGTCACTTGAACAATAATGTAAAACATGGAAAATGACTTTCACAAATGGGACTATTAAACCTGGCCCAGGAATGATAATCTAAAACCTTGCAATCCTGGGTTTCTGCTACTTGCTTCTGTATTAAATCGAGTCTCTAGACATTTCGACTAGTAAAGCAGCTATGATTCAAATGCCAATAACATTCTGGTCCAGCCCACCCCTTTTGGTGACAGGAGGGGTTTAGAAGAGAGGACCAAGGAACGTATATAATGGTGGGGAGAAAGACATAAATTCTATGAAAGCAACACAGGGAATAATCATCAGTCAAGACTTTAATCATCAGAAAAAGCCAGTTCAGAGAATAAGGAGGATTCTAGGGGTAATAGCTTTAAAATGAAAGCGTCCGCAGAGAGCATTTGTTTCATTACAGGACAATTGAGCCATTCCTCAACCTTGTTTATCTTTAGCTTTCCCTGTTAGACCAGAGAGTGAGAAAGAGAGAATTTCTTCCTTGCTACAATAAAACGACAAAGTAAAAGAAACAAAGTTAAGACAATGTTGCCTAGCAGGTTTTGCACGAAGCTGCTACAAAGCATTCCATACTTTGGCAGCTTGTTACTTTGCAAAACCTACTAAATTTACATGCTATATTTTAGAGTAATTATATCTCTACAATTGCTAGCTCACAGGTGGGCTATTCCCGGCTTCCAAAGAACAACTATGATATTGCTATGGGTTTGTTATCAGTTTTGTTTGAATAACAGAATATATATAAGCTTTGCTTTGAGTGACTGATCACACTGAAAAGTTCCCACCATCGTGATTTGCCCAGATGCATCTGAAAGTTAAATTGAATAGTACTGTCACTGTAGCTTTTATTTCAAGGGAGAGCTGGGAACCCATGGGCCTCCAGATGTTGTAAGACTCCATCTCCCATCAGCCCCATCCAGCAGAAGCACCTGAGCCTGGGACAGTGAAGTGATGTAATTTAATGAGAAATAATGGTTAGCAATTGCTACATTGGACTATTCTGAATAGGGAAGATAAATTAGGATAGGAGGTAGGGACATGCATCCTCTTCTCCCCCTAAGCCTTTCTGAGTCAGATGTTAAGAAGAAATAGAGAATTGCCCCAAAACATCCAAGTTTATGTAAAACTTGATCCATGATCAAGTTGTGGATGAGCATGGTCTTATTATGGAGTTGACCAGACATCCAATAATAGCACCACCAAATCAGAGGGTTAATAATCAGTTTATCTGGAACACATCGGGGTTAATGTAACATGAAGCAGTCACCATTCCTTTGAATAATACAAAGGCCAAGTCATGGACCCAAGCAGAGGGTCACTCAACTTGAAGAGTTTTGTCACATTCCTGGCTCCAGGTAGTAACCCAGACCCAGGTTTCGATGACATAGGTTCCAAGACTTCAAGGGACATTACTACTGGGAATCAGGAAATGATGGACTGGAGTCAGGCAGACAGCCATTACGAGCTGAGAAAGTACAGTATCTTGCTGATTTCCCAAGAACCCAGATTCACCTGTTTCCCTTCAACAAACATACAAGGGTGATAAACTCACCCAGTCACTGCCTTCCAGATGAAAGGGACTGTATCATCACAGCAAAGGAGCCCCTGGAAGTTTCCAGATAGGAGACTAATCATGGTTCATTGACTGAAAATAAGCGGACTTCTAAATAATATCTAGGCAGTTATTAGAGGATCACTTCTCAGTGTCTGATTTCATAAATAAAAACCCCTATGAGCTTAAGGAAAGTTCGATTTGTAAGGTGAGCTTTACATGGCAAGGATGCTATAAGATGATCTTCATAGACAGCCTGGTTTTGAACCAGATAAACACAAGCATAACTGGGCTGGTGGAAACTGACTTCCTTTCCCTATTCTCCACCCAGGAACCATTTTTTTAGGGGGTTGCCAGGAGAGAAGAGGGAGGGGTGTCAGCTTCCGCGGGCCCATTTATGCACTTTTCACTCTGTACCCATAACAGTCTCAGCGTAATGCAAGAGTGTACCCCATGGATGTTGACTGCACATTTGGAGAAGCATACAATGGACCCAGGAACAGTGATTAATGGTACATTCTACCTTTAAAAATATCCCCACTTCACCTCAACAGAATCGAAGCACACAGCAGAGTGAAATGCTCACTGAAGTTAAGCAAATTGTGGCCTGCCCCGGAATCCCCCCCCTTCTTCAGCAAAAAATGACTTGACTTAAAAAACAAAACAAAAAATCTATTAACTCATCACTTGTGCTCCGAGGAAGCTCTGGAATACTCCACTGAGCATATTTAAAGGAAGTATAGCTAGCAACGTGGGAAGCTGCCTTTTAGTTAGTGAGGTCATTGGTCCATCTACCCCAGTACACTGCATGCTATTTTTGCTGGCTAGTAAAGGGAACAGACATGGGAGAGGTCAGCCAATCCACCTGCATGTGCCTCACAAGCAGCCTTACTGATGTTCAAGCCCTGTGTTTTCTTAGAAGTAGGAAGAGGAGAGAAACTCTGGCTGTGGCTTAACATCACCCTCCTTTTCTTTTGTGCTTGTTTTTTTGTTTTTTTGTTCTGTGCCTTCTATGGACAAGAGGGGACTTTCTTGTTATGGATGCTTGTGGGCAACAATTCATACCGCTCAGGGTTTAAGAATGTGGAGAGAATGGTGTTAAGTTGCTCAGAAACCGCTGAGTGAGAGAGTGTTGGCACAGAACAGGGCTCTTTTCCTTTGAATGTGTTGCCCTCTACCTAGATATTTGGATAAATTGGAAAATCTCACTGTAGTTTTGCTTGTTTAACAATGCTGTCATAAGGTAATTTGCTGTTTACTGGACCTCTATATGATTATTTTATTTTGTAATCATTTTCCTCTGTTTATTTTTATTACTTTCTTCCCTATTCTGGGATAGAAAATATTCAATGGAGAGCAGCCTATAAATATTGTAACTAATACTCAAATATTACACAGGTTAGCAGAGGCATTCTAGGGTTTCACCTGGAGACGCTGAGAATCAAACCTGTGACTTTCTACATACAAAGCAAATGCTCTACCACTGATCTTAACTGTAAGACAAATAAATGTCACCCCTTGTGTATGTAGACATTTGCTTCAAGCAGAGAGTGTCAGGAAGGAAGGCAAAGGAGTACAGAAGGCTCCCACTAGCCCTACCAAAGGGCAGTTTGCTCCATCATTAAATGCAAAAATTTGGAGCCGGGTTTCCAAGAGATCAAGTTCGCCAAGTTCATTCAAGAGCAGTAGTTTTTCAGGCACTTATTGCCATGCTGCTGCCCACAAGTGTCCTGTGGCAGGGTAGTGGGATTAATTCAAAAAGCAGGAGACTCAATGTGTTATCTAAATGTGACACTTAGTAGTAAAGCCAACAGTGGCACCTTGTGGCAAACAGTCGTAGAAAACATATCCTGGAAGGCTGTGCTATTTAAGAGAAACATTGCAAAAAAGCAACATCTCAGCATCACTAATGCGCTCATTCTGAAAGCCAGCTCCGAACAGGTCTATGCTCTACATGGTCTATACGCTAAGGAAGTCTAGCTCTGGTCAAGCAATGCCCAAGTGAGAGAATCTCTCAGGAATGTAATGTACTTTACTGAATTCATCAAAGGGAAAGGCAATGTGGATATAATAAATATATAAAATATTCTTTACAGGTTTGGAGAGCTGGAATTTTGAATGTTTTGACTAAATAATGTCCAATAAATATGTATGTTAACTATGCAGTGTAATTGTAACTCCTGTGTACCCATACTTTCCACAGCACTCCAATATTATGGAAAAACATATGAGAGGCAGTACATATGCTTCACCCTATGACACCAATGACCTCCTGGGGATGCCTGTCACTGCAAACAAGTCATATGTCAGTTCTATGTTGTTTTAGCATTCCATGCATTACTATAGAAGTGCATGATGTTATGTTAGCCCTGTGCAGATATTCTGTATGTGAACAAATATACATACAGAGGGTAGAATTGTACTTAATGGCCTGACACCAAATTTCCATGCACATCTGCATGTGTAGAATTCAATGCACATAGGCTGCGAATACCAAATACCTTTTCTGGAAAATGAAGGGTACAGATTTGTGTGTACAGTGCCTACATTCACATTGGCATATATACAAATATGAACCTGTGCAAATGGGGGCATGGATATCTGGAGGCTGACTACAATAATGAGACAGAGTCTGCAGGTGCAATCCTGATCCCATCTTTATGCCGTCCATCCTTATACACAGGAAGCACACCAATTGGGCAACAGAGGAATCCACTTTGCAAGGAATCAAAAGGCTTGATTGTGGGTTTTAATTGAAATTGGGCTTTTTCCCTCAAGCCAACCATCCATATCTTCATAAATATTTGCTGTAGCAGGCAACCATAGGGAAAGGAGTGGGGGAAAGGCTATTGCTGTTTTTGATGACATTCTGCCCAACTGATTGCCCAAATGCATAAATATCTGAAACTAGAAAACCAGACTGAACGGCTGCTCAAAGTGCTAGCAACCCCAGTACAGCTATCCCTCTCTCTGCCTCAAAGGCTTCACAGTGCCACAAAGTCACTTTCTTTTAATGTTAATGATACCCACACTGACTCCAGGAGCATTCACACCTATGCTTGAACTTTACTGTCCTGCGGCATAGCTGTTCTGTTCTGTTTGCTATCACTGTAAAGCAACCGAGAAAACAGAAAAGGCCAGTGGCCGAGGTCCCGGTACAATTCCTCACTAAAGGCAAGTCAGGATCTAGTGCCTGTGCTACTTCAAATGAAGCCTAGCTTCATGCAGATTGATCTGGTCACCATGTCAGAACTAATTTTGCACAAGCCTCCAATCTTCACTCTGGATAGGTTTTGCCACAGTGCCTGAGGAGTAATCTCTATCACAGCTGTTAATAGTGGGCATTGGCTGTGACTGTATTTGTGAATTTCCCTTAACTTTAATGCCTTCTGAAAGCACTGATGTGCTATATTCTTGAAGCGGGAGGCTTGTTCCACTGATCCATTACCAAAATACTCCTGGACTGGAGCGGTGCTATGAGAGTCTGCTGGGAAATATGCAAGATGCAGCACCTCCTGTGAATAATAATCAGCTTGAGTTAGATGCACAGTAAATAAAAAAATGCAGATTAATCTTCTGCTATGTTGATTCCTAAGTGACTTTTAGAAGCAGCTTTGCCTGTGGCATAGTGCAGTCAAAGCCATTATCCTCCCATACAGTGCAATAATGACAGAACACATGCATCATAATGTAAACTTACAACCCAGTTCTAGGCAGACACAATTAGTCTGTCATCTTTTCCAGCAGCAGCAAAGGCATCAGTTATGGCCTTGGTGGGGAAATAAAAAAATAAGTAAAGAAAATAGTCTCATTCATATTTATCAGATGACTTTGCATTGTTCAAAGCTTCCTCATGCAATTGACATTTTTTCTATTCCATTTCTTGGCTCACTTAGTGGCAATCCAGTTCAATCTAATCCATATGTAATCTAAAAAAATAATGTGACCTTCACAAAGAAAAAAACAACAACCCTTCTACCATTGAGCACTCCCATAAATGCCTGGTTTTTCTAAAATAAGCTCTCACTCTCTCGCTTTCCTTTTTTTGCTTTTTGAAGGGGACATTGCTAATGGTACACAGAAGATGACATCCCATAATGTTGATCATAAACCTGTTTTTCATATCTTCTTGGCAACAGTTAAAAAACCTGTTAGCTTTTAAAAAAAAGTACTTTCATTGTGATGAAATTGCAATGAATTGACCTGAGGAATTCAGATCCCTTGGGATTAGTGGGTTATAGGCTGATCCCTGTAAGATTGGTTTCTGTAAAATGGGTTTAATAATTTCTTGTTAAAGTATGTGAACCATAGGAACACTGTATTGTCAGTGTGACTTAAAGGTAAAAGGACCCCTGACCATTAGGTCCAGTCGTGGACGACTCTGGGGTTGCGGTGCTCATCACACTTTACTGGCCGAGGGAGCAGGCATACAGCTTCCAGGTCATGTGGCCAGCATGACTAAGCCACTTCTGGCGAACCAGAGCAGCGCACGGAAACGCCGTTTACCTTCCTGCCGGAGCGGTACCTATTTATCTACTTGCACTTTGACGTGCTTTTGAACTGCTAGGTTGGCAGGAGCAGGGACCGAGCAACGGGAGCTCACCCCGTCGTGGGGATTCGAACCGCCGACCTTCCGATTGGCAAGCCCTAGGCTCTGTGGTTTAACCCACAGTGCCACCCGTGTCCCATGTCAGTGTGGCTTAGTAGGTAGAATATTGATATAGCTCTGTGATATCTAAATTCAAGTGCAACCTCAGGAACAAGCTATCTATAGTCCCATTTTAGAAGTCAGCTCCTAGCGGCCAAGGTCCCTTCATCCCCCCATAAAATATTTGAGGAGGCCACCACCCCAAGTTGATGGGCATTGTCATTCAAAGGCTTTGTGTGATCAGTTATGTGGGGAAGGGCTTACCTACCTCCCCAATATTTTATTCAGGTTGGCCCCCCTGAGTCCCATGATTGCTTTTTTGGGGTGTGTGGGGGGAGCCTCTGCAGAAGTCTAGTTATGAAAGAAAAACCAGTGGGAGTAAGAAAGAGCCAACATTCTCTTTATGTGTGGGCTCAGATCAGTGATTTTTCTCCCAGAGAGAAAGTTACCCATAACATGAAAATTAATTAACTGGATAAAAATGTACCTAATTCTGAAAGAAGATTGCATATTTCCCAGATAACAGGTTAAATATTATATTTTCAAATACTTATCTTTTCGATGCAAATCAGTATTAGACCTGCCACTGAAATCAAGAGGTTTTAGAATATTTAATTCTGTGTTGACTGCATTCACTGAGACAAATTAAAATTAGCTCAGTTTAGTACAAGGGAAATGTTTCTTCCACTTTGTCCTTTACAAAAGTAACATTATCATCAAACCTTAGCCAGCATGTCTCAGCATGTATCACTTAATTGATAACAACCTGCTATGCTTGGTTTATGTGGGTTAAAGGGCACTGATTGCTGCTGATTGAAATGAAGTTAATGATGAGGTGGAGCAGGAGGAAGGCCATTGTTACACTCTGTAAGGCAGAGCTTTGTGTTTTCTTCTCCTGAATGTAAGCTGAACAAGAGGCATTGAACATATGCATTTGATGTTGGAGAGGGAAATATGCAACTTTTAATCAAAGCAATATCAACCCGCAACGGGGAGAGCTCCCGTTGCTTGGCCCCATCTCCTGCCAACCTAGCAGTTCGAAAGCACGTCAAAGTGCAAGTAGATAAATAGGTACCGCTCCGGCGGGAAGGTAAACGGCGTTTCCGTGCACTGCTCTGGTTCGCCAGAAGCAGCTTTGTCATGCTGGCCACATGACCCGGAAGCTGTACGCCGGCTCCCTCGGCCAATAATGTGAGATGAGCGCCGCAACCCCAGAGTGGGACACAACTGGACCTAATGGTCAGGGGTCCCTTTACCTTTTTTTTTTTAGTGAAAGGCAGAAATGCTCTGGGTATCTTAGCTTGTGAGTTCAGAATCTTTCCAAGCCCTTCAGTAAAGGATGGAATTTCCCAGAACTGAAGCTGCAACAACATCAGCAGTGTAATGATGAATGGCTGTATCTGTGTAACAGGTTTATATGCCTCAGGACAGTTAAGAGAGCATGAGTAAGTCAGAAAGTGTGCTTGGGGTGGGGGTGGGGAATCATTCTCCCTCCTTAATGCTATGTTGCTTTCTGTTTGCTTGTTTCTTTTGTTTCATACCACCCACTTTTCTTTATAAATTCATCACTATGACCACCATATAGGGTATTTTTGCATTAGCGGTTTAAAATGCAGGAAGGCCATTTCCCCCTGCTGCATTTTGGGACACGTTAACATGGTACTGTTTACACCAGAGAGGAGATGCGATGTCTTCACAAAAAACACACAACCCTTTTATCCATCCCTCCACCACTCCAGAGCACCTACGCATGTCATCTGCGTGTGTGCACTCGTTAGTGCATGCACAAAAGCTGTCTCAAATAATCACACCGTTCCTAAGTACAAAGTGAATGTGGTTTTAAGTCGTTTTAAGCCGACCAGTTTAAGAAAAATAAACATATGAAACAACCGTATTTAATGAGAAATAACAGGATCTATGCAGATTGTGGCTAATGTCATGTCAATGTGTCTTCAAAAATCAACAGAAGTACACTGGATGCAGAATAAGTGGTAATGTGAACACACATTTGACTTAAGCAGAGTTTTCTGACATTCACTTGAAATTTCATGAAGGTGAAATTCAGTTTTCACTCCTGGTTTTCTTCTAATTTAAAGGCACTCTACTACCATGTACAGGGCTGGCTCCTCATACAATAGGGTGATGTGACCCTCCCCTAGAGTAACTATATAGAAGGAAGATAACTAAGAGCAGGAAGTTATGTCTGAATTGTGCGACTATTGAAAGGGTTGGCCTTGGCAGTGTGTTGTGTGTATAGGAGAAAGAGGTATCTCTTCAATTTAGGTAGCAAGTTGTCTAAGGCTGGCATTGACTTTGTACATTCCCTTTTATTGCTCTTGCATTGAATATTCTGATCAATAAATTCCTTACACAATACCGTTATATAAAGCAATTAAGTTCACCAGTGTGAAGGTTCTTTAATTACATATATTTCAATTCTATGCCACCTAAATCATTCAAAATTCCAGCTGCCCAACCCCAATGAAATCATTGGGATCTTTTGCATTTTCTAGAGAAAGCCATAACTTTAAACAAAACAAAACCATCCTTCCTGGTCTACATTCAACACTGTCCAGTGTGAAACATTTCTGCCTTTGAACAACAATTCAGAGCGTGCTTTTATTTTAATGCTGCCATTCATTGTCATGTTTACTTCTGATGAGATAGGCTATGTTCTTTGAAGTAACTGACTTTTGTCTCAACCTCCAACCCTCACACAAAATGCTACGAATTCCTGAAACAGACTCCTTCTTTCCCCATTATAGAATTACAGGAATGGCAAAGATAGCTTCCTTTTCTGAAATACATTGCTATAATTTAGAGTCTAGCAGGGCCTCCCAAAAGCACATGGGGAGTGTGACATGGCCTAAATTGGTAGCATCAAGAAGCTGCTAAAAGGAGATAATTCAGAGAGCTGGAGTCACAGCAGCAAACACCTTGAACTTGCAAGGTGCCTGACAAGCTTCTGCCTCCACTTTCTGTGGCCACAAATCTCCACTTCCTTTAAATTAGGATGTCTTCAACAGGAGCAGGTTAAAGCATCTCCATACAAACCTTCTATTAACAGCTTGTTCCTACGAGCTAATTCCTAATATATACTGTTAGAGTGCAAATCAGACAAACTGAGGGCATACTGCTTTGTAGGAATAAATGAATGCATTTTGGTCAGGCACTATCTGCTATTCCCTTATTGTTAGAAGTATCTGAGAACCTTAAATTGTGGAAATAATTGTTTTTCATAACTTCTGTGGTGCTTGTTTATGTGTACACCCTTCTCTGATTCTCTTAGGTTCATCAAATTATCAAGGAGTTATATGCAAGACAAATAGAAAGGAAATAAAATCAAAGGTATGAGAAAATCGGAAAGAATGTATCAAGCCAACAACTAATGAAATCTAGTTATTACCATATGCTCTACTACAAAAAATAAAGAAAAACTATTCCTGATATGATCTGCAGTGATCACAATATTCACTGTCTCCCTGTGTCTATAGTGTTTGAAAGCAGTCCAATTTGTTTCACATATTATCTATGTTATTTTGATCTAATTCATTATTCAGGTATGAATCTGATCTGTTAAATCCAAAGTTCTCTTTTTCTTCCCATTCACTATAATGGGGAATTTAAAAATGAAAACCTTCATTTACTCCTTTTCAATGAAAGTTACAGGCAAAGGAGTCCTTCCAGATAGGATAAAATCTGCCAAAAATTGTCAGTGCTCCACAGGCAACATTTTGGACAGCCTCATTGGCTAGCCCATTGGCCTAGCAAAACAGGGAGTTATAAGGAACAGAAAAGTACAGAAACATCAGAGTGATAGAACAACACAAGGCTTTGGGCTGATCTGGCTTGGGGGATTGACAGGCATCATGCTTCAACTCAGGAAGGAAGGGAAGACCTGCAAATCACCTCGTCACCTCATCATATGGTCAATGCACAAAGCCAATGCACACTGCTAGCACATACACCTTATATGTGTAAAGTATCTGCTTCATCACCCTTGTGCCCAAAGCATATTACTTCTAGCTCTCCTTCAACTCCTATAGGCAACAGCATCAGGTACCATAAATGGCGTTTCCTTGCACTCTGGCTTCTGTCACAGCGTTCCATTATGCCAGAAGCGGTTTAGTCATGCTGGCCACATGACCCAGAAAGCTGTTTGTGGACAAACAACAGCTCCCTTGGCCTGAAGTGAGATGAGCGCCACACCCCATAGATGCCTTTGACTGGACTTAACTGTCATTGGGTCCTTTACCTTTACTGACACTATATGGCAGAAGCTCAAATGATTCTATTTTTTCCCAAGCCAATACATTCCCCCCTGCAACAACTAGATTGTTAGCTGTTAAATGAATGCAAAGATAATTGATTACTGTCCTAAATTGCTTCTCCCTGCATCTTACAGAAACCATGTCTGTCAACGCTCTAGCTGGCTATTTTTCCTAACATCATTCTGTTTATGATTCTTAAATTACAGGCAGTCTTAAACAGTCTAATCAGTATGGGTTTATAACCAGGGTTGTGTATGATCATAAAATGTTCATATACTGGAAATCATTGAGGAAATATTCATGTAAACACTGTCAGGAAATCCTAACTTTATGCCTGTGTTGATCATAAAATTAAGAGTTCTCAGATTTCATAACAGCAATAGGCAACTATTTCTAACCTAGCAAGTTTAACAGGCGATGGGTAAGTCATACATACAAGGACAATAACAGGATCATGGCCTAGTGGCATAGTTGCCAATCTTCTCCCCCACTCATGAGCCAGATACTACCTGAGAACACCTGAGGCCCTGCTTCTGTGATACCCTTCTCCTTTTCTAAGGGAGATTACAGTGACTTGGAGGAGGAAAAAAGCAGTTTAATTTTGCACACAGGCAAGCACAAACCATAGTATACCAGTTCAGAGGACACAAGGTAGTATGGTTTGCCACTAACAAGAAAGGTAATGAGCTAGTTGTAGCATGTGTTGGAAAGATGGAGGAAACATGCAGGTTCCAAACCTAATTCACATGCCTTGCCTGAATGTATCCTATTTCTCAAAGAACATTGTTGAAGGAAGATTCTGCCATGGCTCAGCAAAGGTTAGTGCTGGGTTAAGTATAAAATCATACCCTTGAAAATAAAGAGTGAAAACTAGCCAGTTGAGCTTCTGTCACTGTGTGACAAAGGTGTGAGAAGGTGCACATGGCAAACATTTTCCCTTGTATTCATGAACATTACTGTCTTGGGAACCTGAAATCCCTGTCGTGTCTTTCAGCTCCTTTAAACTGTCCATATTTTTAAAATTCATAAAGAGAAGATTTTTTTTAGTTTTTAAGAGGATTGCTCTATGAGGCGAGGGAGTATTATGGCTAGGAAATGCTATCCTCAATCCTTTCCTGAGAGAATTCAAGTTATACTTTGTAATTAAACTTCCTTTGAAATTGAAACAAAAGAAGAACTTTTCATGAGAGACTTCTAAGGCTCCGAGAACACTTTTTTCCATGCTAGGCATGGAAAGCATAGCAAATAACAATGAGATCAGGAAGCTGAAGAGCTAACTTTGAACTAAATTTCAGTCAGAAAATACACAGCCTTAAATATGTAGAACCCAACCCACCCTTTGAAAAATGCTAAATGCTTGCTGCATACAACAAAAAAATAAAAGTACACGGCTTCCCTCAAAGAAGATATTCTTGCTATCTGTTGTGGTGAAATTCCATAAATGACATTATGTTATTCCACCCCATTCATTTCAGTGGAAATGAAAAGTGATGCAAATTTGGGGGACGGGGGCAGAGAGTAATCAGTTGCATATTGTTTGTTGGGTGAAAGCAACAACAGCAAATTCCCAGCATATTCATTGGATGAATTTCCATTCGTGATATGGGACAAAAAAAAGCAAACATCAGCAATTTCCATTCCAATGTCCGTTTCTGATGGAATTCTCCAACACCCCTATTCTGACGGGATCCTATCAGGCTGCTGCAGCATTCAGAGGCTATAAAACACCAGACTTTTACAATATGTAACCCAAGTTAGCTAGGGAGTCCATGTTGTTCTTAGTAACACCTGTCTGATTTGGATCACGAAGTGGGAAGGATTAAGTATTTGAAAACAATGAATGCAACTTGTGTAATTAATTTAAAAGATCAGCGATATCTAAAAATTTAGTTACAGGTAGATAGCCGTCTTGGTCTGTCATAGTCAAAACAAAATAAAAACATTCCTTCCAGTAGCACCTTAGAGACCAACTAAGTTTGTTCTTGGTATGAGCTTTCGTATCTGAAGAAGTGTGCATGCACACAAAAGCTCATACCAAGAACAAACTTAGTTGGTCTCTAAGGTGCTACTGGAAGGAATTTTTTTATTTTGTTTTATCTAAAAATTTGACACATGCCTGAGATGTTCATACTATGATTCAATATGCACAAGCTCCAAACTGAAGTGGCTGTACCATCACCTTTGCAGAAATTATAGTAATATTAAAAATAAAAAGCTCAAATTAGAACAATTGGTTTGAGAATCAGGTTGTACATTCTCCTAAGTGTTCAGCAATTTTCTACTGCCACATTTTCCAAAGTCGATAGAGTTGATCTGTATTGAGGAACAAGTATGGCAAATGGTTCCAATAGGAATTTTCTGTAAATATTGTATGCTTTCTTGTGGATCTCCATGGAGATATGCGAAAGTATGCTGGTAGCCTAAATTAGCAACATTGTAATAAATTTCTTTTCTTGTATTGCACCTTAAGAAGTATATCATAATGAAAAGCAGGTTTGAAGTGAATGATATCGAATATTGCCCCAAGCATGAATGAACAAAAGTCCTGAAGCCAATCAGAAACAATGTACACTTAATGTCTCATTTTCCTGAACATTATTACACACAGCACTCCTCAGCAGCAATGCCTTCATCATTTGACATCTCACAGCATTATTTGTAAGCTGCTCTAAGGCACATTTTAAAGGCACAAAAGCACCCACCCATCTTTCTCGATGAAATTGATTTACAGAAAAGCAAACAGAAAAAAACAATAGTGCACTAGTACAAATGATGAAACAGAATAATTATTTATTACTCTGTGATCCTGTGAGTGATGATGAGTCAGATTAGCATGCTGATGAATGACAAAGACTTGATAACTCCAAACTCATTTGCGTCTTCACTTTTGCTTACTGAATTCTTAGCAGTTCAGGGGCTCTTCAGCTCGAATCAATTTGTTACAAAACAAAGTTTAATTATTTGCTCAAAATCAATGCAACTTTTAAACTGATCTAACAAATTTCCAGTAGGCATCGGGATTTTTTAAAAATTTATTATTATTTTTTTAAAAAACTTTTCCAGAAGCTTATAAAGTGACCAGGGCTTAGAAACTAATGTGCAAGAAGAGAGATGAGGGAACAAATGTAGAAAGTCACTGGGGGGAAAAAATCACTCTGCATGAGACTCTGTGGATAGGTTTATACAAACAGTTGTAGATAAAATATATGCCCAATAGCAACCATTACATAAATTATCTAGAGCCGGAGCCATTCTGTGATGGAGATGGAGGCACCAATTACCAAGAGCATTAAGAATTATAAGATATTATTTTAGAAATTAATATTGATTTTTCTTATTTTTACAATTGCCAGAGAATCATAAAAAGGACTCAGTTTTCAGACCTTTGTCCCTTGCTAGACCAAGTATCCTAGATTCCTCTAGTCAAATATATTCTATAAGTCTGAGGCCAACACCAGATGCTCAAAGGAATCTGTAAACCACAACAATGACTCATGCCACTTCCCCATTCCAGACCGCAGATGGTGATCTGATCATTCTCTGAACAGAAGGATTGGAAATTGTCACCATTTTATCCTTGTTAAGACACCAAAAGCTTAGTATCCTATTTTAATCAGGATAACTGGACAACGACTTCAGTGAATGTAAAGTACGTGTGTCAGTGTGTGCTTGGTGGGGACAAGTTGCAGAAAGCTAATTGAGTATATTTCCACAGGATGGTGATGACGGCAATGATGAGATATATTTATTTTGTCTTTTTGAAATATTTCATAGTGAACAGAAGTATAACTGATGCATCCAAAGAATTACAATGTCTCAGTGGAAGTGGACCCAGCAACAAAAGATTGCAAAGTGTTTAGGGTATCAGACAGAGAGACAACTAGCCATGGCCTCTCCTGGGATGTTCAATTCTATTCCCCACTCCCCAATTTCCTGCTTGCTCTTCCAGTCGTCAGCCCACATTCTGTAGTCACTGAGCATGCTCAGTCCTCGTTGGGCTATTTTGTGCCTCCACCCCCTTTAGGGTTCTTTGTAAAGTTTGTTGTTGTTGTTGTTTGGGTTCCCCCCAAAATGAAATCACTATTAATATAGATTATAAGACTTGAGGGTGAAAGTGGGGACCAAAGCCTTGCCTTTCTTTTATGGTATTTGTGAAACTAAGATGCCTATTCTTCTCCTTCATCCTTTATAAACTACCAACACGTCATTTATAGACTGCACAATACAAGAGGCCATGTACCTGGCCACATGCACATATGTCCACTTGTAGGACTCATTCCCACAAAAAGGAGGCGAACAGTTCTCATGGGTTGTGATTACAGATGTACACATGTTGGCCTGTAGATTACCATAAGTTATACTCTCTGTGTAGTGGAGGAAGAACAAACCTTCAATCTTAGATTATGCATTCACTGGCTATACATCAATTAAACATAAAGAGGAGGTGAGTATTGTATGCTTCCTAGCACACACACAAAAAAACATATTTAGAATGTTTTAATAAATATGAATTTAAGGCTGTGTTTCTAAATGCACATACTAGAAAGTAAGCCGATTTGAAAATGGTGGACTTACTTCTGAGTAAGTATGCGCAGGATTACACTATGAAATCTCTGACAATGCTAAAGGTTTGCTAAACTGGTTTATTAAGAAATTAAAGGGTAGAATTCACTGTTGTGCTCTTCCACACATTATGTTTGCACAAGCATTGCAGCTTGCCAGATGGAACAATCCCCCCTCTCCTCCTCCATGCAATGCCCTGGGGATTTTCCTAACCCCAACACCAGCAATTTGGGGCATGCAGAGGTGGCAGATGGGGAAGCCGCATTGCACAAGTGAAAGTTCTTGTTCAGGACTTCTCCTCATGGGACTGGTCAGGACCCAATCAAATAGTTTCACAATTTACTTAAGACAACAGTCAACAAATAGTTGGAGGGAACATTATATCTCACATGAGGAGTACATATTAACAACAGCATCTTCATTGTCATTAGCCATAAGGAATGAGTTCAATATTCTGCTAGGTCAGATAGTTGTCGTTGACTGCCAAATACTTTACAAAATGCTTGGTAGATGGCCTATAATAAGTTAGTCACGGAATCAGTTTATGGATGCATAACCACAGAAATACTCGTTCTATTATTCAGTTTTGCAACAGCCGCACTGAGGATCTCCGAACACCTTTTAAGAATTCATAAAATCTCAGTTATTTTGAATCAATTCCACATAACAGAATTAAATGGGCCTTAATTCCTTGTAAAACCAGGATAGAACAAACATGGGAAACTAGCCAAAGTAAAGCATGCCTAAGCTACCTTTATTTCAGTGAGGCAGTTAGGCATCCGCTTAACCCTCTTCCTTTTAGATCAATGGAACTGGAAACTGCTTAACTTTGGCTGGGTCATGTCCATAATTAGGCCCAACTAAGTTCAAAGACCAGCCTTCTAAATTATACACACATTTGCACATAGATTAACCAAAGCAGCTTTTACAACTTTTCCCTTTGCCATTAATCATTATGATCAAGTCTGTTGCTGAAATGTCCTACTATAGAGAAAATGGATTTTGTCTCTTTGTACTAACGAACTGCAGCCTTGATCTGAAATGACAGCACTTCACTAACACAGAGGGTTTAGGATGGCTTGCCATCTGTTCATCCGTGTGCAACTTCAAAGCATACACAAGCAACTAAGCCTAATTAACAGTTTTATGATCTCAACCCTTCTAGACTTTCATCCATGAGGGGTTAAAATGATGTGGTGAAATATAATTACTTTCAAGACCCATTCTGAAACTATTTAAATGTTCGTGTGTGTGTTTGTGTGTGTGAGAGTGAGAGAGAGAGAGTGAGAGTGAGAGTGAGGGAGAGAGAGAGAGAGAGAGAGAGATTGTGAAAACATTAGGGATGTTCAAGAAATTTGATCAGTTTATATTCTAACACCATCTAACCCAATCTACACCTCTGAACTGCGTGTATTGGAACATACTTATCAGTTGGTTTTTACATTTCTTCAAATCAGGGCAAGGACTAACTTACACTATTATGAGGTGATTCAAGGGTTGCCTTTTAAAGAAATTATTGCATTACAGGTTATGCCACTTCAAGCAACCATTACCTGTTAAACAAGAAGTGGGGGTGGGGACATTTAAATGTCCTCAGATCACCTCATAACAGTGTGCATAATTTGATAATAATTTTCACGCTTAAAAAAATACACAACTGTATGTTAATGCAGAAGTGGAATGTGATCGAACAGACCTAAAAATGAACATGCAACAAATTGAAATTATGTTGATCTATCCATCCCTAGAAAGTATTAGAATTCCGTTTGTCAAGGACACATCTTTTAATTGTTTACAACAACTCTTTCAAAAATGTGTAAATAAGAGCTTTCAAAAGTGACCACGGATTCTTACCTCTTAGTATGCATTGTTAAGGCTTGCCTCACTCGGTTTGACAGGAGCAGATCTGGCAAGTGGTCTGCTGAACACCCCTCAGCATCATGCCTGACTCTTCACGTGTTACAAAGGCATCTGTGTGTTGTTGCTTATCATCTGCCTACTTCCCTCTGTGCCTCTTAAATTGTGCATAGGGTTAACAAATTTTAGCTTTAGTTTTGGTGGCAACTATCCATTTAATGACTCACCAGAATGTGAATCAAAAGCCGAAGCACAGAAAACAACATGGAATAATAATAAGAAAACAGTCATGTGAGGAAGACCTTTGTGATTTCCCAAGTCGCATATACATTAAAAGAAAAGGAAAGAAACTGACACATCTCTGTGATGATATTGCTCCATCTGGCATTTCTGATGTTCACCTTCAAACGCAAGAATTTTTGTGTGTGTTCTTATGCTACTCTAAAATTTTCTATTTTGGGAGAACTCGTTTTCTCAAGATATTGCATTTCCTTGTTTCACATATGGCAACAGGTGACTGTTCATGCATATCTTAAAACCCAAAGCTCTCTGACCCTAACATAACCATGTTTTCTGCAGGACTAGTAAGCCTCAATGTGTATGGTGTACAATGTGTATGGTGTATACAGTACATGTAGTAGACCACACATGTCAGCTTTGTCCCTAACATCCACAGTCACCTGCCCCCAAAATCTGCGTGATCAGAGGAACACCAGCAACTGTATATATTCACATGGACTTTCCGTATGATTGGGATCCCCAAGTGCACAGGATTCCCAAGCAAGTGGAGAGCATGTCTACCTACACTTGTAGGTTCTGTTGAATGTGTGCGTGAAGGTGGAAGACTGGTGGACACTGCGTGTGGCCAGTGCACATGGTCCTCTACCTCCTTCCATGAGTAGAGTATACATGTGGTGGACATACTTGTGAACAGCTATTATGTCAACCTGTCGAGTGGAAAGTAGCACTTCCCCACATATCTGTTTCATTTTATCATAATATATGATAAAGTAGTCATATGTAGGCACTCAAGAGAATGATCACCCATCATACTATTTTAATTACCTGAATTTCCAGAGACAATTATGTGAATGGAAAACTGGTCATTCCTCACCTAACATAGCATATCCATCATATTCAAAGCCCACACTAAGGATAAAAATATGCTATTTCCATCACTTGGGAAAACAGTGCCACCACATTCATTCAGGCTCATTTGTTTATGTAGCATATTTTCCCCCACAGTATGATCGATTTACTTATACATTCATATGAGTAATATGACGTACTACATGCTTGATGCTAATGTCCTCATGTGATAATTACAGGAAAGACCAAGTTATTTCCAAGAAAGCAGCATCTAAAATATATGGTGGAGAAAATAAAAGCTAACTTCTTAAGTGAGCGATTTATTTATTTTTTTACTTGCTGCACAAATTAGAAAAAGTAGTTTTCTGCCTGGATGAGTGCTGTATGAGAATAAAATAGGTCTGCTCAGATGACCCAGATCAGGTCATTTGACTCTGCAGATTCAAACATTGATAATCGCCCACATTAATTGTTCTGAAAACAAGTGTTGTCTATACCTTGAGCTCCCACGTTGTCATACCTTGGAGGTGATCAGTTACCATGGCAACTAGCACAGCATAACAAGCTGGCAGCATGCTTGAAAGGCCATCATTCTGGTAGATGGTGATCTTAATGAGAAAAGGTTAAGTGGGTTGCAGTGCCTCAGCAAGGTAGCTTACCTCACTTCTCCCTGAAGATCACCTAGGACAAAAAGTTGATTGTTTTGATAGACATATCCAGAGAACATGAACAGTATTTTTTTATTAAAAAAAATCCAAGAAATCTCAAATAAATACCCTGCATTCATTGGTTCAGTTCCTGAAAGAGAATGTTGTTGATATATGAATGTCTATTAAGTATGAGAAGAGAATACTCCCTGGAAAAGACCCTGATGTTGGGGAAGATGTAGGGCACAAGGAGAAGGGGACGACAGAGGACGAGATGGTTGGACAGTGTTCTCGAAGCTACCAACATGAGTCTGACCAAACTGCGGGAGGCAGTGGAAGACAGGAATGCCTGGCGTGCTCTGGTCCATGGGGTCACGAAGAGTTGGACACGACTAAACAACAACAAAATTATGCATGTGTCTAATAAGATGACTCACTCCAAAACCATGCTCTCCTACCTTCTTTTCACCACCAAAATAATAGTCCTATGGCATGATTTGGTATACATTTTCATAAGGTTTTGTTCCCTGCTCATTGCCACCTGCACATTTCCCTCTAAGCAAGCAAGGGAGCAGACAAAATGCTGAACCAAGCTTTTCATCAAAGCTTTTTTCAACCATTATCAAGGGGAGGAGAAACCATTGAAAGAGTATAAGAACTTGGATGGAACATTCAAGAGGTCAGAGCCAGGTGCTTGTGTTTACCTTATAAATGGTATAAACTGGTCAATGAGTCTCTGCTGCTCTTTTTTTTTAAAGAAAAGAAATAAAGCCAGCTCAGCAGAATATCCTGGGAGATGATACTGCATTGGCCCATGGGCATTCCAGAAAGTGTTGCCTGGCTGCAAGTGCATCTGAGAAAAGTTTAAAGAGCAATGAAGACCCTTAGCCAATTTATATTATTAATAAGTTAAGCTCAAGGTGCACACACGTTTTCTCACTTTCCCCTGCTGCATCTGCAGAGAAGAATTGTCCAGAGAAGCAAGGGAGCATCTTGTCTGCTATTTGTCTTATTGTGTGGGAAGCAGGGCGCTATGATCTAAACCACCTAGGCTCTTGGGCTTGCCATTGAAAGAGTATAAGAACTTGGATGGAACATTCAAGAGGTCAGAGCCAGGTGCTTGTGTTTACCTTATAAATGGTATAAACTGGTCAATGAGTCTCTGCTGCTCTTTTTTTTTAAAGAAAAGAAATAAAGCCAGCTCAGCAGAATATCCTGGGAGATGATACTGCATTGGCCCATGGGCATTCCAGAAAGTGTTGCCTGGCTGCAAGTGCATCTGAGAAAAGTTTAAAGAGCAATGAAGACCCTTAGCCAATTTATATTATTAATAAGTTAAGCTCAAGGTGCACACACGTTTTCTCACTTTCCCCTGCTGCATCTGCAGAGAAGAATTGTCCAGAGAAGCAAGGGAGCATCTTGTCTGCTATTTGTCTTATTGTGTGGGAAGCAGGGCGCTATGATCTAAACCACCTAGGCTCTTGGGCTTGCTATTGATAGTAAGGTCGACAGTTCGAATCTGTGTGACGGGGTGAGCTCCTGTTGTTTTGTATCAGCTCCTGCCAACCTAGCAGTTGGAAAGCACACCAGTGCAAGTAGATAAATAAGTACCACTTTGGCGAGAAGGTAAACAGCGTTTCTGTGCGCTCTGGCACTCGTCACGGTCTTACATGTGCCAGAAGCAGTTTAGTCATGACCCGGAAAGCTGTCTGCGGACAAACATTGGCTCCCTTGGCCTGAATGTGGTGGTGAGTGCCACACCCCAGAGTTGAATTCAACTGGACTTAACTGTCCAGGGGTCCTTTACCTTTTTACCTTTACCTTATTCTGTAGGCTGCTGTGGGAGACTTCTCGCTTGAGGAGAAGGGTAAAGTGTTTTAAATAAACAAATACTATATATATAGACGTTGTCTTGAACAAGTGGTGCAACTTTTCAGCATTGTTAACAGTTAAAGTCATTCAAGCTTTTATCCAACACCACTGGGTTAGGAAAAAGATAGTACAAGGAAGAAAACATGGACTTTCATCACGACCAGGAACGAGTGGTGGGGACCAATCTGGCATCAATGCAAAGTGAATATATCCTTTTGGGTGACCAACAAGTAAGGTAGTCATTCATTATGGGAAATGTGTTTCGATAAAATCTTAACTTCCATCAACACAAAAATCTTACTAGTTCCTGTGCTGTTGCACCGTACCATAACTGGCCAATCACTTTAGTCTGGATGTGTTGACAATAAATGAAGGAAACAAGAAGTTTTGAGAAATACCTAAGGCACCCAATATATTCTTCTCTGGAGCTCACAAAAGGAAAGAACATGAAATACTTATAAATTCTCCTCTTTTCCTTTTATCACATGATGTGTGCAAAGTCAGGCTCTCTGCAAGGAAGGCTACCCAAATTCATTATATCGCCACTTTATTATGATGGCCCTACATCTATCGCTGCCATTAGAAAACATTTATTGCTATAAATGGCAAAAGTGTTGCATAATGAAGCAATGATCTGTTTCCAGCTTAATAACCAGATTGGCTGAAAGAAATAATGATAGTCAGACCTCAGTTCAAATATCCATGAGTCTGTAATGATCAAAGAAGTGCTATTCCTCTTGACTGAGCTATGCAACTTTCTCCTTTGGGGAGCTCAAGAGGAACACACTTAGCATTTTCACATTCAGTTATGAAATGCAAAGTAGCCAAACAATGAAGCTATTTCTTCAGTCAACCGTTCAAATCACTGTTTCCCAGTCTGCAGTATTATGAAGGCCTGCATAAAGCAGAACTTGATTATTTCAGTGCATCTTCATTGGCAATATAGCTTCTCATTTATTTTAAATAATAAATGAGCAGACAAATCATGCGGATGCACTGATGTGATGATGCTTTTCTTATTCAGAACATTTAGGACTGGGGTGGGAGGAGAATTAGCCTTCATATATTGTATTAGACCAATTTATCAAAGGGACACAAATGGGCAGCTACTGGGAACTGAACTTAGCTTTGGAGTTCTCAGTGATATAAAGGTTCGCTAACTAAGCAGGCACACAACAATTGTTTAGTGGTAGGAAGTGGGTATTTCCATACATGCACAAGAATTGAAATGAAAGGCTTCCAGCATCCCCTTAAAATTCATAATATTTTATGCCTGTGGTGGTGTACATTAATTTTGTTTGGAATGTCAAAACATTTGGCGGAAATGTGGTGACAATCTTGAAGCATACCAATCACCTCTCTAATCTTTTGCTAGGTTTATTTAATAATAATTTGAGCTTCCCTGAAATTCAAACTAAGGATAACACCGAGAGAGAGAGAGAGAGAGAGAGAGAGAGAGAGAGAGAGAGAGAGATGCTTTTAAACAGAGGTTGGATGGTCATCTGTCATCATGGATGCTTTAGTTGAGATAGCAAGGGGTTGGATTAGGTGACTCTTGGTATCTCTTTCAACTCTACAACTCTACAATTCTAAGACAGCCTTGTAAAAGGAAGGCCAGAGCTTGCACATTATGTTCTGATGTTCCGACAACCACATCTTCCCTAGCAGGTGGGCAAATGTGGGTGAGGAATAATCTGCATATGGATGTAAATGTGCCTCTAAAAATTTGTTTCAGGTATATATTTAAACATGTATTTTATTGTGATGTTTTCAGCATATTTTGTCACTGAACATACGTTTTAAATTAACGCTGCTTTGGTATGTTTTCTTTCTTTCTTTTTTACTATCGCATCGTTCAGAAATGCGCAAAATCCAATGAATATTCATTATGGTCTAACCCACACATTAGTCTTGGAGAGGAGGATGAGGTCAGTTTGCACTGGAGTGCCAAGACACCAAATTTCTCAGGCATCTCAGTTCAGATGTGGCAAGGCTACCTGAAGAAAGCATATTTTTGTACCTGTACCTCATACTTTTATGCCTTATTACAGAAACTAACTCTCTATGCTTTAAAATAAGGGCTTTGTTTAAGAAATCAAAATGCTGTGTCTCTTCACTGTGTCTTATTGCCGCATTAGCAGACTGCATTAGCAGTCTGTCTGGAAGGGAAGACGTCCATCATGGTCATAACGGTCTCAATATGTTTTTTGGCAAACAGCCTATCAAAGTTGGGTACTTTCCACATAGGATGTCTGGAGGGAAGGGGCTTTTTGCTTAGTGTGTCAGAAGGGGATTTTTGGCTTGGTTTGCTTATATCATAGGAATGCCTAATATGGTAATCTTTAAAAGGACAAAAGGAAGGGCGATGTCAATGCTTATTGCTTTAATCTTATTGTAATATATGAATATGTAATATCTGAAGAAGTCTATAAAACCTCTGGACACCAGTGGTTCGGGGTCCAGATTTTTGGAGGTTACTCACTGGGCCTTATTGCTCAGCAATAAAAACTTACTTTCAATTTCTCCTATTCCTGTGTTTGGTAATTTTTAAGAACTAAGGTTCCCAGGTTCCATACTACACAGAGTCAGATCTTCATTCTCATTCACAGCTTTTTACTATATCTTAGACTTATTGCATCTCCTTGATTTAGAGCAGTGGTTTTCAACCAGTGTACCATGGCATCCTGGGGTGCCTTGAATGATGGTCAGGGATGCCGTGGGCAACACTGGCTTCTGTCCCTCTTTCTTTCCTTCCCTCCTCTGATGCCCTCTTGTGTCTCTGCCTCCCCAAGACTTGCACAGCTGTTGCAGCAGCCCTAGCTACAAGCTCCGCAAGTGAACGGTTCCTCTGGGAGGCACCTCCAAGACCAGGGGGGCAGCAGCGGCTGCCCGAAGGAATCCCAAGTAGAGAGGAGAGGAGGGTGTTCAAAAAGGGGTTAGAGGCTGCCAGCTCTGCAGGCAAGGGGTGACATAATTGGGCTCCTGAGCCCCACAGGAGTGCCGCAGAAAGAATGTACAGTGGTACCTCGGGTTACAGACGCTTCAGGTTACAGATGCTTCAGGTTACAGATTCCGCTAACCCAGAAATAGTACCTCAGGTTAAGAACTTTGCTTCAGGATGAGAACAGAAATCGTGCAGCGGTGGCGCAGTGGCAGCAGGAGGCCCCATTAGCTAAAGTGGCACCTCAGGTTAAGAACAGTTTCAGGTTAAGAACAGACCTCCAGAATGAATTAAGTTCTTAACCCGAGGTACCACTGTAGTTGCTCAAGGGACCTGTGGACCTGTTGAAAACCTCTGCTTTAGAGGTTTCCACGAAACCATGGCCAGAAGCATATCCAAAGGTACAAAGGGATTCTAGCAATTGTAAATTAACACCTTTCTATGCTGTTGAATAAAATATCCAGAAAGATAGGTGTGGTGACACTTTCTGGTCAACCAATGATCAACAGCAAAAGAGGATGGAATAATATGGGTGACACTTGTCACTTATCAGGCAGAATGAAAACTTAATATACATGGAGACCAAATTGCCAGGGCAAAATCTCCAGGTGGAAAACAGCTTATTCCTGAAGTTCTTTTTAACACAATTCTTTCTATCCTGCTTTCCTGCCTCCAAGTCGGGAAATGCATTATATATCCATTTACTTCTTGCACAAAACAAATGCCTTTTTTTCCCCACGTCAACAGTCATTCATTCAGAAATACCTCACAGATAAGAATGCCCACATTTGTGAAACCATTGTACTTTAAAAAACCCATAAAGTAACATATTGGCATGGAGTGAGAAAAAAATCTCCTTTATGTAGGATTTCACATTTCTGAAGGTCACCAATGGGAGCATTGGCTAGTACAGGTAAATTAGAATGAAATGCTGTGAGGGGACCTTTAGATAGTTAATTCAATGGATTGTGAATACAGTATCAGAATGCAGCTCATAATGCACCATTTAGTATGCCATATCAATATTCAGCAGGATATCTACAAAGGTGGCAGAGCCAGTGAGTTTCTAAGGGGAAGAAGAGAGAATTCTCCAGCACTATAGCTTAGCTGCAAAGTCAGTAATGAATAATGAATCTGAATATTCCTGTAAGGAAGGAACAGGAGAAGACAAGAATATGGGAAATGCAATGAATACTTCCATTGGCCTGTTTAAGAAATGGAATGTTTCTGTAATAATGCCTGGCAGTAGATATTAGTTGTGATACTCTAGCCCTCTGGTAATACATGTCAAGGTCAAAACCCACTGATGGACAAGCCAACCATTCAGTAACTGGAGTTGAGCTATGCTTCCTGAGCCACTGCACCTCTTTAGGTAATATGACTTCGTGAGTCAACAGCAACTTGTTTTCTTATGTCTCAAAAATGAATAAAGTTTTCAAAACGAAACCTTACGAAGAAGACTAAAGCCCTGCCAACTGATCCTTGTTGTTGATAGTGGAGAACAATGCATGGTGGAAGGTTCTAGTTGTTTTCTTTTCCTTTTGTACTTTATTAGGATCCCCTCCCCCCATAAAGAAAGACAGCTGCGGCTTTGAGGCAGCAGTCTAAAGGCTGCTGGAATCTGACCACACTTTCTGAAATATGATACTTAAATATTACTGACATCAGATCTTGATATTTTCTTTCAAGGTAGCCTGGACCAATCCAGAGACAACTATACTATATGAGCCTGGCCGGATTCTAAAGACCCTCAAGAGATCTCTCTCTTCTCTCTGTTCTGCCAACATCTGAAACATCTTTAGTGGGTATTCAAGGGGAAGACTTCTCATTGATTGCTCTGAAGCTCTGAAATTCCTTGCCATGACACAATTCAACTTCCACTGGCAGGCAAAGGCATATTATTTAGGCAGGTCTTTTGTTCATGAAGTAGTCTGATAAGGATCATATAAGGACATCCCCACTTTTAAAATAAATGTCCCTTATATTGGTATCAGTGCAACACTCTTTGCACCCTGTGGAGCCAGGAGTAGACACCATGGGATATGTCACTAAAATAAATAATGAAAATCACAACTTGTTTTAACTAGTTGATTCTGTTGATGTTTTACCTGCCTACTTGTTTGTTTGGTTTTGCATTAAATTTTATGGCAATTCTATTTTAATTTCTCTTTTATTGTGAGCCCTATTAACGTTCGGTGGAAGGGCTGAATACAAATTTAACAAATAAATCCGTAAACTCTCATACGAAGTCTAAATGAACCTAAAAATAGGTCCTGAAAATAATACTTTTATTTTGACTGATAAATACAAAATTATTTATATAAGTATTTAGTTTTGCACAATGCATAATTAACTTTGGAATGCCCTAGCTAAATATGTGGTGATGAACAATTCTTAGATACACCAATGTAGTTCATGGATTCTCCTGCTATCATTGTATATTAGCCATTTGTTTTACCTGTTTGTGCATGTGCATTTTTAAATGCTACTTGTCACTAAAAAACTGGTTCTACAGTAATTAGCAAGACTCCATATATTTTGCTATGTAAAATTGGCCTACCCTAGGGCTCTGGAGTTTTCCTCTATTTTCACCAAACTTTTGGTTCCAGTTTGTAGAAGAGAGCTCAAAGCTCTGCAGTGTCTATCCATTTAGAAAATGATAGCATGGAGGGCAAGCTGCCGGATTGACAGGTTCTTGCAAAGGAAAAAGATATATCCTTATAAAACTATGCTTCTTTCACCTTTGTTCTACTGCTCCATCAGAGTTTAACACTGACAGTTTTAGTAAAAAAAAAAATTAGCGACACAGAACACAGAAGAGGGGCAAATGACAGGACTCTTTTGCACTGCTGTGAAACACTTTACTTCAATTCTCACAAATGGCTTTTAAAAAAGAAAAAAAGACCCCAATGATTTTCTTCTGCACTTGAACTTCAATTACTTTTCTCAGATGCCAAGTTCCATTATATGCTGAAAATCAGAAAACCCTATTAAATTGTTAATTCTTATGGACTTGTCCATACTGCAGAGAAAAATCACCCTTTCCATCTATTCATTGGATAGAGCAATCCAACCTGGTGGGGGAAGAGGGTGTAGTGGCAAGGCTCCAGGATGCCTGATAAAAACCAGTACAGAGGAGACAGTTGGTTGGGTCAGAGAGGTGATCAGCGCCTCTATAAAAGAGGGAGTGATCTCTGCCAGAGGAGGTGGTAAAACTACTCCTTTAGAAGCCCACCCTGGATCCAGAAAATTTAAACATCTACTGATCAGTCACTAATGTTCCCTTCTTGGGCACAAGCTAACCAGATCCAAGCTCTCCTGGCTGAGACCAATATTCTAGATCCATTTCAATTGGAGTTTTAAGCTTGGTTTTGACATGGAAACCATATCTCCTCTTCATCAGAAAGCAGATTCTCCTTGATCTTTTCACAGTTTTTGATGCCATTGGCTATAGTATCCACCATGTGGATTCGAACTCCCGACCTTCCAATTGGCATGCCCAAGAGGCTCATTGGTTTAGACCACTGCACCACCTGTGCTTTATGTGGCTCAGAACCTCAGTATCCAGTGCCTCTCCACATGAACAGATCCTGTCTTTGTCAACTGAGGCCCTTCTTTGCCCCCACCCACGCACCAAGGAAGATGCAGAGGCCTTTTGTTGTTGGCTCCCAACTGTGGAATGCTCTTCCCAGAGAGAGGTGACTGACACTACCAATAGCAACTTTTAGCCACCAGCTAAAAATGTCCATATGTACCTTAGCATTTGATTCTTAACTGGGGTCACATGGTATGATGATACCCAACTCTACATTGACATTCACATTTTAGTAGAGTGGGACAGGATTCATCCTTTTTATGATATTGCAGGAAGAGCACAGTTAGCAAATAACATTCTATTATCTTTTTGTTGTTTTAAATTTTGTACTATGTATTTGCCCCCATTGGTAATTGCTTTGAGATTTTATGTAGTAAGCAACAGATAAATAAACAAATAAAACAATAATGTCAAATGAGCTGCCAAATCCAAAACCAGCAGGTTAGAATGTGGGAGGGAGAGAGAAACATCAGTTTTAATGAGTGAAAATCTGGACACACAAGTTGTTGAGCTTTTTTTCCAAATAGGTTTTTGAGCTATTTTTAATGAAATTCTCCAAAATCTACACTTCTGACATGGGTTGCCTGAACGTTTCAGTGATTTCTGCCAAGGCTTCCACTGTTGGTATTTCTTGAGTTTTCCAGTTCTTTGCAATCAGTAGTCTAGCTACTGTCGTGGCATACAAAAAGAAAGTCCTATCTTTTTGGGGGATTTCTTCCCCTATAATTCCCAAAAGAAAGGCTTCTGGTTTCTTCAGTGTGGTGCAGTGGTTAAGAGCGGTAGACTCGTAATCTGGTGAACCGGGTTCGCTTCTCCGCTCCTCCACATGCAGTTGCTGGGTGACCTTGGGCTAGTCACACTTCTTTGAAGTCTCTCAGCCCCACTCACCTCACAGAGTGTTTGTTGTGGGGGAGGAAGGGAAAGGAGAATGTGAGCCGCTTTGAGACTCCTTCGGGTAGTGATAAAGCGGGATATCAAATCCAAACTTCTTCTTCTTCTTCTTCTTCTTCTTCTTCTTCTTCTTCTTCTTCTTCTTCTTCTTCCTTGGCATGCTCACAGAACACCCCTCTTTTTGCCCTCTCTGCTACTGGAGCAGCAACAGCAGAGAAGCTGTAACAGCAAACCTTTCTGCTGCTGTTGCTCCAGGGATACCTCTTTGACTAGACCTCCCTCTCTAAGGGCAGATGTCTCTCCCACCCACCTATGGTGAAGGAAATGCACCATAATATATGTATGCTACCCCAGTGACACAAAACAATTACTGGTTTCATTTATTGGTTTCTCTTTATATTATTCTCAGTCTGGCATCCATCTTGGAAACTCTCCCAAAAGCACAAATCTAGTGAAAATACAATTTAAGCTTTTCTAAATAAACACTTTTGCCTTGGGGCTACTAGGTGGAAGAGTGCGCCATCGGGAGTAAAGACAAACTGTTGGAGAGTTACAATGCCTGCTGTGACTCTAGAGATCAGTACAGGAGAGACATGTTTTGCTGCAGTTGGGGCAGATGAAGGTGTCCTGTTTTGTAAATTATCTAATGAAATACATTCTCTCTTTTTTTTTTTATAATAATTTTTATTAGGTTTTCCAATTTTTGTCCAGCCCCGATTCAGGCCAGATCACATACATTTTATACAATCTCTGATGACTTCCTCGCGCCCCCCCTCATTGTTTTCCTTTATCTTAATATACATTCTTACCAGGTTTCTACTTCCACATCATTAACATTTCCATAATTTCTAATTCCAAATCGTTTACCAACCACTCACATCTTTAACATTCTTGTCTTTTACTTTAATCAGATCCCTATCCCCCCCCCCAATCCCCGGTGCAGACTATTTCAACATCAAAATTACTTGTCATTAATAATATCTATCAAACTTATCCAAAAATCATACTATAATCATTTCCTGCCATATCCAAGTTCAAAAACCAGTGGGCCACAAAACAGTTACATCATATAAGTGTTCATCCTATTCCTGCAGGATCCAACTTTGGAACCCATTGTCTTTGCTGCAGAGTAACATCCAAAACGATATCCATTAAAATCTTTGGCCTTCCAATCCATATTTGGTCCAGATTGTCACGAATTCCTCTCCGCTGCTTATCGTTGCGCTGTGGTTTGTTGACTATTCTCCTTATATTTCTCTTTTTCCTGATGATGCCAGCAGCTCTTAACTTGAAGTGGATAATTCTTTTGCAGCTGGTTCTCTTCTGAATAGGCTTTCTCTGTTTAGGTTCAACAAGTACACTGTTCACAGGGTTCAATTGTAAATCCTGACCAATCAGACCATTGTTTAAACTTTGCTTTATCTCTGTCACTAAGCTGTTCCCAGCAGCAGCCAGTTCAGCTCTCAATTCTTTCACTCCAGCATTGTAATCCATTCTGAGTTCTTTCAGTTTCTCCAGTAATGTTGACAAATCCACATCCTGTTTCACCGCCATTTTTAACAGACAGTTCTTTTTTAACTTTTCCAAACTTTTTCAAACTTTATCAAAGTTTCAAAATTCCAGAATAATCCTCTTGCTCATACAAATTAAATTAACTTCATCTGCCCCCTAGGACCGGGGGAGGCGCAGGGGTTAAATCTCTGAAAACAAAGTGTCAAATTCCAAACATTCTTCTCAAGCTGTGCAACAATGCCCTGTCGTTGTTACACAATGGCAAGGGACGGACCTCCGTTTTTTTCGCCCTCAAGCCAGGTTCAAATTAGTTCAAAATTAAAGCTTTTTCTTGCAGATTACTTACAGTTCCGAATTGTAAAATTAGGAGGAATCGGCGCGCTCGTCGGCAGCGGTCTTGCAGCTTCGCCAGACGGGGCTGTCAGCGGACCCTAGAGCTCCGCCGCCCGATCGCTCCCGGGAGCCCTGCTAGGCGCTCCCTGGGATCGGGACCGGCGTCCGAGCTCCTGCGGGTCCTCCGGACCCCGGGACGCCCTTCCCGGGGGTTTTGGGGGTCGCGGCGCTGGCGCGAACACCCCTTTGCCCGGTCTGGCGGGGGAATGTCAGGAGCGACATGTCCCCCCGACCGCCATCTCCAGCACGCCAACCGGAAGTCAATGAAATACATTCTCAGGGACAACGGGATTGCAGCCTCCCTTAAATCTATGCTATAGATCACCCCCATCTTTAACCTATGGATGAAAACTCAATGTTCAGTTTTGTCCTAAAAGAGCTTGAGAACATTCAAGTAATGACTTTATTGTCATCATTAATATACTGTTTTCTGAAGGCTTCTAATGTAACCTTGTAATCAGGCTCCAAATTCTAATTCTAAGTTAGAATCCATCTCAAGTAAACGCTTCATTGGCTTCAATGATTTTTGTTTTGTTTTGATAAAAGCGTTAGTATCACAGCACATCACCGTGCAATCTCAGATTGTTGTAAAGAGAAGTAAATTCTATTTTAAGAAGCATTATTTTTGTAATTGAAGTTGTGCTTCTATCCATAAATGGGAAGCTTTAAATAATTTAAAATGGTTTCATCCCTGCTTCTCAACTGATTCTGTGATGTCAGGCATGCAGCACATTTGCTAATGAGTAGTCTAACATTATACAGCGACATTTATTATGTAAAAGAAACAGTGTTTTTAGATTAAACATTTAATTCTGGGTTGCTTACAATAGCAGGAACTCACATTAAAATGGAAGGGAATAGAGGTTGCACTTCGGTCAAGCGTATTAAAGTAAGATTTTAAAGAGAGTCAACGAACTGGTGCTCAATTTGGCTGCCAACATTTCTCTCTCTGCTCTTTTCAAGTTCAGGATCTATGTAAGAAGAAAACAACAAACGGAATAATGGATTTTTGGGGGGTGGGGGGGAATAAAGCAACTTCATACACATGACCTTTGTTAGCTGATCTGTAAATTGGTGCAATATTTTCATTTTACAGCTCAGTGATAATATAAGGCTTCTAGCGCCTTCCCCATTTTACAGCTGAACAATCAAACAAACTTTCAATACTGAAAGCATTTGTCTGATATTAGATCTGACTATCGGGTAAAGGCCGTGTTTGGAAATGGCCTATAAAACCTAAAAGCAAGGATCTTCGGCCAAACCAGATATTCAGTTCCCTCTCCTGTTTGTTAAACACATGGTTGCCTCATTATCTTAGAGCAGGAGTAGGCAACCTAAGGCCTGTGGGCCAGATGCGGCCCAATTGCCTTCTCAATCCGGCCCATGGACAGTCCAGGAATCAGCGTGTTTTTACGTGAGTAGAATGTGTCGTTTTATTTAAAATGCATCTCTGGGTTATTTGTGGGGCATAGGAATTCATTCATCCCCGCCAAGATATATATATGGTGTGAGGGACGGTGGACCGGCCCACAGCTGAAAAAGGTTGCTGACCCCTGGTATAGATGGTGCTTGGATCAGCAGGCCATAGAACAGGCACCCCCAAACTGCGGCCCTCCAGATGTTTTGGCCTACAACTCCCATGATCCCTAGCTAACAGGACCAGTGGTCAGGGATGATGGGAATTGTAGTCCAAAACATCTGGAGGCCGAAGTCTGGGGATGCCTGTCATAGAACAAACTCGCTCATTTAGATACCTGGGTATATTCTTTAATGAAACCCCCTCTTGGAAGTGTCTTATGGAGGCAGTGAAAGTAAAGAAACAGACACCCATAGGGACATTGATGAAGTCCTATTACAATAGGGGTGGGCAACTGAAGATTACTAAAGATATTTGGTAGTGCTTGCCAGGGTGAAGGGGCCTTCAGAAGAGTAACAGTGAAGGAACATCAAGGAAAGGCAAAATAATGCTGAGACAATACTTATTCAGAGAGTTTCACACATTGCTAGGTGGTACCCCAAATTTATAGATCACTTGCTTCTTTCTTTTAGCTGCTAAGTCATTATGATCTATAACTTTCAGTCTCTGTGCTGGACATGTAAGGAAAAAGTGTTCCTATAGAGTAAGATATTTTTAATGTCAAACCAAAGACCAATGAACTATTATTCTCCAAAGGAATTGGAGAAGGTAGCAAACTTTGTTGAAACAGTAGAGCTCTCAAGGGTTACTTATCTTCTCATCATTACGTGGAAAAAGAGAACTGAGAATAATACTGAAATATACCTTTAAAAAGGTTTGCTATTCTTGAGAATAAATTAATGACAGTGTTCAGAATAACAATATTCAGCACTGACCTCTGCAATATGTCAAGGGATACATGTATCATATCTTATAATGATTCACTTCATTGCTTTGGATATTTTTAAGCCACTGGATACCCATATTTTTCTAAATTTTTGTAGCCAACATGTCCTCAGGTTCCTTAGGCTGCAATCTCATACACCCCAAGTCCTATGAAATTCAGCGGAGCTTAATTTAAGTAGACATGCATAGGATTGCTCTATAAGACTAAACCCTTTCCAGCCTTGATGTATTATAACAGCAGTGTTTCCCCTTGTCTATTAAATCAGTGTGTGTCCCCCCCCCTCCACTCATGCTCAGTTTCCTTATCTGCGCATTCCCAGGTTTCCTGATTAATAAGTCTCAGCAAACACTATTAACCTAGCATTCTCGTTAATAATCAGCTGCATTTCCTACAGACCATAAAATGTGCTGTAATTGACAGGCAGAGAGTTGCATTTTTAATAATATAATCTCATTTGACAGCCGTCTCTCTGAAATCCCTTCTCCCGCATTCCCACACTTAGGTTCAGAGTTGCAATTGTTGTTGCTGACCATTTGAATCCTGGCAGAGACCTGACTTTTAAACACTTCAAATAAGTCTCTCCAGCACGCTGCTAATATCAAATGTTATTAGGATGGACAAGCTGCTCCTATACTTTACAGAGGCACAAGGAGAATGAAAGGACAGTATGGTTTTCCTCCAGCCTTCCCTTTTTTCTCATATTTTTTTTTTTGACGGATTTAATCTATTTGGATGCTGACTAATAAATAAATAAAATTTAAAAATCCAGCTGCCGAGAATTACAGAATGGAACTAGAGTATGTTATTTAGTTTCTTTTAAATTTTAATTTTAGCTCAATACAGTTCTGAGTTTACAAATACAGTCGTACCTTGGAAGTCGAACGGAATCCATTCCAGAAGTCCGTTTGACTTCCAAAATGTTCGGAAACCAAAGCGTGGCTTCTGGATGGCTGCAGGAAGCTCCTGCAGCCAATCGGAAGCCCCGTCGGACGTTCGGGTCACAAAGAACGTTCGCAAACCAGAACACTCACTTCTAGGTTTGCGGCATTCAGGAGCCGAAACGTCCGAGTACCAAGGCATTCACGATTGTAAAACAAAATAATATAAATGATTTAGGTAGGGCAAATTCATGGCCACCCACAGTTAGCAGAAGTAGAGATGGTTGAGGAATTGGAGCGGCTAAGTGTGTGAGTTGTGTGATGGGCCTCCACTGCCATGCCATCCACCAGGTTCTTCTTCCCAACCTCCATATGTTGAGTGAAGGGCTGATTGGGAAGTCAACTTCACTCCTGGAAACTTCTCCACACAATCAGAACCCATAAATACGCCGGGTCCTCCTTCAGATCTTTGTTTGGTGCATAGTGGTCTTGAGGGTGGATCCAGGAAGAGGCACGCAGCGCTAATCCTCTTTAGTCACATGGAGTTCCTTTCACAATCTACCTATTAATTTTGGCAAGTACAGTGGGTCAAGTACTTCACAGTGAAGGTATAAGGAAGGGAAGATCATGGTTTTGTGACAGAGCACATGCTTAGCATGCCAAAGTTACAATGAAACAATCTTATCATTGGGTCCACCTTGCCCAGTACAGTGGTACCTCGGGTTAAGTACGCTTCAGGTTAAGAACTCTGCTAAGAACAGAAATCGTGCTCTGGCAGCGCAGCGGCAGCAGGAGGTCCCATTAGCTAAAGTGGTGCTTCAGGTTAAGTACGCTTCAGGTTAAGAATGGACCTCCGGAATGAATTAAGTACTTAACCCGAGGTACCACTGTATTGTCTTTGATTGAGGACCTTGGGTATTATTTATTTATTTTTTTGCATGCAAAGCAACTGCTCTATCCCTTAGCTAAGCGCTTTCACATACTGGCATTCCCAGTTTAAAGGCTCTCAAACAATATGGCTCAGCCTCTTTGCACATCAATTGCACTATAAAATACTCTATACTCTCCCAAAAAAGCTGCTCCAGGGGGCTGGAGAACCTTCTAGAACAACATAGGAGGTAGTGCAGGAAGCTGAAGAACCTTCTAGAACAACATAGGAGGTAGTGCAAGGAAGCTGGAGGGGAATTTGATTAAAATGGCATTGTTTGTTTTGCTTGATATTGGCAAACAGCAAGACTTGATTGGCTACACAGCATATTAAAATGATCCCATTCACCCCACAATCCCTGATGAAAATCCCAACCAATCAAGGACAATGGAAAAATGGTGCTGAGAAAGCAAAATGCAATCAGAGTAAGAATAAAATAAAAACAGTGGATGGTTGAGAAAAGTGTTTTATTTCTTCAGGAGCAGCCCATTTGCCCCCCCCCCAAAAAAAAGGGAAAGGAAAGGAAAGGAAAAGAAAAAAGAAAAAAAGACCATAGAAAAATTTAGATGCAGCTAGTAGTTTTAAGTTATTTTAATGGACTATAATTTAATTGAGAAAAACTAAGCATCTTGACCCAATAGACAGAGAAAATGAAATTGCTATACCTAAGATAGAGGAAGGAATACACACACACACACACACACACACACACACACAAACACACACACAAGCGTGTGTGCACACACATACACCTAATGTTCAGCTTCTGAAATAATAATATACAAAACAGGTGTGTTTTTCTAACCTGTTTACATTGTTTTCCAGCTTGACAAGCTCCAGAGTCTGGTGTGCTTTAAAAAAAATTTCAGATATATGCCTCTTAAGCAAATAAAGGCATCATTCATTTTTATCCCCCTATATATTTCGAGCACAGCTTCACCTTAGGGAGTAGCAACATTTTCCTTTGGAATCAGTCTCTTTTTCTAAATGGAAAAAAGGCAATTTCCAGAGGACAATCATTGAGCCCTGCATATGAACCCAAATATTCTGAACTTTCACAAGTTGCCATACAGTATTAAATACAGCTGATCACAAGAAGCAAAACAAACAGAAATCTGGACCCGCGGCACCTGTCCCGCTGTGATGACAGCCTGCAAAATCAGCCTGTTTGGATGAATTGCAATGGAAACAAAGAAAAATAGTGAGAAATGAACCTTCCAACACAGATCACATCCCCCACTCAGTATTTCTGAAATTCCTTGGCCTGACCCTCAATAAATGATGTCAGTGTGACACCTAGTGGCAGTTACCAAAGTTAACCCTCCATAAGAGTACAAATCATTTTTGCTTGCCAAAAGATTTGTGATGCTTTTCATCAGGGAAGGGCAGTTGAACTGATGGAGGCAAAAGCTACTTGCACTTTTCTGTTCAAGTTCCACTCTATAAAAGATGGGCATCCCTCTTATCAATGTGGTTTTCAAAGGTCAGTTACCTTTAACTTGGAAATTATTTATGTCTCTGTTTTGGCTCAACATCCTTAGCAATCATAAGAATATATAGAACATAAGAACATAGGAAGCTGCATATACAGCTTAGGCCTTTGGTCCATTGAGTTCAGCATTGTCTACTACACTAACCGGCACTGTCTCTTCAGGGTTTCAGGCAGAAGACATTCTAAGTTCTACCTGGAGATGTTAGGAATTGAATCTGGGACCTTCTGCATAAAAAAGCAGATGTTCTACTACTACTCTGCTACAGACCTTCCACATCAGAATCAGATGGGCCTCCTGCTTTTTCCAGAAACATTGCGCCTGCAATGTTTGCAAAATGGAAGAGGAGGAGCAAGAAGAGGAAGAAGAGGAATGGTTCTCAAGCGTGGTGTAGGAGGAAACCGGCTGGCTGGGGAGAGAGGCTTTTGGTGATAGGTTGAGCTTCTAATCAAAGGCAATGATTTTATCAGAGTTCTGTAACCACAGTGCTTTGGGAAGGGATGTTAAGATGATGTGTCACATTGTTCTTGAGTGTTCTGTGGTCTTTGCTAGTTCTGCTAGTGGTGTTTGTTTGAATCGTGCTGAACATCCAGTTCCTTCTGCCTCTGTGCCACATGTCCACAGAATCAGCTTTGCACTTATTTGTGTCGAGGTCCCCAAACCACCCCTCAAATAATTCACACATCAGACAGAATTTTAGTTTTGGTTTTTTGGCATGATTTTGGCCACAACTTTATGAAAATACAAATATTATGAGTGGTTGCTTAGGCATTGGTTAAGACTATCTGTCCCACTGGGGACAGAACTGACGACCGTCAGTAAGGGGAAAACACTCTGGAGAGATAAAGGGAGCCGGGTGGTCTGACCCTCCCCTCTCCCCACAGGCTCTCAGGGCTCTTGCACGGCCCTAGCCCCCGACTTGCACTTTGACATGCTTTCAAACTGCTATGTGGGCAGGAGCAGGAACCGAACAACGGGAGCTCACCCCGTCACAGGGATTCGAACCGCCGACCTTCTGATCAGCAAGCCCTAGGCTCTGTGGCTTAACCCACAGCGCCACCTGGGTCCCACCTCATCCAACTTGGGTAACTTGTCAATCTCTCAGAACCACCCACCCCAAGAGCCTCCATCTTCCTAGGATACAGAGGGTTTATTGACTCTCATCCAGTCCACCACTGCATTTAGACACCAATCTGGAGCTTTCACAGCCTCTCCTGATTCAGATATTATGGAGAAATAGAGTTGTTACAACATCAGCATACTAGAGGAATGCAAGAGTAATTAAAGAGATTCCCATGTTCCCTTTAAAGATCAGTGGAATGTATTTCCAAGTCTGTGTACATAGTCTTGGGCTGTAAGGATGGGGAATCTTGCTGTGGCATTTAATAGCTATGATATGAGATTAAATAGTAAGCACTCTCCCTTCTTTACAAGTCTCATATTTCATTTATTAAATTAATTTAATCCTTCCACAATCTTTTCTCGGTCATACTTGTTAAAATATGCTCTAATCAAAATCTTGCTAAGAAGAGAGTTAGATTGATCAGATATGTTGTATTTTTCATTAACTCTGCTATAACCTCATTTCTTTGTGAATGCTTATTTGAAGAGCTTTTTCAGTACATACAAAAGACAACAAAAAGCATGTGAATTAGGAAATGATGTTTCAGGAAAGCCATTGCAAATCAATGAAGAGAAACATATTTAGTTACATGTTTCGGTGTTGTATACAACAACATTCTATATAATTTATTTGTAATATACAGTGCCCATCGTAATCAGCTTTCTCCATTCATTCTTGCAATATGTCCATTTTTTCCATCCTTGAAATAAATGCCAGGTAAAATTGGCAAGTAACAAACAACCTTCTTTGCTTACTCAAATATCTCATCTCTATCTTGATCTGAGTTCTGCTTTACCTTGATTTCAGGGCTTGGGGGAAAAAAATCTTTAAAACTGGACCAGTCATTCCAATGACTGTCAAGAATGCTTTGATGGTGTTCCTGCTTGGCAGGGGGTTCGACTGGATGGCCCTTGTGGTCTCTTCCAACTCTATGATCCTAATTCCAATCCCTTCAGAATTAACTAACCATGTTTAGTTAGTCAGTTATATCAGAAAAAATATGTTTCTATGGTAACAAAACTAACACAGTGAAAATATCAGTTTCCAGGGTGGGCAGTGATCTCATCAGAAGCTCTTGGTGAGATTTGTATCTAGCAATGGTCAGCCCAGCCCGGTGGAAAGACAAGAAGAGTACAAGGAGGGATTTTAGTCCACCAACTTAGACTCTGCTCTACTGAGCACTCACACATGGCTTGCTCATCCCAGCACTTTTATAGGTTGATAGTGTTCACTTTTCTCAGTAAGCATGATATATTTCCCCTTAAGATTTTGCAATTTCACCTGTGGAATTTCATCCTCAGAAAGAGGAACTATTGGGACCTTAGCTAGCAGTCTTAGGGCCACCTGGTGATATTGTTGCATTCAAATGTAATTCTAGGTAGGGTATTTATTTTCTACAGGACTGGTAAAGGCTAATAGACTAAGGTAAAAAGGCAAGGGTGGCTAAGGAAATAGGAAGGGAAAATTCGATATTCTGGATATAGAAAGTTACTATAGAGTGGATGTTTTATTGTTGCTAGTACAGTGGGTTTAGGAGTCACCTTGCATCTGCAGCATTTGGAAGCATCCCAGTCTGTTTCAAATCTGCTCTGTGTTGCTCCAATTTAATTCATTATTTTGGTTCACATCTTACCTGTTAAATAAAAACTCTGTTTCATCCCCATTCATGATAGAATGCCTATATCTCCCCACTTCCTTTTCACATATGTGGATTAAATTTGCAGGCAACAAAACCTCTGCAAAATGAATTAAGCAGATAAGTCTGGGAGGGGGAGTTGGCCAGAACTGGATGCAAATTGTAAGCATGGTCACTCCTTCTGAAGCGCCAAAACCTGCCACATTTCAGAAAGATAGTTGGAGTGATCCCATCGGATCAGTGTTTATTCTCTTTGCAGGGGATGAATAAAATAAAAAAGGAGAAACCAGAATTGAAATAATCACTCATTCTTATTCATTTGACCTTTTGCAAAATTGAAGGCCGCAAAACAACTCCGAAGCTTAGGAAGTCCCTGGATTCATCCTGCGATGCCTTATTAATAGCACAATGCAACTCTAGAACATAATATTACAACTCAAATCACCACAGTTCAGGATACACACAAGAGTCAATGCAGACCCGGTAAATGTAACCGGTAGCAATTATTGAAAGAACCAGCATCTCAACTGAAAATGATATATCAACACTTGAACTAATATCCAAGGCTTCATCCAATATATACCTCAGAAGTGAATGACAGTTGTTCCTCAAGGAGATTTAATCTCACTCAGTTCAAAATTTTATACTGGTGTAAGTAATAACTGACATATATTCTGCTCCCTTAGGACCTGTACATCTTCTGACAAGCCTTACTAGTTTCATAAATGACACTTCCATTCAAATAAATGGAAGGAGTTTGTACCGGCAGCATAAGGGGACAAACAAGCATCTTTAAGAGACAGAATAACAACAAATAGTCTATTTTAGGACAACTCACAATTAGTAAAGAAACATACAATGGGAATGAAATAAAACATGATCACATTTGACTTGTGTGCAAGACCTCTGTTCCCAGCAGTGTCTATTTCTGACTTCCAACAAGATGTGACAATTAACACTTCAAATATGTGGTGTCCATTGAAGGATATTTTAGTTGAATCTTAATAGTATTTGGCATCACAAGGGTTTTCAATGTATTTAGTGGAGATGAAATAGCTTTTCTGTTTCAGGAAATGTCATCATAACAAACTTTCAGGAGCAAAGCCTTTCTTCACTTGCTAATGAAAAAGAGGATACCCATTGCTATATTAGTCCACGTCTGTTGAATAAGAGGAGCAAGGATCTCTTTTTGAAACTGTTAGCAACAAGAGTTGGAAAATGATGTTTCATGGTATAGATAAATGTCTCAACTCTTAATGCAATTTCCATGTTCTCAATATGAAATCATTTTCTTGAAGTTAAATGCAATGTCTGCTACAATATCCTCTTGATGTTGGACATTTATATGTATATTAAAAACATCTTTCTAGATTCCTCTCAATGATCCAATTTCATCAACAGAGAGGGTCTCATAAGATAGATAGATAGATAATTTATTGTTACGGTTGTCCACCAGCACGATAAATACAATCCAAAATACATTGTAAAAATATAAACTATAAACTATAAATATAAATTTTAAACTTTAAAAAAATTAAATAAAAGACGATATCTCTACTTTAAAAGTAGGGCTGCGGTCAATTATAACACTGGTCCGTCTTTAGTTCTGTCCTGAAGTTGTGTGGATGCTGCTAGCTAGATCGGACCAATTTTTTATAGCTCTAGCACAAAACTTGGCTACCTTTGCTGTTACATTATCGTTAATATCTGAAAGGAGCCACTCTAATAAGATTAATCAGCTAGCACCCCAAATGCAAGACCTATGCAAATCCCACTGAAATCAACAGGATTTGTTTCCATATGCTAAATATAAGAGTGCAGTGCATATTCTTGGGTATTTCCAAGTGAAAGGCACCAACTCTTTGAAAATGTTAAAAAGACTAATCCATCTGCGGGCAAATTATAATCCATTTACTTAATTTTCTCTTTCGCTTAGCAAAACTTCTTTTAAAAAGCACAGATTTAATAGCAACACATTCTTTCACTCTCCAAATGCAGGGAAGGGACGTTAAAATTCCAATTACCAATTGTGCCATTTTATTGCATTTTTCCCCTAAAAAAAATTAGAGGTTCTATGGTCACTTGGTTGTTAGTTCTCAAATGGCTTAATTATCTTAATTGCCTCAGAAGCAACAGTAAAAGTTGTGCTTTTCTTTCTTTAAAGGAAAGGGAGGGAAAATAATAAAGTTGCTATTTTTTAAAAAAAAACCCAGGGTTTTCACTAGGTTTCATTTCAATTAAGTGCTGAATAAATCAAACGGGAACAGTGAAACCATGCCACTGTGGTACGTCACACAGCCTTTCAGCTGAAGGAGGTGAGTAACTGCTTTACAGAAAATGTGCAGCAGGGAGGAATTTCAGTTAATCAAGCACTAACGCTATATACAGGCTCTTGAGGTTGGCTGTGGTACACTATTGCAACACAGAGGACTCTTTTGTTGGCAAGAGCCAGTGTTCTCATTGCACTCCATGGTTCTGCAGCATGCAAATGCATCAGAGAGAGACCACTCTCCACTCCTAGAGGGGACAGTGGGGGGTTGGATTCCAGCTGCACTCGCTTGCATAAGAACTCCCTGTTCACTAGACAGGGAACAACCATAGCATCACATTCAGAGAAAGCCTGCACTTTGCCAATTTGCCATGGACCTGGAAGGGGAGGAAACTAATGAAGAGAGGGATGGGAAACACAAGTATCTAGAATCAGAAAAAAACACACAGAATATGCCCCAACTGAGAGGAACCTCAACAGCTTCCCTATCCACCACTAGCAAAGGCTGTGACCTGGATGATGTGAGTGGATGCAGATTTGAAAAGTGAAGACTAGAACTGCTAGATGTTAAGGTCTGTGCATGGCTGTGTCAGGAAAGGCCCTCAAAAGAGAGGTCTTGCAGGGGAATGGTCATTTAACTAGATAGATGTTAGATATATAGCTACACACATCCCAATTCTCTGAGTGCAGATTGTGCATAGATGGAGTTTAAGCACTCCAACAGATAGGTCAAAATCCGTTGATCCCACATTAGATTTCTAGGAAGACAGGCAGCTTCCTAAGATGCACCTAGAGTCCAAACTACTGCCTCAAACTACCTCAAACTGCAGTTTCCGTCCTCAGACTCCTTTTCTTTTAGACACAGAACTGGATTACAACCTACCTTTGTTGAGAGGGGTTCATCTGCCCACTTCTCTGATTATTCTTACTATTCTGAACAATTCAATAAAGATTTGGCATCAAGAAGCAATTCACTATTTAGTTCCCATGGCAACATATCACTTCTAGTTTGCCTAGCACTGGAATATGCCAGGCTATATCTCACCAACTGGTATAAACATTATTATTGATAATAATAACAACAGTGACACATATCTGATTGTTAATAATAACAACATATCATATTGATAATAATAACAACAGTGACACATATGCCAGTCCGGTAGGGTAGGCCCCTAGCAATGGGTAAGCCGTCTTATTGGTGGTGATAGGCAAAATATGGGTGTCAGAGGCTTGAGTCGGGATGGTGTTGTTTATTTTGGAAATTTTCCCTCCTCAGGGCTGATTTTATTATTTATTTTACAAATTTATAAACCACCTCACAGTCTTGAGCCATCATAGTGGTGTGCAACTAAAGCAATTGAACACATTTTATATAAAATACAAATAAACCATTTTTACAGATGTCCAGTTAATATTTGATGAATGACTGGATCGCGGCTCAGGGAAAGTCTTCTTAAATATGTCTGCTGGTAGCCATGATTAAATTACTCTTTAAATGCTGCAGGTTCTCTAAGAAGATAGATAATATTGTTGCCATCATTTAGCCATACTTATTGGCTTGTGCCTTCATTTCAGATGTTGGGAAAAGTAAACCTGGGACCATCAAATGAAAGGATACCAGCTGTTGTAGCGTGGGGTTAATGATTTCAGCAAGTGATTTCAGCTCTCTGACATAGCAGGCAGGAGACAGCGTCTTCATGTAGCAATTCTTTATTCAGGCAAAACAAGACTGAGGGAACTGAGGGCAGGGAAGCTACATTTATAGGGACAGAGGCCTTGCTATACAAGGATACATTTTGGAGGGAACAATCTCAAGCAATCGCACTGCTGCTTTTTGGTGGGAACCAATAAGACTGAAGATCCAAATGCAGCAGCTTGAATGAACCAATAGTAGCTGTTCCTTCTGGAACAGGAATGCAGTTACTTTACAGACAATAGTAATACAGATATGATAACCTTTGAATCAATACACAACACCAGAAGATCTTGTGATGGGGAAGGTACCACAAAACTGAACAGCCGTCAAAATGTACCTGAATGCTCAGCTATCTGTAAAATATCACATCTGATTATTGCCAAGGCCAATGTCATGCGAAGTCACTTGCTGAAATTAACTGGATAATGGGGTGGGGGTGGGACTAGCATGAGGGCAACCAAGAAGGCCTGTTGATTAAAGCAGGCCTAGCAATGCAAGACTTCCCACAGCAATACACAATACTCTGGGGCTATAGACCTGAAAGCAAACCAAACACAATGCAAATTGCCTAACATCTCATATGTCTATGAACCTGTGCACTGCTTGTGAACATCAATACAGCAGTTGCAAGATTGCTGAAAAAACGTCTTACATAACAATTCCTATTTTGTTTTCTTTCCTTAAAAAACCCCACAAATTAATATAGCAGCTAAATTAAAACTGACATTGTTTAAAACGTGAACCAATCTGTTTACAATTGGGCAATCACTCAGTACCCTGGTTTTATTAAGTCTCAAGACAGAACAAGCTTAAAATATATTAACTTTGTTTAAGGAAGTCTGGTATTATGACTGAAATGTCACTGCTCACAATTCAGCAGGTTTCTTTAAATATTATATGACTTACCTATATTACCCTAGTCAACAGTGATGGATATTTTCCTTTGATGCTTTTTTCATTAGGAAATCCCATTTTTCTAGAACATGCTGTCATGTGCCTTCACCTCCTACCTTTCAGATCAGAAAATACTATCAAAGATCAAGCTCCTCTGCTTCAGAATTTTCTTACAGCAAGGTCTGACACACTACCACAACAGCTTAAGGGATACATACTACAGCACGACCCAGTGCCAGATTTACGTATAAGCTAAACAAGCTATACCTTAGGGCCCCACACTCTTGGGGGCCCCAAAAAAATTAAAGGAAAAAAACCTGGATGTACATTTCCAAAATTTAAGATAAAAAAACAAATAAAATAAAACCTACATACAGCAACAGTGTTTTGTGTTGTGTAGGCTCCTATTTGTTATGTGCAAATGGCTTTAGATACCTATTAGGTCCATAACTTACCATATAGCATATATTCAACACACAAAACTGTGACAATTTGTTGTTGACAAAGGGCAGCTGGACATATAAAGGACCCCATTACCTTCAGTAGCTTAGGGCCTCATCAAACCTAAATCCGGCCCTGGCACGACTATTGTGAAGGAACTTTCATCCCTGGAAATGGTATGAGTGAAACCTAATGCAAATTTAAACTGTTGTAGGCTGAGGTTCAATCACCAGCGTCTCCTGGAAGCAGTGAGATAGACTCCTCCACCAACTGAAACCCCAAAAGAGTTACTGATGGTGTAGACCAAGGAGAGGAAACCATTTTCAGTCCAAGGGATGCATTTCTTGATGGGGAACCTTCCTGGAACAACATGCAAGTGGTGGGTGGAGCAATGGATGATTGTACAGTAGGCTATATTCTAGACACACAAAAGCCAAAGGTTCAAAAGCACCTTCATCCTGCATCCAATCAAGAAGTATTATCAGAGTCCAGTGAAACATTCCAGCCTGGTAAAAGTACTTGAAGAGGGTGCAGCACAGGGTCAATGACGAGTGTGGCCTGAGGAGAGGTCTGAGGGTACATAGAGAGGCCAGAGGGGTGGCATGTGGCTCCTAGGCCTGATGATCTTTACCCCTAGTGTCAACAATACTGAACTAAATAAATCAATGGCCTGACTTCATATAAAGCCATTTCCTAATTCTAGTGCATGTTCTCCAACCACGCCCCCAGGAATCAAAACAAATAAATTGCCATTGAGTAATTCCTCCCCTCAGACATATGGTTATGATGCTCCTACCCACGCTGACATCCCCACACACCTTATGCTTGTAAACTTTCTTTTGCTGAGGAGAATGGAGAAAGTGGGCAGATCTCCTATGTTTCAGATCACATATGATGATGCCCAGTTCATGCAATTCAGCTGTATGGATTTATTTGTTTGAAATAATTTTATTAGGTTGTCATTACTTTTGTTTGTCTTCAAATGTAAACCACATTAACTTGAGCTTTGTCTTAAGGAGGGAAAAAGCATGTACACAGACAGTCCTTAGTTCATATCTCGCCTCAGCTGTATAGACGGCAAGTTGCTTTAAGTACTTGCTTCCATTTGCTATGTGGCTAATAATAACGACCTACCTTAGAGTCATCCTATAAAGCAGAAGGGTGAGATATTCACCACAAAAAAGAAGTACTTCCTCACAAAGTGCACAGTTATGCAGTATTATATTTGCTTCCATGGGATGTGGTGGTACTTCCACAATATGTGGTGATTGCCACCAATTTAGATGAAGGGATATCAATGGCTACTAGTCAGGATGACTTATACCAGGCATGTCCAACAGGTAGATCGTGATCTACCGGTAGATCACTTGGACGTCTGTGGTAGATCACTGGTAGATTATTGGCTCCTCCCAAAGAAGCTGAACAACTGTGGCTCCCCTAAAAAAAGCTCAACATTTTACCTCCTACCTGAAAAAAACTCAACAACTTTGACCCAAACCCCCCCAAAATGGGCCTTCCTCCTTCCTAAAAATAGCTCAACAACTACCCCAAAAAAGGGGGTAGATCACTGCCAGTTTTAAACTCTGTGAGTAGATCACAGTCTCTTGGGAGTTGGCCACCCCTGTTATACCAAGAGAGGAAACATCAATCTATCTCCCCACACACTCAGGGCCAAATGTGAAAGGTGGATGGGGTGACCCACTGTAGGGTAGCAAAATTCCAAAGAGCAAAAACCTGGACACACCACCACCACCGCTCATCTCTGTCACTCGCCTCTTCCCTTAGGGCTGCTGGTGCCTGGGGAGGTGGCGAAGGGGCTGTGTGAGCCGGTGCACACTAGAGAAAGAGAGAGGAACATTGGAGGGCACTAGGGAGGAAGGCGACTGGCATGAGCCAGCCCTGCACTAAGAAAGAGAGAGGAGAAGGGAGGGAGGCAGGGAGAGAGAGCAGCACTGGAGGGCACTGGGGAGCAAGGCGGCTGTGAAAGAAATAATGATTTCGGCAAGAAATGACCCCCGTTACAATGTGCCCAGGTTTCCCTGGACATTTTGCCAAGTTCCAAAAATTCCTCCCAGATGCCATTTTCAGGAGTGGAAATCCAGATATGTCTAGGAAAACCAGGATGTATGGCAGCCCTGGACCCGCTGTCAAGAAACAGATGTATGTCACAATTATATTTTGCCCATGTGGTTTGAAATTAAAGCACATGGCAAAGCCACAGGGCTATGCAAACACGGCATCAGCTGATTGTCAGGGGCTTGCAAAGGGTCATGCACTGGTATATGCAAGCTCCGAGCATCAGGTGCATGGGTCAGAGTCTCCCCACCCTGGTTTATACATGACTTCCAAGATGAGAGGGTAGATAATACCTGTCTCTGGACAGCAATGCAGAGAGAGTATTATTGTCTTTATGTGAGATTAGTACAGACATCTGGTTGGCCATTGTGGGGAATGGAATACTGGACTAGATAAACTTTGGCCAGATCCAGCAGGACTTTCATTCTTTATTTAAAATATTTATATATTGCCCTGTCCGGGGTGGCATTGGTGCAATGTAAGTGGAAACTAAAAAACTCTGCATGCTATTTTTATTTACACAGTGCTAGCTATTATAATTACTTTACATGAATGAATGAATGAATGAATGGAGGTGTGATCTAGAGAAAGCACCACTAAATCCTCTTAACTTTGACAAGAGATAACAAAGCACATGCCAAAGCAAAGGGGCTTACATTGGCAGAATGATGCTCTAAATAAATATATGCAGACCTAAGCAAGTCAACATTTTTTGCATATAAAACAGGCACCTGCAAAGCACCCAAAAGGTATTTTAAAGCCCCTTTGCCAGAAGTTTAACATTACAAAGAAGTTTGCATAGCATACTTTAGTTACTTCACATAGACTTTGAATGGGTACACTACACTGGGCTTCAGCCAGGGAAATAAAAAATAATTAGTCACATAGGGAGACAATGAAATTTTTAAATGGCTTTGTAGAATAAGAAAGCTACTCCAAATAGTATAAAAAGCTTCTGCTGCAGTACAATTTTTTATTAATTTATGTTATTCATTTAGAATTACTGTTTCATCCTATCTGAAATATGCCTAACATTGGTACCAGCCCCTTAAGGGTTTCGGGCTCCAAATTTTGGAACCTGAAGTGTTTTAGAAAATGTTCAGAAATACTTTGGCTGACTCACCGCTCAGTGATAGCAAATTTGTCCAGCTTCCCAAAGGACAGAAGTATTGAAGAATACAGAGGCAATAACTGAGGTTGGGGTGACAGAATTAGAAAAATACTGAGCTGTTAGAATTTCCCTCTTTACACTTGTTTTTGCCAGTAGGGATGGGGCAGAAATCCAGTCTTCTATCATTTTAATGAGAACTTAACCACTCCATACATCCTGAATGAATATATGGACCAAAACATAGAAGTGGTTTGAAAGCCACCCTTCTGTAACCAGAAACCATGTTTAATGTGTATATTCAAGAAAAGTACAAATAATAATAATAATATGGAGAAAGAGAAAGTAGGGATGGCTATGTGTTGTGAAGGTTAGCCATAGTTGTAGCTGACGTTTTTGAGTTACGATCCAAAATAACATTGGGCATGTTTAAAACAGCTGATTTCAACAGGTTTCAGATGCCAAGCACATGTGTTGGACTGTGGCTACTGTGTGCTTCAGAACTGAAACAGAGGAGCAAGTAGACTTTGAAGAATGTATAAAATGGAGAAATGGGATGCAGGAACTGCTCACCAGTTGGTAGGGTACTTCCACAGATTGGGAGACAGCCTTGCTCAGTTTCACAGCTTTATTTTTAAAAAAGCTGTAAAGATACAATAGGGGGAAATGTCAATCTCTAAGTAGTAAAAAAAAAAGGAAGCAAAAAAGAAACATAGTAACGGTGGTTGTGCCACTCATCAATTGTGGTCTCAAAGACTACTTAATGGACATACTGTCCATTACGTTTGCACAAGCTTGTTCTATACAGCACTAACAATTGCTTTTGACGGTTTCCCAGCTCAGGAAAGATAAAGTACTGTGAGTGCTGAGAAAGACAATAAACAGAAGCACTTCTACCTTCTGAAAAGATATCTTGATCTCCCCCAACAGTGTGCAGAAAGTGTGCATTAATTGTGCTATAAAATGATCCTCTAGAAAGGCTCTGGTGGGAAAAAAATATTTGGCTATCTTTCCTGTGAACAGAGCATGCTGCAGATGGCTCTTTGTCCCCTGCTAACCAGATTAACTTTCCCCAAACATTTCCCTTTAACCTTCAAAAGCTTCCTCTACTTATTACCCACATTGTCAGAGCACTCCACAGAGTATAACTCGTTTTTAAATAGTCAGAGTCATTTGATAAAATAAGCCCACTGTGGCTGGAGCTTACACCAAAGAAGCTTGAAAGTGCTCAGGAACAGAGAGCTGGACCACAATGAGAAGCCTAGCTGATTCTGACCTTTTCATGAAAGGCAATAAATCAAGGGTTTAGACAAATTGAGGCGTATTGAGATTAGGCTAATCCATTGGCCTTTGAACTCCTGGACTTCTGCATGCATTCATTTTCCTGTTCAGAGCAAAGGCATACTCCAAATGTTGAGATACAGGGTCATTGTGGAGTGGGGATCATTAGCCAGCCTATTGAAACAGCTCACTTTGTTTACTTCCAGTAGCTTTCCCCAACTAAGCTTGTGAGCCATAGAAAAGGACACAGATGGGACTTTAAAAATATATTGTTTTATATGACACAGAGGACATCAGCTGTGGAGTCGTCTTCCAGCAGTGCTGTTATCAGAACTAACACATTTTGTCCAAAGCCTGAAATGAATTTCAGATCAGCACAAGCACAATATTTTACTGGAAAGTTTACTTTAAAACAAAAACCTCAAAGGTGTATGGAACTTTGGTAATTAAGCAGTGTATAAATAACTTAAAGTAGCAAATGTTCTGTATAGCACTCAATTAGCAATCACTTCTGTGTCAATAACCCCTTAATAATCTGCTAGGATACTTAACATAGCCTGATACAATTATATTAATTTAGGGAGATGCTGTTGGGGTGCATCTGTTGTAATCCCTCAAAACAGATTATTCAACAGCCTTGCTTGCATCATTGACATGATGCACGACTAAGGTTGCTACAAACCTTAGTATGAGTAGGCCTGTTGAAGTAAGTGCAGGAGTGATGCTGCCATCTGTATGATGTGATCCTAATCTAATGGGTTCAACATGCTAAAGATTTCTGGCTTAATGATAATAGTACCCTGGGTCTTTGAGCAGTCAGTCACCAAGCATAAAAGTGAGCCTAGTGTTAGTTAATTCCAACGAACAGAGATCTGGGGGTGTCAGCCAGTTTAGAACCTGGTCTCTTCCCATTCTTAAACTTCTTTCCTCTGAAACAAAGAAATGAGTAGTCTTAGAAGATCAGTGCCTTCCCATCCTGCCAGAAGTGCATTGGACAAGTTACAAACATGTTACAAGCCTGTCTCATAGCCAGTAATGGCTGGCAAGTGGAGCAAACCTGCTTTGCCAACATTGGTGTTGCTGCAAATTACTTGCAACAAGGCCAGGGCTGTGTAGATGCGCTGGCAGGAACATGAGGTTGGCTTCACAGGTGCAACTATTTTCATGGACCCGACCTCATCACCTCCCAGCCCTGCCTTTTCCAGGTAATATGCAGTAATGCTGGCCTCAGGAAGGCAGTTCTACTGCACCACACCAGCTCTTAAGGTATCCTAGGTCTTCAGTATTAAGATACTAGTATGAGTTTGGGCTGTCACAGTTGTCACTGGCTTCCCCTATAAACCAGTCCTCAGGATGAAAGCATTGTAGGAATTTACAACACTCTTTCTGGTATTCTAGAGGAGACATATTCACTGGGCAGAAAGAAACTGACACGCCAAGGGGTCTAACTGCTATATATTGGGTAAAAAATAGTCGGTATCCCCCTGTCTTGAGAGACAATGGAGTGCACCTCCAGGAGTGAAGTCAAACCACTGTGTTAGCAGCACCAAAGTGACCTCCCAGGGTGCAAACCTGGGTAGTGTTTATGGGGGTCATGGGCTGCCCAGAATAATAATAATAGTAGTAATAATAAATAAATAAATAAATAAATAAATAAATAAATAAATAAATAAATAAATAATAATGATGATAATAATAATTAATAATAATAAATTTATTATTTGTACCCCGCCCATCTGGCCGGGTCTCCCCAGCCACTCTGGGCGGCTTCCAACAAATATCAAAATACATTAAACAAGACGCCCCCCCCCCCAGCCTTGCTGATGTGGTCCAAGGAAAGCACAGTAATACGTTTGTCACCAGCTTGGCTGCAGGAGTTGCAGGAAAGAGGTGTACAAGATGCCATCCAACCCTCTTAGGGACTCTACTCTGGATTTGAGTAGGGTTTACTCCTTAGCCTTTTATTCTCCCGCAAGGCAGCAGAGGTTAAGGATCAAAGTTTTCATTCTCTTAGATGGACTACCTTCCCAGGTTGATGAGCCGCATCTTCCCCTCACTTCCCTCTACAGTACGTGCAGAAACCACCTTCATGACCCACTATTGGAATTGTCTGCTCAATCCACCAGAGCCTGTCTACAAAGACAGGGGAAGCCCCTAACTCACCAAAGATTTGAGACCCTCACCTGGTTTAGCTGTTTCCTGGGGTGTGACCCCAGAAGGAGCATTATATGTACCCCACCAGAGGTGCTACCCCTCCCCTGACACCTTGTACACTCCAGGAAAAAAATAATATGAGCAATATTAAAAAGAAAAGATATTTTAGCTATATAAAGCAGCAAGCACTCACAAATTGACTTGCATATACTTAAAAGAAGATAGATGAAGCAAATATACATTTTTATATTAAAAATAGACTTCCTTTGTTACATTTTTGAATGAAATGTATTAGTAATCCCTTGCAATAAAAAGATAAATGTGTATGACATGCTGAGTAATGTTTCAATTGTGATAGCTACATTTGTTAACAAACATAATAATATTAAAGCCACTAAAGATAGCTATCTATATACAATCAAGGCTTGTGGATGTTTTACTAATCTAGTAATGTATGTGTGTCTGTGAGTGTACAGACACTTGTCACATATTATGAAAAAGTGAAGATGCAAATGTGACAAATTGCATACAGACTGATAGGGAAGGGTCATAGCTCAGTGGTGGAGCAACTGTATGCAGAAGGTCGCAGGTAGGGCTGGGAGAGACCTCTACCTGAAATGCTAGAATGCTACTTACAGTCTGAACAGACAATGCTGAGGTTGATGGAGCAGTGGTGTGACTCAGTATAAGGAGGCTCCCTATGTTCTATTGTAATTGCTTATAGAAGAAATACAGTCACTACCTACTCCCTGGGTCACTACCATGCTAAAAATTTGTTCACTGACATAGATTATAATTTAATATAATTTATGATCTAAATGCCATTTTAACTTAATTATTATTCCCCTCCACACACACACTTTTAGCAAATTTGAAATCATGCCTTGTCATGGCCTCAAACACCAGCCAATGCTTAGTGACAGAGGTGGATCAGCCTGTGAAGTCCAGGTCTGCTTTACTTCTGTCTAAGAAATTGGACCAGGTTCTCCATTCTGAAATGGTCATGAACCTGTGGGCTTCAGATGTGGGCCACCACCGAAGACTTCCCCTGAGCTTCAAGCAACAGGCAAAAAGCCACAGAGGAGAATTGGCTTGCCCTTTTAAAAGGTCACACTCTTCAGGCAAGGGCTTGAGCTAAGAACTGGTAATCTAGCTGGAGGAATTTAAGACCTCAGCCATCCTTCAGCTGTTGTCAAAAGGAGCTGTGCACATGGAGCTATCCGAGGTGCTGAGACTCTGCCTCAAAGATTCTTGCTTAGGACAGGACAGACCACTGCGAAACTGCAAGGGGAAGGAGATTGTCAACAATTATTAAGAAATATTCTTCCCCTGCTCACCACTGAAAATCTGATAGAATTTCCAGACTATATTTTTCATATAGTAGTTGCACTTATTACACAGGATTTTCTCCATTTGAAGTTAGCTCTCTGTCCCATCATAGGACTATAAAGCTAGCCAGTAAAGGAAACTCACATGCCATGTGATCAAACTGTTATCACACAAAGAGAGCACCCGAATCTTCAAATTACCATGCATTATCTCTGTCTTTCAAGTATTTTCAGGCTTTAGGTTTCTCTGATAACTTGCAAAGTAGGGGAACCTATTACCTCAGATAACACAAACAGGGTAAATCAGGCATCCCCAAACTTCGGCCCTCCAGATGCTTTGGACTACAATTCCCATCGTCCCTGACTGCTGGTCCTGTTAGCTAGGAATCATGGGAGTTGTAGGCGAAAACATCTGGAGGGCCGCAGTTTGGGGATGCCTGGGGTAAATTCAGAGGTTGCAATTTTTACTTGCTGGAGCAGGACTGAGGTCTACAGGATAGAACAGAAAGTACAAGAATGCAGCCTTTACACAAGTAAAGACTGTGGCCCTTCAGATGCCAATGGACTCCCATCAGCCCTAGCCACCATGGCCAATGGTCAGGAATTGTTGGAAATATAATCTAACAATATATGGAGGGTTAAAGGTTCCCCATCCCCGCTTTATGAAAGTAACCCCCCAAACAAGTTTTAATAGTGGTGTAATTTCATTGTTTGAGTTCTACTCTCACCCAAACAATCTAGTAGATCCAATGGAAAATCTTTAAATCTTTGTCTCTCACATTAAGGTTTCAATCCTAGGCATAAATTTCTATGATTAAGCCCCACTGAAAGATAATGCATACTGCAGTCAAACTAGCAATATTAGTAACATTTCCACTGGCACAAATCTTGATACACTATGCACCTGCAATGGAGGAAATGAGGTGTGTTTATTCTAATGTTCTTCTCCTTTACAGAACTTATATATAAGTTAGAGAGATTGTGTCTTGCTTAGACCTTCAGCCCCCCCTTTTTTTTGGTTCAGAGCATTCATAGAAAAAAGGAGTGGTGAAAAGAAAATACCCCTGAATGGGGCAGGAGTAATTTATGAGGATTGAAATGAGGATTTCAGCTTTACAGACGAGGTAACAGAAAGCTACCCCCCCCCATTTTTCACATTAAAAGCAAAGACCTCACTGGCTGCTGATTGTGGACAATGAGACTGAGCAGTTTTCTGAATTCCTTCTGGCTGTGTTCCTCTTCCTGTGCCAATCAGATTCCCATGGTAACAATGGTATATAGTGTTATTTCCATGGTGATCTGGCACAGAATGAGGAACACAGCCAGAAGGAACTTAGAAGGCTGTGTAAAAAGAGTCTTGCCCACCATGAAGTGGGACTGCCCATCTCTACAGCTTTCTGAGGCTGTGTTCCATTTTCTTTGGCAATCACTAAGGAAACAATACTATAGAGGACCTTTTCCATGGGAATCTGACTGGCACAGGAAGAGAAACATGACTGAAGGAACTCAGAAGGCTTTGGAGACATAGCATCCTGCCAGCTGCAAACAGTGGTTGTGAGATTTTTTTTTAAAGTGTTAATGAAATAAAAACCCTACCCTCACCACTTCTTCTGTAATGTAAGGTATAACATCTGTTCCCCACATCCTAGAAATCTGATTCTTCACTATGAGAACAGTCAAAATTCTCTCCCTACTTTTGTGGGTGGATAGTCCTACAAAAAGTGTAATTTGACATCCATACTCAGACATCTTCTTTCAGCAAAGATGATGCAAACATTAACACCGGACGCAGATGATGAACAATCCTATTTAACCAGCAACAACAGATTGTGGTTTGGATTCAGTGCTGGATTTACGTATAAGCTAAACAAGCTATAGCTTAGGGCCCCACTCTCTTGGGCCCCCCAAAAAAATTAAAGGAAAAAAAACTGGATGTACATTTCCAAAATATAAGTTCAACAATTACTTTGATAAAATACATATTTTGTTATGTGCAAATGGCTTTAGATACCTATTAGGTCCATAAATTACCATATAGCATAAATTCAACACAAGAAACAGTGACAATTTGTTGTTGACACAGGACAGCTGGACATATGGAGCAGCCAAGTAATTTCGTTGTCCCCGAAGGGGACAATGACAATAAATATATTCTATTCTATTCTATTCTATTCATATAAAAGGCCTTATTACCTTCAGTAGCTGAGGGCCTCATCAAACCTAAATCTGGCCCTTGTTTGGATGCTGTTCTCCCTAGGACAAATATGCTGACCTGGACGGATGTGAGTTGTTGTGCAAGATATCCAGAGAGCATCAGGTAAGTGAAGACTGCCCTGCAAGTATGACCTAGAAGAAATATATCTATACCCCCTGCCAAGTGTGACTTGAAGTCCCAAGATGTGAATCCTGCAGAAACATCCGCAGACACATAATTGGGAATGTCAAAATTGCCAAGATAACAAATTATTTCTTGAAGAAACTAAATAAAATACATGCAGTCAATAAGACTAATATAAAATTATCTAATTGGGGTTCTCATAGAAGAAGAAGCTGAAAACACAAGACACTTGCAAGTGGTTGTCTACACACTTGTCAGTGTGCTGCTTTCTTTCCATACCTTCAGACACACTGAGCCTGGGAGGAGTACTAAAGGCCCTAACAACCACATTCAGTGCACTGGAGAAAAATGTTTCCCAAGCACTGAACACCAGCATCAAGGAAGCCAAAATGCTTTTTAAAAATGCCATGGGAATCCCTAGCAGCTTTCAACATGGAGATGTAAGGAATTTTTCTATTTCAGCTACATTCACTTCACTTTTCTAGTCCAAAGCTGAGACCGGAATTGTGGCAGCGTGTGTGTGTGACAGAGAGGGAGGCTATGTGATTTTGCTTTGTGAGCATAGTACTGCATTGGCGATATTAATTCATGAAGGTCTCCTGCACCACCCATGATAAGTCACAGAGAATCAAATAACAAGCATTACCTAGGATGCCAGCAGGAAGTCCAATAGTTCTTTATCAAGTGTATTCCACCTCTTTTCCTTCCATTTTAAACAGTGCAATTCCAAAAAAAATGTATTCTGCATCTTTTCCCAACCATTCTCCACCAATGAATGGTAAAACAACATTCATTTGAAAAAGATCAAAAGGGACAGAACATTTTGGAGAAATGGCCGTAAGTGGGGTGCAGGTTTTTTGTGGTGCCTTTGCTTACTTTAAAGGTGGCAAATGTGTCCCTCCTTTCATTCTGAAAATCATATTTCTGGTGGTTTGCACACTACAGCCTTCACAGGTGCCCATGCTAGCTAAAACATCCATGATATTGTCAGATAGGCTTTCCTGTAAATGAAGAAGGCAGGGATTCTGCCTAACATCTGCATGACTGTTGACCATTGTTATTTATATAAATATATTTTAAAATTATTAAAACCAAAATTGCCACACATATCAATCTCAGACAACTAATAGACATCCTCCTCAGCTTCCCATACTTTAAATGAAACCTTGGAGTTTTGTGGTAACTCTTTCTGCAGGGGGTTTTCAGATCAAACTCACCCACCACCCATGGCTACTTCACAATGATAAAGAGAGCACAATCCCACATCCACTGAATTTTAAAATAAATTCTAAAGCACCCTGCAAAAGAGGTGGAAAAAATGGAAGAACACTTTGAGAAGTCAGGTTTTGACACAGCCCTAATTTTAAAAGCTAGTAGATCTCCTGTTGTTTTCCTAGGTACACACTGTCTCTGCTTACAACATTGTGTTTTACATTTCCTGTGCTGTGATAAAATATGTGCCTCAAACAACTTATCCAACTACAAGTGCAGCCAAGCACTTGAAACTCACACCATTATTTTCACAAATCTGCACTGAAGGTATGTAACTTTGTGCTTGAGAGCGAACAAGGGCTTGCTCTGGAAAGCGGTTTGTGTTAACAAAACTGGATGGAGGCCATTAACAAAAACTTTTCTATCAGAGATATACTGCCAACTATTGAACCCTTCTGTGTCATTAAGGTTAGAACAAGATGCAGACACAGTTGAAAACTAATCCACAAATTAGCGCCATAGACCATGATACAAAACAAAAATGACCTTGTGCTGTAGCATTCTATCTCAATAAAAACTTTTTTTCTTGTCCTTTTGAGGGTCGCATTTCTGGAATCTGGAATCTACAGTTTGTATATAGAAAGTCCGGATATACTGTATAAACTATGGGTTCTGCTCAAAACCCATACTTAAATTACTTGAGTTACTCAGTAAAAGATCTAGCCTGGGCAAGAGTCCAAGTACCGTATATGGAACTTTGATGACTGGGTGTGGCAGCTTCCATTGCTAATGAAATAAACTGCTATTTAATGTGAACAGAATCTTGTCATTTTAGCATTCGGAATGGTTGAGACAAATGTAGCAAAGAAAGAACTGATTCCTTTATTGAAGGAGTAGCACAGATCCTACTTTCTTGTGACTTCATTCTATTCTGCTCTAAAAGTATAAGAAACTGCTAAAATAAGCTTCTGCAGCAAGTGTGGTTCTGGTATTTGTATATGTTCGCTATCTGGGATCTACCTCTATTGGAACATTATACCCCTAAATCTGTTCAATCATGCAGGAGCAGGCAATACTGGGAGAACCACACTGATATCAGTGGCTCGAACAAAGCAGCAGTATGCTTCTGAATATCAGTTTCTGGAAACTCCAGAAAGGGGGAGTGCTGTTGAGCTCAGGTCCTGCTTCTGGATTTCCCAAAGGTATCTGGTTGGCCACTGTAATTAGTGGATCCTGGACTAGATGGGCCATAGGCCTGATCTAGCAGGATCTTATTGTGTTCTTAAAGTGTGGTTGTTCTTACAGGGTACCTCCTTCCTATGTGGTTTCTTCATTCTTATGGTACTGAGGCTTGGGATGGAGTTAAATAAAGCAGAACCCAGGCCACTTCTTCTAACAAAGGAATCAACCTGAAGTCAGGTTTGAATATATTCTCAAAGTTTGTGTATCAAAGGCTGGATAGCCATGTTCATTTCTGAGCAGCACACTATATAGTCATACCTCATGTTACGAACACTGCGGGTTACGTTTTTTTGGGTTGCGCTCGCACCAAACCTGGAAGTACTGAAACAGGTTACTTCTGGGTTTCGGCGCTCGAGCATGTGCAGAAGCACTAAATCATGACCCGCGCGTGTGCAGAAGTGGCGCTGTGGGTTGCGAACGCTGTGGGTTACGAACGTGCCTCCCGCACGGATCACGTTCGCAACCCGAGCGTCCACTGTATCTGAAATGTACTATATTTCATAGTTGACCAGTTGTATTAAGCCTCTGACTGCCCAGTAGTATACGAACCCTTTTAATTAGCCCTTTCTTGCATATAAATATTGGAAGTGACCTTGATCCACAGAGTTAAAGCATGTTCTGGTAACTGTCATTGGCCTTCATAGCTTTTCAGAACTCACTTTCATAGAAAGCTACCTAGTTATTTTGTAGAACTTAATAAGCCTTCCCTACATATAAACCCACATTCCATCACTGGCTTACTTGCCTGATTGCTTTTCCAATCCCATTATCTTAACATGCGGTACCACTCTTTAATGTCACATTTTAAAAATATAGTTGCTAATGAATTGCATTTACTTTCTATACTATGGGACGTGGAAGTCTCAGGGGTCAGACACTTTCTATTATTCTTAGTATACTAACAAGGTATTTCACTAAACTAGAAACATGATGATCACTGCTGTTGAGTTTTAAAACATCTTTGGCAAAGACCGCATTCAAATAATTTATAAGTACTCTCAGCACCACCTTCATCCCTTTCCCTCCTATGGCTTATTAGTGGGAGCTGAAAATTCTCAAAACGAGTGTTGTTCCAGGGCAGACTAGGGATAATGGTGGCCACAACAAATAGTGTTTACTGTGTTGGTGTTGCCAGTTTCCACCTATAAAGCCCTTCAGGAATGCTGTATTATGTTAATGGCAACTGTATTTTTCCTACCTTTTGTAATTGTACATATTTCACACACATTGCCTGAGAGATAATTTTGCCTGGGGACAAACAAGGGAAGGCAGTGAGGGGCTAATCACAGAGCAGGATCTCCAAGCTCAAAACATTCTCTCTTTCTCATGCAAACAATGAATAAGTATATAAATTTGGAACTAAAACTCACCTACACAGTTTTGCTTTCTTACTGAGCCCGAACATCCAAAACCAACCCTTCCATCTTAAATGCAGTGGGAGAGATTGAGGTGGGACTGGGTGAGAAATAGAAATGGAGTGGATGTATCTGCAAGGAATCCAGAGAAGGCATTGGGAGTCGTGCCATCTCCCGCTCTCCTTCTGGCCATTAGTTTCTATGGCAACTAGTCGCCTACTTGGCCCACTAGAGATCCATAGCAGTTTTACAAAGAAAGTGGAAAGTGGTTTGACCATTTTAGCCCCTCCTCACTTCTGCATACGTACAATAATTGAACACACCGTTGCAATTGTTTGCATTTTATTGGAACCAATGGAGGTGGGGAGACCATCTTGTGTTAAACCAAGTTCAAGGAGCAAGACTGGAATTAGGGGGGAAATCCATGCAAATTTGCTCGCCACCAGGATTTTTAGAATGTCCCATCCTGACTGATAAATAACTATTTCTAGATGAGGTGAAGAAGGAGAGGAATGCCAATAGCTGGGATTAAACATATCATAATTTCACTAAAAGTACACAACATACAGATATAATATAAAATAGGGTACACTTTCTGGGCATCTCCTCTTAACCTGTGTGCAGAAAATGTCTATTATGTTTGCTTAGTCATATACAAACCTCCCAACCTGCAGGCAAACTGATTGCCTTGATCACTTTCATACTGGAGTTCTTGCACATGAGTTGGCTTACTTTTTACATTGGATCTATACCCTCCCAGAGGGGTGAAAAACAGCATAAAAGCATCATAATACCTGCAGTGCAGTACCTTTTCACAGCTAACTTCCAAAAGCCTGGATGCTAAGAATCCCCTGTCTGGGGTACCCAATCCTTGTTACCAGTCCTATCAGGAGGGCTTCACTCTCTTCTGGGCACCCTTCTGTGGGGCACATACTAGCGGTGGGCCAAAGTTGGTGGAGGAACAAATGCAAATGTGAGCTTTGGTCTAAATAATCAAGACTTTACTTCCTTTCTGTAATCTGCTATATTCCTCACTGTATCCTTAAGATAGATTTTGTATCACTGCCTCTTTAAATCTTTATTAGAACACACCCAATTTCCTTCGTATATATTACAAACACACTCTTAGTCACCTAACTTTAATCTACCAGTACACACTGACTCTAAGACTATCCGGTAAGATTATATTTTCATTGTCATATTTTTCTATATATGTTTAAAAACATTTTTTAGATGGCTACGTATATAGGTTTATATGATAATCAATATGCTAAGAGGGTCTCTAATGAACGTATATTCAACTTATTCCAGCTGAAGAAGAATTTTTGAAACAGGGCCCTATCCTGGTGTATAAACTTCATCTGACGTATAAACTTCTAGAAATAAATCCATCTACAGAAGAGACTATTTGAAATATTTGTATCATTTGAACCACTATCATCCAGTATTATTTTACTTCTGTGGCCTGAGTTCTTGCCCTTCTACTATTTTCGTGTGAGCTTTGCACTGTTGGCACACTCTTGCACCCTTCTCTATCCTCTGTCCAGCCATGCAAGAAGCATTACAAGGGTTCAATGACACATTCCAACCTGGCAACAATACTTAAGAAGAATGTGAAGTGGGGCTGTTGAGGGGTGTTGCCTGAAGAGAGGGAGTGTGGCCTGGAGAGAGTCCAAAGGGCCAGATAAAGAGGCTTGGAGGGCCACATTTGGTCCCTGGGGTTCCCCATGCCTGACCTAAACCAAAGATGCAGGAGAGCTTGTGGTTGCCAAGGTGTGGAACGTCAGAATACTAGGCTTACATCAAAAGTTATCCAGAATGTTTAAGAATGTATCCTCAGTTAACAATCATCTCTAAATTAATTGTCTATGTGTGCATGTGTTGGTGCCCGGGGGGGGGGGGGAGAAGTCCAGTAAGAAACAGGGACATAATTTTTTAGAAATGATTTATTTTAATGCTTATCATGAGATACTTTAGTTAATAACAACACCAGCAAATAAAGAAAAAGGAAGCAATTATTTAAAAGCTCTGGGCTTGGATCCAAACTAAATTACTTTCACTTACCGGTAGTTACCACTGAAATCAATGGGACTTAATTTAGGTAATGACTAACTTATCCCATTGATTTCAATGGCATCTATGTTCAGCTAACTTAGTCTGGATCCATTATGAGCATGAACCTTTCTAGGCTTGTTCAGTGGCTAAAGGTTGGGATTTGGATACACAAAATCATGGTTTGAATCCTTATTCAGTTATGAAGTTCACTGGGTGATCTGAGTAGCAGTGCAGATATATAGTGACATTTTCATCATGTTAAAGAAAATGGGAATAAGTCACAAGGTAGAAAGGTAAAGGACCCCTGGTTGGTTAACTCCAGTCAAAGGTGACTATGGGGTGAGGTGCTCATCTTGCTTTCAGGCCAAGGAAGCCGGTGTTTGTCCACAGACACTTCTGGTGCAATGGAACACCGTGATGGAAGCCAGGGCGCATGGGAAACACCATTTATCCTGCCGCTGTGGTACCTATTTATCTACTTGCACTGGTGTTGTTTTGAACTGCTAGGTTGGCAGAAGCTAGGACAGAGCAACAGGAGCTCAACCTATTACGCCGATTTGAACTGTGGACCATCTGATCAGCAAGCCCAAGAGGCTCAGTGGTTTAGATCACATATTCACATACATTTTTTCTACACCATTAAACTATTTCAGTGTTCTGTTTATGGCCAACATCTGTATCACCCAACATCTGAATAAGTTATTTAAAAAAAACACCTTGTATTCTAACTAGGGAAGAATTGAAATGACCTGACACAAGCAGAGGTGAACCAGGCACTCTTACAGGAGATTGGTTGGATAATAACATAAGACAGCTCCACGCTTCATATGCCTAATATGTTTGCAAGCAGTGTTAATTTATAGATACTGGTTAATACAAAGCCACTACTGCATAACAGTCAAGGTTAGAGACCCACTGTAATTATATCAAAATGTTGATACGGCCAAGCATATTGATAGTGAGCTTTAATAAAGATGTTTCCTAGTCTCTGTTACCTACAGCCCAAGACAAAAAGTGATAAATGCATTTCACCTCATAACAAATATCGGCAAGTGGCTCATGTCATATTCCCAATGAAAGAATAGAAGGATCTGCATCATAGCTGGGTATCAGTAAAACAAAATGTCCACACTGGCTTTGACCCCTCCTGGACAGAGAGAGCCCAGCCACTGTTATCTATACTCTGCTCACCTGCCAAGTCAGACTACTGCAATGAAACATTTGTGGGGCTGCTCTTGAAGAAAACCAATTGATTCTCACTAGATTAAGCTAAATCTGGGCTGTGATGCCAAGTTATTGTCAACCTTGGAGCCCCATTGGCTCCTTCCCCGCTCATTGCACTAAGATGCCCCTCCCCAAATGTAAATGGTAGCAAATTGAGATTTTTAAATAATACTGATGAACAAAGTTATGACCAGCATTCGCAGGCTGAACCAAATGACATATTTTTATAGCTTTCCAAAGATAGATATAAGTTGTCCAATTGCTTTCTGTCCACAGTTCTACATTCATGGAAGTGGGGGTGTTTTCAGGTTTATAAGAGATGAGGAAAACACATTTTAAACCAGGCTTCCTCAACCTGGAGCCCTCCATATGCTTGGAACATCAACCATCAACACTGACAACAGCTGGAGCTGATGGGAGTTGTAGTCCAACAACATATGGAGGGCACCAGGTTGCAGAAGGCTGCTGTAAACCAACTCACAGCACAACTGTGTGCATGCCTATTCAGAAGCAAGTTCTGTTGGGTTCATTGGGTATAGGATTGCAACCATAGAAACATGCAGGTTTTCACTGCAAAAGCAAAACAAGAATGGTTCTAGAGAAGATTCAGCTGTTCTGTTCTACATTAATAGGAGGAGAGTGGAAAATAGAGTGACTGGTAATACACTGTGCCTGGTTGCTATGGGAATGTATATATTAAAAAGCCAAGAAGTTTTTGTGTGCTATGGATGTGTCAGACAGTGAAGGATTAAAACTACCTGATGCTGATTTTTAAATGAGGATGGAGTGTTACTGTTTTCCTCAGTGCTGCTGCTATTAGAGTGAAGAATGGAAGAAAAGCGTTGCCTATTAAGTTTTAGTTCCTGATGGAAATTAAGCTCTATTTATTTTACTTTGTCATCTATAACCGTAGACATATATACCCGTATTGAAGTTCCAAGTATTTTGCAAAATTTATAGTGAATTACTATGCATGTCTACTCAAAAGCAAGCCCCATTCAATGGGACTTACTCCCTCGAAATCATGGCCCCATCTGTGCTATCATATAACTTTAAACAAGAATGGCTTACATCCAAAGAATTTGGGGGTTATGTAGTTCGTTCTGGGTGCTGAGAGTTGTTAGGATACCCCTATTCCCCCCAAAGAACTGCAATTTGCAGAGTGACTTAACCATGAATCCTTCTCTACCGTACAGGTAGCTCTGGGAATTGTAGCTTTCTGAGGAGAACAACAGCCCACAGCACCCTCAATTAACTATAGTTTCCAGATTCTTTGGGGCAAGCCATGACTGTTTAAAGTGGTATGATACTGCTTTAAAAATGCATAGTACAGTTGGGGCCTTATTTTGCTAACTGGAGCAGAGAATACTACAAGCAGCCCACCAGATTCCTGGCATTGACAATACAATAATACTAGACAAAATTAGTTGTGTCGCTCTACTAGATGGTGTATATTATACTAAATTTTGTATATCATTTGGAATGTGATAACGATGTGGGGATGCACAAGGCAAAAGCTGGTTTTGAAAACATGCACAAAAGGTGTAGCATTATATAATATTTGAGTTGTGATTTGTACATGTTTGTATATATTTGCAGGCTTTTTGTATCCATGTTGACAACCGGATGCAGTCTGGTACTCAAAAAGTGTCGATGTCTACATTCTACACATAGCCCACAGTTCTCACAGCAACTTGGGTGTAATGTGCCAACATCAGGGGGAAATATAAATATTGAAGAACTAGGCAGAAGAGTGAACTGAAATTGGTAGAGCTATAAATTTTTAAAAACAAAATGAACATGCCATTTTGAAACAGACACTATACCCTCTAAAATAAAGTCTAAATCAGAGATGGGAACCTGTGGCCCTACACACTCTGCTGTGTGTTGTTCTACCAAAGGTAGCGGTTCTTTTAAAGGTTCTTTATTACAAGAAACAAAACATACATACCCAATGCTTACAGCACTCTAACTCTGGGTCCATTACAATACTTCTCGGTTCTCCTCCCCTCCTAACTCCAGCCCCCTCCCTGCTTGCTTTTTATAGAGAGCCTGCCCCTAAGTGGCAACACCTGTGGCCAACAAGCTCTCTTCCCTTAAAGAAACATCCACATAAGAGCTAAGTTTGGGGCGCGGCTCAGGTATGGGGAAAACTCCAGGACATGCCATCCTATCTCCTCATAACAATGTCTTCCGAGTTGTTTCCCCTACATGTGTACACACTACAACTCCAACAACCCCTCACCATTAACTATGCTGGCTGAGGCTGATGGGAGCTGTAGTCCAGCAACATCTAGAAGGCCACAGGTTCCCCAACACTGGTCTAAACAACACATTGGGATAGCTCAGTTGATAGAGTATGGGACTTTTAATCTCAGGGTCATGGGTTCGAGCCCTACATTGTGCAAAAAGATTCCTGCATTGCAGGGGGTTGGACTAGATGATCCCCGTGGTCCCTTCCAACTCTATGATTCCATGACAATTTGGCCATCTTTTTACCATAGGAGAGTAAAATGATATTTCTTTTTAATAATAATAATAAATTTTATTTATACCCCGCCCTTCCCAGCCGAAACCGGGCTCAGGGCGGCTAACATCAGTAAAATTACAATAAAGTATAAAAGAAAACCATTAATTAAAATACAGGTTAAAAAGACAATTTAAAATTTAAAATGCCGCTTCATACCCATACTCATACCCATACTTTTAGAAACCCTGATAATGCTACTTGAACCCTAATCATGCTTTTTGCTTGCTCGCCTGGAAGGAGGACAGAAGAGTGTGAGTGTGTGTGTAGAAATTACCCTTCTATACAAAGATCAAATTTGCATGCATTGCTCTGCCCACCTTTGCCTCTGACCCTAACCCACCATGAGCATGTGGCCCTCAGAAACTTGCTCAGAAGGCAATTTGGCCCTCAGACTGCAGCGAGTTCCCCATGCCTGATACACTGCAATAGACATTTGGCAATATTGGTAAAGTGCTTCAAGGTGGATAGTAAACCGTCTACAAAAAACTTAAATGCAAAATAGTTATTAGCAGAACACCTAAGGCAAAATGTTATATATTTTATTTGCACAGTAAAATATATAATCCTGAAGACAATTATGAGCACATCACTCCGGCAGAGGGAATATTATTTAAGAAACTAAACTGGTGGGAAATTAGAGATTAGCAAAACAAAGTGTTATTGGCACTTTGAAAACAAATTCTTTCTGAAAATGAAGTATTCAGCTCTTGCCCACCTTTCACCCTTCCAACTAAATGATAAAAATCTTACCCTCCATGTTTGAGAGCATTAGCGACATATATTGAAATAGATGCAGACTGCCTCCCTTCTCCAAGTCATCAGGTTTTAAATAGTAATGAGATAGTAAACTTCTGCCAGCATTACACTGTACGTCTTCTTTGATTCAGTGCCCTCATTCATCTTGCTGCTCTCTAATTTGTAAAGATGTAGGCAACATATAAATATTCATGGCAGGTCTGAAAATAGACCATACAGCTTTCCCTCTTTGTGCTAGGAATAAACACAACATGAAATAGGGTTATGGGCAACTCTGGGAAATGATACACATCAGCCACCCCTCAAGGAGAAAGAAAGGGATGGGGTAATTGAGACCCTGCCCTGCAAATTATTCCTAGGGCTGGTGTAAGCTTTAGCAAACAGCGCCGAGAGGTGAAGAACAAAGCAAAGATTGAATACCTTATTGGAACTCTCACTCAAGCTTTCTAATGTCCAAGTAAGAATCTCAGGCTTGACAGAAGATGCAAACCTCATCCTATTCACATTGTAAAAGAATATTCAAAAGCAGTGGGCCTATTGTTTTACACTTGCTGCCATACTGAGGTTCATAACTCAAGAAATTAAACGTTACTACAGTTGTGACTTAATGAGGGTGAAAGAGGAGAGCGCAAAATATGGTCTGAAGCTCAACATCAAAAAAACTAAGATCATGGCCACTGGTCCCATCACCTCCTGGCAAATAGAAGGGGAAGAAATGGAGGCAGTGAGTAATTTTACTTTCTTGGGTTCCATGATCACTGCAGATGGTGACAGCAGTCACAAAATTAAAAGATTCCTGCTTCTTGGGAGAAAAGCAATGACAAACCTAGACAGCATCTTAAAAAGCAGAGACATCACCTTGCCAGCAAAGGTCCATATAGTTAAAGCTATGGTTTTCCCAGTAGTGATGTATGGAAGTGAGAGCTGGACCATAAAGAAGGCTGATCGTAGAAGAATTGATGCTTTTGAATTATGGTGCTGGAGGAGACTCTTGAGAGTCCCATGGACTGCAAGAAGATCAAACCTATCCATTCTGAAGGAAATCAGCCCTGAGTGCTCACTGGAAGGAAAGATCCTGAAGCTGAGGCTCCAATACTTTGGCCACCTCATGAGAAGAGAAGACTCCCTGGAAAAGACCCTGATGTTGGGAAAGATTGAGGGCACCAGGAGAAGGGGACGACAGAGGACGAGATGGTTGGACAGTGTTCTCGAAGCTACCAACATGAGTCTGACCAAACTGCGGGAGGCAGTGGAAGACAGGAGTGCCTGGTGTGCTCTGGTCCATAGGGTCACGAAGAGTCGGACACGACTAAATGACTAAACAACAACAGTTGTGACTTGATTGACACTGATATTATTCCATGTTTATGCTGTTCCTTCTGAAAAATATTGGACACATGCTGACATGTTATTCGCTGCATGCTCATCTTCGTCCATAAGGAAATCTGAGCCGTGTACGGAAGACACATTAAAACAAAATAAACAAGCAACAAATCATTTCCTTAGGAAGTCTGTATTCAACTATCTATGCCTGAATTGGAGAAACCGTGGCTAACCAGATCTTGTTGGGCTCCAACTTCCATCAGCCTCAGCCAACATGGCTAATGGTCTGAGATGGCAGGAATTGTAGCCAAACAACATCTGGAGAGTTCCCATCCCTGAACTATGCTAATTCTACAGCCATCTATGTGAAGGATGGTTTGGTCACAGCTGGATGAAGTTCATTTCAGGCATATGGTCTTAGGATAGTCTTACATCAGTGATGGCTAACCTTGACACTCCAGGTGTTTTGGAACTACAACTCCCATCATCCCTAGCTAACAGGACCAGTGGTCAGGGATGATGGGAGTTGTAGTCCCAAAACATCTGGAGTGTCAAGGTTAGCCATCACTGTCTTACATTCACAGCATGTGCAGATATAAAAACCCAAATAATCACTGAACCGATATATAGTAAATAGACTATTCCTTGGTGTCACAAACATGAAGGATAAATTTTCCTAACCTCCAAACACGAATACAACTGCTAATCATTAAATATAAAGCTATATGCTTATATTGTTTCCCTTTTGGAAAAATATAAAGAAACATTTTCTTTCCACCCCAGACTTTTGGCCTTTTCTTAAAGCACATAGTCATTAAGCAGAAAGAAGTCTCAGAGGAAACCTGGTAAAACTTGCTGAGGGGAAAAAAGTTTAGCAAGACTAATGAGGAGTATGATCTCTCAAGCCGTGTGACTAAGGATATGAATAGCTAAAACTTTAACTGGATGATTTTATGATTATGCACATTAGAAGAAATGATATTAAATTATTTTGCTGTAATCTCTAAGGTCAAGGTGTCATATTTGACAAATCAATCAAGATTATTCGTACTGTGTTGAAGTAGTTAGAGTAGTAAAACATATTCTCCCAGATCGATAGATCTGTTAATGCAATGTTACTGGAATATACCAAAGCAGAATATTCACAGGTTGGAAATTGTTTTAGGAGTACCCTATGAGAGGAAGATGTGGGAAGAGTTTGAAAGCACAACAGTCTATGTACTGGGGCGTCCTCCTTCACGTGTGAATGTCATTCTGCTGGTTGTGTGTGAATTTGTATCACTTCCCTACTACTAGATAGAGAGAGGTGGCCACCTCAGGCAGGTGATGAAGGAGACGGTGGTGAGATAAAGGACAAAGACCTGTGTATGCCACATGACTTATTGTGCAACAAGCTTGCTGCTCTTCAGTGAGGTGAAGGATGCTACCCCATCATCCAGTCTAGTTGGCTAATGTGCATGGAACTGCGGGAGTGGGGGGCTGCCAGCACATCCTTCATCTCAGAAAGCAAAATGTCTTTGGTCAGCCCTGATCACCTCACATCAGTCTATTGTGTATGAAGAAATGAGCATCTACAGGGTGGAAAGTGTGTGTGTGTGTGTATGAATCCCACATGACTGGACCGAGTAGAATTTTGTCAAAACTCCTGGCACTCCCTCCAGTTCTCACACTAGAAAAGAGTGTTGTCTCACACAAGGAGCCATTTTTGAAATGTGATATTCCTGAGTAGACCTGATGCTTCCAGTGGGGAAGGAATTTTTCAAAATGGACAGAGAGAAGAATATTGTCTGGGAATTCAGAGTTCTGGAAGTTACAGTGTTCATTCCATGCATCTGTCTTCTTTAACCCCTTTAACCAATGTTCAGGAGACATTACTTGATTTGCTAAATTCTAGAGAGATGGAGCCCTCTTTCACTGTAAAAGCAAACCCAAAGGAGTGTCGTGTGGTAGTTTAAATATGAACAGATTTATTATAGTACACATTTTCATGGACCAGAGCCATGAAGCCAAATTGAGTGCCACAAAGTCTTAGATTGCAATAAATCTGTTTAGCTTTAAGATGCTAAAGGACACCTGGGCAGAGCAATCCTAGCAAGTTGGGGGCAGGAGAAAGAAACTGAAGCAGAGAAACTGCCTAACCAATACCCCTCCCAGCAGGGCAGAACATGGGGGGAGGCAACATTTCTCAAGTTTTTCCTCTTTGGGCTGGTGCTTGCCCCCCCCCCACAATTTTCCCTCCGAGTACTTCAGGGTTGACATACTCCATGTTTGCTTTCAGAGGAGTTTGGGAGGGATGGGAGGGTGGATCCAATAGATACAACACCTTCCCCAATCCTCCCTAGTGTGCCCCATTTTTCTGTTACCACCATTGGTTCCCAAATGGTCAAAGAATAAGTGTGAGAGAGATTTCCATACCCTCAATGGGGACGCTTGCGAGGGAAGACCTCCTTTTTCCATGGCCCTCGCTCTCTGCAGGTCTATGTTTTTTTTTAAAAAAAACCTTTCCCTCCAAATGCCTGGTCTTAAATCCATTCTGTGGTGTGGGAGGACAGGCTACATTAGCAATGTGTAGTGGAAAACACATTCTGCATTTTACTCCCTTTTGACATTTAAAGGTGGAACTACCTAATATGAACTTTCTGAAACAATACACAAACTGAAACAGTCACCCTTCAAAATTCGCACTACTCTGAATTTTGCAGTTCTTCAACCAACTAATGTGCACAAAAATGCACAAACTAAGGTAAAATGTGCATATATTACTGAAACTAACACACAAAAGTATATTATACAAAAGTATATTAGATCAGGCAAAAGTGCATACAAAATGTGTACGTTAGGAGAAAGTCACATAAGACTACTGATCAATTTTCTTGAGGACTTAAAAACAAAAAAAACACCCCACCAAATTGGTGAGGAAATGTGGAGAACTGGAGATTGAGGGGGGAAATGAGAAAACAAAACCTGACAAATTTCCCCATTGCTCCAAAGGCCCATTGAGCGACAACATATTTTGGGAGCAAGGAGAGAAAGAAACAGGACATGGCTACATGGAGCTGTGCACTCCATGCCAGTGAGGGTGAGGGCTGCAGGGCAAGTTAAGGCTGCTCCTCCATCCCTGCCCTCTTCATTATTTGGCATCCATCTCCTCTCACTTGGATGCAGTACCAGTTTGTTATTGGTCACTGTGGGTCAAGTAAGAATTTTGGGCTTGCCGGAAAAGCAGTACAAATAAATGTATATATATATAATTTCAAGAAGACCATTCTCCTTTTATCATCCTTCATGAATCTTACACAAGGATTCATGCAGCTTAAGGTCCATATGTTCCCTGTAATAGGCAGTTATTCTTTTTAAAGCTAAAAGAAAACAAATGAGCCCATTTGTTTTTATAATGAAAATTAAGGGGAAAGGCAAACAAAACCCATTTGTTTCATTTTCCCATTCACTTTCAATTGCTTTGTACTGGAGGCGCCATTTTGAATTGAGTACATTGGCTTGGATTCCAACTCTGATCCTGCCAGCAAAAGGGAGGGGATTCCACTGTTTCCCCCTTCCCTCCACAGTCACTTGCACCTTCTTAAAATATGTTTCAGAGAAATTGAGGACCCCCCGGGACTTAGGGGTCAGCTGCAAGGAAGAGAGGAACTAGCGAATATTCTCTCTTCTCCCCACTTTCACCTGAGGATATTTCAGGTGCATCCAAAGCCTTCCATGCTATTAATGGAAAGCTCAGAATACAACCTTAAGCCTGGACTACAGTGTGCAGTTCAAGGGGGGGCAGTAAAATTGACAGAGGTAGTTGAGCAGTTATGAAATTTAATCATATGTAACAGCAGCTTCATCTCTCACCACTTTTAATCCCTTGAAGACTCACATTTTCATCATGACTGTCAGTGGCTGATTGTAAATAGAATTGTATAGATTGCGTTGTGCTTTGGTTTCTCAAAGTTCATATTAAATTATAGTTTATTCGGTACGTTTTAATATGTATTTAAGCTGGATATGTATTGTAATACGTATTGTGAAGAATCTTTCCATAAAATGGTTTGACTTCCAGTTAGTCTGTCAGCCCAAGTCATTTTAGAATTTACCTTAGCAATGAAAAATAACCAAAATTGTGAACTATGTCTCACTGAATTTCCACCACACTGTGAGTACTACGTTAATAAACATTAGCATCCTGACCTATGTGGAATATTAAAAACGACAATAGGCATTAGCCTACTGACAAATGAAAAAGAGCTGTATTTGAAGATAAGACAATGAAAAACTAGTGTAGCAGTAAAAGAGTGAATAAAGTTACAGAGAAAATAGTTGAGCAGAGTACCTGAATCAAGCTGCAGTCCTAACCCTACTTACCTGGGAGTAATTGAAACCTAAATAGAGATTAATAATCAGTTTAAGATAAGACTGTTATTTTTTTTGCCATCTGCAACTTGAAATATTATGGCTATTATTATAAATTTTCACAAGTAAGTGACATACTCCCCCTTGTATTTTCCTCTAATATTAAAGGATGTGGAACATTTCACTTGCATTTGTTTTTATCTTCCAGGAGCAACCAACACAACACAAAAATGAGACATGATCCATGGCTATTTGTGGTAGGACATGTTTCATAATGTATCCTAATAAAATTACTATAGCACAGAAGCAACTTAACAAGGCCGAGGGTAATTGAGCTGTAATACACACAGTGTATGAAGCTAAAATGTGTTTTTAATCATCATCAGTATCATGGCTTTCTCAAGGTTCTCTGTAGATATTTTCCCAATTTTGTTGAGGAGGAAACCTATGGTTTGAGAAAAGACATACTGTTAGAAGAACTAAGGCTAGACTAGCTTGTTGCTCTGCACTAGATTAATTTGTTTTCCCCAGGACATAGCATCACTTTACCTTTACACATGAGTTTGCCTATCCAGGAAAATGATGGTTGAATACTAAGTTACTTGGAGAATCATGCTGCTGCCTAACTGGGAGTTCAGGCAGATGTACTTTATTCTTTGGTCCTGTTATCCATCTCTCTTCCTTTCAAACATCCCTCCCCCACCAACTATACTATATACTTGGGTAGGCATATAAGAAGGCATTGTTCCCCTTCCCCTGCACCCAAAACTATGTTATTTTTCTCACTTTTTGCTGTCTGTGAAATTACACAACTTTGGTTGTTAATTATGTAAATATTGTTGTCTCTAAATTATTCTGCCCCACTCATTTAAATGCAAATGAAACACAATGCATATTTTTTGGGGGGTGTAATAAATTAGTTTGGAAGCAATAACAACTGCAAATATCAATCACATTCACTTGATTGATTTCCATTCTAGACATGGGATGAATAAGCGAACAACGACAATTTTCACTCCCATTTCCATTTTTGTCAGAATTTCCTAATTCTCTCACACCTGGGGTACTCATCCATACCTCAGATTGGAAAGGTGGCACCTGGACTAGTGTTGCTTGGAGTAGGTGAACTGGGAGCATAGATGACAACACTTGACAAGAAAAGGCACAGTTGGTTTTTTTTAGTTTCCCCCCCCCCCACCTTTTTCATTCGGCTGTGGACAAAAAATGGTACCGAGAAGTCTCTGCCTCGCAAATTGGAAATGCTTGGGAAAGAATTTCTGCATTAAGAATATATCAATGTCCTGACAATGTAGTCAATTTCTTAGTAGTATACAGACATCCAATCAAATATAACAGAAGAAACTGCACGTTGCTTTCTAAACATCCTGTGAAATTCACTCTTAGGATAATTAAGTAGAAGTTTTAAAAGAGAGAGAGAAAGGGGAAGTAGTGGTAGTAATAGTAGTAGTAGTAGTAGTAGTAGTAGTAGTTTCCAATTTTGCATCTTTCCTCCAAATATTCCAAGAAAATGCATAGCATCACATAACAAAATGTAACATCAAGAATCCAAAATCTTGGTTCCTCTGAACTCTAAACACAGAACATTTTCCAGCTGATGACAAAGCATCATAGGATGCCCTACTATTTCTCTCAGAGGTAGTGGGGGCAAAGAAGGACAGAGCAGCAGCTATATCATAAGTAGGCACTGGCGCAGTCTGACTGCCAGGTTTCCTGCACTTGCAGAGAGCTGTCGTCTGTCAGCCTTGGCAGCTTGTGGAGGATCAGCAGCAGGTGCAGCAACAGGCTGCTGAAGTGTACCAAGCGGCCTGAGCTCAAGGGTTCTTCTCTGTTGTAGTTTTCTGTTTTTAAACACCTGCTGGGAAATTCAAATACTCCAGCTCCCATTTATGGCTTGCCTTTGTTTTGCCTTAGGATGGCCCTAGATGCAGTTCTGGCCCTTGAAATACAATGATGGGGAGGCTGGCTCCGCTCTCAGAAATCAATGATCACTTTGCACCGATGTTTTCCCCATTGCAATTACTTTAAAAGACAGAAAGTTATCCCCTAATGAAGGGATCCTTTCACACGCTTTAGCTATTTCACTGATTGCCAGTTCTTATTTGCCATGAGACCTCAGAGTATACAGTAGGATAGATAGATAGATGATTGGTAGATAGATAGATAGATGATAGATAGATAGATAGATAGACAGATAGATAGATATAGATAGATAGATATAGATAGATGATAGATAGATATAGATAGATAGATAGATAGATAGATAGATAGATAGATAGATAGATAGATAGATGATAGGAACTTTATTGTCATTCTACGTAGTACAACGAAATTGAATGCCACCCCACATTTACAGCCAATCAAAATAAACTTTGTTCCCTCAAATCTGGTTGTCTGGACATTTATTTAATTTTGGAAACACATTTACAGTTTGGGTGAGATCCACTTTCACTGACAGCTCCGGGTCAGATTTTTTCTGCTGCCCAAGTCATTCTTGTCTGGGTGCACCACTAACAAGTCCAAAGGGGCCCTCATGTACTGCCCTGAAGTCCACGAAGCAAGGCAGAGGCTGATGGTGGAGCCTGCCAGCCCATTTAAAGGGCCCCCCATGCTGCCTTGTCCTGCTATGCTGCCTAGCCCTGTGAGATGTGGCAGCCCCACAAAATCTCTGGTGCAGGAAGAGGCCTTGCCCATACCCTGACTATGGCAGCAACTGCACCACCCTGTAATCTGGCTATCACTCAGAAAGTCTTCATCTGAAGGCAGCTCTGTTTTGGGATGCTTTTAATGTGTGATGTTCTGTTGTATTGTTGTTGTGTTTTTGTATACGCTGTTGGAAGCCACCCAGAGTGGCTGGGGCAACCCAGTCAGATGGATGGGGTACAAAAAATTTTTTTACCACCACCATCATTACTACTACTGGGCTGTTATTTGTTATTAAAGCATTTCTCCAATTACCTCTTTGGTATAGTCATCATTATCATCATCAACAACAACTTTATTGCACTAGCCAAAGGCCATGGCATCATTCACAAAGGAAACAAAAAGAAAACCAACAATAACCATAAAAACCATAAAAAACATCAGGCACTGCAAATACAATGAACCACGGTCACATCTCCTAGAAATTATTTGTTGCATACGATATAATAGCAGGGGGTTCTCAGATAGAATGTGCCAGCTTAGATGTGCAAATCACCTTTGCAATTGACCGCTATTTTATCTAGTTCTTTTCTCCTGATCTTCTTAGCTGCCAACATATATAGTGCTACTCTATAAGTTACGAAGTCATCAGTATCACTCAGCAGCCATTTCAACCTTTCTGCCCTGTTCGAATGTGTTCCATTCGTAAGCAGGGGTTTTATAAATCGGTCTCTTGGTTCTATATATAGAGGGCATTATTGCAATAAATAGTGGTACAGGTCCTCTACGCAAGGTTGCCCACACAGACAAAGTCTCTCCTTGTACTGTACTTTGCCATACCGACCATCCACCACCGCAGAGGGCATCAATTGGAATCGTAATTCTGTAAAAGTGATTCTTAGTACGGCAAATGGGAGCTTTGTCAGATAACTAGCTCGGTCTTTGGTATAGTCAGTTCTAGTGCCATGGAGATGCATTTCCAGCTGCAAGCTCAGAGCTGATAAACCAAATCACCTGCTTATTCTTGCATCCCCCTTTCCACCAATTTGCAATGATTTAAAATACAGCAAAACACAAGCAGCATTAGACAATTCCATCTATGCACGTTAGAAAAGGACCCAATGCAGACCAGTTCATGTTGGTTCTCAGATCTGACTCTCCCAGTTCTGCTCCCAAGGCTGCTATGGCTACAGCCATGTTCTAGAAGAAAAACCTGTTTTAATTGCTGTACAATTTACCGGCATGTACAATTTACAAAACTCTGAATCAGAGGTGCTCAGGTCCTGCTTGGCCCTTGTGAGAAAATGATGCTGGATTAGATGGGTGATTGGCCTGATCCAGCAGGCTCTTCTTATGTTCTTGGAGGCGTGGGGGAATGTTAACAGAGGCAATAGACTGATATAAGGAACAGAAGGGGCAATGGAGGAAAACAGCACTTGAGGACAGTTCCCCTACTGTTTGTTGTTTTTTGATACCTACAAAGAAATAGTAGGGATACACACCAAAGTATTAGCTTCTGTGCAAAGCAGGCACAGGCAAACACAGAGTACTTGAATGCTGAAAATGCTCACAGCGAAAATGCCTACAGAGTGTAAATGCTTACATTTACAAATGCAAAACATTTCCGAAAGGAACATGTTGAAAACAAGTGGTAGTTACAAAAGTAAGAAAGCAAATGTGCGGACATCGCTTTGAGATAAGGCAGAAAACTCAGCTTGGACTTGCTGTTCCTTAAATTGAAATGGGAAGAGATGCTTAGGGCTTTTTAGCACTATTGCTGCAAAACAACACATTCATTATGTAAGAGGGGATTATATGAGGAAAGGATGTGAGGCCCAAACTACATGTGACTTTATATTAGGAGCCATTTTCATTAGCTTCATCTCTTTGGATAAGGCAACTCTAGAAACTTCAGTGCTGCTCTATTTCTGAGGTTACATCCCATCTATTCAAACTAGGGGCATGCAAAACTCCCCCCATTTTCCCATTTATATTTGCATTTAAATCCTATTTTGTCCCATTTTCCAGTCATTTTTATTGATTCATTAATTTCTGTTTCTCACCCCTCATTTCAATAAATGATCGAGCCAGTTTTTTGCTACGTTTGATTATTTCCATCCAAACAACATAATATTTAAACACATTCCAACCTTCCAATTTCTTTTAAAAAGAGGAATTTTCAAATGTGCAGTCTAACTAAATTGCATAAAGGTTTCCACTCTATTAGTTTCACTGCTCTCTTGCTTTCACTCTTCCTGTGACCTTTCCTTGACTTCTTGTCTATTTCTTCAATGCAAAACAATGACTTCATAAGCAGAGCTCTGCTGGATCAGGCTGAAAACTCGTCTAGTCATATATTCTGACTAGTAGTAGTAATGTTTATTACAGCCATTGGCCCATATATATATTCTGACTAATCAGATGCCTATGAGAAACTATCAAGCAGGACCAAAACAGTTAAAAATGAGTGAATGAACACAATTTTGTTTTTATTTATTCAAATAAAAATGAATGAACAAATGGGGGCTGTTTGACAGTGGACTCCCTTGGAGTGGACTCCTTCATTTGGAAGTTTTTAAACAGAGGTTGGATGGCCATCTGTCTTGGATACTTTAGCCGAGACTCCTACATTGTAGGATGTTGGACTAGACGACCCTTAGGGTCCTTTCCAACTCCACAAATATATGATTCTATGATCAAGAACTGGAAACCTGTCACACTTCAGTTGTTGTTGGATTACAACTCTTATCATCCCCAAGCGTTTGTCCTCCCCACTGGAGCTGATGGGAATTGGAGTGCAATAACAGCTGGAGGGTCACAGGTTCCCCATCCCTGCTAGAGAGGTTACCAAACACATAAGGCAGATCTTATGTTTTTAAATTGCATTTTGAAATGAATTCTAATGGCTGAAGTATACCAATATGCCATATCTCCATTCCTTAATAGCATTGTGCTGGGTTTATGCACAAAGACTGACTAGAGAACAGATTTCTAAGGTTAAATCCTTGTGGTTTTTTATTATCTCTGCTCTCTGAAGACAGTAAACAAAAAATAAGAACTTGTGACTCTAAAACCAACCTCAAACCCAGATTGTCAAAATTAGACTGAGCTTGTTTGTCCTTTGGCTTTAACAAGGGTAACTACACATGTAATTCTCCCATAATTTGATATTTAAACATGTTCAGAAGGAACCAAACCTATCAGGCTTTCTAATCCTCAAGGGAAAATTCTCTGTGGAGAAAATGAATCAAATGAAAGGCATGGAAAACAGATGAATTTCTAAAGTCAGATACACACAGAGAGAAGGCTAGAGGCTTGGTGGGGTGGGGGTGGGGGAATGCATTATCAAGACTCTCGGAGCTGCTGATTTTGGTTTTCAAACCAGGGCATTTTCATTAACAAACAGGACACGTTAGGGGCTTTATGAAAACATTTTCTTCTATTTGCAGGAGGGAGAAGTCAAGTTATCATGGATTCCCCTCCAGTGAATGAACCAAGTCATTAAAGTGACATTTGCATTGAAAGGCTTTTCACTGGGCTTTTTGTCAGGCTTTTCAAACAGGAATGGAATGAAATGAATGGGGGCCAGCTTACAAGTGATGCCTTGTTGGATATATGTGGGAGCAAACAGCCACCATTGTGGGCGCAGGTGGGAAAGAAAAATGAATGGACAATGAGGGTTGCTGAGAGGGACAATCTCATTATTGATGGACTCTGTGTGTAGCTTTAATGAGGTTTAGGAGGAAAGCAAGGACCCAACATAAGATGAGCTTTCCTTCTATTTTCAAACATAAAAATCTGTAACAGTAGAACTGCTGAAAGAACTAAAAATGCATTGTAGTTGCTGAAGTATGATACTTTGGATGAAGGCCGGATTTTCCTCTTTGGGTGTGAAGCGGTGTTATGGAAGAGCTAATTCATTTTGGAGCAGTTCCATTTAAGCCAATACCAAAGGTCCAGAACAGGCCTGAAGCCAGGATAACAGACAATAAGAGCCAAATTGGGGCTGTGGGTGGGGGAAGGAATGCCTCACCCAAAAACCTTGAAAGAGCACACAATTGTATAAAATGTGTATATGCCAATTTATATGTATAGGTGTGACTTTTAAAATAATTAAATCCAAAAACATCTCACCAAACTAGGTGACCAGTGTGCCTGCCTAGGTGTCAAGTGTTGATGGGAAACTTCAAGGCTAGTATTCTTCAGGTTTATGATCTTTAAGCCAGACTCTTAAAAACAGGACTGACCTCCAGCAGCCCATCAAATTGAGGAAGAAGAAGAAGAAGAAGAAGAAGAAGAAGAAGAAGAAGAAGAAGAAGAAGAAGTGTTTGGATTTGATATCCTGCTTTATCACTACCCGAAGGAGTCTCAAAGCGGTTAACATTCTCCTTTCCCTTCCTCCCCCACAGCAAACACTCTGTGAGGTGAGTGGGGCTGAGAGACTTCAAAGAAGGTTGACTAGCCCAAGGTCACCCAGCAGCTGCATGTGGAGGAGCAGGGAATCGAACCCGGTTCACCAGATTACGAGTCTACCGCTCCTAACCACTACACCACACTGGCTCTCATCTGGACTGTCATCTGCAAATCAGGACTCATTGCCAATGTAAATTGCCATGCAAGTTATGCCTGCTGAAATTCCCCTTTCTACACAGATATTAATGGCATTCTCTTTCCCATCTTACCACCCTAAGTTGAGAATTGTAGTCATAGTCTGTTCAGAGAACCAGATTCCCCAACATGTGGGCAGCCACGGGAATGCAAACACAGTGGCAAGCTAGCCTGTAGACCATGTACTATCAACTGGGCATCTATGGGTGCACATGTACCTGCACAGGCATTCCTTGGTGTTCAGACTGCATCTTGGGGAAGCAGCCAAGGTAGAGAACACAAATATTCGCTCCCTCCTATGACACCTACTTGAAAATATTGTCAGTTTTTCTTTTGTTGGGCCATGAAAAGCTGCAGAACATCACAAACCAAACTAATAATCAAACAAGAAGAAAACGGCTGCTGATGTCTCAACAGTATCACTGGAGCCGCATTTCTCTTTCAGAAGTGATGGCTCCATAAACAATAATATTCTGTTCTCTTCCTTTATTTTTAACGACGGCGGCAGCATGACCATTGTGCTTTCATGTGCCTTACTGACAATCTTTTTCATATCTCCTCTCCAAACCTCTTTCTTGCCTACCCTCCTTGTTTCCTCTGTCCTGCTGCTTCTGGCCTTATGACTGAATGCACTGATTAATTCACCAGGCAGCACTTTCAGCTGAAGGTTTTGTTGCCATTTGTAACATTTGCTACCTGCTGTCTCCTGTGCTTTAACCCCACAAAGTACTTTTGTGATATGCTTTTCAAAGCAGTAACTGTCCTCTTGTTTCAACCTTTTAAGATAGACACACAGCATCTATTTGTCTAGTGAGGAAAAAAACATAGTCTATCTTTAGCCTATTCCAGACTCATGTTTTTGTTCCCTCAGGTGTATACTGCAGTATGTCATTGATGCAATAATAATAGTGCGTTAGTGGTGGATTTACTGTAAACTGGACTATCCATACACCATTGTATTTTATGGGTGCATTAAGATGTGGGGATTAATGCATTCGTTTCCCTGGTTATAATGCCAGCACTTCTTTCCTAGTTTCTAATGTTCCTTTCACACTGAATTACCTGATGCATTGTGGAACAGTAGCTTTCTGATCAATATACTGCCATGTCTCCCTGAATTTCATTCACACCAATGGCCATTGCATGACACAACAGTGACCATTATTGGACATGCTATCACCATTTATGCAAACAGGTACCTTTGTTCCCTCATGGTTCACCCATGAAAATGGTGGGGAAAGAACTCGAAACTCTAGGCCTCAAATTTCATCAGATGGCATAATCCATAGAAGCAATGGGGAAGGGTTTTTTGAGGGTAAAATTGCTTGCATCCACTGGGATCTTGACTCTGCTGTTATAGCAGATAAATCTCAAGGGGTGTCTAGAGCAATGTCCGGTCCTGTTTTGTTGGATGCATTTCAGTTGGTGAGGCTAGATGATGGTGAACAAGGTGCTTGGATCTATCAGGGCAACCACTTGCACTCTGGAGCCTTGCCCCTCTTGGCTGATAAAAACTAGCAGGAAAGGTACAGCTGACTGGGCCAGGGAAGTGATTAATGTTTCCTTGTGAGAATAAGTGCTCCATGCCTGCTTTAAGTAGGCAGTAGTAAGACCACTTCTTAAGAAACCCTCCATGAATTCAGAATATCAAAGTAATTACCAGAAGGTGAACAATTGCCCCATCTTGGGCAAAGTTATTGGGTGGTGATCATGGACCAGATCCAGGTGCTCTTTGAGGAAACTGATTTCTAGATTCATTTCAATCAGGCTTTTGGCACAGAAACTGCTTTGGTCACCCTGCATTATGACCTCTGTCACGAAAGAGACAGGAAATGTGTTCCTGTTAATTCTCCTTGACCTCTTAGCAGCTTCTGATACCATCAGTGCTTGTTTTGATCTATAAAGCCTTCAACAGCTCAGGACAGCAATACTCCAAGGACTGCCTCTCATCCAACTCAGAGCTGTGATCATCCTCTGAGGCCCTTCTTTGTGTGCCTCCTTCACAAGAGGTCTGGGAATGGATCTCTGCCCTGGTGGTTCCCTGTTTGTGGAATGCTCTCTCCTGGTGCCTGAAGCTCACCTGGTGCCTTCATTACATATATTTAGCTGCCAGGCAAAAACATTCCTTTCTCCTAGACCTTTGGTGAATTAATCAATCTTAGGCCTTTTAAACTGGGGGGAGGAGTTATTGTTTTGCTTGCTATTTTGTTATATATTTTTGTGATTTCATACTGTAAACTGCCCTGTGATCCTAATAGTAAGGGAGATATATAAATTTAATAATTAAAAAAAATATTATGACTTGGCCATTGAGTAAGCCCCTTTTCAATGGGTTGCATAAGTGGAACTGCCAAGCTGATCATGAAGGGACTCAAAATGGACATGAAATGGTGCTCTCTGTTAACATCATAGAATAACACGTTTATTATGGCCTAAGTTTCTGCAGGCTAGAGTCTAATTCACCAGACACAACTGACAGATTGAGCTCTAGTCCATGAAAGCTTATGCTGTAATAAATTTGTTAAATTATTCCCAAGTGACTGTGAATAAACAGCCATGGACTATTAAGCACACAGCAAGAAAAATGCTCTATTCCATAAATATCTAGAGATGCTCACAATAAGGAAAAGTAAAAACAAAAACAAACAAACCCAGAGAATGTTATATTAAGGTAGCATTTGTTAGTGGGCTCAGTAAAGTGTCTTCAGGATTAGGCAGAGAAAGGGAGGCTGTATTTACCCATGTTCCCACTTAAACTTTGTTATAATCCATAATCTGTCAGTGCATCTTTTAGTAAGGACTCCTGTTATTCATAGGGAATAAAGCTAGTTCTGTTACTGAGTAATAAGTGGGCATAAAATATCAGATTTCAACCAACCATATTTTCCCTTTTGCCTGAAATCATATTATTCCAGAATTTGTCCTTGATGACAAATAAAGTGAGACAATAACAATCCTTCCAGCTGAAGTAACAAGCTTCTCTGGAGCTTGAAAATGCAAGCAGCACCCATCAGCATCTTCTGCTAAGTGAGTCAGACAGTTCTGGCAGACATTTTGCATCATTAACTTTACAGGTCGCCATACTTGCGAGGCTTTTTCCTTTCCCCACCACCCTTATGTGGGTGGGGGCAGATCCATGTCTCTCCCCCCACTACTCTAAAGGGGAAAGCAGTGACAGAGATCCAATTTGTCATTTACTTGGTTGGAGGAACACAAGAAAAGAAGTGATGTGGCTACAGCCAGAGAAGGTTTCTCAATCTGAACATATCCCGTGCAACTCTCCCAAAAAACAGTGACCTGCAACCAATGGTGCGGATGGTCTGCTACAATTTCACTCCAAAAATGAACAGCAGCTACAGTACATCACTATAAATGGTGTTTGTGGAAGGACCCATCCATATCAGGAGCTAAATTTCTGAACATTTAATAAACAAATTCTGGCAACTAGATAAACTTGCTTTGATTTCTAGCACCAATTCTGTTTCTGTCCGAAAGAATTCAGAGTTAAGCAGGAGCTAATATTTTTCCCTCATCCCTATATATTGGTTCCATTTTTGTTTACCTTAGCTTTTCTCTCTCCATTTGAATTACATTTGAGCTTGGAAAGGTGAAAAGGTTAGACCAAATGGTTTGACCCTAGAGTTGGCTCAAAGCTGTAGGAGGAAATTACTGAAAAGGCTTTCGTTAGTTTCCTGTTCTTTGACATTTTTTTTGCTGCCTCGGGGCAACTGAAATATTAAAAGGGGAATAGTCTAGCTGCATCTCATAGCATGTTTACCAGTCGATAGACATCTAAGCAGTTGTACTACAAAAGCTCCACAGTGAATTAGTCCGACGAAGGAGCAGAGCAGAGCTCAGGTTCATTCCTTGCATTCACCACCTATCCCCTGAACTGTGTTTGAGTGCTACTGTGAGGATTTCAGAACATTCCTCCCTCTTGCTTCGGCTGCAGCAATGGAAAGCATGTTCACAGTCATGTTTTGTCTCTCTTACCATCCCCTGCACCAGTTTTAGGCAAGGCTCACCAGCTTTCCATATGAAACCAAACCGTTTGGAAGCCGGGTCCCTAAAAGTATGCTAGTTCCACCACCCACTATTGCTGTTTGTCTCCTTCTATCTCATGGAAGTCCATTGTCCGTGGAATCTCCTCACATAATATAGAACCCTGAAAATCTTCAATATGAGGAGGGAGAGTTTGAAGCGATTCAAAATTATTTAGGGGTGGGGTGGGGTGATTGCGACAGCACCTTCACTTCCAGTCTTATTTTTGAAGTGTTCCTTCTTTTATTTATAAATTTGTATCCCACTTTTCTTTAGAAAAATTCAGTAAAGCTATCTACAACATAAAATTCATATAAACACATCAGTTGCAAAAAAAAAAAAATCAAAACTGCTAAAAAAGAAAGAACCACTTCATTACATACCATGAATAAAACCAATCACAAGATAAAAGTATTCAAGTACAAGCAAGGGGAAACTGCTTTGCTTCCTTTCTCCACACTTCAGTGCTGACACCCGTTTTAGGGGCTGCTGGCTGGCTTTCAGGGAGAAAAATGGTGGTGACAGAAACCCCTTTGGACCACCAACTTTTTTTTGGGGGGGGGATGTCCTTCCTAAATCATTCTCAGTTTTCCACCTCCCCCCCCCCCAAAAAAAAAATCCCTTTGGCTCAGCCCTAAGTAAAACAAAAAGACGTATGAAGGTGATGCTGGAAATCTGGTTAGTGTGGCTGTATTTTGCATATCAATAAATCTAACGCTGCGCTCCATCACAATTAAGAAAAAGCCTGGTAGCCAATCGAGAATGTTCGTAATATATCACAGCAGACATGGCACCATAACATTCTCTCAGATTACATTGTCAATCATCATATCTAAGAAGGGCAGGAAACCTATTGCCCACAGTGGCCCTGTCAGTGTACTGATCCCAAGGACTATTTATGAGCTGCAGAGGCCAAGAGCAGAAGAAGATAAAATAGAGCAAGTACTTAATCAGGTCAAAAGCAAAAGACCTCATTAAATCTCTCTCCCCTGCTTTTACTTGCAAGAGAATGCATTCTGGGGGTGAGTGGGAGAGACTCAGGGTGTCTTCTTAATTAAAAAGTGTGCCTTTATTATTAACACCATTAATGAAAGTTAGGGATAGTTGTAGGTTTCTCATCCCACAAACTTGCCATTGCTTAAGACAGACATTGAGACGCTCAAGCATGGGGAGTGGGGGTGCTGGTATGTGACCCTTCAGCCTTCTCTGTCTCGGTCATGGAACTCTCCCCAGGCTATACACCCATCCCAGTTACACCTCTCACCTACTCCAGTTTACCTGGTTAGAGGTTGCATCACACTCAAGGTTTAACTAGCTGGCTGAAGGGATTCCAGCATATCAGAGGTCAAGAATCACTCCCTCTAATAGTGAACTTGGGTGGCAAATAATTGCAGCCAAAACAGGATAGCTAATAAACAAAACAGATTCATTTGCATCCTTAGGGGAACCCCAAGGCATGCAGAAGTGCAGCAAGTATTTTTTTTTGGGGGGGGAGTAAGTGGGCATCCCACCTCCAATCCCACAGCCTCATGATAGGTGAGAATCCTCAGTAGCCATGGAATGCTAAATGTCTGTTGTTTCCCTACGAAACAGAAAATTGGGAGGGGAGAAGGAATGGAGTGCGCTATTCTGGAAGAATGGACATATCTGGATGGAATCTCAAAGAGGCGAACTCTATGTTGAAACACTTTGTTGCTGTTCCTACTATTTTGACTGAAACAAACAGTCCTCTATTACAACTTTCCCTTACAACATGACACTGAACGGGAATTGAAAAGACGGTTCATTTTCCTGAGTCTTGAGTTGACACAGAAAAAACCTATCTTCCATTTATTCTTTTAGAGGAACTCATATCGTTTTTCATTTTTGTAAAGTGAACTGGGTAGAATTTGCCCATGCAAGCAAGGTAGTTCAATCCTTTTCACCAAGCATTCTCATGATACTGTATTTCAAACCTTTTCTAATACAGATTAAACCATGTACATTATCCTCTCTCACACCTATATCTGAACAATGTGGAGGAGAATTTCTTTTCTATGACAGTTCATGCAACCGCATAAAATTCTTACATAAAAATCAATGAAATGGAAGGACCAAAATGGCATTAACTCACACACATCTCAAGACGGATTTTTTCCATACACCAATTTTTACAGATTTTATCTGGATAATTCAAGCCATGGGGTAGCATCTATCAAAGATGTTTGATTAGCACAAGGACTTCTGGCTGTGCAATGAAACTTTCACACCCTCTCCTCATGCTCACTCAACTCCTAAATCTGGAGGGGTTTCCCCCTCTACCCTCTGGAGTAGATTTGGGGAGCATGGGGGGAGCAGAAGCAAATTCTGTTGCACAAACAGGAATCTTTCACCAACATTATGTATATGACCCATGGTACAAGCAGAGAATAGAATTAAAGAAGGAGAATGACCTCCAAATTCCCTGAGGAATTTCCCTGAGTGAACTGATGTCACTCAGAAGCAGAAAGAGAAGTGGGGGTTAATAATAGGGGCATTTTTTTCTTTCTCTCAAAATATAATGAATAAGAAGATCTGGATGCCATGGAAAAATCCATCCACTGCTTTAACAAGTAGGCTTTATTTTTGTTTCTTGTGAAATATTCATGGCATATTAAAGCTGATCTTCAGTTTTTGTTTTCTTCTCCACAGGCTAATTTTCTTCTCTCCCCACAAACAAACATTCACAATTGTTCATTAGATGGCTTCTGGTTTATTGCTACAAAGTGAAGAAATGAGGAGGCAAGTATGCCTTGCCCCCACCCCCGCCGCCCCATTTGCTAGAACTGCTTAAAAACACAATAAATTTTTAATTACTTATTTCAGTCATTTAAAATTACTTCTCTCAAAAACTGCTGTCCTTACAAGACAGCAGGCAAATGAAAAGCAAAGAAAGGGAAAGAAAGAGCTAGGGTCATGTTGCCACAATTAGTTTTTGTTTTACCTATTTGCACCCCTGTTCAGTCCGAAGAACAAGCAAATATAAATTCAGATAGTGACTATATTTTCAAATAAGCTTCAAAGTGGGAAGGTGGTCACCTGAATGATTAGCTATTACTTTAGGTTTAAAAAGGAAAACACTTTAAAAAATATTGTCACCATTTTAAAAAATTAAAAAAATAAAACTAGAATATTGGCCTGCAGTATGTCCTGGCCCACCCCAACTAAGAAAGGCACACATCTGATAGTTACCGTAAGTCTTTATTGACAAAAGAAGCACTTACAGAAGCTCACGTGGTGCTCTGGACACACACACACACACACACACACACACACACACACACACACGCTCTAGCCACTAAGCAACTGTCCCTCACAGATCTGTGCCCTGCAGCAACAATGAGACTGCCACCCCTCTTCCAGCTTATATACCCTTCCTTGATGGGTCATGTGCTTGCAACATGAGACTTCTGCATGGAAGTCATAGCTGCTCATCCTGCTTCAAACCAGAGCCAGTGTGGTGTAGTGGTTAAGAGCGGTAGACTCATAATCTGGTGAACTGGGTTCGCTTCCCCGCTCCAAGGTCACATGCAGCTGCTGGGTGACCTTGGGCTAGTCACACTTCTTTGAAGTCTCTCAGCCCCACTCACCTCACAGAGTGTTTGTTGTGGGGGAGGAGGGGAAAGGAGAATGTTAGCTGCTTTGAGACTCCTTCGGGTAGTGATAAAGCGGGATATCAAATCCAAACTCTTCTTCAAACCCTACCTGGTTGTAGGAGAAAGTGGAACAGGTGATGGTGGGGAGTCTCTTGACCCATCTGTTGCCTGAACAGCATATTCTTCTTTTGCCACATCCTGCACACCTTCTTCCGTCTCAGACTGCCCTGACTCTCCTTCCTCCCCCTACCCTGGCTCCTGCCTTGTAGGCAGCATCAACCTGTTATCAGGTTGCTGGCAACCTCTCTTGAATCAATTCCCTGCCCCCTGCCTCCACTACCCCACCAGTCCACGGCACAGTAGAAGCTGCAGACGGTTGCCACCTTTTCACTCCTGCTTTGCAGTGGCCCTGAATCTCCTTCATGCTTGACCATCTACTCTGCTCCTGTGGCCCTGAGGGATGTTTTGATTCAATGGCTTTTCAACATCATTGGCAGCAATGGATTGGGTTCTAGGTCTGGGCAGAGCTAAACCCTAATGACTCAGCTCAGCACATTTCTAGATTGGATTATTCTGGTTTTGTACCAAACAGCACGGTTCAAAAACAATCCCTCATCCAGACAACTTGCATGGCCAAACGACCTCACTTCAACAGAAGAATGTAGCATATGCTTTTACACTAGGTGTAGCTAACCTTATTTGGCCTGAGCAACACAGACACCCTTCGCCAAGCATCCGGAGGCCACAGTGGATGCTGTCACTTCACACTCTTGTGTGCAGGTGGGTTCACAGAAGACAAACACACCAGTTCTCCCCTCATCAACTAATTATTGGAAGTCAGCTGAGGAGGGAAGTTATTGCCTCTTCACCATTTGTCAAACATTTTTGGGGGGTGTAGGAACATGGGGGGTGTTATTGGGTTGTTGGTTTTGTTTTGATTTTATGTATTTGATATTTTATGTGAACCACCCTGAGACCTTCGGGTATAGGGTGGTATAGAAAATAAATAAATAAATAAAATGTTTGGGGGCCTGGGTTAGGCCCCTGAACTGGAGGTTAGGTGTCCCTGCTTTATGCTACCCTATGAGATTAAACCATGGGGCTCTTAAATCTTACCAGATGTTCTATATCAGAGCTGATACAGTACAATTTAGCAGTAGGCTGAAAAGACTGGCAATCAGTACTCCAAAGAGTTACTATTATATTATTAGTAAACAATGAATAAATGAGAAATTTACATGGAGCAACAACAGCAGGGATGGCCCAGACCATCAAACTGATTTATTTCTATACAGACTCGTCTTGCATATGTATGGATAATGAAACCACAGTGCTCATGTCCTGTCCCACATAGCTAAAAGAAGACTGTTTTCATGTAATATGCACACACCAGAAGGCATATCCAAACATAAATAATACATCTGGCTGTGTACCACCACCTCACTCCTTCAGCTTTCTGGGATCAGCTGGGTAGGACCTGTGGTCAAGTCAGTTATATTCAGTGCTCCTTAAGACAAGAGTGGCACATGAACAGCTTTGCTCATATGGCAGAGACACGTGGGACTAATTATATCTTATTAGAAATTCTTATGTTTTCTAACCTGAAATGTGGTATAAGAAATATGTATTAGGCTGAGATACTGGTAATTCTAGTGCATGTATCTCACTACCTTGCCTATGAAATGTTAATTCCCTTTGTGTGGGTTTGAAATAATGAGAGGGTTGCAAAGGAAAACCTGCCAGCCTTGAATAAAACATGCCAAATGCTTTAAGTTAGCATCAGGTGGTTTTGCAAAACAATGCACAATTTGCATGATCAAGAATAACAATTCTTCTAAATGTCTCGAAATCTCAACACAAGCACGAAGGTAATCCTTTACTTCCTCTTGGATTTATTGGTGGAATGAGGTGGGCAGGTAGAAGAACCAGCAAGCGATTTTTCTGATTGTTCGGTGACTGTCTCTCTGACTAATTTCTGGTGCATGATAATATTATGAATAGATGCTTCCTGGAAACATCTGAAATCTGGATCAAGTCAGTAGAACTGTTTTGAATCTTTGTGATAATTCAGTTTAATGTTGTGCTGAAAAATTCTTTTGCACTCTACATCTATCATTCTCTACCACTTAATGAAGAGGTAAGACCCAGCTACCTTGTAGTACAAAGTATGGGTTGTACTACATTTTATTATTTACATGGATCTTTTCAGCAGGAAAATAGCAGTGCAGGAATTTCACAAAATTTGAACTGCCTTGGACAACAGTATTCTGGCAAGAAGCAGGACTAGTCCTGTCTCCTGCACCTGAGCTATACTATTGAGGTAGGAAGCCTTTCCTGCCCCAACAGCTCCTGATGCCCTGGATTAGGAAGGTCAACCTCAAAGATGTTCAGTATACAGCCCACAGAATTCCACAGCCCTGAGCAGCTGGCCTGTGGGCAGACTGATCACCCAGAAAGTTGCTGAACTGTTCTTATCCTTACCAGTGCCATTTCCCACATATTTCAGCCAAGATATGATGAGTTTGACCTATTTAACCGCAACCTCCTCCTAACGGCAGCCAATAACACCCAGCATAGATTAGGTGAAAAAGAACCTGTCCCCCTCTCCAGAAAAAAATTTTTTTACACAACCCCCAAGCAACTGGTAAAAATGTGTACTGCACGTGAAGTTTAACTGGGTTTTAGAAATTGGGTTGGAAAGGGTGACAGAGCATGAGCTTAAATAGTCCCACAGTCCCAGCATCTTACTTTTGGTACACCATAATAGTTCTTTTCTCAGTAAGTCAACTTTCAGATATGAAACCAACCAAAGAAGCAACTTTGAGATATGAAACTGACATTTCCTGGGTGAGGCATCTGACTGCAAGACATAAATTGAGAATTCTGTATCTCTGTGTTTGCTAACATAAAGCTGTGAAGTAGTTAAAGGGAATGATAAAAGGTGTTTTCATGACATTTCACAGTATGAATTGACCCTGCTCCTGACTTTTACAGAAATGAAAGGCTGCAATTTACATTCTGTACTTTACTGTATAATTTGTTTTCCCAGAGCTACATTAATCTACTATCTGTTAGCTGATGGTATGCAACCAGTTGCAAATGCTAATTGGAAATGTGTGCTTCATTTGTCAGTGTGTGACAATGAGCAAGCTAGAAAATATTTCTGGCGGGGTGGCAGTTGGTTGTAGAATTCATCATTGTTCTTCTGGGTTTGTGTTGTTGTTCCTATTTGTTTTCATTGTGCTTTTACCGGAATGCTGTTTACCAGAAAAAAGAGGAGTCTCTTCCATTCTGTTCCTCAGACCTTGGCACAGGACATGTTCCAAGGGGAAATCGTTGCTTTACTAAAGACATAAAGGCACACTAAGATTATTATACCTCTAGAGGGATAAAGGAATGATAAGAAATGAGAACCAACCAAGTATATCTAATCCCTCGGAGGTGAATTTACCTTCATGATAACCACACTGCCTTGAGTGCCTTTGTTATCATCCGTATGTAAAAATACACAAGGCGACAAACAGATCTCAATTTTTAAAAGCACATGGAGCTGTTTAAAAGTGGCATTAAAGCTGCAGGAAGGGAAGCCATTCTGATGAGCTGGCTCCCACAATTCATTGTTTTTCAGGGGAGGAAATCCACTACTGGTGCATACTCTTACCTGACATAGGGTCATCATTCTGCATTCTATTTGGGATGTTTGCTTATAGCAGGAGAAGGAGTGGGAGAAAAGGGAGATAGAAGAGATAGTAGGGAGAGGGGGGGAAGGCAGTGAGGGACATGGATCAAAATATATGGTGAAATAAAATAAAAGTACACTCCATGTTACATGTAAAGGTAAAGGTAAAGGGACCCCTGACCATTAGGTCCAGTCGTGACCGATTCTGGGGTTGCGGCGCTCATCTCACATTATTGGCCGAGGGAGCCGGCGTACAGCTTCCAGGTCATGTGGCTAGAATGACTAAGCCGCTTCTGGCGAACCAGAGCAGCACACAGAAACGCCTTCCCGCTGCAGTGGTACCTATTTATCTACTTGCACTTTGACGTGCTTTCGAACTGCTAGGTTGGCAGGAGCAGGGACCAAGCAACGGGAGCTCACCCCGTCACGGGGATTCGAACTGCTGACCTTCTGATCGGCAAGCCCTAGGCTCTGTGGTTTAACCCACAGCGCCACCCGCGTCCCCTATGTTACACGTACTTTGGGTTAAAATCAGGTTTGGGTTCTGATACTGAATATTTTTGCGGTGGCTTTCCAACTCATCTTAACTATGCAGCTTTTCTATATGAGAGATGTTGCAGTCTTGGAAAGATAGCAGAATCCACATGGAAATGAACTAGTGGCCAATGTCATACTCTGAGACCCCCATGCCAGAAATGTTGTTGTTGGCATCCATCTGTCATGAGAGGTAATGGAGTGCATGCCTAAGGGTGAAAACCACTGGAGAATCACAGCACTTGCTGTACCTGCAGAAACTGGTAACTCGGAACTGCTGCCTCCCACATTGTTTTTGCTATGTTAGCAGCACCGAAGTGACTTCCCCAGGGCACAAGCCTGGGCAGTGTGTATGGAGATTTTGGGCTGGCCAGAAGACAAGACTCCCCCCCCCCCCACTTGGCCTTGCTGATGTGGTCCAAAGGAAAGCAGAGCACCAGCTTGGCTGCCGGAGTTGCCGGAAGGAGACTCCACTCTGGATTTGTGTAGTGTTTACTGCTTAGCCTTTTCTTCTCTCAAAGATGATATTCATATTTAGTAAAGAAGGAAATAGTGGATTCTTCAAAATATCAAAACCACATGATTACAGGCATTTAAGTCAGGATTTGCTACTGAGGAAAGAATGAAAAGTTCAGGACAAACTCTTGAGAATATGGAATGCTAAGAAAAGTCCCTACAGGAATTGTTTTCCTGGAATTCTGTTGTTGTTGTTGTTGTTGTTGTTAGTTTTCAGTTATATACTCATATCATTTTCCGTTTTTATACAGTAATTATTTTGGACTTCCCACCCAACATTCCATGACAGTTCCTTGTACATCTTAATTAGCTGCCTATACAATAATACCTTCACTTTATTTTCAAGCTTTACATGTCCTTTATATTGTCAGCTGCTGGTCAGAAGGTATCCCCTACCTGGAATTTGTATTTAAGATTGATTTTTTTGTAAATATTCCCCTAAATACTCCCACTCACTCCTCGTCTGATTATCTTCTACGTTTCTTATTTTGGATGTCATACTTGCAACCTGTGACATGCTGATTTAGGTGTTGGGGCACTGTGCAGGACGTAGGCTGGCGTAAGGCAGGAAGAAGGAAAAATTGGGTGGGAAAGCTGCTTGCAAAGGAGCACCCTGAACCCCACATCCAGAGGTGAGCCCCCTGCACCTGCTTCTGAAGGCATCCCCCAACATTTTTGCTTTCCTCTGGGAAGATGCAGCAGGCCCAGTAGATCCCTGTTGTCTCCTCCTAGACCTTTTTCCTGCTTCTCCTTTTTCCTGTCTGACTTCTCCTTCTTTCTGTTCGATGCCTGCCTCTCCTTCCTGGCCCTTTCTGGCTCAGCCCAACCAACAGCAATCTGGGGCTGTCTCCACCTGAGTCGGGCAAAGCCTGTATTCCCCTTCCCCAGAATTGGCCTGATTCTGTGGTTTGGGATTCAGCTAAATCTGGCACATAGCACTACTGGGAATGGAAAATGGAAGCTTCTTTCATTAAGGAAGAAAACTTGCAAAAAATGAAGACAGATTTTGCCACGACAATATTATTATTATTATTATTATTATTATTATTATTATTATTATTATTATTATTATTAGAATTTATAAAGCACCCTATACCCAGAGGTCTCAGGGCAGTTCACAGAACAAAATCAAAATATAAAACCACAAAATATATAATAAAAATAAAAACAACAACCCAAAAAGACACCCCCCAAAAGAAGACCACATTTTAAAAGAGCATAGGATATCAAATTGGAGGTCAAGTAAAAAGGATTCTGTTGAGTTTTAAGCAAATAGGCTGGCTTCTTAAACAGTGAGGCAACTGAGTGAACATTTCTAACCTGGAAAACTAACGTTTACTACAGGATTTTTTAAAAAGGTGTTATCGAGTGAAGATAGGGAAAAGGAAATGAAGGTGGGCATTGGGACTTGTATGTGTATTAATGAATATTCATCTTCTCATTTATTATCATGTTTACAGCCAAAACTGCCAAGCAAATTGTATTCTACTTTGGGTCCCAAGGGGATTTTTGTCTCCACAGTCTGGACTGGTACCAAAATAAAGCACATTAAAAAGAGAGATACGGCAAAGAAGGTTTTTAATGTTTAATGTGCTGTAGACAAAATGCTTATCATCATGGCCAGTGGGGAAAGGGCAGCAAATGAATCAAGGCCCACATAACGCTGGTGTGTCACAAACTCATAATCATTTGAGGAAAACGAGAAGTGTTTTGGAATGCTGTTGGGAGGGTGGGGGGAAGAAGCCCACCAAGAGCATATTCCTAAAAGCATGAAGTAAACATATGCCACAGTTCATTCCATCTTCCAAGAGCCTGAATCAGTGACAGCTGCATCCTGTTTTGCTGCTATTAATAAGAGCAATAAAATTTATATCCTACCCAACTAGGAGACTGATTTCACTCCATTTTGATTAATACACAGAGTTTAGCATTGTTTATCTTCTTGTTTGTTTGCTTATAGATCGCTTAATGCAGAAATAGCCTTCTAAGCGATTTACAATGTATAAAAACTGCCTGTACATGTGTGTGTGTGTGTGTTCTACAATTTAAATTTAGAGTAAAACAATCTCATTAAAACCATAAAGCAATTAAAACAGGAGGCTCAGGTTGAGAGATCAAGGGAATCCCTGTGTGAACAAGTCTACCATCAAGAGCTGGTAGAATGCCAATAAGGATAGGGCCTCTGGTATTTCAGCAGGGAATTCATTTGGTGCCCCTGGTGAAAAAGACCACCTTTGCATTATCTTTGCCATTCAAGGCACACTTCAAACAGTTCAGATGATCAAACAGACATAGGTTGAACAAATGGCGACTGAGTAGCCTTTAAGCTGACACTTTTGGAACATTCAATTTAACTCAAGGAACTTATAGTGCAATGGGCAGATTCACTTGATTTGGACATAAAACTTACTTTGAAAAGTTTACTTTGCAGCTGGTCAAGACAATGGTGTTAAACTGATAAGCTTGGAATTTCCCCATCACAAATGCAGATTTCATCCACTGGTGCTCACAAGTGGACCTGTGTCATCACAGATCAGGGGTCCCTGTGGAGCTCAGCGGATTTATTCATAACTCTCTCCCTTTGCCCAAAAAAATTATTGGAGTCAGAAAGAGAGAGATAATTATAAGGTGAAGATGAACGGCCTAATCCAGTGCCTTGAATCACCTCATTTTTCTGCATTATTCATATTTCTTGGCTGAGTTCAGCAAATGCAGGCTGAATGCTAATGTTTGTGATGCTTTGCTGCCTGCCTGCTTCCACCATATTTCTCTCCAGAGAGATATCTCCAGCGAGTACCTATTCCCATAGCTCACAATTTAAGAGTTTTACAGCATACATCACCAGCTTTCATTTATTCCCGTCTTTTCCTCTATACTTTAGAACTATTGCTCTCAAAGGATTGGGGAGGGGAATCTTGTTTCAATGTAGGGATCTTTCAGTTTCTCATTTTCCCAATCTTAAGCTCAGTTTGCCACATTTCCACATCAGTTTATGTTGTTCTTGTTGTTGCTTTTTTAAGTCCTCGTGAAAATTTATCACCAAATTTGCACAGTATAGCCATTTCGAAAGCATTTCCCCCTAATACAATGTTTTCTTGTATGTTATTTTCACTAATGAATGCATTTATATGCACACTGACCCCCAATACATGCATTTTTGGACATATGTTTTGGTTGGCCGTTAGGCAAGGAAATAATAATAATAATAATAATGGGAGAACTGCACCACAAAATTCAGAGAAATGTGAATTTAGGTTAGCTATGTTTCAGTTTTTAATCTAAAAGTCTGCACAGGCCCATTTAGTTTAATACATTTGTGGCTCAGCATGAAAACCATACAGGTGCTCCTAAATAGTTGCATCTGAAACACAGAGATACTACTCCCAGCTCCTTAAATATCACTATTGTAACATGTTATTATTATATTCACAAGACTCATAAAATCAATTATCCGTGTGCCATACAAATAAAAAGAGAAGAAAAAACGTAATAAAACTACAATAAACTAAGGGTGATATCCAATGATGATATGATAGGCTTTTGCTGACCCATAAGAATGGACCTGTTGTTACTGAATTCCTGTTTTTAAAATGCTGTTTTTACTCAGTTTTATGTTCCAGCTCTGTTTTATGATGGCTGTTTTATTGTTTTTATGTTGTATTTTTCTATACTGCTTAGAGCTTCATAAGTATTAAGTAGTTTAGAAGTGCCTTCAAATATATAAATTAAATGAAATTGTGCAATGGAAATCTTCACCCAGTCTCTCGTGCACCCTAAAATCTGCTCCATGGGGTCCCCAATGTGTGTGGGTAGCTGGAAGGAAGAGAGGAAGGAGAAGACTTGTTGCACAGGTGCACCCTCTTTCACGCCATGTTGTATCTCACCCCTAAGGAGAAAACCATCATAAAGACCCGGGTACGAAGCAGCAAAATAAAACAAAAGAATAAAATCTATATATAGCATGGAACTAAAAGATACATCAAATGCATATAAGGACTTAAAACCAAATTTTAAAAGAGCTGGAGCAGTAGTGGATCTTGGGGCCTCAAATTTCAGTGGCCAGAATTCAGCATCCCTCTGCCTTTCTCTAAATCATGGTTGCCATGTTCCCAGTGGCACCCCGGAGGCTGCATGCCCAGTGCAACCAAACCGGCCATGCTCCCTTAAATCTGCCTCTGTCTGGAGAACCAAAAAGTATTTAACTGGCACTGGAAAAATTACCGACACGTACACCAGGCCTGCACTCCATAGCTGGAAATATGCAGGAGGCACCATTATAAACACCATCTTTCTCATGCTCACCCTCTAAGCTTTAGTTTGAAGGAGCACACAGAGAAGGTCCTCTGTAGACGACCTTAGAGTATGGGTAGGTATATATGAGAGGCAGTGCTCTGTAAAGTACTGAGATCCCAACCCATATAGGACTTTATAGGTCATAACCAGCATGTGAAATATCTCGTTGTTCAAACATGATTATAAGTACCTGTGATTTACTAGTGAAAGAGGCTACTGCAACCTGGATTGTCAAGACACTCTGAAGAAGCTAGCATCAAGGCCAACGTTTCCTAAAAATGGTCTATGTACCCATGAGTAGAGAGTAATTTTCTGTCACTTATTAGAAACAGGCCTATAAGCAACCAAAGCTTTGAATTCAAAATATATGGATCAGAAGCCAAAATATCATGAATCAGTGGAAGGAGTGGGGGAATAGAAAGTCAATCTATGGCAGCTGAAGACTGAGCCTCAGGCCAGGAATGGAATGATATGAAGGTGAGAAAAAATGAAAAATCTGTAATAATATTTCAAGATTGTAGGGTTTTTTGGGGCAGATTTACTGAGGGGATGCATAATTTCATGCCATCCGAGAAAAAACTATTAAGGTTATTTTCTCCTCCCTTACAATATAATAAAATGAATGTGTGTGTGTGTGTTTTTCTTTTTCTTTATGCAAACTTTGGCAAAGGAAATGCAAGGTTATGTTTCTTGACCAGGTGAAGAGCTCCCACAACTGCAAATAAATCAAAAGCAGCACTCAGTTTATTCCCTGAATTATAATATTTTGTGCCATATTCAAAAACCTCATTTAGTAATCCCCTCTTCAGCAGAGTCTGAAGCCATAGCTCTCAAGTAGTCCTGCATAGAACACTTATTACAGCAACAGTCAGATGAGAGCATTTTGCTAGAAGGAGACTTCAGCCAGTCCCCCAATGCTTTGCAATCACTCCAGGTGAGAATGAAAGCAGAGCAAGACCTGATGCCTGCAGGAGACATGTGGAGCATTGCCTGGTGGTTTTGTTTTTGCTTCAATACAACCTTTGATGAGAGGCTTCAAACTCAATCAAGAACAGTACCAGTGTGGGTTATTAACACTTTCCCTGAAACCTTTCGACTTTTCTTAAGAAAATTGCTAACAGAAAGGGGAAAGATCTGTGTATCTTCCACCCACAGCAGGACACATAACCTGGGGACAGAATTTTTATCAGGAAAAGAGTGCTGGATCTAAGGAGCAAAAGAGGGCAGGTGGCCCTGGCTGGAGAGGGGCAAAATCACAGGCTTGCTAATGTGCCTGGTGCTGTGTCCGTTTGTGTGGATGTGTGTGCCCCACCCCAACTTGGGAAAATGGATCCAGTGAAGCCAGGAACCTGATCCCTCCCACAGCACCCAGGCCTAAAGTGCTTCAGTTTCTCTATAATGAGAGGAGAAAAGAGATTAAATGGATCAGTCAGGGTTGGGATTTCCAAGTCTCCCATGCACAACCAGAACTTGGAAGGGTGGGGGGAATCTTGACAAACCTGCCCCATATTGATCTGTGTTGAAATGATAAGCGCTGGGTGCATTTTTCAAGCATCCTTGCACCTCTCCTTTAGGGCTCCACTGGATTCCCAAGCCCTGTTTATTCTGAGCAGGAATATCTCAAGTTGCCTTTAAATTTTGCTTCAGGCAGCATTAGGTAGCAACTCTGGTCCCATAAATTTCCCATGGTTTCCCCCATAATTATGTGTGTATTAGACACTAGCCCTTACTGATCCCTTCCTAGGCTCTTGCATATCTGGTCCTATGCTCTTGTGTTTCTTAAAAGGTAAAGGTAAAGGGACCCCTGACCATTAGGTCCAGTCGCGAACGACTCTGGGGTTGCAGCGCTAATCTCGCTTTACTGGCCGAGGGAGCCGACGTTTGTCCGCAGACAGTTTTTCCGGGTCATGTGGCCAGCATGACTAAGCCGCTTCTGGCGAAACCAGAGCAGCGCACGGAAACACCATTTACCTTCCCGCTGGAGTGGTACCTATCTACTTGCACTTTGGCAGGAGCTGAGACCGAGCAATGGGAGCTCACCCCGTCGTGGGGTCTCGAACCGCCAACCTTCCAATCGGCAAGCCCTAGGCTCTGTGGTTTAGACCACAGCGCCACCTGCATCCCACTTGTGTTTCTTATACAAGTACAATTTACCTTTCCATCCTAAATGTTAAAATTCTAAATGTTATTTTAATTTGGCATTGTGTGGGCTTTGTGCAGAGAATGTTTTTAACTCTGCATGGCTAGCGAACTGGACTTGTGTCAGCAGCAACTGGTGGTGACTGTCAGGTGAATTGTCTCACCCATGAGATCACACACAACTCTACACAGTAAGAGATATATAAATGAATGTGTTTTCCCCCAGAGAGATATAAATGAAGCTTTCTAGTACTCCTTATAATAATTAGGAGATGCCAAAGCATGTGCCCTCAAGGTTGTACATTTTAACCACAAACCTGTCCTATGACACAACCATTACCGAATGACTCTTCCTTGTCAAGTCTAGTGTCATTGATTTTTATATACATAATTACAATGAATCAAGCAGGAATCATTCTTCAAGAGAATCGCCCTTTTAAATCATTGTCTAACAAGGTTCCTTAGAAGAACCTTGATGTGTATCTGAAGAAGTGTGCATGCACACGAAAGCTCATACCAAGAACAAACTTAGTTGGTCTCTAAGGTGCTACTGGAAGGAATTTTTTTTATTTTGTTTTGTTTTGAAGGTTCCTTAGAGGCAGTGTCTTTCGTTTTAATAAGACAAAGCTAGCTTGCCAAACTGATTCTGGCAAGGTGCCAAAGAAGGAAAGGTGCACACATTCTCACCTGTAATATTCTCTCTGCACATTGGTAGAAACCTAGCATTACACATCTCTGATTCCCTACTTTTGGATCAATTGCTTGAATTATCAAAAGTTAAATAAAATGCTAAACCAGAGGAAAAACCAATCAGCAAATCCATCCAGGATAAGCCTTCCAAAGTCTGTGTACAATATGATCCTGCATCCAATATGAACCCCCAATTCAAACATTCACAGAGTAGCAAAGGACTATGTTAAAACAGTACCCTCACTGCAACACAATGTATGAACCTACCATACGGATGTGGAGTATAAACAACACAGGAACTTATTCTTCAGTTCTTCAATTGTGCTATATAGCTTTGTGACTATATCACAGGGCTGGCCCTACCATTAGGCAGATTGATGGAGTTATCTTAGACAGCTGATTTTATGTGCCATGAAATAAGAGGTATTCAATTTGTTGTTGTTGTTACTGTTATTGCCAGGGAGAAGAAGAGGCACTTGTGGAATGCTCTGCCGCAGGTGCCAAAATAAGTTGTGGCCATGGATACCTTGATCTGGGTACCTTGAATTAAGTGGCCTTGGGTAGCTTGACTTCAGGCAGCAAAATGTCTTGGACTAGTCCCTTGAATGTGTAGCCTAAGGAAGCTGGCTGTAGTCTATGAGTCAGAAAATTTGTTGCTTTATTGCTCTTCTTTAAAAAAAACAAAAACAAAGTGAAGAGAGATGGAAGCCGACATGAACAGTTATTCTCATTTCACTTTAATTCTGGATGAAATCTTCAGCACTCAAGCTGGGGTTTCTTTTGCTTGTTTTTGAGGAAAGTCTCTCCCTCGTTTGTCTTTGGTAGCTCCAGGCAGTGGTCATTGAATTTTACTGCTAAGAATATATTTTCCACAAGCAGTAAGAGAAAGCATTGTTTTGTAGCATAATAAAGATTTTATATTGTGCATTGTGGCATATATTTTATTTCTCACAAATGGTGCATTTAATATATCTACAAGCAATCAGTATAGATATATATTAGCAAGCTTCATTGTCCACTTGCAATTGGCAAGCTCCCCCCAGCTGGGCTCATCTCAGCTGAGTTAATTTTTGACTCCATTCACACCAGGCTCAAATGAACTCATTTACACTCAGCCCCATTTTGAGCAAAAGCCCAATGGCACTTAAAGGGTTGGAGGCCTCCCAGTGGGCCCCCCCCCCGCCTTTTTAAGGCTGGCACCAGGATGCTCTCCCAACCTCACTTAGCCATGCTTGCCAACACGTCAGAGAAGTGCACACTTGAAATTTCCCCAACTCATCATAACACATTGCAGAAGGCTGTGCTCCAGTACCTGTATATCATATTCCTTTACTCTGCAGCAACCTGCCTTGTGGTCCTCTAAAAGCCAAGGTGGTGTTCTTTCTTTTGATTAGAAATGTGCTAGGAAAACACTCGTTTTATAAACAGCAAATGCATGTGCAGCTCAGCATAACAAATAAGCCTGGTATGTGCGGTTCCAAATGTGCTGTGGCCCAATCCATTCAACTGAGAAGCACTTGCCACTCCCTAAACCAGGGACAATGGGCACTTTAAATGAGCAGTTTTGGAAGTGTCCATTGCTACCTGGGAAATGAAATGGATTTAATAAATAATCATAATCATAATCATAATAATCATAGAATCATAGAATCATATGAAGAGACCACAAGGGCCATCCAGTCCAACCCCCTGCCAAGCAGGAAACACCATCAAAGCATTCCTGACAGGTGGCTGTCAAGCCTCTGCTTAAAGACCTCCAAAGAAGGAGACTCCACCACACTCCTTGGCAGCAAATTCCACTGTCAAACAGCTCTTACTGTCAGGAAGTTCTTCCTAATGTTTAGGTGGAATCTTCTTTCTTGTAGTTTGAATCCATTGCTCCGTGTCCGCTTCTCTGGAGCAGCAGAAAACAACCTTTCTCCCTCCTCCATATGACATCCTTTTATATATTTGAACATGGCTATCATATCACCCCTTAACCTTCTCTTCTCCAGGCTAAACATACCCAGCTCCCTAAGCCGTTCCTCATAAGGCATCGTTTCCAGGCCTTTGACCATTTTGGTTGCCCTCCTCTGGACACGTTCCAGCTTGTCAATATCCTTCTTGAACTGTGGTGCCCAGAAGTGGACACAGTATTCCAGGTGAGGTCTGACCAGAGCGGAATACAGTGGTACTATTACTTCCCTTGATCTAGATGCTATACTCCTATTGATGCAGCCCAGAATTGCATTGGCTTTTTTAGCTGCTGCATCACACTGTTGACTCATGTCAAGTTTGTGGTCTACCAAGACTCCTAGATCTTTTTCACTTGTACTGCTCTCAAGCCAGGTGTCACCCATCCTGTATTTGTGCCTTTCATTTTTTTTTTGCCCAAGTGTAGTACTTTACATTTCTCCCTGTTAAAATTCATCCTGTTTATACCTGGAGTATAATAATAATTGTACTCCACCCATCTGACTGGGTAGCCTCAGCCACTCTGGGCTGCTTCCAACATATATAAAAGCATAATAAAACATTGCACATTAAAAGGCTTCCCTATACAGGGCTGCCTTCAGATGTCTTCTAAAAGTTACATAGTTACTCATCGCCTTGACATCTGATAGGAAGGTGTTCCACAGGGTGGGTGTCACTACTGAGAAGGCCCTCTGCCTGGTTCCCTGTAGCTTCACTCCTTGCAGTGAGGGAACTGCCAGAAGGCCCTCAGTGTCTGGGTTAAATGATAGGGGCGGAGACGTTCCTTCATGTATACTGGGCCGAGGCCATTTAGGGCTTTAAAGGTCAGCACCAACACCAACACTGAATTGTGTTCAGAAAGATACTGGGAGCAAATATTGGTCTTTCAGGATCAGTATTTTATGGTCCTGGCTGCCACTCCCAGTCACCCTTCTAGCTGCCGCAGACCAAACATTACAGTCCCCAGAATTCATTAATAAAGCTGGTTATTATGAACTTCAGCATTTTTAAAAACTGTTATTTCTATATTGCTTTTCAGATGGACCTAACAAAGCAGTTTACAGAAGATTATTACAACAGTAGGCATTGATTTTTTAAAAGTTACAATAAAATAGAAAATACAGTATAACTTATTTGTTTAGAAAAAGCTGTTGCTGATTCTTCTGAATCTTCTCAGAGCAAGAAGGTTCTGGGGCTAAAATAAACTCATGGACACTCATCTGAGGTAGATTTTGGAACAAGAAGGATGCTACAGTGCCCTTTGTTAGTCTGTTGTAGTGATGGTTTTACATTACGTAGAATTTAAATAAAACATTGCTTTTACTGTATTATAATGTTCTTTTTCACTCTGGGGTTTGTGAACAATGAAGCGCAGGTTAGAAATAATGTTTATTAATTAACATTAGCAAATTTTATGCAAATCTGTGTCCTCTTTTGCCCTTTTCTTCTCCATGGTTGGCTGATGGGTTTCTGTTGTATGGGGTGATGCAGAAGTGGCCACCCTATTCCCCACAGCCTCTTCTTCCCCCTGAAACTCTTTGGTAAAGCCAAAAGGAAAAATTGGCACAATGCTACATGGATCCCAGGTATGGGTCCTGTCCTAACCTTTGTTTCTACATCATTAAGCAATGGCAGAGACCTTTACGTAGGAGCAGAAATGCTGCCTCAGTTTCATGAAGGACCAAGATTCTCTGAACCTTATTTAGTATTTTAGCAAAGCAATTCCCTTCAGGTTGCATTGTTAAGTCAAAGATGATGGCTATGAAAGCTTTCCCCCCAAAACCGCTGAAGCATGAATAGCTATAAATATTTATGGGGAAGAATAAACTGCAGAAGCATATCAAAATGTAGCTGAGCAGGTGAGGACATGCAGCCTTTCTGAAGACCCTGCTAGACAAGCTCAAGGCCTGCTGCTTACAATATATTAACATTAAGTTATGCCACATTGCTCCTCACAACATTAATACAAGTTGTGTCTCTAGCAAAAGAATCTCTCTGAAGGATACAATATTTGCCGATTTTTTTTAAGTCTTATGCAAAGGCAGAAGTGTCAAAAGGCTAACATTATCTGAATAATGTTTCATCTCCTCCAAAAGTGTGTTGGGAAGAAAAGAGAAAATGGAGCAGAACCAAAGGAAAAAGCCAGATTCAGGAAAAGCAATAGAATATTCCTTTTCTACCCCTTGTCAGTATGAAGACCATCTCCAAACTTATTTCCTATTTCCCAACATTTTGCTGGAGGGGGAAGAAGAGGTGGAGCTGAGGATGATCATACTACCTACTTCCCCTACCTTGCAAGGAGGGAGGATGACTCAATCAGGGACCCTCTCCTATTCACGAGCTACCTGCACAACTCAAAGCCCTGGAAAAGGAGGATGTGAGGAATGGAAATAGGAGTAGTGCTGGTGTGTTAACTCTCTCTCTCTCTCTCTCTCTCTCTCTCTCTCTCTCTCTCTCTAACACACACACACACACACTAATAAAGCCTGCTGTGCTGGTCCCGTGGGGTATCCAATAGGCAAGGTCTAAGTCCGGTCCAAGGTCAGTGGTACATGTAAAGGCAGTCCGAAAGAACTGAAGCAGGGTCCAGGGCAGGGAGTCAGGCGAAGACAGGAACGGGTGGGTAAGCAGGGAACCAAAGCGGGTCAGGAGCACAGGCAGGAGAGCAGGACAGGGATCAAGCAATAACACTGGCACAAACTGATCAGCGACAATGTTGCTCCTGCAACTTGGGGCTGGGGCTGGCCGGCTTTTATCTGCCCCGAGGCACAGGGCGGCTCCGATCCTCAGGTGACTCGCCTCTCCTGGCTTGGAGGCGAGCACTCCTCCTGTGGGAACTTAGTTCCCTTCGCCTCTCTGCTCTTTGCCTCTGCAGCTCAGGAGAAGCTGGAGGGTTACCAGACCCAGAGGCAACCTCAGCTTCCCCTGACAGGGCGGGGAGTGGAGCACCTGCAGGCAATGAGTCCTCCATCCCATCAGGAGCCAGATCAAACTCAGCCGATGCCTGCACCTGAGGATCCAGCACAGGTGAGTCCCCTTCAGACTCAGGCCCCAACCCTGGCTCTGCTGGTTCTGGAGGCAGGGAATCCTGTGCAGGCTGGGATCCCTCAGGTTCAGCGTCTGAGTCTGAATCCCAGGCCATCACACCTGCTCAGCATGAAGTTCATGTGATAAATCAAGATCTCAGAGTGGTGAAAAATGTTCACATGATAGTTTTTATCAAGAAAGAAATATTAAAAGGGCCAGAAGCTCCAGGCTTTCCTGCCAAATGTTTAGAGCCTCTGATATTTTTTGTTCAAATTACAATGACAAGGTAGAAATTTTTCACTGGAAATACACTGAGCTCGGCACAGTAACATATCACAACATTGCTGTGCAATGCCTCCTCATCCCTCACTCATTAGATAATATGATCCATAGCCATGCACAGCATTGCTGCTACATGGGCCTATTATCGGAAACTACGTGATAAAAATGCCTGAGTCATTCTTGCAAGTAACATTGGGTCTTTGTTTGGCACCATGCTGTAGCTTTGATTAGCTGGGAGGGACATCTCTTCTGAAGAGTGACGAAGTACCTCTTCAGAACAGGCTCTCACAGCTGCACTTTTATATATGACTCAAACATTATTATTTTTAAGGAAAATACATGTGTCAGGCAGATGCCAATATAGAGATGAGTCCCCGAAAGCACTAAGGTTTAATAAGATTTTGTGGCGGTATTTTACCTCATGTAGGCTCTCTCTCCCCCACCCCTGCCACCCCCATGTAGCATTCACCCTTAAGAGCAACAACAAAATTGCCTTTGTTGGATAAAACTGGGCTGCATTAGGATGCAATGCTAAAACATGGTTTAGTTTTACAAGAATGTACTTTGTGGCGTATTCACTTGGACAATAATTGAAGGCTACAGAATGCAGACCCTTCAGCCACCTTGAAATTAAGGTAACCACAACAAAAATCCTACTCCCCGTTCATGAAAATTCATGGGTATTTTCTCTCCCTTTTGATAATGATCAAATGCAGTTTATTTTATCATTAATTAATGGAGTACAGCTGTAAAAAACAACAACACACACAATTATTTTTTAGCACAGCACTGTCCACAGTAGGCAATATTTAGCAATTTCCAGGCATACCCTGCAGCCATGAAACAACCGCTGGGACTCTTGCAAATGGCTGAAGCAATGACAATTGCTCCGAGCCAGAGAACAGGCACCATCAGCTTGTAACTCTTAGCTGTGAAGTGTTGTGACTGTTTCCAACATTTCTCAGCAGTGCCAGAAGCTGTTTCACAATTTGCAAGCCATGGAAGATTCAAATCGAAAATTTGTCTGAGGTTAGCTGGGCCTTAGCACACAGCCTTCACACTACAGGCATTTCATGATACTACCTTGAGAAAGAGAGATCCACACTTTAAACAACAACAACAACCTTAGTTTTGCATTCTTGAAAGCAAAACATTAAACTGAAAGACTTTCCTTGCATACACCCAATATGCACATTATTATTATTATTATTATTATTATTATTATTATTATTATTATTATTTGTACCAACAGGACATGCATTGTTGCATAAAACTCCAGCGTGAGAGGGATATCTGAATTTAGATGGAAGAATCTTGAGCCAGTGGAGTACTGCTACATAAAAGAGGCTGCTCAATTTCTGGTGACTGCCCTCTGCTCAGCAGTTCCAACCATCTGGAAAACCTTTTGGAGGTTCAAGGGTCTAAAGCAGGCATGACCAAACTTGGCCTTCCAGCTGTTTTGGGACTACAATTCCCATCATCCCTGACCACTGGTCCTGCTAGCTAGGGATGATGGGAGTTGTAGCACCAAAACAGCTGGAGGGCCAAGTTTGGTCATGCCTGGTATAAAGAGTATAGGATGAAAATTGGGGGGGGGGAGTTTATGCACCCTATCTGTGCTTCCGCAAGCATTGAATGTAACCCGATGAGATAGTTATTTCTCAACACTGTAGCTGGATGAGTAAAAGGGTTGCATGTACCATGAAAATAAAAATATATGGGGTTTTCACTCTGAGGCTGAGACAAAGTGGGATCCAAACAACATTTGCAAGCAAAGTCTGTATATATGTTTCCATTGGCGTGGATCCACACATAATGTTAAGCTACGGTTTGTTTAGTTATGATTTGTTTAGCAAATCCTGAGTTAACCATGAGTTGTCCCCACAGATGGCCAAACAAATCATGGATTGCTTCTCTAAAATTTGGTTTGTTTTCTAGCTGCTCTCATCTCATGGCTTCACAGATGAGGTAGCCCAGCAAACCATGGTTTAGGAAGCATGTTGGGTTAACATGTAATGCTAAAGTTAAAACATATCAATGTTATTCACTAACAGCAAACAATGGTTTGTTGGCTGTAAGCAAACTAAAGGCTATTAAACCACTACTTAGCAGTTTGTGCAAACCAGACGATTGATTTGTAAGTTTCTTTCAGATGTGCTTCATTTTTAAAATAAAATAAGGTCTGGTATTACAGTAGATTGTGGGAGAGGGGGGGTTATTGGGGTTTTTTTGTTCTTGCTTTTATTATATTGTATTTTTATATTGTGAACCACCCTAAGATCTATGGATGAAGGGTGATATATGAATTAATAAATGAATAAAAATAAGTAATAATAGATATGACTTCTCTACAACAACCTTGATTGAAATCAGTCCATAAAATGTTACTCCCCCAGGTGAAAAAAACTAGCATCTTTCCCCACAATATCATCTCTATTAACCACTTGTGGCACATTGAAGGAAACAAGATCAACTTATCTCTCCAGTTTACCAAAGCTTTACTGCCTGACTGCTTGGAGACAATGTTTATTTATTATACGTGGCCAGGAGACTTGCTATTATTTACAAGTCTGCTCTGTTTATTTTCTTCCATGTAGTATTTCTCATGAGACTAGGATGCAGGCGCCCTTGATGAAGCCACAAAAGACAGTATTATTTTTTAAAATAGGAAAGAATTGAAATTGTATTATATAAATCAATTCTCCCATCAAGCTCAGTTTCCACGATTTCTTGCAGAATTTATGATTTCCAGAGGCATATTCTGGAATGGGCACTGTATGTATGCTAGGTATAATGTCTTGTGAAACTTGTAGATACCCTGATGCAGGGTAGTGAATCCCAGAAGAGGCTCGCTGGGTGGGATGGAGGTCAATGTGCTGCACTAGCAGGACCAAAAACAAACTTCCCACTGCCTCACCCTTCCCACTTCTCCATCTCCTGGGAAGCTAGCATAGTGGCTCCATCCCACCTGGAGAGTTGCTTCTGGGCAGCCCTTGGAGATTTGTAGAGCTGGCACAAAAAGATGGTGCCTGCACTCAGTACACGTAGACACACAAGCCACCCTTCTACCTTTCCCAGAAGGGGATTAATGATAAAATGCTAAAGCAATTACCACGTTGCAGGATAGCCAAAATATATGAAGATTTGGGCTCACACCTCCTTAAAAAGAGAGTTAATAATTTCAAGCTAACATCACTTCTGCAGTGGTTATATATAGCTTGCATATGGCTCTAAACAGCTGGGATTTTTACATTTATGCAGAATGCACCCTGAGTTGCCATGGTTACCAACACCTTCCCCCCATCCCCCTGAAAGCCCAACCTCATATATTTCTTTTCATGAGTGGAAAAGGAATATTGGTTCTTCTCACCATCCCTCCTCACGCTTCTTCCCCCCACTTGCAGACGTTTGCATCGCTGCTTCGGAAAAGGGCTGCAGAGGGACCTCCTCTGCCATCAGTCTTCCAATCAAAGCTCTCTGCTGAGAAAGGAGGTCAAGGAGGTGATTCGCAGGATTTGTTTAATGGATTAACTCAAGGTGTTTGAAGCTGCCAAGTGGGAAATCATTTGGGCCAGCCAGAAAGTCAGAGAGGAGATCGTAAAATAAAGCTTTCCCTCTTTTTCCCCCTCTTATGAATTTCTCACAGTATTTTTTTGCCCTGGTTGTTCCAGCATTGGGGCTTTTAAAAAGAAAGGAGGCCACTTTGCATTCAGAAGAACCAGAGGGCACAGCAGTTGCCATGCAATAGTTTGAATGATGCCTTCAAATAATTAAACGAGCCCCATCTCTTCCTAATTATTCTCAGTGTGAAATCTGGTTCTCTGCTCCGTTCTTGGCATCTAAAAGCAGCTGGGCTTCCTAGATTCCAACAGAGAAAAACACAAAGAGAGCAGTCGCCCCTCCACCCCTCCGTTGATCTCTCATTCAATTCACTGGTTCACTGAACAGAGGGGTGTCCTTCTACAGTGTCAGGGAGCAATGCCAAAGGCTGCTTACACATGCTCATGAACAGGCAGGTGAAGGTTTCTCAACAGAGTGATAAAATGAAGTTTCTAAGTCAATGAGTGTCAGAAAGTGGGCTGGGACCCTCCTGTGGGCCTTGTGCTACTTTCAGGGAGTGGCTCCTTGCCACAGCCTGTTCAGTGCCTTTGCGCCTCCCCCCCCCCCGACATGCCATAGCCTTTTGGATGGACCAATGTCAGCATCAGCAACTTCTGGAATGCTGAGTAAAGGTGGCTGGAAAACAGAGATGTTCAGCACAAGATGGGCAGCCAGGAAGGTTTTTTTCTTTTTTGCCCTCATCTGAGGAGAAAGGGCTAAAGGAAGTGCTGAAGAAAATGAGACAGAAGGAGGAGGAGGAGACAAAATAAATTGGGAATGGATAGGATAAGGTAAGAGTGGGAAACTGTTTATAGGAGGAAGAAGTGAATGCAAAAGGACCTAGGAGGAGGGATGAAAGAAACTGGCAGTGAGAAGACGGATAAGGTACATACTGAGTGTGAAAGGAAAATAAAATAAGAAATTACAGGAGATGGGTAAAGATATTTTGAAAGGTGTGCAGGGATAGGGAGGGTATTATATGAATATACAAATCCTTCGTTGTTCAGTCATTCAGTCGTGTCCGACTCTTTGTGACCCCATGGACCAGAGCACGCCAGGCATGCCTATCCTTCACTGCCTCTCGCAGTTTGGCCAAACTCATGTTAGTAGCTTCGAGAACACTATCCAACCATCTCAACCTCTGCCGTCCCCTTCTCCTTGTGCCCTCAATCTTTCCCAACATCAGGGTCTTTTCTAGGGAGTCTTCTCTTCTCATGAGGTGGCCAAAGTACTGGAGCCAAAGTACTCAGGATCTGTCCTTCTAGTGAGCACTCAGGGCTGATTTCTTTAATCCTAACAGTATTTTATTTTGAAAAGTATTTTAGAATTGTCCAGTGAATAAAGAGCTTGACTTGCAACAGAGCTGGTGCTAGGACCAGGCATTGTCAAGTTCCACATTGCTGTTGGGAGGGGACTACCATCGTCTGGATACTCTCTAGTCCTGTGGTCTTCATCTGTGTTCACTTGCTGTCTCCAAGCATGCAAGCAACGTCAAGAGTGAGAGGACACAGCAGCACTACCTCTTGGTGGTTGTATGGATTGGGCGCAGAGAAAGAGCGAACAAGGAAGTGAGCAATAGTGCATTGAGGAGGAAGATGGAGGCTCAATGAGGGCAACTTGCTGAAGGTCAGACTAAACATGGAGATAGCAATACATTTCAATCTGGAAGACCTATATCTCATCACTCTCTTTTAGCCTTCCTTTCCCATTCACGAACGCAAATTCACAGGGCATTAGCAAGAGTGAACACACTGATTGAAAAAGTTCTTATACTGTAGCTGATCTTCACATAGCTTTATGCAGTAGTAAGTGGATGTTAGAGTGGTACTTCTAGGCCAGGGGAAAGATAGTGAAACCTCTTCAACCACATGGTCACTGCCTACAGCCTGATCTTGGCAATGGCTCCTCCAATGAACAAAGGGTTTATCCTGCTATTCGCTTGCTTGCTATTCTGATGTTTTCATTGCACTTTGGCTCTTTTAAAACCTGCAGCCAACCATCAATATTTTTGCCTGTGAGTGGACAAAGAGATAACATATCTTTTCTAGCTCACTCTTTGCTGAGCTTGCCCAGTGACAAATGAGATGTATTACTATAGAATGGGCACTAACTAAACCTCTCTGCTGTTCCAGCCAGTCTGTGGTAATCTGAATGTTATCAATAAAAAAACTTACTGTGCCCTTATAAATCTGGTAGCAGGCTTCCATTTTTCTGTCTCAGATGGAACTAGGGCACTTAGAAAGAATAGATGTGTGAAAAGTGAATATGGAATTGAAAAGGAACTGTGAGGATGAATCTCCTATAAAAACATTGCCTCCTTCAAGTTTATTTTCTAGTGCCATTCATAAATCATTGACTGCATATCAGTTTCCACAAGCTAGTGAGGAAGATCAACCAGACATTTTACAAAGCTCTTTAGGACAAAAGCATCATGAACAATGAATGAATATTCATTTTCTGCCACAGGATTAAAGTATGACAGCAGCCTTCCCCAACCTAGTGCCCTCTAGTGATTTGGAATACTTCTTCCATCATCCCCAATAAGAAGAGGCAGGAGAGAGAAGCCTAACCCATAATTAATGACCACCGTCCACTGTCAGCAAAACTCAATCCCAGTTTCATTAATTCTCATATCACTCTCTTCTAATAAACAATATTGCATGCCTAAAACAGCCTGTCCTATACATTTTGGGAGTTCCACATACAAGAACATGGTTACACCAAAGACCAAATAGATTCAACATACATGACCATGTACACAGCCATGTTTCCCTGCTTAAGGAGGCTATTCCAACACTGATGACATGGGACCTACCTCCTTCCTTCACCTACATCAATTCATCATCTAAAACAGGGTGGTCCAATATGCAGCCCTCAAGGTGTTTTTTGGTGGTACTCTGCAACATTTGAAGCAAACACCCCCAACTCTTGTGCTCCTTTCCCCAAGCCAGGTAAATGAGGTGCTAGGCTTTGGGAAGGAGGCCTGAGGGATCAGACAGGGTCCTAGAGTCCTCCTTCCCAAAGCCTAGTTAGCACTTTCCAAGCCTTGGGAAGAAGGAAAGAGGGTACTAGGACCCTGCCAGAGTCCTGTGCCTCCTTCCCAAAGCCCGGTGTCTTGCTTAGCCAGCTTTGGCATTACAAGGGCTGGTGGGGGGGGGAGTCAAATTTTGGCCTCAGACCCCCCCCCTGCACCACACAATGAGGCAGTGTGTGGCCCATAGGTTCTGTGTTGAAGTACTCTTGCATCTCACGTGGTATGAAAAGTTGGGCTGCCCTGATTGAAAATATACTGTATTAAGGTTCAAATATATTTGAACCTTGACAAGGAAGCACTGGAAAAAAGAAAGTAGACTGAGTCGGATATCCTGTAAGGATGTGTATTGGCTCTTTCTTTACTCCAAATAATGAGGCAAATTTGTGAGGATAAAGATATTGTTCTGAGTCAGATTGCACCATTAAAAAGGAATGTGAAGGCGGATCAAAGAGTGCCCAAACTTCCCAGTAGTTCTGTTGTCCAGGTTTATCCATGAAGTTAAACAACAGTCATTGTTTCTCCCCCCTCCCCCCAAACAACAACAACAACACATCCCACTTTTTATTTTCTGATAAATTATACCCAGCTGACAGGGGAAATTCCTAGAGATTGATGAGGATGGGAGTGGGATACAGATTTTTTAAAAATGCATTTTGGTAATTTTTTAAAGCAAAAACTGTACCATAAAATTCAGAGCAGTGTGAAATCAGTAGGATAATTACATTCCAATCTGTGCATTAGTCCGAGGTGCAAATTAGGTTGGTTTGCTTAAAAATGGAAATAAATGAAATTCCTCTCCATCTCTCGGACAGTAAATGTGAAAACAGGGGGACAGCTAGTGATGTGCATACATGTTCAGGTGGTCCAGATCTGATCTGTTACCATCAAAATTCACAGCATACCTATGTATTGTGCATGGCGAAATATAAGGTATAATAAGCACCCTTGTGTGTAAATATGTTGCCTTCCATGCGTATTTATCCAGAATAAGAATATTAACTGTGACAGCCATTCCTATCTACTTCCCATAATGCTTCAATTTGATACTATTATTTCTTAAGTGGTCTCAATATAACATGTTAGGAGACCAATCTGTCCAGTTTCTTAGATGGCTGCTCAGCCACACAGGTGCTTATCATCGTAGGCACCTTTAAATGAGCAGGCAGTCTTAATTCCTATCTGCTGTGGCATAGTGATGGCATTTCAAATGGCTAGATAGCTAATCCATCTCCTCTGGATAAGCAGAACACATTTAGTAAGTAATTGCAACTCTTCTGGCATGAGATTCTCTGGGCTGGTTGCCATATATATATATATATATATATATATATATATATATATATATACACACACACACACACACACACACACACACACACGTGTGTGTATAGATAGATAGATAGATAGATGATAGATAGATGATAGATAGATAGATAGATAGTTAGATAGATAGATAGATAGATAGATAGATAGATAGATAGATAGATATAGATAGATAGATAGATAGATAGATATAGATAGATAGATAGATAGATAGATAGATAGATAGATGATAGATAGATAGATATTCTATGCAACTCACTTCCACTGTCTACATTCTTTTTTCTCCTCAGGGGATGAAATTGTTCTGCTGCGTTCTTCCATCCTGTAGATGGTATTTAGACATTAAAGCCAGTGATTTCCTAACAGTGTGGGGGGTATAACTGGGAGACAGGGGTGGAGAGAAAGCTATCTGCACTTGACCTCATCAAAGGTAATGTTTGTGACCTATTGGGAAAGGACATGTACAGAAGTCTGCCCAATGTGAATTCCATTTTGTTTCCAGTGCTAATGAGTCAGGCTAGTCTCTCTGCCTCTAATCTACCTATCATATACAGTCGTACCTTTGATCTCGAACGCCTTGGCTCCTGAACAAATCAGCTCCCGGACAATCGAAACCCGGAAGTGAGTATTCCGGTTTTCGAATGTTCTTTTGGAAGCCGAATGTCCGACGGGGCTTCCGCGGCTTCTGATTGGCTGCGGGAGCTTCCTGCAGCAAATCAGAAGCTGCACTTTTAACATTTTGGAAGTCGAACGGACTTCTGGAACGGATTCCGTTCGACTTCCAAGGTATCTTAGAAAGTGATCCGCCTGTTAGTGCTATATACTTTTGGATGCCACTTGAGATTTCAGAGAGTGTAGTGAAGAGTTTTGCATTTCATTGTCTCATACAGCCATACATTAATTAGTAAGAAAGCACATAAACTAACTCTTGTCCTCAGTAACTAAAGGCTTCCCATATCCTGTGCCTTAAAATGAATTGCGCTGTCATTAGTTTTGATCCCGAAAGGGCAGAAAGTCTATGACAAAACTGCCTGTTGTTCCTTATACCATATCCACCACTTCTATTCCTAATGTTAGCTTTTGTAAGAAATGTTTAGTGCCAAGGAAAAAGCTACTTATACAGAAAGAATACCAGCTGGTATTGTTGTTGTTATTATTTTACATTGATACCCTAGGGATCAAAATAACCAATTTCCCCTCTATGGTGTTTTAGTGGAAAGCACAATGAAGTCATTTGACAAAATGGAGACTTTTGAGAAAAGGTAACAGTGTGGAAACTTAAAACAAAAGTGAGCTGGTGCCCTTTAGCAACACTAGCCAGACATTTACTCTTAAATTGTGTCTAATTAACATAAATCAATATATGATTTTCATAAATACATTAATTGCTAAGGTAGATGAAGTAGCTGGTTTTTACCATTGCCCCTCTGACATTTGCTTTCTCGTTTGAAAAGCTTGAGCTAGTCATTGAAAAATATTCATTCCATTAACTGAAAAATTATGTCGCATGGGTGGCAGTGGGGAGAAGAAGGAACCCACCAATAATTGGGATAAAGCAAGGCATAACTTTAATAAAGGAACACAGCATGGGAGCTATGTGGAGAAGGTTGTCATTCACATGAACAGGGAGAAGCGGCTCCTCCAGATAACTTTCCTTTGGAGCATCCATCCAGATTTACTTGCACAAAGCTTATGCAGACTTAGACTGCAGACCAATCCGCACTATACATTTAAAGCAGTATCATGCCACTTTAGACAGTCATGGCTTCCCCCAAAGAATCATGGGGATTGTAGTTTGTCAAGAGTGCCAAGAGGTCATTTCTATTCCCCTCACAGAGCTTTGTTGTTGTTGTTCATTCGTTCAGTCGTGTCCGACTCTTCGTGACCCCATGGACCAGAGCATGCCAGGCACACCTATCCTTCACTGCCTCTCGCAGTTTGGCCAAACTCATGTTAGTAGCTTCGAGAATACTGTCCAACCATCTCATCCTCTGTCGTCCCCTTCTCCTTGTGCCTCACAGAGCTACAGAGTGCTTTAACAGTCAATCGCTCTTCACATGGAAAACTGTGCAACAGATCACTTCATATGCAGAAACCTACATTTTCAGGGCATGCTTTAAAGTTAAACCATCCTTCCCCACCACCCAAAAATGGCAGTCTGGTGATACCAAGGGCATGGTCTGTGAGCTAAGATACTCCTTGGCACAACTCAGCTCACCGTGGAGATGAGACTTTTCTCAGAGCTTTTCCTTTCCCAAGGGTGTTTGGGAAATTTGAAAAAGGAGTGTGAATTTAGGGAACTTGTGAACAGATGGGAGCACCATTTTGTGACAGGCATTTCAAGCAGATTCAGTCTAAAATTGTAGTTCAGTGGGAGGGGGGTGTTCAGTTCTCTGTTCAACTCATTTTACACACACTTGACAGACACCACTCAGCATGAATGCTCTTGACTACTGCGGAATGTACACAGAGAGTGACTAAGGTAAACAGGGCATACTGTGCTACTGGCATACCACAGGGAAGACACCTGCTGTGTACTTATGTCCTTACACGGTGATGAAAAGACTGCTGAGAACTTATATGATATTAGGCAGACACATATTGATTTAAACAAAAAAACTTAGCCAAAGAGAATCCAGAGAACCATATGAACATAACAAAGCGTGCATTACCATGACAGATGGTCACTAACAGAACACAGTGGGTTTTGGGATTCTCATTCAACTTGTCCAAGAAAATTTCACCAAAGGATAATGCCTCCCCTTCCAAGAGATTAAGTAACACATATATCTCCTTTTATCATTCAGAGCATGAAGAAGGGTATTTATTTTCTCAAGGATGTGTTTGGTTTGGCACTGTGACAGCTCAGATTTGTCCAAATGGTGCAAAATGTTGTGACATTTCAGTAAAACATTGCTGTGCATAGTGAGAACCATCTCTTTGCTCTATAGAAAAACAATACTCTCATGACAGATATGAAATAAGATCCCAACATGCATGGGGAAAAGGTTTTTGTTATTTCATACAAAGCTATAAATATTATTTTTTTTGGGGGGGTTGTTTCAGGAAAATGTAATATTTCTTTTAAAAAATATTCTTCATGTCTCAAATGTCAATTTGTTACATTAGGAACATGAAATGCATTATGTATAACTCGTAGTTACAGGTAGGTAGCCGTGTTGGTCTGCCGTGGTAAAAAATAATAATAATAATAAAAAAAAATCCTTCCAGTAGCACCTTAGAGACCAGAGACTAGGTTTGTTATTGGTATGAGCTTTTGTGTGCATGCACACTTCTTCAGATACACTGAAACAGAAGTCATCAAACCCTATAAACAGATAACTTTGCCAGAAGTTGAACTGGAAACATTCTAACAGTTCCCTCATAGTCCCAACATTCCATGACATCACAGCAGGTCAGCCAATCTGTGTCACACACTTCATAACAACGAGCACAATGAAATATAGATGGGGCACACACATCTGAAGATCTGTGCAATATGAATTCCCAATTTTCCAAACCAATTACACATGATGAAATTCATTTGCTGTCAGGACATTAGGTACTAATCAGACATGAAAAATGTTACAGAGATGGAGACCCAGCTAATTGCAAGTATTGCTTTACAACGCTACTGCAATTAACACTGACCAGCAGTACCAATATCTCACTAACCCTACACATGAATGTTTTAGGTTATTGGAATAAATTCAATAATTAACATACTTAAGAAATTATAATGTGTTTATTATGTTAATAAGGATGAGAACTGCTGAACTAATGTGTATGTGCTTTGATAATGAACAAATAATCTTCTGATGTGCATGCAAAAATTCAATTTTATTATTATATATATATCCGATCTCCCTGTTACATGACAATAATAGGACTGTATTGAATGTTAGCTGTACTCAGACAAGACTCATTAAAATTAACGGACATAACTTAGGTCTATTAATTTCAATGGGTCTACTCTGAGTAGTTTAGTAAGTTTAGTAAGTTACAGCTCATAGTTCCTCAGAAACATTTGTTGTTACATTCAGTTGCTTATCTACTACGGCTTTGGCTGGATATTTGCCAGTAAGAAACTAACATATTTTGGAGATTTTCAAATACCTCTCCCCTGTGGGCAAAAAATACATATACTGTAACATGTGCCTAGACTTCTTTCAGCCTGACCAATCTAAACAATGAACCAACCCAAGAGTCTGTTCAGCCACCTTAGCATTTGTAGCTGGAGTCAGTCACAGCCCCAACTTCCCGGGCCAGGTGGTCCCATGTGAGTCAATATCAGCATATAGCACAGGTTCATTCTTTTGTTAAGAGGGCAAGAATAATGTACGTTGAGTCTCAACATACTGCATGTGGGTGGATGCACTGAAATGAATGCATGGAGATTACAGTACATGAAAACAAGAAAGAAAAACTGCTTTCAGAGTGACAGGTTATCCTGCAAAGAGAACAGAAAACCAATATTGTATGCCTGCAGGGATACCATAAACCATGATTTAGCAAGCAAAGCTCTTCTAGATTATCTAAACTGAGTGTGAAGTATCTAGAAATACTTGCAAAATCCCCCATCCCCATTCCAATTTTGTTACAGATTTTGAAATTCCATTTGTGTATGTTAATAAGATGTGCCTTGCTGGATCAGACTCATAGGCCCATCTAGTTCACCATCCTAGATTCCCACCCCCCAACCATGGCTAATGAGATACAAATTGTCTCTGGAGGTCACATAGAGCCATGTTAACTAATAGCCATTGACAGAGCCATCTTCCGTTATTATTTTCCAATCTGCTGCAAAGAAATCTAATCTACTGCCTATCACAATGTCTTTTTGCAGTGCTCCCCAACTATTAATTATGCATTGTAGGAAAATATACTCTCTTTTATCTCACCTCAGTTTACTGCTATTTCTTTGGATGACAAAAAGTCATGATACAGAAAGAGAACTGCTTCATTCTGATCTTGTTTGTGGAGCATCACTCAACGTGTTAATGATCCAACACATTCATTTTAGATTTTTGGACTTTGTTCAGACCAGAATGCTGCATCTGTGTGCAAAATGTACCACAGTTTCTTCCTGTCTCCCTTTACAGGATACTGAGGTAATGTGTCACAATGTGTCGTTCCCTGATGGCTCAATATACAAAGTAATGTGGTGGACAAATTAGCCTAGATCTAAATCTTTCTACATGATCAGTTATTGTACAGTATCAGATGCAAATTTTTAAAGAAGTTTGGTTTTGTGTGTTCAGACCCAGAGACCTCCCTCCTAAATAAGGACACATTTGACTCAAATTTTAGTTTTGCTTTTTGGCAGAATTTAGGCCACAACTTTATTGATTACAGGAAAGTGAGTGGTTGCATAGGTTCTGGTTCGACTAGCTCCCTACAGCCTTGCAGGTAGCACTGACCCAGAGCTCTATCATAGGTCAGCCAAGGGTGAACACCTGAGGGAGGTGGAAAGCCCAGGAACAGACTCTGTCCACTCCCCCAGATGCTCCCCTGGACTCAGGCATGGGCACAACCCCTTTTCGGGGATTGGCCAAACCAAGTTGAGTCCCTGGATTCCTTTAACGCAGCCTTTCTCAACCTTGGGTCCCCAGATGTTTTTGGCCTACAACTCCAATCATCCATAGGTAGCAGGACCAGTGGTCAGGGATGATGGAAGTTGTAGGCCAAAAACATCTGGGGACCCAAGGTTAAGAAAGGCTGCTTTAATGGAATACCCTTCACATAGGGATGGCGAGACCGTTCTCCCATCCCTATCACATGAACCAGTGCCTATCCACAACCTTACAAGTTGTGACGAATTGCTACGTGGCAGGTGAAACCCAAATGGCTACATCCAATTAGCCAAGTGGAAAAATTCCTGCCATGCCCCTGTCCCAAAGACAGACGACACATGACGACATATCAAGGTCAATCGCAAAAGGCCCTAAAATTAGGGAGAGGTGGGCGGGTGTTCCGATGCACAAGAGGAAGCTCTGGGTCACGTGCATGGGTTTATATAGGTCCCTCGATCCGTTTAGACTGCAACCCCATTGGCCAGATTGAAACCCAGCATCGAGGGACCTACCGGTACCAATCGGGTGTTGTGGCTATCCAATGGACCCACCCACAACCAAGAGGTCAGTCTCCAGATCTCACTGCAACACGTGCCCTCTTTTAGGGAGGACGTGATTTGTGGAAACAGTAACTGAAGAGTTTAAGCATATTTATTCTGTGCCAAGAGTGGACCTTTTCATCTCCTTGAATACTGGAGAAAGCAACATCTGAACATGCAGAAAGATGGCAGGGTTTCGCTGTTTAGTCATGCCAACCACGCAGGCTACCCAGGTGCATAAAAAGATCACATGAATCATAATCAGTCTCAGGTTTAATTGCTAATCTATTACAATTTAGGAGGCTCAGAGTCAGGCCTTGTTACGCATACAGGAATTCTGAACAGGCTAGATTTGTAGGCTGGAATAATTATGAGTATTGGTGACATCACGAGCAGTGATGGGGCTGCTATGCGCAAATGTGCCTAATCCACATATGAAACAGAGTTGTGCGGATGCTACGTTTGACACAAAAAGGACTGGGTGAGGGAGCACAGCAAAACTTTCTTGCCTCAGCTTGCTTAAAACATTTCCCCACTGTTGTGGGAAGTGAGCTGGGTGGGGAGGAAACCATTTAAAGCAGCAGAGCACAGCAAGGGGTTACCTTTCCTCCCCTATACCCATCTTTTATTATATAGAATAACCCCACCATACATGGCAACAGGATAGTCTTGTCTTCTTTGGGCTAAGGTTAGAAAGCAGAGATTGCCCTGAAAGAAAGCTTTCCATATTAAGACTACACAATCTTTTGAAGCATACTGCATCCGATAAATCGTGTCCTCCAAACCATGGAGAGCCACATGTTGCGGTGAAATCACCCAACTGCCTTCTTGTTGCTGGGGCTTCTTGTTGCTGAAGGCAACAGCTGAATACAGTAATGTTTCTGAATAAACCACAAGAGGTAGAGTGCTATTTTTTTCTATTCCTGCTTGTGGGTTTTCTGCAGGCATCTGGTCAGTCACTGTGAGAACAGGATGCTGGACCAGATAGCCCATTGGCCTGATCCAGCAGGCTCTTCGCATGTTCATATGTTACTTGCAAACTGGAGAACCAGTCATGGGCACCACATTATACCCTGCTGCAATACAACATTTCTTTCAAACATAATTTTAGTGGTGGGGGGACACCAGGGGAAGCCTCAGTGGGCAGAGGCACACTCATGGGCAACCCGTCAGATCCTTAAAAAAAAAAAAAATCAAAATCTTTTTTTGAAAAGTTGTGTGTGTGTTTTTTGTGGGTTTTTTAAAGAATTAGTCCCTAAGCATACCTGAATGCATATTGCTCGACTCCCAGCAGTGAAGATGACAAATGATACACAGCAGAGAAGCAAATTGCTGAACCTGTCAGATGACATGTCATGGTGACGTATCCAGCATGAGATGTTAATTAATTTAAACAACTTGACAGTGTTATCGATGTGGAGAGCACTTATATCACTCACACCTTTAGCTTGTTCAATCTCTAGCAACACACGCGTACTTCTAGAAAGAGTTAGGCCTTGGGCACGCCAGCCTGGAGCAAAATGTTTGCTGACTAATAGAACTAAATGGAAGGATAATCTAGAAAGCCTCCTCCTTAACAGTCAAGAATTATAGAGATAAGAGAGACACCGAAAGGCTATATAATCTAAGGATATCCTGCCATAAAGATAGCACTGTACATCCACTACTCTGAACACCCTGCACAGTTCATGCTCCTGGCTTGATACACATACAAAGGACAGTTTCACCAGTTTAAAGGGACAGTGGAGCAGTTGCATTAAAAAAAAAACACACACACACACAATACATTTGCTACAGAGCACTCCTACCCTCTGCTGAAGTCCAGTTGAGAGTGAGGTTAGAATTGGAGGGAAGATATCTGCCAACTGGATGTTCTGCCCATTTAGAACACCCCCCCCCCGAAAGCTCCATGCTTATATATGCACACAATAGTTGTATTTTGCCCTGATCCACGGCATTCTGGAGTGTGTGGGATGGCCTTAGGTCCACTGAATCCAAAATCTACTTGTTCTGGTATTAAATTAATTTCCCTCTCACTGGTTTCAAATAAAAAACAACAGCAACATATTACTGAAGCTGTCGGTCGCTCGTTACACAAAATGGTCTCCAAGTAACTTACACCATATTTAAAAGCTTAAGTAAAAAATACATTATAATCTAAACACATTTATGGAGAACACATTCACAGAAAACCACATGCAATTCATAAAAAAATAAACAAAGCAATTCCTAAAAACAGCAGAAAGACTTTGGCAGAAAAACAAAAAAAGGAAATAGCATCAATGTAGTCCAGGGGTAGGCAACCTAAGGCCCGTGGGCCGGATGTGGCCCATTCGCCTTCTCAATCTGGCCCACGGATGGTCCGGGAATCAGCGTGTTTTTACATGAGTAGAATGTGTCCTTTTATTTAAAATGCATCTCTGGGTTATTTGTGGGGTCTGCCTGGTGTTTTTACATGAGTAGAATGTGTGCTTTTATTTAAGATGCATCTCTAGGTTATTTGTGGGGCATAGGAATTTGTTCATTTCCCCCCCAAAAATATAGTCCAGCCCACCACATGGTCTGAGGGACGATGGACCGGCCCACGGCTGAAAAAGGTTGCTGACCCCTGATGTAGTCCATCCAAAACTTTTGGGAGGGGGCAGAGGTAAGTCTCTATCTGGCAGCAAAGACACCAGGTGGCCCTCACGGAGAAAAGCAGTTCACAAGCAAGGAGCCACCACTAAAAAAGCATGTGGGTCAATAATTCCTTACAACATGACCCTTTATCATTTTCTTCAAATATATTTAGAAGTGCAGGTTATGAGGTGGTTGTTATGCTACAATTTGTGATGGTGATACGAAAGTCATAACTTTTGTACATTTGCACAATCCCACCAGAGATGTCTATAGGTACCCACTTGCTGGGATCCCCTCCAACAGTATGGTGAAAGTGTAGAATTTATACAGGATAACCTCTGAGGTGTTAAGTCCAACTCATGAAGCATTTTAAGTGCCATCTCTTTATTTCTAGCTGAGATGGACCTAAATTGGGAGTTTGTTCCATCTTGCCTGCCATTCCTGCTCTTCCAGTTTCAAACCCTGTTCTTGCTCCTACATTATTTTAAGACTTTTACCATTCACTTCTGATTTCAATTAGGGTTTTTTAAATCTTTGAAAAGGAAAAGAGATTTGTATGCAGAAAATGCCAAAGACTGAACTTCATTGCCTTGTCATTTCAGTAGGGGACACAGATGGCCAATCACCTTGTGCTGAGGCAGCTCAGAAAATGCTTTTTCAACTATTATACATATAGATGGGTCATGTCACTTTTCTTTAACGCTTGCAAAATTCCATTGCCATTACTTCAGCTGTTTTCTACTCAAAGGAAAGCTGCAAGAATAAATAAATCTGCGGATGTGTTACAATATGACAAACCCAACTGTGTTTCCTTTCCTTTCCTTTTTCTTTTGGCAAACATTTAAGAGTTTCAAAGAAGACTCCAGGCTACAGATCAGCTCATACTGCAGAACAGTAGAGTATGCAAGGGTATTTATTTCATATCATGATGCATCCACATTGGCTAAGAAATCTTTATATCAGTAGGCAGCAATGTAAGACATGTGAACAGTATCTGGCCCTCCGAAGAATTTGCACAGCTTAAAATTACGCTGCTGGGCCAGGCATGGCCAATTTCCTAGGTCACACCCACTTATCCTCCAACATTTCTCCAAGGAAAATAGGGATGTCCTATTCCATAATAATCATTTTACTATTACCCTGGGGCAACCCCTCTGTGTGGGTTGCCCCAGCCACTCTGGGTGGCTTCCAATATATATAAAAACATAATAAAACTTTAAACATTTAAAAACTTCCCTATACAGATGGCCCAGGGGGGTGTCTGATAATTCCATACCCTCTAACATTTCTCTGATGAAAATAGAGATGTCCTAAGGAAAAGCAGGACATTCTGGGATCGAATCAGAAACTGGGACGGCTTCTGTAAATCTGGGACTGTCCCTGGAAAATAGAGGCAATTGGAGGGTCTGCACCCACCACTGATTCTGCTGCAAACCCTGGTTAAGCGCTTTAGCCTGGCTGAAATTTGTCCTTGAACTCTAGTTTTTAATTTTTTTTTATAATGCCTTTTAGATGGAGGAAGGAGAAGGATAAGTATACAATGTAGCTTCCTATGCAAAAGTAAGAGTCACTTCCATTACTCCACCTACATTTTGCCTCTGGCTCCACCCACCAAAGGCATGTGGCCCTCAGAAAGCTCCTGGCCCTCAAGTTGCAAACGTTCCACACCACTGAGTTGTGCAGATGAGTTAATGGCAGTTTCTCTCTCATGGCTCACTCGGAGATAATTTAAAGCAGTATCATGACACTTTAAAGTCATGGCTTCCCGCAAAGATTCATAGAAACTATAGTTTGTTAAGAGTGCTGAGAGTTGTCAGGTGACCACTGTTAGCCTACTATTTCCAGAGTTCCCTGGGAAGATTGTTAAGCCGTTTGGGGAACTGAAGGTCTGTGAGGGGGATAGGGGGCACCTAACAATTCTCAACACCCTTAACAAACTTTGCTTCCCCGGATTCTTTGGGAGAGAAGCCATGACTGTTTAAAGCAGTATGATTGTGCTTTTAACTGTATGGTGCAGATGGGGTCCTTTGATTTAAACAACAACACCCTGAGACATCCCAAAATTGTGGCTGCAATCCTCCTCTGCATGTTTACTTGAAAGAAAACTCGCTTGAACTCAACGGCATTCCCTTCCAAGGAATAGCCTGCCCGGCATACGAAGCCCACAAACTCTGAGGCCAGAGTTGCAGTGCCTTTCAGTTCAAAACAGACTTAAGGTTAAGGGATAAAAAAGGGGGGGAAATAAGAAGCAAACAAACCATGGGAAGCAACCTGTTTACTCCCATTGTTCTCGAGTCAAACTGTTTCCTTTAATATAAAGACATTTCTTTATACTTTTTTTTACAGGGAGCTTGAAGGACAAAAGAGCCCTGCTGGGGAAACTTATTGCAAATGTGACACAAAACAGCAGCTTGGAATCTAAAGTGGCAAAACCACCATGTCAGAATTAGTAAACAGCATCAAAAAGCTCTTGATGCCCTCCCAGCCGCTAGTTAGCATTCACTGTGGTGCAGCTGCTGTCTTCGCTCCCAGACACTTCCCAGCAAATGAAAGGGGGAAAGAAAGAGCCATTTGTTTTCCTCCTCTGTCACCACTAGGGACTCCAGAGCTCTTTTCAAGCCCCCTTCAGCATCTTGACACTTGACAGGCTCAGAGAAAACAAGGCCCTGTTAAAGAGGACTGCCACAGAGCAAATGAAGCAGCTACAACAGGGCAGCCAGCAGGCCAGCGTGGGGCGAGTCGGTGGGGAACCGCAAGAGGCATTCAGAAGTCGTGCAATGCAGCAGCATCAAGAGTGCTACTTAGAGTGGGGAGGGAACACTAAGCAGGAGGATTTTGTTGGAGTTAATTAACAGGAAGACAAGGAGCCACTGGGAATTCAGCTTTTATCTCCCACAAGGGATGGAAGGTTCTGTAAATTTGGGTCCTCTCAGCTCTTCATTGTTCCAATCTTAAATTCAGTTCTCCACATATCTGCAGCAATTTGCAACATTCTCCCCCCTCTCAAAAAATGCTCAAGAAAATCCATCAGTATCTTAGTGTGAATTTCTCGTAATAAACACATTTTTTTGTATGCAGTTTTGACTGATGTTCCCATTTTTGCAAGCAATTCCCCTCAATATAATGCATGTGTTTATGTTACTTTCCACTAACGTATTCATTTGTATGCACACTTCCCCCCAGTATATGCATTAAACATTATTTGGTCCAAGAACTGCATAACAAAAATTCAGATAACTGTGAATTTTGAAAGATGGCTGTGCTTGCTTCTCATATTGTTTGGTAAAGTACAAATGTGATAGATTTGCCTTTTAAATGTGAACTGAATCAATTTTTCCCCTCCCATCTCTGTCTCCCACATCCTCTATATCCACTTAATTTTGGAACAAATAATCATGCCATTGATCTAGTTGGATTGGCTATTTAGGTGAAGGCCCTTCTGGAAAAAAATAATGAAAAAGCACACACTGTGTTCTGCAGAGACAGAAAATTGGACTTGTAGTAAGCCAGGCATTTTCTTCACACAAGGTTATTTCATTGTGCACGTTCCCCCCCCCCCATGCGTTGATATCAAAGTGTTGCATGGTGCAACAGTGGTGCTAATATGAACCAAGCAGCCCAGGCTAATGTACAAAGGAGAATACTTGGGGTTTTAGGGTTTTATATGAAAAACCACAAAGTGGGTTCTCTATTTGGGATAGAGAAGGTGTGATAATTGTGTATAGACTTGGGGAAAATTAGCTGCTCTTTTGTCACAGAAGACTGACAATGTTCATCTCGGCGTGTGCTCAGAACTAAATCTCACTGATTACAGTAGTATTTACTTCCTAATAGGGTGCTTAGGGGAGATGACTTAGGTTGCTTGAGTCCCACTGAAGTCAAACAGATTAAAGCAGCCTAGCTGTACGCAGCACTGAGGCCCCTAGAAATATTTTCACATGGCATATTTTGAGACAAACCTACAGAACAGCCCTGCTGGATCAGACCAAAGGCCCATCTTGTCCAGACAACATCCTGTTTCCCACAGTGGCCAACCTTTGGGAATGCCTATGTGAAGCCCACCAATAGGTCACGATGGTAAAAGTCCTTCTGAGTGCCTGGTATCTGGAGGCAAGTTGCCTTTGATCCTGGAGATATTGTACAGCCTTCGGAACTAGTGGCGATGGCAGCCTTGTGGTATGCCCTGGCAACTCTCCCCACTGGAATGGAGGTTACAGGACATTGCATTAATCCCCAGGCCGGTCCAGTCATTAGGTGAGGTGACGTCACTGCCTCAGGCCGCGGAAGCCTCTGAGGCAGCACCCTACCCACTATTTTGCAGAAGCCTCTGAGGCAGCACCCTACCCATTATGTTTCTGGCAGAGAAGCGGTGCCAGCATCAGTGCTGATTTCTGGTGAGATTTCACCGAAAAATAGCTGTCAACTTTCGGATTTGAAAATAAGGGATTTTTCCCAAACTTAGGGATTTGAAAATAAGGGATGCTGCGAGGGCGGTGCAATGGCACCAAGTAGCCTCACCACCCTGCGCTCCAGAGGCTGCGCACGAACGGGTGAGCGAAAGAGCGAGAGCGTAGACGGCAGGCAGGCTGGCTGTCTGGTTGGGCATGAGGGTCTGGCTGCACAAGGCATGCAAGCTCCGCCCCCAGTCAGTCTCAGACTCCTTATTGGCAGCCGAGCAACGCAGCTGAGGAGCCTCCCTGGCCGGCAGGGAGGGAGAGGAGCTGCTTCCTTTGAAATCCAGGAAATTTAAGGGATATCAACAATCCGGGATAGCAGCGGGAAACGGCATTGGAATAAGGGAGTTTCCCGCCAAAAAAGGGAGGGTTGACAGCTATGCACCGAAATCACATGAGATCTCACTGGAAATTGACACTGATGATGAAGGCAACAGGGTACAGGCAGCGGCAGGGCAGAGCCGCACTTCCCCTGTTGCCTCAAGCAGCAAAATAGGATGTGCCACCCTACTTAATCCAGATATATATTTAAAATAAAAAAACAATACAACCCCCTTCCAAATAATAAACCTTGGTGCCTAATTGTTTTACTTTAGGCACTGGCAGTAAGAAACCAAACATCTGCAATCAAAGTTCCACTTCAATTTTCCTCCACCACCGCCTTACGCTTCCTAACACAGGTTCCGCTAAGTCCCTCCTTGAGCCATAAATTTCTCCTATAATCTTATGCTCTTTAACTTATCACTCCAGGATAAGTGATAGCCACTGAAATTGTTCCCTCTCAGTTCTTTATGCCACCACCAGCTCCCAAATTCTAGAAAGTCGTGTTTTTCTTGTTGGGGGGGGGGGGCTTAATTCAGTACCTTGAACAGCAAGTGAAAATGGAAATGGTTTTAGTGGGCCAGATCATTCAACAGAGATAATAAAACCTACAGTGATGTTTTATTAAGTCCTTGGACTGAAACTGAGGAGAAAACAATTGAAATATCTATCACCTGAAAAGTCTCCAAGAAAAAGGCAGAAAAAATATGTAATTGCATCCCATTAAAGCATACTAAAATTCTGACAACCGTAGAATATATTTAAACAAACAAACCTATCAGGCCAATTCAAAGGAATTTCAGAAATAGACTGGAAAGAGAAGTTGCTGAATTGCAACTCATTACCAAGCTTAAAACCATGGAGAGACCTGGTCTGAACAAAGACATTGGATTCTTACCTCATTATACATGACAAAGCTTTTTTAACCTTCTCACCCCTTGTTTTTCCCTGTAAGACTAACTGCAGCAGTTAACAGTCGTCAACAGGTTTACCACAGCTATCAACCTTTCACCCATTTCTACCACCCCTCTGAGTAATACCCCTCCCCACCCTCTCACTATATATAAGGGTCTGGTGACTTCTGTTTCAGTGTATCTGAAGAAGTGTGCATGCACACGAAAGCTCATACCAAGAACAAACTTAGTTGGTCTCTAAGGTGCTACTGGAAGGAATTTTTTTATTTTATTTTGTTTAGGCCAATTCTTGTATAACCGACTGTTATACAATTAAGGAGACACTTCATTATAAAAACATTAGACATCTCCCATCTATCTAATTACCAAAGATCTCTGTTATTCCCCAAGAATAAATTAATGCGTAGACTTATAACTGGAGCTAGACTTGTATGAGAAGTTGTAAATTACAAGCAAATCCAAATGCACATAATGCAGTCCTAGCAGGTTATTGTTATTCTTATGAAAAGTTACCATAGCAAGTTGACTTTTCCTCAACGGCCATTCCTCACCCACCCCATTTATGTCTATCACCCCCCAACCTGGGTTGGGTTCCAGCCAGATGTGTATTATTTATGAAGGAAAATCCACAGTTGGTGCACTCCCGCCTCAAATGTTCAGCTGCAATTTGGAGGCTTTTATGTTTTTAAATTCTCATCTAAATAGCTATAGAGAAAATAATGAGAAATTCAAGGCATTTCCTTCATGTTCTGTCAACTTAATGTACAAGTGGCACAAAAGGCACTTTGGACATGTGATTCCTTTTCAGCCACAAAAGCCAGGTAAAATAACACAAATAGCTTTTTCAAGACTTCCTGACTTCACTATCATTGTATACACATTTAAAAAACAAAAAACGTGCAGCAGGAAGTTTTACTATATTCTCTGGAAACAATAATAAAGCAGGCACTCCTCAATGAACTTCTTTATATTAGTGATTGTAATGTCTATGCCGCTATTCAGCAGGTGCTTTTAGCATGCAAAATAAATTGCTCACTGACACCTGCCCAATTCCTGAATTGCTCATGTGATCAGCCTTGCAAAATAGAAAGACAGGTGCTCAGAAATGTGGCGTAAAAATAATTCTCTCACTCACTCACAGATGCTCACTCACCCACCAGCACCTTCAGTCAAATCTGTTTAGAGAAGGTGCGGCGAAGCTTCCCAGGTCCCAGGCCCACATTCCATCCTGGGCAACCTTCTGAGTGTCACGTGTCAGTGATGAATGAGCCAGGGGCCGAGGCAAAAACTGGGTGAGGCAATGGATGTGACTCTTACCTCTCTCTGTTCACCACACTACATTTCAGCACTGCAAATAAATATTGTAAGCTCTTCATCCTCCATCCAAGCAAGCAAGAAGTATTATCAGAGCTAAAGGGACACATTTCAACCCTACGCAATGCATTTAAACACAACTGGCTAACCTCTCTCATGACTCTGTCCTTTTCCTTAAGGCAGTGATGGCTAACCTTGACACCCCAGATGTTTTGGAACGACAACTCCCATCATCCCTAGCTAACAGGATCAGTGGTCAGGGATGATGGGAGTTGTAGTCCCAAAACATCTGGAGTGTCAAGGTTAGCCATCACTGCCTTAAGGACTGGGAAGCCTTAAAGGGTTAAGCATCCAGCTTGGAGCCAGGAATGCCTCCTCCTCCTTTCTGACAATTCCCTTCAGGTGTGCTTCTCCATTGACAAGTCAACATTGGGGTGCAGGTTCCTGGCATGGAGGGACTGGGTGCCTCCATGGATACAGACTCTGGATGTCCTGATTCAGGAGTCCTTGGCTGAAGAGCCCATGATACAAAAGGCTGAGACTCTGGATCACACCCAGGTACTTGTTCCACCCCTGCAACTCTGCCTCCAGTGCCCCAAAGGTTGGATCCCTTTGACCTAGTCAGAGAGCAGATTATTGTTCAGGGTGTGGGCCCAGCAGGGGCTTACCATGACGATGACTAATAACAATAATGCCCAATATCAATATAAAAAAAAACCAAGCAGCAAATGAAAACAAAGAAAATAACCAATAGTATGACTGATTATTAACTTGTATTGGATTATAAGATGATCTTTACCTGGCGTCAAGATGGACACCAGGCAAGGATCCCTGAGAAGGCTGTTCTGAAGGGTTGAAGGTGCTACCCAAAATGCTCTTGTGTTGGTCAACAGCCATCTTACCTCAGCCGGTGAGGTTATCCATATGGAGCTGCATTTCATAACACAATCTCCTAACTGTGAGCTAAAGATACATGTTTACTACCTCTGTGACAAGGAAGCAAAACAAATATTATATTTCACGTTATTCAGATATCGGAACAGTACATGTATTACACAGACAGACCAACAGACAGACAGATAAGCACACAAACGAAAAGCATAGTAGGCAGCTGAAGTCAAACAGTACCTAACCATTTGCACATAGTCATCCTTTTCCATTTTGGATTTTTAAAATCCCCTTAATTTTTTTTAAATATTTCTTAGCTAGGGCTCATTTGCATTTATAGTATTGTGCTGCAGTTTACTGAGGACCTTGATACTCATGAAATATGTTGCAGAAATAAAGGAAGAGAAAAAGAGTAGAGAGAAATATTGTCTAATTAATTGAATTAAAGTCTGACTGATTAAAAAAAAAAAACATTTTCCTGTTGCAGAGCTGTCAGCCTGAAAGTACATTATGGAAAATATAGCAAGACAACTGTCCTTTTCAACCTGTTCAGGGTAATAATAGCTCTTATCAACCTGACATTCTAACAAATGTCCCACACTAAATGTCGAGTGAGATTTCTTGAGTGACAAGAAAAATAAAATGCCTATTTTCCCTTGCAAAATACAAGGAAAGGGTTTGGGGTTTTTTTAAAGGGTGAAAATTAGCAGGGTTTTTTTAAAAAAAAATTCAAGCAAGCATAAAAATTTAGCATGAATTGCTTGTGATCTGGAATAAATAGGGAGGCTTGGGATGATTAAAAATGTGTTCCATTTGCCTTACAAAAGTTCCCCCTCTTAAACCTGATTCAAACATATATTCATATGCCATTACATGTTCTCTGCTCAAAGTACTTATCTATAATTGTAGTGCTTAGCTGCTAATGTTAGGCCTGTGAACCAGCTCTGACTGAATCCTGGATCCCAAACTGAATCAAACTGAATCAGGTAGATCGGTGACTTGGCTGAAGCAGGTTGAGGCAGCTCCAAATTGCCCCTGGTTTGGTCTATCCACCTGGAGCTATCTGGGGCTGTCAAAAGGGGTGGTAGTCTAGTGCTGGGGGGACAGGGAGAAGGAGATGCAGTCTGTGTAGACTCCTCATCACATGTTTAATTAAGGTTTAAGACTCTGATCAAACAGGGACTAATCTGACTATTGAGCAGGGGTCGGCAACCTAAGGCCCATGGGTCACAAGCGGCCCATGGGGGCCATTTAACCAGCCCATGGACCCCCGCTGCCTGCTCAGTTGGCTCCCATGTGCCGCGCTAAACTAGCATGGAGCAGAGCGGGGACTTTGATGCTGCCCGGCTTCCCATTGGCTGCAGGAAGCTCCTGCAGCCAATGGGAAGCTGTGCACACCTCCTCCGCACAGGAAGGAGCGCCAGAAATAGCATTTGCACATGCGCAAAACTTTGCCGACCCCTGCTATTGAGTGTTCCACCTCAGAACTGTTGGGGTCCTTCTTGGAACAGAACAGACTGAGACAAAGCACACAGCCAAGTAAAACAAGATGTAGCTGTGCCCCTTTGCCAGCATTCTTATACATTTCATGTTATGTTCTTCAGTTTGAGATAACACTTCCAGGTATTTCAAGCCTCAAGAGATTGAAGCGAAAAGCACCTCTGAAGTAACAGACAAAGTTTCCCTGATGTTTATTGGATTGATGTTCTCGACTCCAAGCCAATTAAATCCCATTAGCACATGCGGCTAATTAAGTAATCAGTTGTTAGAACAACTGCCTTATGTTTGCTCAGAAGAAATCTGATTTAATGAAGTGAGGCACTTTGATTTGGGAGGAAGCATCCTTTAAGAGTCACGATTTGCTTGGGCTGTGGTGACGTTCTTCAAGTCACAATGTAATGCAGATCTAGAGCAACACCTAGCGGTGGAACACAGCACATCAGGCATGCTGCTTAGAAATGCCACTCAGTGGCCGGTGGCCTCCTCCTCCTTTGTCCCCACCCTCTACCCCTCCAAGGGCCTCTTGCTGCATCTGTGCTGCTGGAAAGTATAAATTAGGCAAGAGACATGATGCTGGTGCTTCATGTGCTACCGTTGCACTAGTAATCCCAACTTCATAATGTCTTGTGATGTGCACAGACAGAGAAGAAACCTTGGAAAAGCAACATGTCACGTACAGTTCACAACAGAGAGAAAAAAAATAGCAGATCAGGGTTACTCACGAGACAGAAAAGAATACAACAGAAAGTGTGAACTTTGAATTGGCGAGACACTAATGGTGGGATGTGCCTGAATTGAAAAAAGTTATATGGCTGTAGTCTCAACCCTTACAAACCCTTGTCCCCATGCTCCTCTAGCCAGTAAATTCTGTTGTCATGAGCATGTGCACAGGGGTTACTCTTTTACAGCCTTGTTGGAGGACAGGGTATTTAAAGCCTAGTTTTCCAGATTTCTCATTTTGTGGGAGTATATGAGATTAGAAGAGGAACTACGCATCTACCCGAGCCATTGCAAAGCTGGTAATTGTGACGAAATTTTGTATGCAGCTAATGATTGTTGCCATATTTATTTACGTCATAAAATTTATATAACGCTTGATTGCAGAAAACCTCAATGTAGTTACACCACTATACTGGTTGCACCACTCTAAATGATAACTGCATTGAGACATATGAATTTTCTAGATTACATTCTATTTTAGGATTCCTGAAATGACACGAGCACAGTTAAGACAGAGAGAGTGAGAGACCAGGTGTTTTCTAGGCATAAATTGTGAAGGTTTAGTTAGCAGTCAGGGTGGAAGTTCTTAATGGCACCCTTCAGGGTGTAAGTAAGTGCATATTAACAGTCGTAAATTTTGACTCCTATCAGGAGTTGTGTGCAGTTTTCACTTGTCATTTCTATTTAGTTTACTATGTGGTACACCTTCCAAAACAGGTGCGCCTCAAAATGGAGAGACTTCAGTCTTCTGCAATTAGAACAGCAAATATAGTAAAATACATCACTTCTTATCCCGATACTTATCGATGAAAGCTACATCAAACCATTTTGGTTGACTGTATTGCTGGACAATGGATTATTTTAAAGAAAGGCACAACTGAAAAACCCACTACAACCTCTGGGTTCTTCACCATTCTTCCTTCCTTCTTAATAGATTCCACTGTGAACACTTAAGAACTTGAACTGGTCAAGAATGTGCTTCCCACTCCTTTTAAAACAGAATGAAGAATAATCTTTCAAAGAAACTATAGACTTTCCCAACCTTCTAAAAGCCATACTCCTTATGATTCATTTATTTTCTTCTCTTTTATTGTTACAAATGCCTTTAATGATATTTCAGAATTCATTATAATGCCTTGAGTGCTTTTGCACATTGAATTAATCTTTTTTACTTGTCGGACGTTGGAATTTCTACTGGCTGATGCTGTTACTTGTTTGGAACGTTCCACTCCATTCTTCTCCTATGGAAGAAAAAGAGAGAAGAGAATGCTCTTCTTGGGTGACATAATGATCACAGAAAAAGTGAGAGTTGCTAAATGCCATCAGGGTCATTTACCAGACAATATTGTTGCCAAATTTTTTCTGGCTTTGTCCCTGTGCCTTGTACATCTGCCTGAAAGGGGAAAACATGGCACATGGTGTTTCCCTGGCATAAAGATGAAGTAACAGCAAATAATTTAGCATCCTTGCAACATTTCTGCATTTGAGGTAACTATCTGAAGGCCTAGGAGATCTGCTTGTGCAGGGGGCACAGTTGCCAGCTCTAATGAGTCACGTCAATGATTCAGATTGTACTAAGCACATGCATTTTCTACTGCCATCCATTCATTGCTACTACTATTTGCAATTCACTTTATGATTTTACTGTTTTATCCTCAATAAAACCACAGTCTTCCACTGGATTATTATCATCTTTATCACCTTCACTTTCCTCTCAGTCACTCCAGGATGTCTTCCAGATTGGGTTATTGCAATGTGTTCTGTGTGGGGCTACCCTTGAAGATGACTGAGACACTTCATCTGATCTAAAATGTATCAGCCACACTACTGGCTTGAGCTGCATTTAGAACTCATGTAACTCCTGCTTGGGGTTAACATGGCAAATGGCAAAGATTTAATTGGCTGTTTTGATTTAAAGATTTAACGGGAAGATTTTGCTATATTAGTTCCTTCAATCTTTTCTATTTTAATTTTCTTTTCTTTTTTACTTTTTGCTTATTATTATTTGGCATATATTTTAACGTAAATATATATTTACATTCTTGTTTGTCCAAGCCTACCCAGATATTTAGAAAGTTGAGATAATCTTAATCTGTTTTAGTATTGTAACATCTGTATGTTTTAAATCACGGTTGTAATTTTGGTTTTTTAATTATTTTATCTTTTTGTAAATCTTTGAGGTTTTGTTTGTTAGTTACAATCAAGCAGTGTGTTAATTTAATGAAATAAAATAATAAATATTTTGGTTGATTGTTGTGTTTTGTTTTGTTTTTTAAAAAAATGTATTAATGGATTTCTTTTTCTGTGGTTATGACTAGAGCTTGGAGACATCCAATGAATCTGAAACTTGGAAGATTCAGGACAGGTGAAAGGAAGTTACATAGTACCTAGTTATGGATTCTGTTCCCACAAGAAACAGTGATGCCAACCAGTGGCAGAGGAAGGGGGTGAAGGGGGTGTGGTCCACCCTGGGTGCCATCACTGGGGGGGGGTTATGACAAAATGACAAAAACATGAGTGGCTTTTAAAAAAATGGGCTCACGAAACTATTTAGTTCAGTCAACAAACATAACGAAATGCAGCTGGAACTGGGTGCCACACCGCGGGGGCCGGCACTTACCACGGGGCCTGCAGCTTGCCCGAGCCACGCATCTCTCCTGGGAGTGACGTGGTGGCTTGGGCGCCTGCAGGCTCCACGCTGCCTGAAACGGCAGCGTGGGGGTTATGTCTGCCCTCTGCCTCTCCCTCAGCCACCCCACAGCTACGCTGCTGATGCGAACAAGCTTGGCTGGCTTTACAGGAGGATTAGACAAAGCCGTGGAGGATATTGATAACTACTCGCCACAATGGTATGTTCTACTTCCACTGCTGAGGCAGTATGCATATAAATGCCAGTTGGCAGGAACCACAGATCGAAAAATTGCAGTTGCACTCAGAGCTTAGTGTTGGTTTTTGGGCTTCCCACAGGCATTTGGCTGGCCACCATGAGAAGAGGAAGGTGGTTCATTGGCCTGATCCAGCAGGCTGTTAATGTTATCTGGTAAGGTTTTTAATTTGTCATTAATCAAACTTTGGTTTAATCCAAAGCTCTCCTGGTCCAATGACACCCCTGCCATGCTTGGGAAAGGTTCAGATGTGCTTCTGAGAATGTTTAAAGCTCTCTCACCACTTTCCCTCCCTTTATTTTTCAGTGGGAGGGGAAACAGACCAAAACTGCTTTAAAGAAAATAGGCCTGCCAAGTTAAGGAAGGCTCTGGATAAGATGGTAAAAGACATTGGGATCCCCACTACCATTGCCTTAGGATTCCAGGCATTCCGATTCTCCCAGCCCCTAAAAAAGCACCCTTAGAATTTGAGTTGGTTGTATCAGACACATGCACATTTTTGTAATAAAGTATACAGTGAAATATCCTGGTTTAAATTGTCATTATATGTTTTGTCAATTTCCAGCCCACCCTTGGTCTTCAAAAATGCCCTCGAGGTGGCTCACATGAAATCATCAGGATTATTAAATGCAATTATATGCCATTTAAACACAGAACAGAATGGAGATATAAAAATAAAGTGGGTTGCTATTTTCTTTTTCTAATAAAATTGTTACAAAGCCATACAGCTTTGCTGAAATAGTGGCAATAAAGTCAAGTTTCAACATAATTGGACACTGAAAGCTCATGCAATCACTTGGATCTTTGAGAAGTAAAAAGGAACAGGAGCAAGTTCTTATATATTGCTGCAGTCCTTTAATCATCTTTCTCCTTTGCACCTTTTAGATGCTCCCTTCTCCCGTACTGCAGACAGAGGCAGGGGAGATGGATAGAGATGTGCTAAAAGCAAAGCTGTTTCTTTCTGCTCACTAGTTAGTTCAAAAACCATCACCAGGCTTAGCCACCTCACCAAGCTCATCCAGTAGCTTTACCACAGTTACTGATGCTCATTTGGATTGGAATGGCAAACTTTCTGCCATACCAGCACCCATGCCTCAAATTAAAAAGGGGTCCTCCCTTTTCTTTTAGGAACACTGGTTAACTTCTAAGGATCCTTGCTATCCAACCCCCATGTATACTCTTATATGTTGCCCTTCAAAAATGGCAATGTGGGGCGGATACCTGCCTGCTGTTTTGGGCTTGCAAGTTCCACCGGCCATGCTGGCAGTGGCTGCTTGGAGTTGTAGCCTAAATAATTGCAGGAAACCAGTTTTGTGAAAGCTGGTCTAAGGTTGTTATTTATCCCTTGCTTCCACCAAATAGCTTCCCCACCTAGAGACATAGGAAGTTGCCTTCTACAGAATCAGAATGTTGGTCCACCTAACTCTGCATTGTCTCTTTATATATTTGAACATGGTGTAACATTGGAAAATGTCGATCACTTCTCCTACCTGGGCAGTTATCTTTCCACAAGGGCCGACTTTGATGCCGAAATCCAGCATCGCCTGAGCTCTGCTTTCTCCCAATTGAAGTGCAGAGTGTTTGAGGACCAGGGCATTTGCAGGGAAACCAAAATGCTTGTTTACAAAGCTATTGTACTACCAACCTTACTGTATGCTTGTGAAACATGGACCACTTATAAACGCCATCTCCAACTCCTCAAAAGATTCCATCACCAGTGTCTCTGAAAAAATTTACACATCACTTGGGAAGACAGGCGAACTAATACCAGTGTACTGGAAGAAGCAAAGATCACCAGTGTTGAAGCAATGATTCTTCAACATCAACTTTGTTGGACTGGTCATGTTGTGCGGATGCCTGATTATCGTCTTCCACAGCAGCTACTCTACTCTGAATTTAAAAATGGAAAGCGTAATGCTGATGGTCAACAAAAGAGGTTTAAAGACTGCCTCAAGGCAAATTTTAAAAAATGTAGTATAAACACCAACAATTGGGAAACACTTGCCTGTGAGTGCTCCAATTGGAGAACAGCCTTTACCGAAGGTCTCATATATATATGCTTTATTGGTTTTAAAAACTGTGTAACATAAGTAATAAACAGAAAATGAAAATGAAAATAAACAAACATTCATTCATTCATTCAATAGTTGGTGCTTGTTGTATGTAACATTTTGTAGTTGGATTCAACATGATCTCCTGTCCCCCCATTGGGGGTCCCAGATTACATTCTTTATCTGCACACTAAACTTTGTCTCCTCTAGGTTGTTTCAATTGCATTAATTTTACAAGATTCTCCTACTATTACATGCAGACCTGTCAACAGATTTATATTTTTGCAATGTTCTTTTAAATAAACTCTGTATACATCCCACTCTCTATTGAATTTTTCATTGGTAACATCTCGGAACCTTGCTAATAATCTGGCTAGTTCTGCATATTCTCGCAATTTGTTTTGCCAGTCTAATTTGGATGGCATAGCTTCTCCTTTCCAACCTTTTGCAATAAAATTTCTGGCTGCTACTGTAGCATACATGAAATCTCAAAGAAATTCAACTCTGCATTGTCTACACTGATTGGCAGCAGTTCTCCAGGGTTACAGACAGGGAACATCCCTAAACCTATCTGCAGATGACAGGGATTGAACCAGGGACCTTCTGCATATAATGCTGACACTGAGATGTGGCCTACAGGTCATCATTTGGTTTTAAACCAGGACTGTCCCACTGCTTTTAAATGTAAAATAGGTTATGTGTGTCTTTCAGCGCAGCCTCCTTTGAGCTCAGGGTTGTGAGTTCTGGAGCCCCGGACAACCTGTATCTTGGGGCTAGGCAGAGGGGATAGTCTGTTTGCCTGCTGCCCTATACTCCCCATCCCTTCTCCCTTGTTTAATTGCCATTTCATCCCCCATGCTGCAACAGGTCCATGCCAAAGCACATTTCCCTCTACATCTTGCTCCGTGCTCTATCCAGTGTGCTGATTCTGCCCTATGGGGTCTCAGAGTTATGGTAAAGCAACATCATTTATGTGCATCCCAGACACCAGCCTGTCTCCCCTCCTCCTCACAATCACATTACTTGGTGCTTTGATCAGTGATTGGGTGTTTTCCCTGGAGCCAAAGAAGGCTACAACAAACAGAAGTGTGTGACCTTATTTCTGTAATTGGAAGTTGTTCAGAACTGTTTTTAATGCGGTGTTTTAATGTTGTGTTTCAACGCTCAGTTGGAAGGCTCAAACAATGCTGATTCAGTTGCCTTGTCAGATTCAAGGCATCATTTGATGAGACTGTCATCAAGTGAAGAGCATGCAAGTGGGAACTCATGCACGTAGGAATTATCTTATGTGCTGTGCAAATATCTATGAGATTTTGCCCCAAATGCTGTTTGTAAACTTAAGAAATAGCATTTCAATCAATGCTAAGGCTGAGCTAAAACAGCTTACCATTTTAAATTGATTTCTTTTAAAGATGTATGCCTCCTTTCTTGGTCCTAACAAATAATGTATTCTGCAAACCTTTAATCACTGTTCTTAACAAATTAGAACAATACCCATGTAAAGGTCCGTCTATTCATTTATACAACCATATTTTGCTCTGCCTCCTTGTGTCTTAATGTGCTTTGTTTCCCCCCAATTACATCGTTACATAGACAAACCTATATGATCTTGATGTGATTACTATTTTTGATCTTAATGTATTTTTAGTATTGTATTTTTAGTGTATTTTTAATTTATGTGATTTTGATTTTCAACCGTTGGATGCAATCATGCATAGGGATTAAAAGAATGGCATATAAATGTCTAAAGAAACAAACGTATAAACAAATATAGCAATCCTAGGCATAGCAACTCAGAGCAAGGCCCATTGAGTTCAATGGACCTTAGTCCCAGACAGTGCTTTTTTTGTGTAAAATACAATGTGCTGGTGGTACTCATAACTTGATAAAAGTGCTGTTGGTGCCAGCACAAAATGGCTCACCTGTGTCTCTTTTAGAAACAGGATTACTTTCCATAGCAACATTTGTTCATGTTGCACTTGCCCTGTATTGACTGAAATTGGTTTGTATGAATGATTACCATCTGCCCCCCCCCCAAAAAAAAATTCTTCCTAGATCAGCTGTGAACTTCAGCCAAAAGCTCTTGTGTAAATTCAGGTAGAAGTACTCTGCAGACTTATGTAATTAATATGGATGTTCCATCTACCTTCTCTTCCATCAGATTTACACAAGTGTTTTGTTTTTGTTTTGTTTGTTTGTTTGTTTGTTTTTTAAAATCCATCTTTATTCCAAACAGTGGTACATCAATTCAATCACACAAATGTCATACTCTACCTAGTAAAAGGTAAAAGACCCCTGGACGGATAAGTCCAGTCAAAGGCGACTATGGGGTTGCGGCGCTCATCTCGCTTTCAGGCCGAGGGAGCCAGCATTTGTCTACAGACAGCTTTCCAGGTTACATGGCCAGCATGACTAAACCACTTCTGACACAACGGAACAACGTGGTGAAAACCAGAGCGCACGAACATGCCGTTTACCTTCCTGCCGCAGTGGTACCTATTTATCTACTTGCACTGGCATGCTTTCGAACCGCTAGGTTGGCAGAAGCTGGGACAGAGCAAAGGGAGGTCACCCTGTTGTGTGGATTTGAACCACCAACCTTCTGATTGGCAAGCCCAAGAGGCTCAGTGGTTTAGACCCCTTCTACTCTACCAAGTACCCATTTTATAAAACAACATTTGGTTTGGAGCAATACTTTACAAGCCTTACTGCAGCTCCTTAAAAACAAAAATAAAAACCCTCATTCACAGCTTTAGGGTTTCAGGGTATGCCCTCTGCCTATTTGGATAAAAGGTTCAAACAACATTCTAACTCACCAAAGATTTTGTATCTGTGAGTCCAGTGTCGAGGATGTCTCACACTACTTACTATGATGACCCGAGGTATCAATTTCTCACCTGTATCCTCTGTTTCTTGTCAATCAGACCCTGCCCCTGACACCAGTGCCTGCAAAACATATATGTACATTGCTAGTAGGCAGCAATGTCTTTATTACTACTCAGTTTGAAAAAATTGCTCTGGCTGCTGGAAAATTATAAGTCACAAAACCTAGCAAGGTGAATGGCAGGTGCATTTTGCTCAAATTTATAGAGAGGATCCATGTCCCTTTTGTTCTGGAGGGGAATTTTTATTGTACTTTAATTGTTCCTTTTTGTTTGTGTGTTGCTTGATAAAATATGTTAAGTTGATTTCTATCAATATATGTATTTTGTATTTCTATATGTATTTTCAATTGAGGTGTCCTATGGCTTTGATCGATAAAGATTCATTCATTCAAAAAAGAGGAGATAGCACTTTGTATAGCAGAGTACCAACGCAAGAAAAGTGCTGGTTCCAGGTAAGTGTGTACAGAAAACTGACAGTCAAACCCAGGAAAACAAATCTAGTCACAATTAAAAGTGGCACAGAAACAGGAGCAGATGGTGAAACAGGAGTGTTGAACAGGGTTACAGAAAAGGAGACTATTATCACATTTTTGAGAGAGATTTTTCTATACACACCCTGCTACAAGCGCTGCTTCTCAGAATGGTTTAACAATCAATTTCTCTTTGCAGGGAACTCTGGGAATTGTAGCTCTGTGGGTTGAGGAAGAAGGGCTTCATGAGTCATAACAACTCTCAGCACTCTTAAAAAATGACAGCATCCAGAATTCTTTGTCAGGGGGAGCCATGGATGTTTAAAGTGGTATCATAGTGCTTTGAATGTATAGTGTGCATGTGGTCTATGTTAGCCCATAGTACCCAGTGGGGTAGTCCATGTTTTGCATGCAAATGTAGCAGGTTCAATCCTTGCCATCTAGGAAAGGAGCTAGGAAAGACTTTTGTCTAAAACCTTGGAGAGCTTCTTCCAGGCAATGTAGACAATACTGAGATAAGTGAACCAAGGATCTGACTCAGTTTAAGACAGCTGAATTGGGGGGGGGGAGTGTAGAAGAAGAAGAAGAGTTTGGATTTGATATCCCGCTTTATCACTATCCGAAGGAGTCTCAAAGCGGCAAACATTCTCCTTTCCCTTCCTCCCCCACAACAAACACTCTGTGAGGTGAGTGGGGCTGAGAGACTTCAAAGAAGTGTGACTAGCCCAAGGTCACCCAGCAGCTGCATGTGGAGGAGCGGGGACGCGAACCCTGTTCACCAGATTACGAGTCTACCGCTCTTAACCACTACACCACACTGTAAGGAATGCAAGCAGAGCCACATAATAACTAGAGATCTATTTGTTCTCATATAGTTAGATAGTTAAAGCTGTCACTTCAGGACTATCACATTATTGTCTGGAAAATTCCCTCTGGACCAACACATGAGAGACACACTGTTTTCTGGTAATCATTCAAAGATAGAAACTATCACACCTGGCGAAGCTGTTGCTAAGGTCAAAAGCAGCAACTGTGAGTTTTCCAAATGGTTAATTTTTTGTTATATTGAATCATCACATCTCTTCCTTATTCCATCTTATCAAGATGACAGGATTCCAAGAGATTGAGAATTGTTCTCAATGTGACTGCCTGGCTCCACTTACTGTATTCTATCCACCTCTATGTAGGGGTTTGGAACATCATGTTACACCCAGGGACGCAGGTGGCATTGTGGTCTAAACCACTGAGCCTCTTGGGTTTGCTGATCAGAAGGTCAGCGGTTCAAATCCACACGTCAGGGTGAGCTTCCATTGCTCTGTCCCAGCTTCTGCCAACAGGAAGGTAAACAGCGTTTCCGTGTGCTCTGGCTTCCATCGCGGTGTTTCATTGCGCCAGAAGCTGTTTAGTCATGCTGGCCACATGACCCAGAAATCTGTCTGTGGACAAATGCCGGCTCCCTCGGCTTGAAAGCGAGATGAGTGCCGAACCCCATAGTCACCTTTGACTGGATTCAACTGTCCAGGGGGTCCTTTACCTTTTCTTTTTTTAAACTATGTGCATTGAAGGGAAACAATAAGTAAAACCTTGAACGTGGGGTAAAAGAGAGAGAGCAGTAGTGAGTTATTTGTATTGATCGGGTTATATTTGCATTTACTTTGCAATAAATACTGTGCAGTGGAACATACGGCTCCTCTGTGTTTTAATTAAATCGTCTAAAAGGCAAACTTCAGATCAAGCAATCTATTTAATAGTTAAATTCTCCTGCATAAGAGATCTTCTCCTACACACACACACCAGAATCTCACACTCTCAGTGTGTCTGGGAAGCATGCAGTATTAGTCATCAATGCACTTAGATACTCTACTTTGGCACCATCCTGAATAACTGCAGGTATGCAATAAGTGAAGAGGATTTGTCTTCAGGATTCAGGTTAGACGATCCAGGACTTTTAGTGCTTCACTTGGAAGAAAGATGCTCTCCCCAGCACAATGTCAATGACAGGCTGCATGAGCTGCATATTAATGTACTGCTGAACACTGCCAGTTTTCTCAGAGGCTCTTTTGTGAATAGAAGAGACTACACTGGCAGACAGGTGGGGAAATGCAGCTACTATATTGCCAGTAACATGTTAAGATCATCAACGTTTCCTTGATGAGAAAGGCTTTGCCATACATAGCACTATTTCAGCTGAGAGCTGAATCCCCAACAAAGTATGAGGAAAGCCAACAGAGGAAACAGAAGACGCTTCTTCACTCTTTGACTAATGTGGATGAATGAAGGGGCGAGATCTAATAAGGCATTGCGAAAGAGGACTTTGCATTCCATTTTGTTCCTGAGGAATACACAGACAGAACTAAACATGGGTTACAATGCACCTTGACTGTTTTTGCTGTTTTGCTTTAGGCATCAAAATGCACATCTACTCAAAAGTAAGCCTCACTAAGTTCAATGTGACTCGCATACCGGAAGATGTTACACATTTGCAGCATAAGAAGCACAATTGAAGGCCTAGTTCTCAATGGCTAAGTTTCCATTACTGGAAGTAGGTCCTTCCCTAAAGTTATTCCCTGTACTTCAACCCACGTAAGTGAAAGTTAGACATTCACAGAGATGGAGAAGAATTCAAGCATCATATTCAAGTGCACTGGGATTTTGAGGATAAGAACAGATCTACAACCTCCAAATCATGACCCCATCTTCACTGCCAAGGAACCCAGGATGTGACTATGTGTGCATGGCTTCACTAACACAAATGTGTTAGTGCACAAAGCATTACCAATGGTCCTCGCAAATACAAGCCTTCCCTCCATGCATACACACACACCTGTCCATAGCTGTCAACTTTCGGATTTGAAAATACGGGTTTTTTTTGAACTTTCGGATTTGAAAATAAGGGATGCCGCGAGGTCGATGCAATGGCACCAAGTAGCCTCGCCACCCTGCACTCCAGAGGCTGCGCGCGAACGGGTGAGCGAAAGAGCGAGTGCATAGATGGCAGGCAGGCTGGCTGGCTGGTTGGGTGTGAGGGTCTGGCTGCACAAGGCATGCTAGCTCCGCCCCCAGTCGGTCTCAGACTCCTTATTGGCAGCTGAGGAATGCAGCTGAGGAGCCTCCCTGGCCGGCAGGGAGGGAGAGGAGCTGCTTCCTTTGAAATCTGGGAAATTTAAGGGATATCAACAATCCGGGATAGCAGCGGGAAACGGCATTGGAATAAGGGAGTTTCCCACAAAAAAAGGGAGGGTTGACAGCTATGCACCTGTCATAACAGCAGGCATTTTGCTGGTTGAGAATAACTGGTTTCAGAGTTTGTTAAAAGAGGCACAATGCTTTTTATGTGGCTTTAGCCTGTGAGTGAAATTTCATTCATTCATTTACAAAGCGCACAGGGTTAAAACAATAATGGGGAACATGTGACAATCACCTCGAGCCAGCACGGGCAGTGATAAGGGGAAATGGGAGTTGATCCAGCAACATCTGGAGGGCCACCAGTCTCCTCCCCCATCATTGGCCATTCACAAACTTAATAGAAGTAACTAGAGGGCAAATGCAACACAGCACTGCTTTGCATTCGTGTAGTGTAACAACAACAACAACAACAACAACAACAACAACAACAACAACCCTATCCTACTGGGTTGCCTTGCAATTCACAAATAGTGGTACAAGTCTCATTAACCTTAATAAGGGTTGTGCATTAGAACCTTACAAGCTCTTCAGAACCAACCAAAAGGAGGAAACAATTTGTGTTTTTTACAAAGTGAAGGAGACTCGTTAAGTCTCTTAAAATGAACTTGCAAATGCCAACTTCTTATGAGGAAGGGAGGGGATGGGTAGTTACCTTTCTTCTCTGTCATGTTCTCAGGACTGGGAAAAGCTGCTTATTCTATAAAGCTGATTGCCAGGGAATCCTGGTTTTTTGAGTACTTTCATGGTTTCTGAGGACTAACCTCCTACAGAATGAGGGCACAAGGTTATCCAATAGATGTCAGTGGCAAAGGATAAACTAAAAGCATGCACACCTCTGTACTGGGTTGGTTATAAGGTTCTTTGATGGACTTCTGCATTATATCCAACTTAGGGACTTCAGTAGGTGTTGCCCTTCTCTCCAACCATATGACTGACAATTTCAGGACCAGGAAAGGCTGTAAAGATATCATGGCTGATTTCCTACTATTGGTATTTGGGCTTTTGATATTTCCATGGAATTGTTTGTTGTTGTACTTCACATCACCTTACCAATAATACAGGTACCATCCTAAGACATGGCCTAGACATACATGAAGCTACTGCTGTGCTGAATCTAAGCAAGTCTGGATCAAGTTAGTACCTGGATAGATGACTCCTTGGGAACCAGATGTATGATAACTTGGGTTCCATGATGGAAAAAAATGGAATATAAATGTCAGAATATAAATGAAAATGTAATGGATTGACCTATGCATATGTAGGGTTGGTATGCATCACTGAGTTTCTGCCTTTTCTGGCATTCCAGACCACATTGACTCAGCCTATCCATGCCCAGATTGTATGGCGTGGATACTACATTTTTGCTCTGTGAGCAGAGGGGGCCTTCCATTCATGGAGCTCATGTGTGCAGGGCCTTCAAAGTTACACTGAACTTTCCAGCATCTGCTGTCCACCATCACCAGCCACCAATATGCATGTTAATATAATATGTGAAGGGACGTGGGTGGCGCTGTGGTCTAAACCACAGAGCCTAGAGCTTGCCGATCGGAAGGTCAGCAGTTCGAATCCCTGCAACTGGGTGAGCTCCCATTCTTCGGTCCCTGCTCCTGCCCACCTAGCAGTTCGAAAGCATGTCAAGTGCAAGTAGATAAATAGGTACCGCTTCAGCGGGAAGGTAAACGGCGTTTCCTTGCGCTGTTCTGGTTTGCCAGAAGCGACTTAGTCATGCTGGCCACATGACCCGGAAACTGTCTGCGGACAAACGCCTGTTTCCTCGGCCAGTAAAGCAAGATGAGTGCCGCAACCCCAGAATCGTCCGCAACTGGACTTAACGGTCAGGGGTACCTTTACCTTTACCTTTATAATATGTGAAAGAGACCTTGTGTCTCCTTTGTATAAAAAGAGGGAAATAATAACACTGGTACAAAAGATGCAATTATGGTTAAAGATTCCTGCAAAGTAGCCTTGAAATTCAAGTAGCACAAAAATAGTCTCATCCAAAAAGCTGGCACAAGAGGCAAAGAACACACAGTATTCACCATCTGGTTTCCAAAGTCTGTATTTAGTACAGTTTATCCTCATATTGAGCTTCTTCTAACACAGCTTGGTAATACAGAAAACTTTTCCTGGGCTACCTTCAGCTTCTGACTTAAGTAGACTTTATAGTGTTTAGTTTCATCCTCTGGCTGACTGCATAATAATGAACAAGTCTTTCCAAAATACAGTGGTCTGGAGAGATTAAGAGGTAAGGGGTATGCAGCCTGGTTTTAGGTATGTCTTCAAGCGATTCCTATGAACCTCAGTGGTGCTTACTTCCATGCAGCATAGCATTGCAGCCTTGGTGAATTTTGTTAAGAGGAAGATGTTTAATGGCATGCTAAATAGAATGTATACCGATTGTGATCAAAGGCTAAGGTCAGCAAGTCTGTTTTGTAGCTGGACATAGCAGATTTATCCAGAAGGCTTTGACCTACGCTCAACTTACTTGATGGCGCTCCCAAAATAATTCCATGATGGGGATAAATATTCATGTTCTGCAAATCAATAACTAATGTGTGGCAAGTGCACACCATTCTACAGCAGTGCTGGGAAACCTGTGGCCTTCCAGATAATGTTGAACTACAACTTCCATCATCTCTGTCCATAGGCTATGCTGGCTGGGAATTATGGGACTTGAAGTACAACAACATCTGGAGGATCATAGGATCTCCATCCCTGTTCTGCACTCAGGAGCAGATTAGTACTTGCATTTTCAGTTAATTTTCCTGTGCCTGACTGTTTTGTTCTAAAGCTTCTGCAATTTCACATTGCTTTTGTTGTTTTTGGTGATTTATTTAAGTATGCATCTCATTTTGTTATCTTGCTTTATTTTAAGATTTTGTAGGCTGCACTGAATGGTCCTCTTGCCTAGAAAACCAAGGTTAGGATAGAAATAAGTAGTCTGTAGCAACTGCTGTAAGAAGGTGGAGTTAGCAAAATAACCATCGATGGGGAAGGGATTAGGCAGCCTTTCCTAGCATGGATTACAACTTCTGCTACTGCATTTTATATGTGTGTAGACTTATCACATGCGATTTGCTCTGAATAGAATCATTGCATGTAGTATAGCAATGTCATTCATGAGTTCTGTCCTAGACTGGCTTGCTCTGGTCACTGTTATGCTGTTGCTACTTCTGTACTCTAAGAAGTTAAATACATAGCCATTTTTTGCAAATCGTGTCCTCCTCACAGAGGGCACATGTTGCAGTGAGATCATCAGGACTGACCTCACTGCTTGTGTGGGTGGGAATGGTTGGATAGCCACAACAACCTGATTGGTGGTCCCTTGGTTGCTGGGGTAAATCTGACCATTGGGGACTTTTCTTGCATTAACCAAGGGACCTATATATACTGCTGCACGTTGCGTTGAGCTTCCTCTTTTCACCTTGTGCATCGGATCACCCGCCCACCCTCCCTATATTTAGGGTCCTAGGCTTGCCGATCAGAAGGTCAGCAGTTCGAATCCCCGCAACTGAGTGAGCTCTGATTGTTCGGTCCCAGCTCCTGCCCACCTAGCAGTTTGAAAGCACATCAAATGCAAGTAGATAAATAGGTACCACTCTGGCAGGAAGGTAAACACTGTTTCCATGCGCTGCTCTTGTTCACCAGAAGCGGCTTAGTCATGCTGGCCACATGACCCAGAAACTGTCTGCGGACAAACACCGGCTCCCTCGGCCTATAGAGTCATCCATCCGCGACTGGACCTAATGGTCAGGGGTACCTTTACCCTTACCTTATGACCTTGCTATGCCATCGTGGGTTATCTTTTTTTGGGACAGGGGCCTGGTAGGAATTTTCCCATTTGGCAGATTGGCTGATGCCACTTGGGTTTCGCCTGCAGCGTAGCAAATCGTCACAACTTTGTAAGGTTAGGCGGTTAGGCATTGGTTCAATGTGGAGTGGAGGGGAGGTTGTCACACCTGCCCCTCCAATGCGCAAAAGGTATTCCGTTAAAGGAATCCAGGGGCTCGCCTTGCTTTTGTCCAATCCCCCTCCAGGGGTTAGGGCCATGCCAGAGTCCCTGGGAGCATTTAGGGTGAGCTTGAGTCTGAACCTGGTCCAATGCGCCCCCAGGATGTTTTCCCTTACTGACGTCTGCCAGAGTCCAGGTGTCAGTGCTGCCCTGCTGAGGTCAGGTGCAGCTAGTCAGGAACCAATCTCTAAGCAAACCACTCACGATCTGTAATCAATAAAGTTGCAGCCAAAATTATGCCAATAACCTTCAACTAAATTCCGTGTCAATTGTGTCTTTATTTATTGGGGAAAGTCCTGGGATCTTAACATGCAAATGAACTCTCTAAAATGTTTCAGTCGAAAAGCATTTTTTAAAAAAATCCTGGGTTCAAGAAGGAATTCTGTTTAAACAACCTCAATAACAGCACATTTACAAATTACATAAACACTGTTAACAGATGATTGAACACATTTATTTTTTCACCTTAGTCAAATGAACTACTGATATTACCAACTCAGCCTTGTTATTTAAGACTGATGGATTTAATGGTTCTTACTTCCAGGTAAGCAAATAGGTCTAGGATTACAGCCTTAGGCATCTATCACACTGATACAGGCCGCAACCATTTTAGGCTTCTGCAATTGACATGTGATAGCCAACGTGTGGGTCCTTTTGGACCCAGAAGGTGGAATAGGGAGGGGGGGCAGAATGGGTTGGAACAGGGGCAGGGTGGGGGACATGGGGGCAGGGCAGAATGGGGTGGGGTGCACTTATATGCACTCCACCGACACACACTGGGGCCAGGAATGGAACCCCCGTGCAAAATAATCATAGAATCATAGAATCATAGAGTTGGAAGAGACCACAAGGGCCATCCAGTCCAACCCCCTGCCAAGCAGGAAACACCATCAAAGCATTCCTGACAGGTGGTAATCACCACCTGTATACTGCTTAATATTTGAGAATTTCAAAGGAGTGTCCCAAACCCCATATGATAATAAAAAAGCAAATAAAAATGATACAATGCATGGTAGTAATATAAATAATAATATTTATAATATTATTAATTATAATATTTATAATATTATTATTAGTAATATAAATTCCTCCAGGGTGAGCCACAAAAAAAAACACATCAAACAATAGCAATGATCTGGGAATGCTTGAGCAAACAGAAAATACTCTGGTGTGTGCCAAAAACATATAGTAGTTAGTGCATGCCTTAGTTTTAAAGGGAGGTAATTTCACAAGGCAGCTGCCACCACAATAAAGGCCCTACTTTGAGTGGCCTCGGGTTTAATTTCAGGAGAGTGTGGCAACACCAGCAGGGCCTCTGAAAAACTCAGTGACCCAGAATGCTGTCATGCATACTGTGTCTAGAACCTAAGTAAGTAATTTCTAAGTAATTAAACCACACGTCAGAGGTTCTTCATTGTTCCTCATATCTGCTCACAGTCAGATTCATGGGTCATGGATGGGCCCACAAGCAACATTGTGTGAATGAACATAAAGACCAGTCTGTCCCCATCTATCAGCCAGAAAAGAAGCAGCTTTTCCAATGTTTGCTTTTCTCCCCCCTTTTTCATTTTGTAGCTCATCTATTAGATTGTGAGTCTTCAGGCAGGGTCTGTCTTATTTTTAATGCATGTACGGTGGTTAGAAAATTGTAGATGCTTTATCAGTTTTAAATGATCATTATTTATTATTTTCTTAAAATGGAATTCTGCAAGAGCAAGGATGATTGCTTTTACTTCCTTAAAATAACCATAATTTGAATGTGTACAACTCAAATGAGAGCATCCCATGTTTCAGCTTCCCCGCCATTGCTCATTAGATTCATGAAATACTGTTTGATGAATAGCTATTAGCCTATTCAATAAATTTTCCTCACTGTACATCATTTTAGAAGCTTAGAGTTTCAAAGTATCCTTGCAACCAAACCCGTCTATTAATATTGCAATGACCCAAAACACCAAGAATGAGTAGATGAGAAAGTGGTGAAACTACCACCAAATTATAAAGAAGGTGTTGTTTCTATTTTATAAAGCAACAGTGTGTACTTGGGACCCTTTTCACTTTTAAGAAACTTATCTGGTATGTGCTACATGATCTTCATGTGCACATTTCTTAAGGAAGTGTCTTGCTGAACCAGGCAATGGTCTACTTTGTCTTCCATCCCTTGGAAGAATCTGAGCAACCAGAAACTGCCAGATATCTCATGTGGTTTACATTCTGCCATATCTAGCATAGAGAACTCAGAACTCAAAGACTCAACACTTGATATGTAGTTACCATTGACAAGATGGCTTAGACTAGTCAACGAGACAGTTTTAGAGCAGAGCAAACAAACAGTGCTAGACGTAGGCCATTTTACACCTGATGTGAAAGGTCCAGGTCACACCCTTTGCTTTGGGCAGGAGCTAATAAATTCAGGTGGGGGTGGCTAACTTTTGGCTCTTCAGATGTTGTGGGATTTCAACTGCTTCAACTTCACCCAGCCTGACCTATAGTCAGGGATGATTGGAGCTGTACTGATCTAAGACATCACTGATTTAAGACATACAAAATGCAGAATGATGGTTTCCTTTTTCAATCTGATGCTTGAAGCAACTGCTTCTTGGTAAATCTGACCAGAAAAAAAGTTTTAAAAGGTGTAAATGCATAGATCCAAAAGTCTCTTAGGAGCCAATTGGAGCAAAACGGACATACATTTCATAAAGCACAAGCAGCAAAAAGGTACTCTAAGTTCAGAGAGCTCAAAGGGGGTTTAACTAACTAGGTACCTAGGTAACCGGGATGGTGTCCTTATGAGACTGCTGTTTCAAGGAGTGGGAAGATTACATTCAGACTCTTTAATAAGCTTTATCCTAGGCATCTGCTGAAGGAAAGAAACATGAATAAGTTGGCTGTTCTGAAATGAGCAGAAAGTTATGAGGGGAATTAAATAATGCCATATGCAATAAAAACAATTTCCCAGTGGTTCTTATTTTAACACCCATTTTCCCCATTGGCAACCACACCATCTGCATAATTTGATTCACTACAGGGGAATTTTATTGTTAAAAAAAGATGAGCACAGTGACTTTAGAACAGGCTACAGTTGAGAGAACTTATTTTACAAAACTAGGTGTAACTCCTTCTACTATCACAGCTGTTCGGTTTATCATCAATTCCACCACCATCACTTCCATGGGACATACTATTTCATACTAAGAAGACGTAACTAACCACTTGGCTGTACGCATCATCCTCAGCCCACACAATTTGTGCTTTTGGTAGATCAATGTTTGTTTGTTTCCTATTTAGCATTCCAAGATGACCTTGCCAGTTGTCATCCCAGCATGTTTCAGAGGAAAGGAAGAATTCATGTGTAAAGTGCCTAGGGTTTTCGGATGTGGAGCAAGAGTCATAGCGCCTGGAGGGCTAAATGATTTCAGCAGCAAAAGGAACAACTGAGTGATCATACCTTACTCAAGGAGGAAGAAGCAAACTTTAAAAAAAAAAGTTAACCACATTTCTTAAAATGTTTGGATAATAGGTTTTCAGATTTCCATTTTGCCTACATCTTTGCTGAGGACTGTTCACTGCAGTATCACTTTACTTTGGTTTGTGCCATCTCAGAGACTTTCCCATAGCAACCCATTGACAAGTAGCAGAATATAGAACGGTGCGCTTTTACATAATACTTGAAGCAATATACCGTGGTATCTTCTGCACTGTTGAAATGGGGAAAAACGTACACACTTGAAAAAGAAAATCCATACCTATAATAAACCAAGCGAAACACTCTGTGAGACCATATACTATTTTCAGAAACAAGTTTCTATTTTACTTCCAAAAGTGCTGCTGGATTTTCATAAGTCAGCTAGTTTGCCACAGAATATGCCAGTGCCGTCTTTTTATTGGCTGAGGTGTAGTTCTGCAATACAGTCTAGCTCTGGTGGATTTTAAAGGATAATTGAATAGGTGTGGGGACGACAACATCAACGTTTAAATGTACCAAGGCAGTTTTGTTGGGTTTTAATGCTACATTCTCATTGGCACATTACTCTGGAGTAAGTCTCATTGAACTTAGCAAGCCTTGCTTGCAAGTTAATATGGATGCTATCTGACAGTGAGTTATGAATGTCTAGATTTCAAATCCTATCGGTATGACTTTCAGATAGCTTACACCGATTTCAAATTCAGGTTGAAAATGGAAATAATGCAGTGTTACAAATAGTTTTTTTAAGAGGCACACAACAAATACTAACGGGCAGACAACATTGCAGGACAGGAATACTTCTCACTTTCATATGATAATTTCATACAATTTAGTCCAACTACAAATGACAGCATCATCTATTCACCTATTTAGCAACTCAATGATTGCCTCACATCAAGTAGAAAGTCTTTCCAAACTCCTGCTGAGGACAGCTCGACCTCAGTAAGTAAAAGCAGAAGACTGTTTCTTGTTACCTCTCTGCACCTTTAGATTTGATATCCTCAGGGTATCCTATGCAACATTAGTTTCCTCCATCACCTTAGATCTTTGTATCTCAAAAGACACTGTTTCAAAGATGTATGTAAAGTGTTTTCGAACCCAGAAAATGAATACCATCACGAAGCATTTGCAAGCCTTGTGTTGAATGGAAGGACAGGCAGTTTGTAGAAGAAATGCCAAAGCAAAACAAATAAAGTAAATGTCATCTTAACTAGAGAGAGATTGGAATGTCATATTCCAGAGCAGCAACGCGAATGGCAGGCTGGCATATTGCTTTCGGGAGATGAAAAGGAAAATGCATCTGGGTTTACCTTACCTTCTTTAAACACCTCCCCCTCTTCAATCTATTTTCTGCAAAAACAATCACTAAACCTTCAAGGAGAAAGTGACAGGCAAGCCACACACACACACACACACACACACACACACACACACACACAGCATCACTAGGCGCTTTGATTTGTGCTGTAACAGAGCCTTTTTATTAAGTTTTCAGTTTAACTGTACCACAGCCTTTAAGGAAATAAAACTCTCTTTATTGAACATATTAAATAAAAAGGCAATCAAGTAGTTTTGCCTTTATTGATAGGTTAAGTATCAAATATCACCATTCAAACATTATGTGCATATAGACTTGCATAAAAAGATCGCTCGTGACATGATGCAACCTCTGCCTGTTCCTAACTGCATGCATACATCTCACATCCAATGAGTGTCTCAAACTGCATCCAATAATTCACATGTATGCACTAAGATGGAGCAAGATATTCCCAGCAAGCCCTCTTGGGAACCGTTACTCCTGTATTTACAGAAGGTTCCTCAGCCTCTTGAAAAACCAATGTGATGTCAGTGTGGCAATCAAAATACTCCGGTGAAGGAGTCCTTTCATGTCACCCCACTGCAATCACATTTCACTCTGAAAGACTAATTGCAAGGTGGGAAAGGCTAAGAGAATCTCAGATCGTTCAATTCAACACCTGTACAACGAAGCAAGGATCAGACCTCGGCTCACATGAAAGCTAAACCACCAGACTCAGGGAAACAATCTGTCACAGCAAACCACAGTGGTCCAAGTGTTGCTTTAGATGTATATATGCATCTCACCTTTGCACAAACATTGAAAGGGGCTAGGAAAATCAGATGTGGCTAGCATACTGACCAGGCAAGAAAGACAGCCTATGAAGATAAATCTGTGCACCCAAGTCCCACCAGTGACACAGACATCACAGAGAAACTTTATATAAGAAGCAGCAGCTCACAAACCCTGACTAATTCCTATTTTGCTATCAATCTACGCTAGCCAAGAGTAGCAGGAGCAGCTTTCTGAACCCAGATATCCATCATTTCAGCTGAGCAGGCAGAAATGCACAGATGAGGAAGGGGGCGAAAAACCCAATACTAGCTAAGGACTCAAATCCAAGTTAATGCCTCAATAGAGGTAGGCTATAGGAACGTAGGCTATTACTGTATACTATACACTAATTTTTGCCCAAGCCACAGAAATCCTCTAAAACAAGCTTTCAAAATACATTTTCAAAACATTGTACATCAGCAGTATGCAAGGTTCTTTGAAAGGTGCTATCCTGCCCAGCAAAGAAAGAGCAACGGAGTTGTAAAAGACAAGCACTTGAACCTAGAGGCAACTCCAGCATGGCATTAGGCACTGTCTCTATATACCCAAATCTCTTTTTCAACAATGGAAAAAAATCTCATAGAACAGAAAGGAAAAAGGAAGGAAGGAAAAGGTGGCAACACCTCTAGACTTACCTTTCTGATAGTTCCCCCTGTTAATAAAACTTCTCCAAGGGCAATTAAAATTCCTCCAGCTGTACCCGAAGTCACACAGGAGCACAAAAATTAGTTTTCAGATGGTCCATCATTTCCTGATCATCCAACCCTGGGGAGGGGAGGGAGAGAAAAGGTGTCCAAGAGACTTTGCCAAAAGTAAGTCCAGAATTCAAACACAATGGGGGGGGGGAGGAATCAGTGGCCCAATGATAGAAATCCCCCCTCTGCACCTTGCTCCTTGCTCACCAAAACTGTATAGCAAAACTGTCAGTGGTAAGCCTCCAATAGCGGCTGTGTATGCTGCAGATGGTACGTCTCACTGTTACCTTCCCAGATGGGTAGAGGTTTCAAAGAGCGGCAAATGCAGGCAGCCCCCCACCCCCTCAAAAAAAGCCAGGTGGGCTGCCAGCCACTCACTCACGCTGTCTAATTAATCAAGAGAGGGACGGATTGGTCACCAGAGGCACCTCCTGCCAGGGTGCACGGGATTATGGCAAGGTTATTAATCTTGCTTTGCTGCATCCCCCCTCCACCCCCTACATCCAGCAGCCTGCATTGAGATGATTGCCAGCTCTGTCTCTGTCCCTGTTCTACTGCATTTTGCTCAGCCCTCCCTTGCTGCAAGTGAAACACAGTGGAGAGAGGAATACTAATAAGGTGGTTAGCTACAGTTTCTTCAAGGCATTCTACGTAGCCTCTCTCTCTCTCTCTCTCTCTCTCTCTCTCTCTCTCTCTCTCTGTGTGTGTGTGTGTGTGTGTGTGTGTGCACAAGTGTGTGAGGAAGAGAGCAGGTCTGTGCCTGCATGTTTTCTAGGGGAGGGGGGCAGCACTCTGTGAATTCATTTGCACTTGCTCCATGAAGGCAAGCTTCCACATTTGGCAAAGGAAGAATTTATTTGGATTACTTCTTTTAAGGAAGATCAGAGGCAGGGATCTCATTTGATAGATGATATAAAGGAGAGGGAGCGCTCAATTCCCTGGAAGCCTACAGCCATGCCTTGGCAGTTAAGAGGGAAAGAAATGTTCACTGAAAGAGAGACGAATTAAGTAAATAAGGCTCTGAAGAGTCGGGGGCAATCTTTAAGGTCTGCTGGCTGCACACCTGAAGCACGACGTGGAAATGGCCATTCAGTGCTGTGCTTGAAATCATATCTATCTATCTATCGATCTATCAGTCTATCATCTATCTATCATCTATCTATCTATCATCTATCATCTATCTATCTATCTATCTATCTATCTATCTATCATCTATCTATCTATCTATCTATCTATTCAAATGGCTATGTCCTTAGGAAAGAAATTAGAAATATCACCTGGGTTTTGGGGGCTCTGGGGGTGTGGGGTTGGAGAAAGAGTGAAAAACTGCACCAAGACTAGTCAAAACCTGGTGCAGTTTCCTCCATCTCTCTTTCCCCAGCCCAGTTTCATTCTCAGCTGTTTCCCCTCCGTGTCAATGGGATATTTGCTTCTACTCTTTCCTCCCCCAATTCCATAAAAGCAAAGAAAACCAGGAATGTGAATGAAATTTGAAGTTCTTCATACAATGCCTTGGCTTTAATGAGATGCCTTGGAGCGAAGAGGAGAGAGTAAAAGGTTGGCTGAGCAGGGGCTGTCCCCACCAGTGCATTCATCTTTGATCATCCATGTACAAATTCATGTGTAGAGCTGCACTCAGCGGAATTTGTTCCCTGAGAATATCGAAGCCGCTACTGCTTGTGCCAAGCTTTGCTCGGCGTTTGAGCAGGTAAATTATTCTTGGCTGCAATCCCAGATCTATCCAGCAGATGCTGCTAGATATGACTCAGTCAAGAGCCACAAGAGGAGAAACTTATGACAAACAAGCATACACATACTTCAGGGAAGTTTCTGCATACTGGTTTAGCTATAAGGCTATAAGGTAGGACAGGATACCCCAGCGGAGGTCAGTGATTCACATCTAAGGTAAGTTATCTGTAAATCATAGAAGTTAGGAGCACAGGATACAGAAAGCTGCCTTATATGGAATTGAACCATTGGTTCATCTGCCTCATTATTGTCTTCACTGACTGGCAGGAGCTCTCCAGGATTTCAGGCAGAGTTCTCTCCCAGCTATTCCTGGAGATGCTGGAGACTGAACCTGGGACTTTCTGCATTCAAAGCAGATGCTTTACGGTAGTGCTGGATTTACGTATAAGCTGAACAAGCTATAGCTTAGGGCCCCACTCTCTTCGGGCCCCAAAAAAAATTAAAGGGGAAAAAACTGGATGTACATTTCCAAAATATAAGATATTTCAGTTCAACAATTACTTTGATAAAATACATATTTTGTTATGTTCAAATGGCTTTAGATACCTAGTAGGTCCATAAATTACCAAATGACATATATTCAACACAAAAAACAGCAACAATTTGTTGTTGACAAAGGACAGCTGGACATATAAAGGGCCCCATTACCTTCAGTAGCTTAGGGCCCCATCAAACCTAAATCCGGCCCTAGCTCTACCATGGAGCTATGGGCCTTCCAAAGTTGAATGTTAGTTAACTGAATAAAGGTGACACATTAAACACATTGACAATGTTTGTCAGTGTAGAAAGTGAGGAAGTTGGATGGAACAGATGATTCACTGGAGAGTTAGGCAGTCTGCACCAGCCTTACGTACTAGTGCGTACTAACGATTACTATGGAGATCCTATTACTATAGAGGTATAGATTTTATAACTATTTTTGAAATCTTATTCATATGTAAAATTATTATTAGTTATTTGCAGCCAGATTTGTATAATGGCAAGAGCCATATTACAAGTAAACAGCATTGGCTCTTTGCCAGTGCCTGGTAAGCTCTGAGTAGCGAACATAGTAGCAAATGTTGGCAGGAGTTGGGTGGAGGCTGTTCCCCTTGGACTCTAAGAGCGACTATTTTAGCCAAGCCCTCCATGGTTCTGCAAGCGGAAACAGCAGGAGTAAAAACCAGCACTGGCATATTGAGGACTGCTGGATAGCTACAAAAACAGCAGACCCCAAGTGCCTCAACATTACAACTCAAAGCTGAAGCTATAGAACTTCAGAAGGCTGCTTGTAGGCTGATAACATGTCAAAGGCCAGTATCTTGGTGGAATGAGGAAACTATTGGGAAGTGATAATGTTAAACTGGCTATTTTTATTTTACTCTGCTACAGTCATACCTCTGGTTGAGTTCGCTGCAGGTTGTGTTCGTCACGGGCTACGAACGTGCCAAACCCGGAAGTACCAGAACAGGCTACTTCCAGGTTCAGCGCTTCACGCATGTGCAGAAGCTCTCAATCACGCTTCGCGCATGCGCAGAAGCGCCAAATCGCGCAGCACAGATTCGCCGCTTCAGGTTGCGCTCTTTTCATGTTGCAAACGGGCCTCTGGAATGGATCCTGTTCGCAAACAGAGGTACCACTGCAATGCCTTTTGCTTGTCTGGATAGAGGATAGAGGGAAGTATGTTAGTGTGTGTAGAAACTAGCCTACTGTACAATGGTAAAACTTATATTTGTTGCTCCACTTTTGACTCTGACCCATGTGGCCCTCAGAAGAATGCAAAAAGGGAATGCGGCCCTTGGGCTGAAAAAGTTTTTCCACACTTGTCCTCATTTCTCCACAAAATACATTTTTATTCTTCAGGTAACATGCTCATTTGTCCTGCACTTCCAGGCTATTTCCAATGACACTCAAAGTACATTATTCACCTTAAAGTCAGACTATCTTGTCTTGGGAAGGGGAGTGAAAATAAATCCTGTAACAGATAATGCAGGAGAGATTTTTAAAGTGTATTTACCTTAAATAATTATTGCATCAAAAGTTGAGTGTATAATAAATGCAAATGAATGACTCAGAGCTTTTTGGCCACACTTGAATACTCTAATGAATTGCCAGATATAAGAAGCTTAATATCTACAGGATTTCAAAAGCTGTAGCAAAAAGAAAAGACTAAATGTTCTTTTTTGACATAGTCTGTAGAAGCGCCAAGGACCTGGGTCACCCTAACATGAGGGATGCTTGAGAAAATCAGTTTTTGGGAATTCTGCTATGACCTGGTCTGGCACCTTCTGGAATAATGTGCAAATTGAAACTTAGATTTCTACCAACTTTTGCAACTTTCCTTTGTCTTCCAACCCCATTCTCAAATCAAAGAAGCATCAGCCATGCATATTTGAGACAACATATTTTTTTAAAAATACATTTAAATGGAAATATAAATGCAAATTCTTGTGCGGATTAATGCAGTAACAGGACAGTATGGATTTATGGGTTGAACACATGAAAAAAGACCTAGACCCAATGTAGACTTCTTCTTAGATCAGTCCAACAAAATTCCAGAAAGATGCGGTCAAGTCAAATGAGAGTATGAAATACACGTGTGATTAGTAAGTGTGTGAAAATAATAATAATAATAATAATAATAATAATAATAATAATAATAATTTATTTGTACCCCGCCCATCTGGCCGGGTCTCCCCAGCCACTCTGGGCGGCTTCCAACAAATATTAAAATACATCAGAACAGGCAAGTTTAAATACTGGTGTGTTTTTCATGCTGCCCGGTCACTTTAGTTATACCAAATGTCAGTGATTAAATAGGATAATTCTAGTTAAAGTGACTGGTTAAAGTGACTCTCTACTGACTTGCTATACTCATTTCCAGTATTAATCAAGCCTTCATCTCTCCTTTCCCATACTTGCCCCCTCCTTCCCCAAGAACATATGAAGTCCCTGCTGGATCAGGCCAATGGGTCATCTAGCCCAGCATCCTGTTCTCACAGTGGCCAACCAAATACCTGCAGAAAGCACCAAAGCAGTGCATGAGCACAACAGCAGTCTGCCCACCTGCAATTCCCAACAACTGGTATTCAGAGGCATACTTTTTTTTGGGTCATGTTGTTTTCCTTCCATGACAAATACAACATAATGCTACGTTTGCACTGCAAGATACAGGCTGTGCCATTCTCAGATCAAGCTACCCTGCAGTTACGTTGTTGAAGGTTGCATTTGAAATTATGCTGCAACCAAGGACAGGCAGCATGCAAGATCTCAGAAAACAAACTGGGCCTAGCCAAAATAACAAACAACAACAGGTAATTAAAGAAATTGCATTGGCTGCCAACTTGCTGCTGAGTCCAGTTTAAGGTTTTGTTATTAGTTTCCAAACTCCTACGCAAATTAAGACCAGGTTATCTGAAAGAATATGCTTCTTACATTGTCCTGCACATTCACTATGGTAAGGGTTCTGTGGCAGAATTGGGCAGAGGACAAGGTGCTAGAATACTTTTTCTTTGTTTGGAATTGCTGGGTTGACAGCTGACAACCTGATTTTGAACAGAGTGTAGTGCATTTCCTAAGAAAGGAGGTGCAGCTAATTATTTCACCCCTTGGATATTTGGATTCACAGCTCATGTTCAAAATGCAAATGCATACAGCCTATTGTCACGTAACAATGGTGTTTTAAGTGTCTTTGGGCATCATGGCAAAAAGAAAAATCGTTTGGGTCAGCAAAAAAAAGGGGGGAGCCTTTCCCCCTTATTCAGCAGAAAGAGAATGAGAGGTGTGTAGTAAACATAATTAGGAGCTATGTCTAACGATTTTGTCCCTAGGAAGAAATGTTTTGAAACAGAAATATTCTGTTTCTTACTAGGCTTCTGACAAGTTGGAAGCAAAACACCTGACAGTTCTAAGGTTAATCCAAATTAGGTGTGAAATGAGCACTTCATTTGGCAGCAGAACTGATGGTTCCACCCATATGAAGAGAATTGACAAACTGGATATAAAACATGAATAATAATTATTGGCTGGCATCTGTCTGTCTCAAGAGATAACGGAAGAATGCACCTTGAGGGGTGAAGTCAAACCGTTGGAGAGTTACAGCATTTGCTGTGGCTGTAGAGATCGATAGAGGAGAGACATGTTTTGTTGCAGCCAGGGCAGATGAAGGCGTCTGGTTGTGCTGGTGCAGATGCACCATGGCGTTTCTTCTCTCTGCGTTTCTCCCAGCGATCATTCCTTCTATGGTCACTGCTATGGATACACAACCTGACTGATTATTGTTAATATTATTATTAGGGCTGGTTCACAACAAGGCAGCCCTGTTTAGGGACGTTTTTAATGTTTGATGTTTTATCGTATTTTTAGTATTCTGTTGGCAGCTGACCCAGAGTGGCTGGGGAAACCCAGCCAGATGGGCAGGGTATAAAGTAATAATAATAATAATAATAATTATTATTATTATTATTATTATTATTATTATTATTATTATTATTAGGAGCTGCATGCAGTGCTCCAGTGACACTCATTTTAACAGTCATAATTGTGAAGACACTCCTACACTTTTTCAACTTTAAGATAGGACATGAATGACTGATATCCCAGCATACATTGCACAATAAGGTCATTAGGGTGGCAGCCATTATTTATGACAGAAACGTCTGTGCCTAGTTGCTTGCCTTAAGACACCCTGTTAGCAAAAGGTAACAGTTCTAATGCTTCAGTTGGCCTTTTGCCATGCAGCTAGTATTTAGAAGGATACTGTCTCTGACCATAGAGGAAGAGTAAAACCATCATGGTTAGTAGCCATTGATATCCTTCTCCTCCATGAATTTGTCTACAGTAATCCTCTTTTAAAGTCATCCATGTTGATGGCCGTCACTGCCCCCTGCAGGAGTGAGTTCTATAGTTTAACTGTGCTCCCAAATGGACACTAGAATTTTGCTCTCCCAGCCTACATTGAGTGATGCTATCAAAGGAAATGCATATGTCCCATTAAGCTGTTCTAAAATGGATGCTATTAATTTCTCTGCAATTCAAACAGATGCTCCTTGAAGGAAGCTGTAAGGATTAGTTTCAAAATATTTAACCATCTTAAGAACATGCCCAAATTAAGCCCAAACTTTACTGTGCTACAGAACTGAATTTCAATTCCCTATTACATCTGAGGGGCACATCTTAAATTGTTAGGTCTTTGGGGGCAGGATTCAATCACGAATTGGTAAATTCTGGTTACAGTTGGTTTTTGAGCTTTTCTGTAACAAAGTCGCTTCTGCAAAGGACTTTTTGTGATAAGGAAAATGATGAGGCAATGCACTGGAAAATGTGGGGGTAACACTTTCTTTTTTAACCCATCAGAAAAGCTTGTAAAACATAGTGCTACACAAACGTCTGTCCCAGAACTGATGGTGACAGTCACTATTTTTTCAGGAGGCAATATTGAAATGCATATATTGAAAAGTTAGACTTGTGGAATTAAAGTGGATTACAGCTTCCTGTTGGCCTAACACTACAAATCCACTTCAAAAAGTAAACAACAACACAAAGCACCACACTTCTTGTGGTTAGTAAACTGACAGGGAAATGTGCTGAAAATTGTGGGATGAATGAATGAGTAACAGGAAGACAAATAAACACCCTGCAATCAAATAAGTGTAAATGCTCATTGTCATAAAACCCCATAGAAAACCAATAAAAAGAACAAGGAAAATGAAACTGTCATAGCATTATTCTATTATTATTATTATTATTTTCAGCATAAAATGTTGGGACACAGAGAGTTCAAAATCCAGATCACTGACATCAGTTTGGAGAGATGTGTATGCAAATAAAATGGAAATAAAGTGGCTGTAGCAGAAATAAAAGCCAATGGGATTTCCCTGGGCAAAAGAGGCCTGTATTAATGCAACATAAAACTTTCAAAGACTCAACAGTATGACAGAAGGCTTGTTGCTCTAGCAAACAGGAGTGAATGAATGTAACTCAGAACTGGCAGAACTTTCCATGACTTTAACAGCCTGATGAAAAGCTTGCTGCTTCAGAAAATAATACAGTTGGATATGCCAAATGGTGCACCAACACAAAGAATGTCACACAATCAGTTCCCCTTCCAGTGATGTAACACTTCTATTCCAGACAGAAATGCCAGGTATATAAGTTTGGTTAGTGACATTAGCAGTTGTCTTAATTTGAAGTATGTGGCTTGGGCTCACTGCCTGAATCTCCTGGAGCTATCTGCATGCCATGTCTGAATCATATCACATACATCAGGGATGTCCAACTGGTCGATCGCGACCAACCAACCAACCAACCGCGGAGCATTCCTGGTCTCGTGATCCTGATATTAAAAAAGCTCAACAACTTTGCTGAAGCCTCCCCAGAAGAAGCTCAACAACTGTGGGTGTTTCTTCCCAAAAAAAGCTCAACTGCCAGTGTTTTTATAGTGGGAGTAGATCACAGTCTCTTGGAAGTTGGACATCCCTGATATACATGATAGCCAGTGCTAGTCATATCCAGAGTAAGTCCAGTGATTTGAGTACATCTACCCTGAATATGACTTAGAGGGCTATCTATTGGTGGAATTTACCTAATAAGTCCTGGCAGCCCTGCTCAAGGGCTTCCACTTGCACAAAGGGGCTTTTCCCCTCTTCCACCCCTCAACAACACCTGAGATTAGCTCTAAGGGGGTCAGGAGAGCTCCCAGAACAGCACGTTGTGGGGAGGAGGAGAAGGTTGTCAGTCTGACAACCTGCAACTTAAAGGCAATGTTCTCCACAGTGTGCTGTTCAGTTCCACCATATATTTCTAACTTTACATGACAATATGTGTCAATTACAAATGTATACCTCACACTGCTAGTATTAAGGCTCATGACATTCTATGGCCGAAGAAATGGAGTATCCTAGTAATGGTGACAGACCAAGAAAGGAAAAGCAGAGCCAAGTGTCGGTGTATGCTAATAGTGGGATAAACTGTACTGTCAGCTGATAATGTTCAATACCATAAATACTCCTCTCCACTTCTAAGGAAGAAGAAAAGCCTTGTCATTTTAAGAAATTTTGCCTCCAGTGCCAGAGAAACATTTCATCTTGCTGCTTCTTCAGACATAGATAATAGCACCGTGCCCTTCATAGTGACATGCAAGTGTTAAACACCAATCAAGTTGTGTGTTAACCTATGACAGTTTCGGTAGGGAGCAATTCACTCAGCACTGACGTGTTGCCACTCACGGAGAGAAATGTTGCACCTGTTCATTCTTCTGCAACCAGAAACCAAGCCACCGCAGACATCAGCAGGGTCGAGATGGATTTAACTGTTCTGTTTCCCTACAATAATCCTTGGGGATCCCAGTTTTACAGGTAGGGCCTGGAACAAAACATTGCAGTTTCTTTTCAGTGTTCCAGCCAGCCAGCCTTACCTGGAATAAGAGCATAGGAGCAGCTGTGTTGTCTCAGGCCTGTGACCCATCTGGTCTAGCAACCTGTGGCTTCATAACAACTGGTATTCAGAAGCATACTGTTTCCAGTGGTTGGCGGTAGAACATGGTCAAGATTTGTAACCACTGATAACCTTATATTTCATTAATATATCTAACCCCTTTTTAAAAGCCATCCAAATTAGTGGCATCGGTGCCTCCTGTGGAAGCAAATCCAGTAGTGAAGAACATTTTGGTCCATCTAGCTCAGTATTGTCTACTGTGAGTGGCAGTAGCTCTCCAGGGTTTCAGATAGGAGATTCCCACTCCTATGCAGAAGATACTGGGAATTGAACCTGGGAAAGCTGATGCTCTATCACTCAGCTATGGCCCTTCTACCATTATGTATCCATTTCCTTCCTCCTGACAGTTCACATCACCTCCTGTTTCTGGGCTTTAAGTAGAGTTTTTGTCACATTCTATTTTCTTCTGCTCAGTATGATCATGACTCATTGTCCCATAAGGCCCCTGTTGTCTGTTATTTGCAGATACTCATTGATAACCCCAGTGCCACATGGCCATTATCCAATCATCGTTATTTAGAATCTCAAACAGAAAATGTCAGAAGAGCAAGTGCCAAACATCTTTAGGTTTTCAGGACCGCTTGAGCTGATCTTGTGAACGTGTGGGAAAGCTTTCAGAAGGATTCCACAGCCAGCCTTCTGCATAAGAAAACAGAAATATATATCTCCACCTCACATTGCCCCATACTTCATTCAAAGGTTCATTTCCATTAAAGAATTTTTTCCCCGCAACTAAACAGAATTTCATTAGACCACTCTAAAATAACTATATTGTGAAATACATCTATGCATGGAATGAGAGACTTTTTTCAGCCATGGGCCACATGGGCTAGATGACCCTTGGGGTTCCTTCCAACTCTACAATTCTATGATTCCTTTCTGGGTAACCTTCTGAGGGTCACATGCCACTGGTGGGAAAAATGAAAGGGACAACTAACTTTATCTTTGTATATTAGACTTGTTTCCACATCTGCTCCCACACCCCTGTCTATACCTTATCCAGGAAAGCAAGAGGCAAGATCAGAGTTCAAGCAAACCTAGGGTCGTCATATGCAGAATTCAGGATTCGGCTCTCAGAAACTGTCCAGGCGAAAATTGCAGAAATGTCTGTGAAAATGGCAACCCATGTCAGAAGTGTAGATTTTGGTGAATTTCCGTAACATTTTTGCAAAAAAGAAAAGAAAAGAAAATGCTTAACAACTTTGCAAAAAAGAAAAGAAACAAAAATCCACCTCACTTTCTGAAATGTGACAGCCCTAAGCAAACATTCCAGCCAGCTAAAAAATACTTGTTGTGTGAAGCAGAGCTGGTGAGCAGTGGGGCCTGGGGAGAGTTGCAAGGGCCAGATAGAGAAAAGTGGGGGCCACAATCTACCTATGGGCCTAGGGTTCCCCACTCTTGCTCTAGGCTGCATGCTTATTGGACAATTTGAATTATTTAGTGATATGTTCATAATCTAGTCAGTTGTATGAATGAAAAGGCATTGAAGGCAGAGATGTATTTGTATTCTATAAACATTTCCTTTTGGAGCTTGACATTTTGAGAGATGGCATATCAGTGAGACAGAATGACTACTGCACAGCAACTATGGGGGAGAGGGATGAGACAGAACTTAAAAGTTTGTTTGTCTTTAGGCAGAATGATCCTATTCACACTTACGTCCCATATGCAGTAAGACCCATTCAACATACTTCTCAGCACAGAATTGCAGGTGCAATATTAGCAAAACTGAATCCTTTCTACCATATAATACTACTCTGGGGAACACCTGCAGTTCTGCAGATATCCAGTAGAGGGGGAGAAACACTACACTGTGGGGATCAATTTGCATATGAGACTTCATGCTTCAAATTGTGAATGGGCAAGTGAACTATCCAGATGAGGAGGATATAACACATGTCAGAAGGAAGGGAACAAGCACAGTTTTATTTTTGATGTACCGAGATGGGCTTGGCAGAGAGAGGGGGGCTGAGAGAGAGAGAGCAGGAGAGGCCTGGCTATGCATGGTCAAGCCTAGAGATGTGATATGTGTATTGTGAAACGGTGAGAGAACATTAAAGCTTAGTAATCAAAATGAATCACCTGTGAGTCTTGAATAAATTACCCACTTCTCAAAGCTATTTGGCACACTCACTCTCAGATATCCATTGCCACTGCCTGGCGGGACTGGTATTTTATTTTATTTATTGGCCTTTACGTAGCATTCATTACCGAGGTGTCTGAACTCCTTAATGAATTTACCCTCAGCATACATGCCCCTTTGAGGTAGGGGAAAAGAAATATCCGATAGAAAAACACTGAGCCTAATGTACTAATTGTGCTTTCAAATGTGGCTCCTTGTCTTGCTTCATGGACACCTGGTGTGATAATTGCTCTTCCTAATGCATGGACCATAAAATGATATGTTGCCCAAATTAGTGATCCATTTAAAATATTTAAGCCAAAAGAAACACCATGCTTAGGAATTAAGGACAGAGTCAGACAGCTGGATCCTGAGAAGGATTCTGTATCAAGGGCTGAATTCACACCATATATTTAAAGCACTATGATACCACTTTAAACAATCATGGGAAAAGAATTCTGGGAGCTATGGTTTGTTAAGAGTTGCTTAACAATCTCTCTTCCCAGGGAGCTCAGTGAGGGGAATAGAGGTTTTCTAATAACTCTCAGCAACCTTAACAAATTACAGCTCCCATAATTCTTTGGGAGAGGGGAAGCTTTTAATGTTGGATTTTTCTTTTCTTTTCGCTTTGTTTTATTTGTATTTTTGTCAGAAGCCATGCAGAGTGACCGGGGCAACTTAGTCAGATGGGTGAGGTATAAGAAATAAATTTGAGGGTGGGCCACACAGTGGACCCCAGAGGTTTCTGGAGGTATGGGGGAAATAGCATGGGTGACTTTTTTCGGATGTTTGGCAAGCACTGCCAGGGCTACCTCAGATTCATCCTAGGTTGGGCAAATTCTTCCCAGTATGCACCAGGTTTGCATAGTCCCTGGGCTCAGCTCAACACAATAGTGCTGATCAATACAGTCCTTAATCATCCTCTTACAGATAATCTTTAAGTGTTTTAACAATCTCTCCACTGCAAGAGCAAGATTGTGATTTCATGGGAGGCATTTGTTTTCTCCACTAACTTGTGGCTGTGGACATAATCATAAAACTTGACAAAGCAGCTCTTAAAACAGACTGGTAAGTAATGGTGCCTCTCAAGCATAATCTTGGTCTGTCCCCCATAGTGATTTGGGTGCTGTGGGCTAGTGTTCTCCCTTTTTACTAATACATATACACATCTCTCTCTCTATCACACTCACACACCCCTGACTGTTTGGCAGTAAGGGGAGGATTTGTGAGTCCTCTTCTGCAGCTGTCACATGCTTCCATTTCTTTATCCATGGGCACTTTATGTCTTGAACTGAATTGGACTGTTTGCTGGAGGCAAGCCTTCACCTAATGGTTCACCTGTGGTTGGGCAGTCACCAGATGCCCTCCCTGGACAATGTAAGCAAGGGAGCAGTAGTATCCACTCAACTGGATTGACTTCTTAGTTGCACTAGAATTGCTGTGATTGATTAACAACACTCTCTGATACCCACACAGGGTTGTATCCAATGGTAGTTGTATTCAGAGTAAAATATAATAAACATCACCAACTTAGGTCCATTACTTTCATAGGGTTTACTCTGAGTATAACTTCGTTGGACACAACATATAGCTATATTTTTCATCACCATATTTTACAGTTGGACAGCATGATGATATCTAGCTAGAGAGATGTGTTAATGTCCAGATTTTCCTGGACATTACTGGGATTTCAAAGGCAGAATTGATGTTTGGAGGGAATTTATGAAAGGTGGCGCTTTGTCCTGGATCCTAGGCAAGTCAATCGAAAAATCGTGGGTTTGGGGCATTTTTGTATAAAAGAGCTCAACAATTTTGGGGAGTTTCCTTAAAAAAAAGGCTCAAAAATTTTCAGGGTGTCCTGGTTTTTACTTTTTGAAATATGGCAACCCTATTTGAATTATTTAATGGAAAAATACTTTGACTTTGAGAAATAAATAATACATTGCCAGTGATTCACAAAAGCTGATTTGTGATCACAGAAAACATACACAATGCTGCTCAGTATTGTGTTGTATAATCTCACACTGTCACACTGATCTGATGGTTTTATCAGGGTTCACCCAAAGGACCCTCATGAGATGGGTCAAATTCAGGACCTTGTGTGTTAAAGAGAAGGTATCAGCTATGTAAACCCTTATTATCTTCACAACACTGAGGTATTTTACAAGTTGATGAATTTACAAAGACAAATAAGGCAGAACTAATTAACAGTCATAATTCTTATAGCATTATGTTTGCACCATATTTCCCCATGCCAATTTGTTCACTTAGATTGTAGCTTAGAACACTGGAATGAGTTTTCATTTCCTTGACATCCATTAAAATATTTGGCTTTTTAAAACACACATCACTTGGACCCTGTCAGAGGACCTTAGGACATTCGGTTGACTGAACATTGCAATGTCACAAAATACTATTTTAGGTCAGAACTGTGTGAAAATCTCTGAGAGTAACCAGGGACTACAAAATGTTAAAACATGTTTATACCCACATACAGTGTTATTTTATCACCTATATATTTTATGAGCATGATTCTGTAAAGTTAAGGATATTTTAAGAACCTGGCTACATATACTACTAAATGTAATTTCAGTCACACAAAAAATAAAAAAATAATGTAATCCTTGGTGTGAGCATTTCCACTGAAATTCACTTACTGCATAGATAAGTTATGGAAGACGTTTAGCAAAATGTCAGCAAAAATAAGAATTATTTTTTAAAAAAAATGTTTTGCTGATATCTTACTGCACAAAAGGTAAGCCACACATATAAAGCTATAACATCTGGAGGGGTAATAAAAGGAATGAAACATATTTTCATATGTGGTGGGAGTGTAATATAGTACATACTTTTTGGTATATTGTTAAAGAATGCGAAACAAAGGAACCAAAATATTGATAAAGAACAAACATTATTATCAAAACTTTATGGAGAAATCAAGAATTTAGTAAAGGTAAAGGACCCCTGAATGGTTAAGTCCAGTCAAAGGAGACTCTGGGGTTGTGGCGCTCATCTCTCTTTCAGGCCAAGGGAGCCAGCGTTTGTCCACAGACAGCTTTCCAGGTCATGCGGCCAGCATGTCTAAACCACTTCTGGCGCAACGGAACATCATGACGGAAACCAGAGTGCATGGAAATGCCATTTACCATCCTGCCACAGAGGTACCTATTTATCTACTTGTACTGGCATGCTTTCAAACTGCTAGGTTGGATTTCATAGAATCATAGAGTTGGAAGAGACCACAAGGGTGATCCAGTCCAACCCCCTGCCAAACAGGAAACACCATCAGAGCATTCCTGACAGGTGGCTGTCAAGCCTCTGCTGAAAGACCTCCAAAGAAGGAGACTCCACCACACTCCTTGGCAGCAAATTCCACTGTCGAACAGCTCTTACTGTCAGGAAGTTCTTCCTAATGTTTAGGTGGAATCTTCTTTCTTGTAGTTTGAATCCATTGCTCCGTGTCTGCTTCTCTGGAGCAGCAGAAAACAACCTTTCTCCCTCCTCTATATGACATCCTTTTATATATTTGAACATGGCTATCATATCACCCCTTAACCTTCTCTTCTCCAGGCTAAACATACCCAGGTCCCTAAGCCGTTCCTCATAAGGCATCATTTCCAGGTGCCAGATTTGAACTGCCGACCTTCCGATTGTCAAGCCCAAGAGGCTCAGTGGTTTAGACCACAGTGCCATCCTTGTCCCTTATCTTATCTTATTGATAAGCAGTGCACTTGGCAGTGGCAAACAGGTGGATGTCTATATGTCTATAGAATTAGAGTATTTTAAGTAAAATCGTGTTGCAGGTGCAGAATGCTAGAGATGAAATATATGGTGTGCATGGTATGCTTTTATTGACTTTGTGAACAAGAGAGACAACAGCTGGAGACCACCAAAAACTCATGAGATGACAAATTTTAGAGATACTATATGATCAAGTATTTTTATTTCTGAAAGAAAAACAATGAGGTCATTTATTTAGAAATTACTCTTGTGATGAAGTTTTTATGTTGTTTTATGTTTATTTTGTTACTGATTATGCCAATAAAGGCTGAATGAATGAAAGTATTTTGTCTCTCTCTCTCTCTCTCTCTCTCTCTCTCTCTCTCTCTCTCTCTCTCTCTCTGTGTGTGTGTGTGTGTGTGTGTCTCACTGTCTACAATGCCAGCTGGATCACAAATAGTATTTGAATCATCTTCATACAAGTTTCATCTTTATTCCTTCAAGCCATCAAGTTTCTATGTCTTTGCCCCTCCCTTTCTTAAAAAAATATATGTTATAATTACATTTCTGCAATGGATTCAGCCATTATACTCCATACCCTCCAACATTTCTCCAGTGAAAATAGGGACATCCTAAGGAAAAGCGGGACATTCCAGGTTCAAATCTGAAACTGGGACAGCTTCTGTAAATCCAGGAGTGTCTCTGGAAAATAGGGACACTTGGAGGGTCTGACAGTCATCTTATGAGATCCTAGTTTACAGCATCTGTTAATGACCCTGAAAACGAGCTCCACTGCCACACAGACTGTATAACTAACTGCTGAGGACAGTTGCAAGTTATATGCTTCTATATTTTCCCCCAATTATCTAACAGCTCCATGCACATGGGCAACAAATTGAGTTGTGGTTATTGTATTGATAAACCCAAATGGACTTGGGGCTCTGAGAGCATCTCTTGTTAATAAAATGACCAAGGCCTGTTTGTGTAATGGCACAGAGAGTCAATCCCTCTTGCATGATACCTCACTCTCAGAAGAAAGCTGATGATGTGCAGTTGGGGAACCATTTCTTGGAATGATAAATGCGTATTCATCTTAAACTTACCATAATGATGTTGTCTCACTTTGTTCTGTATAATAGATAGACGATATTGATCAATCAGTTTACACCAGTCTTCTACAACCTGGTAATCTCCAGGTGTCTTAGACTACTGCTCCATCCAACACAGCTGTGAGATCTGCTTTTATCAGTTGCTGGAAACATAGGAGGGATAAGTACTGTTCTTCTTGTGAGCTTCCCATAAGCATTTAGTTGGCCACTGTAAAAACAAAATGCTAGACTAGATAGGCCACTGGCCTAACCCGGCAGGGATGTCTTTTGTTCTTGGGTTGGGAAAGACTGCCTTACACTTTGCTCTATTCTATTGCATTTTTCATATTTCCATGCTGAATGAGGCTAAGATGCAAATCCTTTTTATTCACTTAATCAAGCTCTAATTTCTGCAAGCAGCTGCATCCTCCTGCCTCAGTCCCACTGATGTTATTGACCCTTCATCGCCACTGTCGTTCAGTCACAAACCAGCTTTCTGTTCAAATACTGGATATGTAGTATGAGTCCTGCGAACAAAAAAAGTAATTTGGTCCTGATTAAAATTTAATGTTAAGGTGATTGGGTTTCCACACTGACAGAGCACCAAGTCTTCATCAGATCAGCACTACATGGAACGGCTCCAAACAAGCCATCCATCCTGCAAAAGTGACAAGTGCATTTATTAAAATGTCCATGGCTTATAAATCAGAGCAAGAATTCAAAGAATTTTCTGTAGGATTGATACAGAAATATATCAGAGCAGGTGCCCTGAAGGCAGCCACAACTGCAATTATGGAATGTTTCCTTTCCAGCTCCTTGTTTTTAAGCCACTTATTTTATTTCCAGTTTCTTATGCTGGAAGAAACAAGGTGAGGATGCATACAAGGTGATCTCTGCTCCTGTTTATGTTATCATGCACCACCAGTATAACATACAACCTTTTGGGTTCACAGAATGTATCTACAGGAAGAATGGGAAAGTTTTTACAGGAAAATGCAGTAGTGCAGCAGATGTCGGGGCTAAACTGGAACATATCAAGTTGCCTTATCCTGAAGATGGTCAATCTAGCACAGCATTGCTTACTCTATTCTCTCTCTCTCGGAGGTCTTGGTCAGCCCTGCTGTGCAATTTGACAGAGACTGACCATGAGACCTCACACATTATAGGAAGCACTTGCACAGAAATGTTCAAAGTAGTGCTTGAACCCAATTTGAACTGATACTTGCATATAAAAATCATGCATGTTAATTGCATTAACTGAATTAATGCCCAGTGCACTAAGAGATGCAGCCTCTGCAACAGTTTTACTAACTTAGAAAATGGGAGCAAGTCCCATCGCACTCAATGGAACTTACATTTTGACACCCCTAGTATTGCTCTATAAGTGCTCTACACAGTCATACCTCAGGTTGTGAACACTGCGGGTTGCTCGTTTTCAGGTTGCGGACCGCACTGAACCCAGAAGTACTGGAACATCACACGCACGCGCTTCAGGCTGCGAATGCTGCGGGTTGCGAACGTGCCTCCTGCACGGATCACGTTCGCAACCAGAGGTATGACTGTATGCACATTATTCAAATAAAATGTATGTGTCAAAATTCAGAGATTTACTTAATCATACTGCAAGTGATTCAGAATGACCCATGGGTGTTCTAAGATTCTTTCAAAAATAAATAAATGAATACCAGCTTATTGTTTTATATACCGTGTTTCTCCAAAAATAAGACACCGTCTTATATTTATTTTACCTCCAAAAAAACACACTATGGCTTATTTTCAGGGGATGTCTTATTTTTTATTAAGTATGGTACAGCAATCTACATTTTATTAAGTACTAGTAAATAAAGGCGGCGGCGTGAGCCTCCAGCAACGGGAGGCTCCGCTGGAGGAGTGCGGGCAGTGCAGAAGGAAAGGGAAGGAAGGAAGGAAGGAAAGAAGGAAAGAAGGTGAGAAAGAGAGAAGGAAGGAAGGAAGGAAGGAAGGAAGGAAGGAAGGAAGGAAGGAAGGAAGGGAAAGAAAGAAAGAAAGAAAGAAAGAAAGAAAGAAAGAAAGAAAGAAAGAAAGAAAGGTGTGAGAGAGGGGGGAAGGAAGGAAGTGGGGAGAGAGAGAGAGAGAAGAGAGAAAGAGGGAGAAGGAAAGGAAGGAAGGGGTAAAAGACAGAAAGAGAGAAAGAGAGGGAAGGAATGATAGAAGCACAGCGCCCAAGAGGCTCTTGCTTTTCTTGCTTAACAGCGAGCTGGGAGCCTCCTGGCTGGCTGCAAAGCAAGCAGGCAGGCTTGGTAACTGGCAGCGGCAGGGGGGGAGGGGCATCCCAAAAGTGCCGCTTTCAAGCACCGCTTTCGGGATGCCCCTTTCCCCCCTTGCTGCTGCCTTCCGTGGGCTCCTCCTTTAAAGCAAGCAAAGCGCTTGCTTTAAAGGAGGATCCCACGGAAGGCAGGCAGGCAAGGCAGGCGCGCAAGCCCGGCTGAGCCCACGAGACGCTGTGGGGCTCGCGCGCCTGCCTTCCATGGGATGGATCCTCCTTTAAAGCAAGCGCTTTGCTTGCTTTAAAGGAGGATCGCAAGGAAGGCAAGGCAGGCGCGCAAGGCCGGCTGAGCTCACGCGCCTGCCTTCCATGGGATGGATCCTCCTTTAAAGCAAGCGCTTTGCTTGCTTTAAAGGAGGATCACAAGGAAGGCAAGGCAGGCACGCAAGCCCGGCTGAGCTCACGCGCCTGCCTTCCATGGGATGGATCTTCCTTTAAAGCAAGCGCTTTGCTTGCTTTAAAGGAGGATCGCAAGGAAGGCAAGGCAGGCGCGCAAGCCCGGCTGAGCTCACGCGCCTGCCTTCCATGGGATGGATCCTCCTTTAAAGCAAGCGCTTTGCTTGCTTTAAAGGAGGATCGCACCGGAAGGCAAGGCAGGCGCGCAAGTCCGGCTGAGCTCGCGCGCCTGCCTTCCATGGGATGGATCCCAATTTCAGGCTGCTCGTGGATGGGGGAGAAGCCCGATTTCGGGCTGCTAGCCCCTTCCCCCACCGTTCTCCAGCTAGCGGTGGCCACGGAGGAGAGGGGAAGAGCCCGATTTCGGGCTGCTTGCCCCTCCTCCGCCCTTTTGCCGCTGGGCGCTCCTGCTCAGCCCGATCGGGGCTTGCTTTGAAGAGGGCGCCAGCCTCTTCCTCTTCCTTTGTGAAATGTGCCCACCTTACCAGGTATCACCACGTCTTACTTTCGGGGTACGGCTTATATTTTCTAACGTCTAGAAAACCCTGCTACGTCTTATTTTTTAGGTATGTCTTATTTTTGGAGAAACACGGTATATATATATAATAACAAACCCCAAAATACAAAAATGCTACCACATATATAGGGTAATATGAACAATTTAGACCAGTGGTTCCCAAATAGTGGTCTGTGGACTCCAAGGGGTCCACGTAACCCACCCAGGGGATTCATGGCACCATTCACATACCAAAAAACCCTGCAGCTTCAGGACTCCCTGTTTGCTGAACTGAAGGGGGAAGCCAACTCATGTAGATGTACTTACACATCTGCCAGGCTTTCAATCAGAGGCAGTTAATTTCTTTAACTGAAAGTATGGCTGCTTCACTGTGATGTTCCATGGAAACTACAGAAAGTTTGTGCAGGGAAAGCTAGTTGTGCAAATCAAGCTGAAGGTACTTGGGTTCTCTGAGAAATTACCCCCACATGTAGCAGATGGTATGAACACTGGGTGAGAATAGCAGTGGGAAATATGTCAGCATGATCATGTTTTTGAAAGGCTTCATCTAATTAGCAGATGCTCAACCTACTGGATGAGTTCAGCATGAAGAAGACTGTACAGTGTTCAGCAAACAAGCCCATCCAAACTGTAATAAGAACTCTTCCAACATACGATGCTAAAGTCATGCTGGGCACCTAACTGTCCACAGAATGTTGACTGAAATATGCTAAAAGGATTCTGACACCAAGGCCGACATCGTTTCTTTTGAACCCTTCTCATAAATATATTACATCATTGTTTCAGACTAAAGAATTCATTATCTCACTACAATTTTCCACTAAATTAACTTTGCTGATAATCAACTGTGTTACTTACATCTGCCATTCTACACACACACACACACACACACGTCCTAGATTTTTATTAAGGCATGGAAACCAGAAAGGTCATCACATCAGCCTGTGCTAACATGCCACTGAAATGGCCAGTCTGGTGGCTGACTAGTCAGCAACAGAATATGAGAAGCTTGTTTGCACTGAAGTCTCAAACCCTGCACAGATTTCTCCAAAGTTGGCTTGTAAAGTTGGATGCAGAATTGGAATAAATCAATCAAAAGCAAGACATGCTGGGAAGAACAATGATTATAAAGTGGGCATAATCAACCAGAGAGTTGAACCAGATATTTGCAAAGATTTGAAAGTTACTGAATTGTCCAATTTCATCATTCACATAAAGCAGGATGGTCCAACATGCGGCCCTCGATGCCTTTTTTGGCAACCCCCAGCAACATTTGATACACCCACCCACCTACCCAGCCCTCATGCTGCTTTCCTGGAGCTGGGTAAGAAAGGTGCAGGACTTTGGGAAGGAGGTGTGACAGGGTCCTAGAGTCCACCCTTTTCCTTCCCGAAGCCTAGTTAGTGCTTTCCCAGCTTTGGGAAGGAGGCTCTAGGACCCTGCCATAGCCTCGTGCCTCCATTCCAAAGCCCAGTGTCTCACTTAGCACACTTCAGGAAGGCAGCACAAGGGCTGGTGTACATGTGCCAAATTTTGGGCTTGCTTCCCCTCCCTGAGTTACAAGGCAGTGTGCAGCCCACAGGTTCCATTTTAAAGTGCTCTTGTGGTAGTAATAATAATAATAATAATAATAATAATAATAATAATAATTTATTATTTGTACTCCGCCCATCTGGCTGGGTCTCCCCAGCCACTCTGGGCGGCTTCCAGCAAACATTAAAATACATTAACACATCACTTCCCTAAAGTGGTCCACTTGGTATGTAAAGTTGAACCATCCTGACAGGGGTGCTGACTTGCCCATAATGCATCATGTGACACATAACATGACACATCCTGATCCCGCCCAGCGGACTGGCCCAGGCTGCATGGGCGTCCCACCCCCATGATGCCAGTGCTCATGTACCAGGTAGAGAATGGGGAACAAAAACCACAGCAGAGGTCAAAAGGAAAAAAGAAGGTGTCTTAAGCTGCTTACAAAATGTCAAAATGTGGCACGAAGGGCATGGCAGGGCAATCTGCAGTTTCAGGGAAGCAATCAAAAGGCCTTGCTTCTTGTGAAGGATAATCTGCATATAAAAAATGATGGCACCCGAGTCGACTCATCTAAAATGTCCTTCCAGAACTTGTTACAGGTAGGTAGCCGTGTTGGTCTGTCATAGTTAAAACAAAATAAAAAATAAAAAAATTCCTTCCAGTAGCACCTTAGAGACCAACTAAGTTTGTTCTTCCAGAACTTGTTGGACTCCTACCCCCATCAGCCACAGTCAGCATGGACAATGCTCAGAAGCAATGGGAGATGTAGAACAACAATGTAGAACATCCCTGAACTATGGAGAGGAACACACGATAGCAGGCATGTCCAGGAGCCAGTCAGTTTAGAGCTTTTCTTCGACAATTAATAATCTCAAGTGGAATGCTGTTAACTGAAGTGAATACAGTTTAGGCTGAAGCATCCTGGTGCTTCTCCAATCAGTATAAAGTGACCAATGAGTCGAGTGTCTCCACATTTTGCTAGCCGCCATTGAAAACAAAAGAAAGGGAGGGGGATAATATTTCATTTGTTGACAATTTGTTCCTGTCAATGCAGACTGTGCCCTTTTGTAACAAAACAGTTCCACTAAGGGACCAATGGTTTCCTCCCAGGAGGAGATATGTTTAGAGGACAGGGTGTATCAGAGTAACTGAAGCATTCCTTAAGCCTTTTCAAGCCAGACATCCGACCCCATCCAAGATAGATTCAGGGGTTCAAAATGGAACTAGACATATGTTCAGTGGCTAGACCAACAGGATTCCCATGCAGGTCAACATAATTATGGCATAGTTCACAAGTGGGAAAGCAAATATCTTAGCTGGATTCTAGACAACACTGGGCTTTCTATTTATATTCCTTTACTCCATGACAGAAAAGCTTGAGTTAGATGCTGGATGGCCTTGCCATAATGAAGCTGTCTGTTAGAATGCGACTCACTCATGTATGACCTACAGATCCACATCACACAGCTAACACTGCATTAGTTGCCATTGATTGTCTCCCAGCTCTTTCCTGAAAGCAGTGGCTAGGAAAACATAGGGCACAGCAGCAGATCACCTCGGAGAGACAGCAAAGGCAAACTGACAGTATCAAAATGCATATGCACAGCCGGGGAACGCATCCTTTGAGATCCAAACCTGTCAGATGTGGTATTTAAATTAAACTGTCATCTCCCCCACTGCACATGCTGATGGGCTTAAAAGTGCCCTTTAGAAAATTGTTTTGAACAACAGCGTAAGGGCTTGATGTCAGCCTGCTGCAAATGGTTCTAATTTGTGCTGGGGAGTATGGAGGGTGTGATGAAGAGAAAATACTTATGCATGCCAACTTTTGAACAATCCAGAAGAGAGTGGCTGAGGCTCCTCCCCTGATCTGAAAGCCTCCATTCGCAGTTTTATTTTATCCACAACACACACAATTATGGGGAAACAATGCTTGCTATTTAAATATCGGCTTTTATTCCAGTGATATTACAAAACATGTACTAAAAGCAATGGCATTTAAGACCATTTTATACAGTGGTACCTCGAGTATAAAAAGGGACATGGGTTAAACCACAGAGCCTAGGGCTTGCCAATCAGAAGGTCGGCAGTTCGAATCCCTGTGATGGGGTGAGCTCCCGTTGCTTGGTCCCTGCTCCTGCCAACCTAGCAGTTTGAAAGCACGAAGTGCAAGTAGATAAATAGGCACCACTCCGGCGGGAAGGTAAACAGCGTTTCCGTGCGCTGCTCTGGTTCGCCAGAAGCGGCTTATTCATGCTGGCCACATGACCCGGAAGCTATACGCCGGCTCCCTCAGCCAGTAAAGTGAGAGGAGCACTGCAACCCCAGAGTTGTCCGTGACTGGACCTAATGGTCAGGGGTCCCTTTACCTTTACCTTGAGTTATAAATGCCTCAGGTTACAAATGCTTCAGGTTACAAACTCTGCTAACCTGGAAGAGTTACCTCAAGTTGAGAACTCATCTCAAAGAGTTACCTTGAGATGAGAACAGAAATCGTTTGCCGGTGGCGCAGCAGCAGCAAGAGCCCCCATTAGCGAAAACATGCCTCTAGTTAAGAACAGTTTCAGGTTAAGAACGGACCTCTGAAACGAATTAAGTTCGTAACTAGAGGTACCACTGTATTGGGAAGTTGCAAGGCCAAAACATGTTAGAGTAATCCATAAGAAGGCAGCCTTTGGGGAGACAGGCAGGACTCTACTGGATCCCAAAAGGTTCTGCGGAAATATAGAAGACAAGTATGACCTCTAGGCCTGTTCTATTAGATGTATAGAATGGATGGATAAAAATACAGAGTCCTCTCCTCTCCCTCAGTTTCTCTAACTGAAATACACAAGGGCAGTAGAATGAGCATGTACTCTGCAGAGCTTTCTTTTGGAGGTGGCTAACCTTCTTTGGAAGACAGGAGTGCCTGGCGTGCTCTGGTCCGTGGGGTCACGAAGAGTTGGACACGACTAAACGACTAAACAACAACAACAACCTTCTTTGACTCGAGGGTCACATTATCCTTGGCCAACAATCACCCTTCACCAACCATACCACATCCAGTGGTGGATGTGACCAAAAGTGTCCCTACTGCTATATTTAAAGGGATATCAAAGGACAATTCTCTGCTGGGAGGAGTCCTCTGTTGGAAGGGTTCTTTGGGCCATGTCCAGTTTAAAGTTGAAGATGGGAGATCAGAGACTTTGAGGTTGCCCATCAGCATTGGGCACCAGGACAGCAGACTGAGTGGGTGGGCACACAGGTCATCTTTCCCACTATGGGGAGATGCACTGTTGTGTTGTTGTTTAGTCGTTTACTCGTGTCCGACTCTTCGTGACCCCACGGACCAGAGCACGCCTGGCACTCCTGTCTTCCACTGCCTCCCGCAGTTTGGTCAGACTCATGTTAGTGAGATGCACAGTACATCTGTGTAAAGAATAATAATTGCTGCATTTGCACCCATACATATAAATTAGCATATGCAAATCTTGTGCAAATATAGGTCTACTTTTCTTGTTGATGCATTTCCTATTTTTTCTTCATGTGGCCACTCTAGGTGAAAACATCTCAGTCACCATCAGCAGGTAGCAGCAGAAAAATGGTTAGAAGCAAGAAAGAAATGGGCAGTGAATGTGACTCCAACACCCACACCCCTATTCCATGTCTGTTCTAGTGAACTAGACAAATTCATGGAGGGGGAGGCTACCAGGAGCCACGAGCCACAATGACTATGTTCTACCATCACTGTCAGGAGCCATAGGCTTCTGAATACTAGTTGCTGGAATCTGTTTGAGGGGAGAGAGCACTGGAGCTCTGACCCTGGTTGCAGGCTTACTGCAAGCATCTGGGTGGCTGCTCTGAGAACAGGATGCTGGACTAGATGGGCTGTTGGCACTAGGCAAAATTACAAAAATAAAACAAAGGCTGTATTAGGAGAAATTCACACTAAAATTAATTTTCATTGTGACTTCTTAAAAAAATAAATAAATCACAAACTGATGTGTGAACTGAAAAATGTGTGATTGGAAAAATGTGAAACTAAGAGAAATCAGAACTGACAGGTTCGCCCATCCCTCCTTCCCAGCTCTGTGCATACTTGTCTAGGCATATTCAGCTTTTTACGCTGGCAAATCAGCTAATTAAGAAACTTGGTTAAACATCAGCAGCTGGATTGCTTAAAGCTGGGTAAGTTCTTTTAATAAACCCATAAACATGCTGCAAAGCTTGCAGGACCTGACAGAGAGCTGAGCTGTTTTCAGCAACTTCAGCCCATCACTTTGTTAAAACACCTTAATTGACTATTAATTACCTAGAAAACCACAACAAAGTTTCCTCCTATAAGAGAGGGGACAGACAGCCAGGGAAGGGAGATTGTTGAGTCTCAAACCAAAACAAGATTTTTGGAAGGTATGAAATAAAGAAACTGCCAGAACACTGTGCATTTAGATATTTATTATTTAAAGCATTTATAACTCCATGGCATGCTATAAAATAAAAACAACCAACCAAATCATAAAATATAAATAACAGCCCATAATAAAATACACCACCAAAACAACTACAGTTCTGGATCTTATATTCTGAGGGCAAAGCATGCTCCTACCTCTCTCTTTTTTTCTTTCATTTATCACAGGGATGCATGGATTATCCTTATTCGAAATGCAGCATTCAAGAAGAGAACACATATCTTTTCCATCATGAGTGAAATTGGATCTCAAACTTTCCCCCTGTACTCCCATGTGGCTGACATGTTTAGGGGAAATCAACATCAGTGACAATCACCACATCTGCTTACGGAGTGATGTAAAACCTAGATTGACCAGATTATGTAAGTTATCTGAAAATGGCTCTTTCCCACTTACTTTTGTCCCACTTTAACAAGGTTTAGAAATAAGGACAAGCATCACATGACAGACAAGAGGAAACAAGTAAATAGGGCATGATCAATTCCCCACTGCATCCTCCTCCTATATGCACTGCCCCACATGTGGGAATTACTTCCCTCCTGCCCATGTCTTCCCAGTCCTCTCCGGAGCAGAAAGCATGTAAGAGAACTGTACACTTAATCTTGGCCATAGTGGACCCACTGATACATTCCCATGTGAGAGAGACAGTCCTGTTCTCCAATTTTTTTAAGAGATTTCTCTTGGGGGGGAAAGGGGGTTCTATTTTTCTGCATGTTTCTCAGGGCTCTTTAAAATTCCAGTAGATTGGGAGGGGGGGATTCAGCTTACTTTATTGTTGCTAGGGGGCTGTGGATGGCCTGTGTGTCTTCCCACTAAACATTCCACCAGCACTCTGCAGCCTCCCTAGCTGCTTGCATTTCTTGATCTGAAAAATCCCCATGCGAAACGTTGCTGACAACTTCCCCTGAACTTTCACTGAAGCACAGGAAGCTGGCTACTAAGCACCTGAGAATGAAATGAAAAACTGTCAAGCACAAGGCAGGCAGCTTCGAAACCCATTTCTGTGCTTACAAGAAAACCCAGCTAAGGGACATCATGGGGTTTTCAGGAAATGTGGGCACCCAGGAAGACTGCAGTGTGAGGAAAACTTGAGAGATGATTTGGTGAATGAAAGAAAGGGCACTCAGCAACACCCCTCGCCCACCTTGAATGGAAGTTTGACGCAACAAAAACATTGCACTCTTCAGAATTTCAGTGACATTTTATCTTCTCCTTCATAATGTTCAAACAAAAATAATTTTCTTGTAAATTGAATGGGATTTTTTTAATAATAAAAAATATTTTTTTTTGCACAGCACTAGTGAGAATACCCTAAAAGAGCCAAAGAAATGCAAGGATACTAAGAGTTCCCCTCCTTATACCTTCCCCATTCCTTTGCTTCTTTGTGCAGCCTATTCATCCCCTCTTTCTCCCTCATACACCATTTATCTACCTGACTCTCCAGCGTTTTCCTCTTTCATCCCTGGCTGCCTGGGAATTAGCTGAGTACTCACCACGACACCCTTAGGTATCCATATTTGCTTGTAGAGAAAACCATATACTAGAGGCTGCTTTAACTTTTGGTACAAAATTATGGATATCAAGCTATATTTGCATCATCGTTAATTTATTCTGTTCCTTTGTTGGTTCAAAAATAGAAGATCAGCAATTAATCATTGTCACATCATAAAAAAAAACCAACCGTCTGCCCTTAATTAATGATTCACTATGCTAATATTTTTTAAGACTTACCAGCTCTTCCCTCCAATGGAGCAAGAAGGAACAAGATTAAGGCTCATACTTCCTCTTTTACTTCCCCTATTTGATGGGATCCTGCATCCATTGGCAAGTGGAAGCTTGCATCTGGTGTAGGAGGAAGGAAACCTCAAACCCCTTATTTATAAGAGTGTATTTGGGCCATAATACACTTGGCAACAGCACCTCAACATTTATAATTGCATCTAGATTGTAATCAGGCTTATTTTGTCCACATGGGCATAGTTGCCTGTGTCTATGCATTGCAATTCCACTGATGTATGCACCTCCTTTTCTGGAAGCAACATTAAATAAGCTATTAGCAGGAAAAGAAATCAGCAGGCTATTCTTAAAGAGGCAGATTCCAGTGACCTCTTCTCCCTTGTTGTGCCCACTTAGTGGAGGCAGGCAACGTCGTTTAAAGAACATCTAAGTCCGGTTTACACCAGTCACCCTACTAGCATTACAAGCACTAAAGAGCATGAAGCTGATGAGTTGTGAAGTGAGCTGATTAGGGATTTTTGCTATTCACTGCCGCACCTGGCGGAACAAACATGCCCGCTGGTGCATTGCCAAGGTATTCACTGGACCTCGGCATTTCGACAATGAAAAGGGGGCTGCCTCAGGAAATGGTATCAAGTGGTATATGCAAATGGAGCTGAATGGCAGAATAAACAGAAATAAATGCAGATGCCATAAGAATAGCAGGTTGTGATTAAAGTGGGGAAATGTTTTCAGCGTTCGGAGGGAGGGAGGAGAATCCTGTGCACACCAGCACTTTCTCCTACATGCAGTCAGTCCAGCTCTGTGACTGGATTGTTGTGGAGAAGGTAAATATATAATGCATCAGGCCTTACATTAGCAGCAATGTGTGGCATTACTATGACCATTTGTCATAGTAGGTCACGAACAAGAACACAGCTCCATTTCACTATGCGATTGTGGGCCACTGCAGATGCTCTGGGTGGGGGAAGAGCTCAGTGCTGCTTGTATTGTAGAACTGCCTCTGAGTTGTAAGATACAGTGTGCCATCTTTGGGTTACATTGGGTGCATGTTACTTCAAAAAAAAACTTTCACCAGCTTTCATGGCTTTTATCCTCCTTTGGCAATTCCCTTTATCAATTCTGAGTTATGTCTATTAGCTTCATTTGGCGCCATAAATAACATTTTCCAGCATGAGATCTAGATAGGATGACCAAATTCTGCACCAGGTTCTAACCCTAATGTGTTCATGTACAAATGCATCACTGGCCATATTAGGCTATGTGTTGCATACTCAGACATCACGGAGGAATAATATTACTGGTCCAGTGGCACTTCTGGACTAGCTTAGCCTGCAGATGTCCCTAAGCGTCACTGTCTTCATTGCATATGGTTGGAGACCTTTCTGATCCATCAAATCATTCTGCATCAGAGCTCAGCAGTTGAGCTCACCCCTAGTGATGGTTTGTAAAATAATAGAGAGCATCGATCCAGGCATATAACTCTAACAGGACTTAAAACAGAATCTCTTCCAGAGATATACCCTATACCCTCCAAGCTTATATGCTGACACGCCCCCAGATGGGCGGGGTATAAATAATAAATTATTATTATTATTACATAAGATTAACAAGTATGTGACAAGGCAATTCATTTTCATTAAGTCAGATTCTACTCTTGTCCGCAGTTTTCTTCAACATTAACACCAGCCTTGTTGATATGGGCTATACCTTCAACAGTCTTTGCTTTGCTTTTAAATAAGTAAAGTTATATAATCTGGTGCCATCAGTTATGTAGTACTTCTGATGCCATTACGACCTCATTTGGAAATGTCAAGATACCCATAGTATTGCTGGCATTCTCCATCACAATTATGGAAACCCAAACCAGCAGGACCTGCCTCATTTGAGAGCACACCTCATTTTCCAAGAGGTCAGCTTACAGGAGAGATGAAAACAATGGGCTGAGGTCAACAAGTCCAAGATACTGGAATACACACCTACTCCTTCCAAAGAAGAACACTTTCACTGAGGGATAGTGGTAGTGGCTTAAGAGATGCTAGAACAACTCAGATGAGACCTCTAGCAAAATGAATTGCTACAGAGATCTCCAGCGGTTGGGCATAAGGATTTGACATTTATCAACTTTCCAGTACTGTATAGAATTCCTGCAACTCGATTTGGATTGTGTCATCAGTGTTTGTTATCTGTGCTTATTGGCCTCCAACTGGACATTTACCTATGTTCCAGCTCCAGTCTCTTGTCTTTGCCTGCTGTATATATATGATTAACAAATCCATGTTATTCCGTTAACCTCCCAGTTGAATAGCATTGCTGCCTTGTACAAACCTGCCCCACCTCCTGCCTACCATTGATCAAAAGCAACCATTTCAGAGTACTCCCAGTATCTCCCCCACTGGCAGAGGAACAGGGGGCGGGGGAGTGCACCGCCCCTGGCACCATCGGGGAGGAGGGTACCATTGCGGCCGCCCCGACACACACCACGTACCCCCCCACGCTAGGCACCATGCCCCCGCAGGCGGCATGCCACGCCCCTGGAACGCACGCCACCTGCGGGCAATGTGCCACACCCCGAGGTGTGCACCATGCCCCCCAAGACATGCGCCTGCCACGCCCCCACCTGCTATCTGCCCCCGGTGCCCGAGCATGCTGCTTTGCCACTGATCTCCTCCCATTTTTTGCTCATTAATCAGGGTCTATTAATGGGGAAGTACATATAGTTGCTTATCACATTTGTACATTTTCTTTCTTTCATGATGGAGCTCAAAGCAGCATACATGGGGTTCCCAGGCACACCTCTGATCCAAGACACTGACCAGACCCAGACCTGCCTACCTTCACCAAGACTGCATGCATCATGTGGCCTGGAACTTTTAACTTCACTGTTTCCATAGAAGATTACAGAGTTAAGCAAGAATATTTCATTCCCCACCACCAATTGCTAAGAATTATTTTGCATCTTAATGTGGATTCTCCTGCTGGACAGTTCGTTCCAATTCTCTAAGAAATCCCATAACATCCAAATACATCCCCTTTGGTTCTTGCTCTGTATCTCAAGGAAATGAAAAGTGTGACAAGGATTCATTTGTACCAATGCTTGGTATATCAAGTTCATGAAATAAAATAAATCCTGCCTGGAGTTCAACTCAAGATCCTGTTATTTTCGAGGACTATTTCATATTCATAATTGTGGACGACGGTACAGCTTAAGCCTAAATGCCTGAATATTCACTATATGCTGTGGAGGAAGTTGACATTAGCTGGCAAAACCACAAACAGAGGGTAAGCACATCTAAATACACTAGGCATGAGTAACTTAAGCAAACATTTGTAATTCTGTGTATGCACGTTGTTAAAGAATAGTTTTCAGTGAAGGTTAAAGTATTACATATGCTTGCAAAGTTCAATGTACCAATTGTTTTATTTATAAAAGAAATCAGTTTGTAAAAACTCAAATACAAAGCCCCACTGCCTCTAGCTCGGGGGAGGGGGAGTATGTTACAATTGAATATCATTTGACATCATGCTGCCAATGACCAGCTGCAAAAGAACTGCTCCCAGATGTATAACTTACCCCTGCTGTCTAACAACCAACACAAAGGGAACTTGCAACTCATACTATACCCAAATCCACAGGTCTTCTAAAGTGCTGAACTCAAAAGTAGTCAGATTGGCTCTGCGGTGTTCAACACAATATTAACCAATATTAAGTGTGGATTGGTAGAATTGAAGTGAGAGAGTGCAAAACATGTGAGAGGGTATTAAATGTGTGTCTGAAGTGAGAGGTTGTCTTTGAGCATGCTTTGCCTCCTGTCCCAGGACCCTGATAGCCCCTAAGAGTACGGAAGAGCTCTGATCTTGTGCGTGCAATTAGAGACCTTGCCTGGATTTTCTTGGCCTGGCACAATATTTGTATTCAGCCCACCCACCCTTCCTTTTGAACATGTGTTTGAATGATTGCTAACTAGAGATGCCAACTTGTTAGAAATCTAGCAACCACTGCTCTGTGACCTATTGGGAATTGTAGTCCCTTCATCTAGAGTTTGCCTTGGTAGGAACATGAAAGGAAACTGCATATCCCAGAAGACATTTCCCTCTTGTGATGTATGTGCAATAACAAAGAAAAAAAAGAAGCCCAGCTTTCAGCCTTCCTATTCTGACATCTGGCTAGGAGGAGAAGAAACTGAGGGAGGGCTGCTCTTTCTAGCCCCTGGGTCCACTCCCAAGAGCTCTGAAGCCCTCACTCAGTGTCTGAAGCCTTAGCCTTAGATCTGGTTTATACATTTCCTAAACTGACTAATGTGCACAGTTAACTGCCTGAATGACTGATCTAGTCATCTAAGCAGTGTCACAAACAAGGAGATGAGGGATTTCCAGGTTTAAAGCACTGCCTGCCCTTGAATGCTTATCTGCATATGTGCCGTATGAAGCAGACCTTGTATTATGCATTTTTGATACTCATACCAACCATAGCCAAGTAGGATTGGGTTATGTATTTTTAATTCCCAGGCATGACACTTGAAGGTTATTAAATTAATGGACACCTAACCTTGAAACATAACCTTCTTGCAGATGGGATGCTTTTGCTGCTGTTGTTTCAGGAGGCAGAAGACTAGAGTTCTTTCATCGTTACAAAATTGTCTGACAAATTAATATATTTCCCTGTTCGTTTCTGTCTTTGATGAAGTGCAAAAAACAATAGGTAAGGACATATATTACCCTGACACATTTGTGCATCGAGTCCTGGCATCTCTGGAGTGCTCAGCCCACATCACCTTGCAGCACTATTTCAGGGCTCAGCAGATGTTACCCCATGCTTCTGGTGTCCATGCTTGCTCTCCATATGTTCTACTTGCATAAGTACAAATGAACAGATGCTACAAAGATACCAGAAATCTCCAGTGCTCCCTTCCTCTCACACACACAAAAAAACCCATTTCCTTGTAAAGCTCCCTGTGGGATTTTCTCTACTATCTGGAGAGCTCAGAAGTGCAAAACAGTCGACTGTGGCGGAGGCAAAAGCACCTTGGATAGTCTTAGCTAGCAGCCCTCTCTGTGCCACTTAATCTACACTTCCCTCCACTGTGCAGTCAAATTTAATGGCAGCTTCATCTCAGGGCATAGGGGAGGGGTTAAAAAGCCAACATTGATCATCTCTGCCTTTGCTTGGTCTGTAGCCTCTTGCTCCTTTCGCGTGGAATTTATAACTGTCAAAGGCAGGGCTGTGAATTACACAAGAATCAATATAGTTATAGGTAAGAAAAATGTGAAGTCCCCTTACTGCAAATCCCACACAGTTAATGGATTGTGTTTTACAATTGGGAGTTTGGGGGGGGGGGGAGAGAGAGATGAAAGAGAAACAGAAACACTCCAGAATCCCCCCCACCCCCCAAGATCTGTTAAAGGAAAAGAGGAACACAGTATGGCACAACGAATGAAATACTATCTTTGTGCATAAATTGATCCCTGGTTCTTGTGGAGCAGGTGGAGGAAGATCTAAGCACTGCCTCCCATTCGCTGCTTCCCCATTGCAAATCATCCTCCTGCAGTGAGTTAGGGAGTCCAGACCTATGCTTTACACCTCCAGTGTAGTCCCATCAGAAAACATGCTAGGAAGGTATGGGCTTCTGATTTGGTGGATTTTGAGGTGGGAAAGTATCTAAACTAATGCTAAATTAATTTACAGCTGAAGCTAACTGGACCATTATTCTAGTAAAAGAAAAAGAAAAAAACTAATAAGCTTGCAGAGAAGAGCAATGATGCAAAAATGCTTTCCCGTTGCTTAAGCAAGCTCTCACACTTTGGACTACAGGAAATTCTGAGTTGCTGCATCGGAGCTCTTTACAAAACCTCAGGTACTTTGCATAATAATTAAAATCCATTTCCTTGTGGGATTATGGCATGTTTGAAGGGGGTTCTCCCTTAGGTGTACCTTGGAGACAAGTATCTCTGTTAGCTTCCAGCCTCATCTCCCTCACCTTCTTGTCAGTCCCTGAATATGTGTAACCCGTTACAGTAAAACCACCATCAGTGAACCATCCTTTATGAAGGTGAGGATATTTACACTCTGTCTTCTCCCTTCACTTTTAATGAGAAGATGCTCTGGGGCAAAATCTGTGACAATTCTCTGTGGACACATCCAGAGTGGGAGTTATTTTCACCTGTCTCCAGCATGACAGGTGAGAAGGTGGCACTCACTTACACAGCAGGGCACCTGCTGTAAATTGTCTAGTTTATTAGAATACAGCCAAAGGCAACACTTTCTTCTGTATTAAAATTTTCTCTTCAGCCTGGTGTTTTGGTAAAATGAAAGCTCCTCTGCTTCCCTAGTCCTGACAGCTCCAGATTTATGGGAAACTGTCATATTTGACTTATTTGCTTTTACCTCTGAACTGCCTGCTTAACTATACCAGCCTGAAATATTTGGTACCAAACCAGGCAAAATCGGTAATGTCCCATGAAACTGATGGGACATGCTAGCCATGATTAACTTACGTCTTACTGCTTTCGATGGAAGTCAACACTGCAACTCTGTGAACAGCAGTTAATGATCGATCAAGAGTCAGCAGTTAATGCTCAACAAGTTGATCCTTATCAGATAATAAGGGTCAGAGCTTAGTCATAGAGCATTGGTTTTCATGCAGAACGTCCCAGGTTCAATCTTTAGTATCTCCAAATAGGACTGGGAATGTCTGAAATCCTAGAAGGCCACTGTCAATTATTGTAGACAATACTGAAATAGATTAACTCAATGGTCTAACTCAATACAAGGCAGTTTCATCCTTCCCTAAATGCTAAATGTAGTATAAATATTTGGATGTGGCTTCACCTATGTATTCCTAATAATACTTCAGCCCTTTCAAACACTCCCCAAATCCTGGTTTTCCTCCAAAACTCAACCACAAGTCAGTCAAAGAAGCTGAGGTGATAAAAAATAGATGGTAGAATCATGATGCTTGGGAGAAGAGCAATTGTGGCTAGTTAACTTTCTGTCAACCTGTTACACCATGGTTTGCCCAAGTGGTGCCTTCTGGATGTTTTGGACCGCAGCTTCCATTATCCTTGGCTGTTGGCCATACTGGTTGGGGCTAATGGGAGTCCAAAACTTCTGAAGGGCACCAAGTTGGCTTGTCCTGTCTTACACAATAATATTTTTATAACCAGGTGGCTGCTTAGTAGAGGCAGAGCGAAGGAAGGAAACTTCCCTCTTCTATTCCACCAGTGCTGAGAGACCAACAGCAGAACAGGGGGAGCAGTGCAGTTCTACTTTCTTGATCTTTGGCACTACCTACAGATGCAAGAACCAAAGAAAAAGAAGGGGGAAAGAGTAGCCTCTATGAATGATACATGAAGCCCTTCAAAAGAGTCAGCAAACACAACTTGGAAAGAAAATGGGGAGAAAAAAATCGGCTTGTGATTTCAAGAGCACCGGAATAAAATAAGGCAAAGTTACCTTGACATAGCACAGCAGGTGCTAAAAGCAGAAGACTAACTCTCACATCAGAGGCTGAAGCTATGTGAGCCAGGTCTGGCTGATATTGTCAGCATGTGTCTCTACGAGAACGGCTCTGTGAGACTTGCTCTTTTCCAAGTGCTGCTTTAACAAATCTCTCTTGTAGATAGCTTCCCAACTACTCCTTAAACAAAACAAAGCAGTGGCCGGGGGGGGCAGGGGGGGAGATACTCTGTCAGCTTGAAAGAGGCAAGGGACTATTTAAAATCTGTACAAAAGTTTAATCGATTTCTAAATAATATATCAACTCCAGTTGCTCTTAATAATCTTTGTGTAACACATTTCAGTCCACATGCATTGCTTATTATTTATCTTTAATGAATAATAAATGGGACACTGATATTGACTGAAGAAGTGATTAAATATTCCATCAGTAACAGACCACAGAAATCATTTTCAATTATTAATAAACTATGCATTCCACCTGTCAGGTGCAATAGTCTTTTGACATGAATGGCTTATTTCCAACACCATTTTCCTAAGGCAGGTGAGTTCTGTCAGGCCAAATATTGTGTATGGTGTGCACTATTTTTACCATTCAAGGTGCAAAGTCCAAAGGTCTTTCTGAAGATGAGACTGATCACCAAAAAGAAGTTTTCAGGCATATACTGCAAAACATACAGATTGACAGAGTATGTTGATCTTAATGCTTAAAGTGTGGGACCCGTAGTACAGTAACATCTGGATGACTACAGTTTCTCCACCCCTGCTTAAGGACATCACCCAGGCCAGTGGGACGATGAGCTCATATTCGCATGCAAAAGTGACATTAAATAAAGAATGGTGTTTAACTGGCAACCTAGATTAGGACCGTGGGCTTGAGAGGTGTCCTGAACCCCTGGCCTACCTGGCAGCAAGCCAGTATGTCAAGTCCTCAGTCCAGGGTCAATCCATGTGTCTAAAGCAAAGCACAGTCCCACAGAGATCCTAGAACATCCAAGCTGAGGTCCATCAACATGGGCAGTTGAGCAGACAACACCTCAGCAATGCTGCCCTTTTATACTTTGTCTGCTGATTGCAGCATCTGGGCTTGATGAGGCATGGGACCCTCACCTGTTCTAAGCCTACTCTGGAATCACACACCTCTTCCCAGAGCTTTGAGGTCACCTACCCAGCTTAAAATATACATCTCACACGTCAAAAGCCTTGGTAAAAATGTGTGTACTTGCCCTTTGCTGAGGTGCTGCCACAGAGAATGCCCTCACCTGGGACACTGCTAACCCTCTGAGCTTCTGAGGGCAATTGATCTTAGCACCTGAGAGGGACTTTAGGGAGGAGATAGCCTTTCAGGTATTTGTGTCCTGAGTTGTTTGGGGCTTTAAACACAAACATGAGCACATTGAATTGAAATAGGGATATATATATATATATATATATATATATATATATATATATATATATGCTTAATAGCATTTGTAAAGTTCGAAGTCTGTTGCAAATAAACAGTGGGGGAAATGTCCTGAATAATTCCTAGTATAGAAAATCAGATTCAAAACATCTGAAATTATTGTCAACATCGAATATTAGGTTTGTATGCATGCTTCCTCCCCCTCCCCCCATGTGTAAGCATTTAGGTTCTTCCCATGAGTCATTTAGTTTATGCAGATGACATTTCACAAATTGCTGATCACAACCTACTCTTATCCTCATGAATGCTATAAACTCACAGATTGAGGGGATAAGGAAAAAGGTCATCTGCTTCTCGTGTCTGTCCCTGGAGATCTTTTATACTGTTTATAATACAATTGTTGTTTTGTTGTTTTAACTGTGTTAAAAGTTTTGAGTAGAAATATATCATTAAGATAGGGAAACTAATTTACCAGAACATGTTTTCAAAATAATGCCCTGTACCATCTCTATCCTATTTTGATATGGGGAATAGAGGACGGGAAGAAATTCATCCAGTTCACATTTTAATGTGAATCTACCTGATTTGCCCAACATCCCTGACCAATGCTCAAACCAAAGTGAAGTTCTCCTTCAAAATGTATACTTGTCCAAATTTTGTGATGTAGTTCTCCAACCCAAAACTGAATATGTTAGGCAAAAGTGCATAAAAACATAGATATTAGTGAGAACGATGAACAAAAATGCATTACATTAACAAAAAGTGCTTGCCGTGTGTGTGTGTGTGTGTGTGTGTGAATTTCATACAAAAATGTGTAAATTAGGAAAAATGAATATGAAAATATGCACAAATTTTCAAGCAATTTTTCTTTTTAAAAAACTGGAAAGTACTACAGGGATGGGATGAACTGCTTTTAAAATTGGGTGGAGGGATGAAAAGCAAAGAAGCTGATTAATCCATTCCTAATGGGAAGCATTCAAATCTGCAAAAATACATTACAATAGGGAACAGAGAATGTGAAAAATTAAGATCAATCCCTTTATATACCTAACTACAAGAGAATTTAACAAGTCTTGTATAGGGATGGATTCATCTTTCAATTAAGTCTGAGTTTCTCATTTCTCATTTCTCTACTCTTAAATTCAGCTCTCCACATTTCCCCCATAGTTTACAAGGTCTTTTCTTAAGTCCTCATGAAAATTCATCATCATCTCTCCTAATATACACATTTTTAATGCAATTTTGCCTAATATACACATTTTTGCAAGCAATTTTCCTTAATGTAATGCATTTTTGTATGCTATTTTCACTCATACATTTTTATGCATACATCATATAGGTTTAGAATTGCACTGCAAAATTTGGAGAGCTGTGAAATTTGAAGGATGCCTGCATTTCAGTTTGTGTGTTGTTTGAGGAAGTGCAGATTATGTAGATTTGCACACATCCGAGCACAATTCAAAGTGTTTGCTCCCATTACCCAACTGTTCCTACCTATTTTTGCCTCCTGATTAAGGGACAGCAAAAAACATAGAGGCGGGTGTCAGATGCAGGTCAGCACTCAAATGCAGAGACAGGCAGGAAGTTTAATTCTTTATTCAAGAAAACAGCAAACAACATAGAGATGCCTCAAGGCAGGACCAGCTTCCAATGCACAGTTGCCTGGACTGACAGTTCTTGTTTCCTACTACCCCTTAAGTCCCCTCCTCTGGAGGTTGCCCACGCAGGCATAAACTATGGTGGGAGGGAGCCCTTGCTTATTGCCACATGCATAGCTCTTCATGTCCTTCAGCAGCCAACCATTCTTCCCCTCACTTCATCCTCTAACCTGTCTTCAGTGTTCTACTACCACTCCCCAGGCTCTGAAACTTTCTCCTCTGAGGCTTCCCTAGGGGGTTTGCTAGCTGGTGCCTCCTAGCACTCCTTGCCATCCAGCCAGTCCCTGACACATGGTCCTATCAATCGTACATCTTATCCAAAAAAATTATCCCCCAAATTAGAACCACCATAATATATGGCACAATGTATATAAAAACAGAGGGGCATGGATGAAGTCTGCATAGGAACAAAGAAAGCTGCCTTATGCTGAATCAGACCATTGGTCCTTCTAGTTTAGTATTGCCTATACTCACTGGCAGCAGCTCTCCAGGAATTCAGGAAGGAGTTTCTCTCAACCCCACCTGGAAATGCCAGTGGGGATTGAGTCTTGCAGGGCAGACACTCTGCCAGTGAGCTATGGCACTTCTCCAAGCCAGTATATGAAGCCCACTCCAGCTGGACTCTCCCTTTCCCCCTATAGGTCCGTTCTACTACCAGCTACCCAATGAGAAAGTTCCTTATGCTTTCTGTTGCCTTAAAAAAAAAAAAAAAAAGCAATCTAGTGTTTATTGCAAACCACCTTAAAAGCATTTGTCTCTTGAAAGGATTTTTTAAAATTATTTTTTGTTTAATGACTTACTTAATTCATTCCAACATGTAATCAAATATAAATATCAAAATGCCATAATTATGTAAAGTACCCAAAAGAATTTATTCATTTCAATTTTGCAATAATTTAAGAACCAAATTAATATACTTCATTCAGTCATTGCAATAGACTAGAGCTATTTAATTTTTCAGTCATCAACTTTTTTTTACACTTTCCAAATTTCAGAAAGATTGGACAAAGGAGCAATTTTTAAAGGGCTTTGACACAGCCTGACTCATTTTTAAACTAATAAAGCTTTCATTGCTCCCCTTTCCACACTCCTTGGAATCTTTCTGTAACTTTCACTTTCATTTTCTGTCTTTCTTATCCCTATGATCTTTGTGTGAGCTGTACATTTAGTCCAGACTATATTAAATGTAAACAAGCACCAATAATGCAAAACTATCAAAAATAAGGAAAATGAAATGGATTGGTATTTTTATTTTGCTTTTCCTAGTCATCTTTGTTTCTCCATACATTTTCAATATAAAATTGAATTGGGTACTATTGTTTTATATTTATTTCAGCTACAAAATGCGAGCACATTCATACTCCTGGTCCTAAATTATATCTTTTAAAAAATCAGATCATGTTCCTAAGACACCAGTGAACTAGGATCTTATGATAGCACCCATAATCATACATTGGTGAAAATCATGGGACCTTCTTTCCATATCTGATTCCAGCATGAGACCTCAACTGGCTTTTCTTGGGCTCTGCTTCAGGCTATACCTTAATTTGTCCAGGAGCCCATATCAGTCTGCATGTATGCATGCAGAAAATATTCCAGTATCAGCACCCTGGACAGCACATCTGTATGGCTCATATGACTCAGAGGAGCCTGCATTTCCAAGTAATGGGACCACTGCATGAAGTCAACTTGTTTCTCCTTTACTTTTGCTCTAGTTGAGCATTTTCTCCTGACCAAAGTGTTTAATGCATACATATTTTCTTTAGTGTTCTACTATTTATAATAATAGTGGTGGATATGGGTTAGAACTAGGTATGCTTGGAATTAACATCCTCAAAGCCATGACTTGGAAGCATTAACAAGCGGTCCAATGTAGTGAGATTTTGTTTAAAAATGGACACAGTTTGATAAATTTCCTTTCTGCATTTAAGGAAACTGAGTGAAATGGTGAGGTGAATGGACAGAACTCATGAGACTGAAGAGGCAAGGAGCACTACTTCAGCCCAAATAGGCATAACAATGCTCCCTTTCCATTTTTATTTAGTTCAGCAGCCTGGTCTGCCTGACAGATCCTATGATAGTGCCCAAGAATACAAGGCAAGCCAGCCTGCTGTACCTTATTTGACTCCTTATCCTCCAAATGCTGAAATGAATCTATTATTTGTTTGCATTACATTAATAGTATTCCAAAAACAATTTACTCAATGGATCTGCAAGAATGCAGGGCTTCACCTTTCCTGACCTTATTCCTTCCCAACAACAGCTCCTTGTGCTCTGGTGACCTTTAACAAGGCTTTCAGAGTGCTGGGGTAGTTCCTAACCCACTGCTTTGAAATGACTTGCTATTATACACAGGAAATTGCCATTTTATACTGTGCAACTGCTTAAATGGAGAAAGTGCTGCTTGGTGAATTTATCCAACACATGTGTTTAGTCCTTGGTGCTGCCTGGCCACTAAGGGTGGCAGAGAAACCTACTTCTGTTTGCATTTTTCAAGTCACACTTCTCTGAGTTTTGCGATGCAGTTTTCCAACTACAAAAAAGTGTAGAAAAGAGCATGTATTTGAAGAATGTGTGCATAAAACTCCATATGTTAGTGGAAATATTATACTATCACACATTAAATTGTATATTTTTAGACAAAAAATATACAAAAATCGGTATACTGGGAGAAATATTCAGTAAAATGCTAACAAGTTTTCATGAGGACTTCAAAAAGAAAGAAAAAATGCAATCTGATGTGGAAATGTGGCAAACTGAATTTAATATTGGGGGGGGGGAGAGAAAGAAGGAGAAACTGTCATTGGCATATTTGTCCATCCTTGCTGGCCACTCTATGAGTCTTTCTAACCACATGAAGACATGAAAGTTGGAGTTTTCAATCCAAGACTGACTCATAGTCACAGAATCACAGAATCACAGAATCATAGAGTTGGAAGAGACCACAAGGGCCATCCAGTCCAACCCCCTGCCAAGCAGGAAACACCATCAAAGCATTCCTGACAGGTGGCTGTCAAGCCTCTGCTTAAAGACCTCCAAAGAAGGAGACTCCACCACACTCCTTGGCAGCAAATTCCATTGTCGAACAGCTCTTACTGTCAAGAAATTCTTCCTAATGTTTAGGTGGAATCTTCTTTCTTGTAGTTTGAATCCATTGCTCCGTGTCCGCTTCTCTGGAGCAGCAGAAAACAACCTTTCTCCCTCCTCTATATGACATCCTTTTATATATTTGAACATGGCTATCATATCACCCCTTAACCGTCTCTTCTCCAGGCTAAACATACCCAGCTCCCTAAGCCGTTCCTCATAAGGCATCGTTTCCAGGCCTTTGACCATTTTGGTTGCCCTCCTCTGGACACGTTCCAGCTTGTCAATATCCTTCTTGAACTGTGGTGCCCAGAACTGGATACAGTATTCCTGGTGGGGTCTGACCAGAGCGGAATACAGTGGTACTATTACTTCCCTTGATCTAGATGCTATACTCCTATTGATGCAGCCCAGAATTGCATTGGCTTTTTTAGCTGCTGCATCACACTGTTGACTCATGTCAAGTTTGTGGTCTACCAAGACTCCTAGATCCTTTTCACTTGTACTGCTCTCAAGCCAGGTATCACCCATCCTGTATTTGTGCCTTTCATTTTTTTTGCCCAAGTGTAGTACTTTACATTTCTCCCTGTTAAAATTCATCCTGTTTGCCTTGGCCCAGTTCTCTAATCTGTTAAGGTCATTTTGAAGTGTGTTCCTGTCCTCTGGGGTATTAGCCACCCCTCCCAATTTGGTGTCATCTGCAAACTTGATCAGGATGCCCTCAAGCCCATCATCCAAGTCATTGATAAAGATGTTGAATAAGACTGGGCCCAAGACAGAACCCTGTGGCACCCCACTAGTCACTTCTCTCCAGGATGAAGAGGAGCCATTGATGAGCACCCTTTGGGTTCGGTCAGTCAGCCAGTTACAAATCCACTGAATGGTAGCATTGTCTAGCCCGCATTTTACCAGCTTCTTTACAAGAATATCATGGGGCACCTTGTCAAAGGCCTTGCTGAAATCAAGATAGGCTACATCCACAGTGTTCCCTTCGTCTACCAGGCTTGTAATTCTGTCAAAAAATGAGATCAGATTAGTCTGACATGACTTATTTTTCAGAAACCCATGCTGACTTTTAGTGATCACAGCGTTCCTTTCTAGGTGCTCACAGACCGTTTGCTTAATGATCTGCTCTAGAATCTTTCCTGGTATTGATGTCAGGCTGACTGGGCGGTAATTGTTTGGGTCCTCTCTTTTCCCCTTTTTGAAAATAGGGACAACATTTGCCCTCCTCCAGTCTGCTGGGACTTCACCTGTTTTCCAGGAATTCTCAAAGATTACTGCCAGTGGTTCTGAAATCACCTCTGCCAGTTCTTTTAATACTCTGGGATGTAGTTCATCTGGCCCTGGAGACTTGAATACATCTAAACTAGCCAAGTGTTCTTGTACTACCTCCTTACTTATTCTGGGCTGTGTTTCCCCTGCTGAATCATCTGCTCCATATTCTTCAGGTCGGGCATTGTTTTCTTTTTTGGAGAAGACTGAGGCAAAGAAGGTATTGAGGAGTTCTGCCCTTTCTGCGTCCCCTGTTCGCATTTCACCATCTTCTCCTCTAAGTGACCCCACTGTTTCCTTGTTCTTCCTTTTGCTACGGACATACCCATAAAAACTCTTTTTATTGCTTTTAACCTCTCTAGCAAGCCTGAGTTCATTCTGTGCTTTAGCTTTTCTGACTTTGTCTCTACATGTGCTGGCTATTTGTTTGAATTCCTCTCTGGTGGTTTCCCCCTTTTTCCATTTCTTGTACATATCCCTTTTAAATCTTAACTCAGTTAAAAGTTCTTTAGATAGCCACCCTGGCGTCAAGGTCCTGGAGATTTATGGAAGTATGTAGAAAGCTGTTTTTCATGGGCTTCTGACTATTAAGGAACAGAATGGCTTCCCAGCTGCCGCCGCCGACACTACTGTTCTTCAGTATGCCTTAATGTGACCTGAACAACAGCCTTTCCAGAAGTGCCTTCTGGCTTCTCCAGTGACAATTCCTTTTCGTCCATAGCTCCCATTCTGGAGAAAGCCACAAACAGCTGTTCACATCCTACTAAAGCAAAAAGTACTGGCTTTAGAAGAAGTAGAAAAACCCACAGATCTACAATGCAGAAATGTTACTGTTTGAAAATGCAGTCTACATTTGTCACTTGCCAATAATTTAAATTCCCTTTATGCATCTGTTCCAAAAATAATTAGGATTTTAAGCTGCAGTAAATATGCTTGTTCAACCATTAAAGCAAAACAGAATATTAATTCATCACCATGAGCATCAGAACTATAGGACTATATAGTTACAAGAATAACAGTCACAGCTGAGCTGCCTACAATATTTCAATAAGTTGTGTTTTGTTTTTTTAAAAAAAGTTTAGCTGTAAACAATTCTCTTCCCAACTAGGAAATGGCTGTCCAATTCCATTTGTTGGAACTATCATCAATTAATAAATATATGTAACCAGAAACAGTAAGTCCAGTTTCTTTAAAAGTGCCATATTAATGCCGGTAAAGCTTATGACTACCTTTAAATAGCATGACCACAACTGGGTCAAATTGGCTGTTGTTTATACAATGGCTGATGGTCACAGTTTATGCTGTCCCCCTGCAGTGGGTAGCTTTTTGATTTTTTGGCACGGTTTGCCTTTATTTTTAGTTTCTTGAATGTTTGTGTATCAAGTCCCCCAGCCATCAGGGGAGATCCATACCAACAGCTCATGCATGTCTCAAAGTGCATCCATAACCACATCGCAATACTCATCTGAGTTTCATTGAAATATCTGGGCAGCTGGCTACTATTTCTGACACAGTGCTTCTCCATCTGGGGTCATTATTTGCTACCTGTGCCTACTTGCATGCAAGCAGATTTGGACTGGGCCCAAAGAACATCATTTGTGTCATTTACCGTATATCCCACACATCTGCCCAGTGTTCTAGGTATTAACACGGACAAAGTGGCTTTCTCTAGAAACTTATACAGATGGTGGGCCAGCTTTAGTCAAACAAAGGCTTCCTTGGAATGCCCATAGGAGGATGTCATAATGCAGGATCCTCCCATGGCCATTTTAGGAAGTGCATTGACTGGGGGCAGTTCTGGCAAATGGAATGAGGATTCTCTCTCTCTTTTTAAGGAAGAAGGAGAAGGAGAATCTGTGAAGAAGAAGAAGAATTACTGCTGCAAAGAGTTTCATGAAATCAGTAGGTAGAATGTAGCACAGCACTAGATATAATGTAATCACTCATAATTTGATGGAATACAGCACTATTCCAGGTTATTTGAGGGGTACACACCAGACCTCCTTGATAGCTCAGTTAGTAGCACATAAGATTCTTAATTCCAGGGTTGTGGTTTTGAGCCCCACACTGGGCAAAAAGATTCCTGCATTGCAGGGGGTTTGACTATATGACCCACATAGTCTCTTCCAGCTCCATAATTATTTGATTCTATGATTTGAGCCAAACACTAAATATGTGAGCAAATTCCTGTCAAAGCCCACAGCCCATAATATCACGTCCCCAGAGATGTGCTGCATCTGTGTATACCTGCATCTGTGTATACCTAGTGACGCCTTGCACTTGGCTAATGACTGACAGCCACAGGTTGTGTACACACACATAGTGATTGATTATGGAACACATTCCAGCTCTCTAAATCCAGGATGGGGTTTTTCATTAAACAGAACCCATCCATGCATAACTTCTCCCTGGCTACAATATGATGCATTATGCATCACAGATAGCAAGAACATTTATAAAATAACACTTAGGGTGCTGTTGTTGGTTTTTTTGAAAAACGAAATCACTTTGGACAAGCGGACAAAATACAAAACAAATAAATAAATAAACCTTATTTGGACTCTGCATTCATGAGTCACCATCAGCTGAGCAGCTGTCATGACATATGCAAACACAAATCACTGTGGAGGAAAGAAGTGTTCATAGGGAAATTGCCGGTGATGACAGAAATACACTATTAGCTCCAGTGGTCTCAGACTTAACAGCACTGCACATTCATTCTGAAAAATTACCTACTGTACTCCAATCAATGTTAATGAGGCAGCAAAAAGAAGAAGAAAAAAATTCCTCACACCAGACAGTGAGAGGAATGTCATGATGAGGTTCATTATGCATTCGTGTAGCATACCATGAGTTGGCTTCAAAAGATGATTAGACAGATTCATGGAAGATAAGGCTATCAGTGACTACTAGCTGATATTATTATGTTCTCTTTCGGAGACAGTATGCCTCTAAATGACAGCTGCTAGGAAGCACAGGTGGGGAGAACACTTTCACGCTTGTGTCCCCCTTATGGGCTCCCCATTGGCATCTGGTTGGCCACTTTGAGAACAGGATAATGGACTAGATGGGCTTGGCCTAATCTAACAATCTCTTCTTCTCTTTTTCTGTTCATCCCAATTTTAACTTGGAAATTTACAGAACATACAGACATACCCTTCCATTTATCCTTTTAGGTAAGGACAGATGGGGAGGGCTGTGTTGATAACACCAGACAAATATATCCAAATAAGGCATTCCCTGGCAGACAATGGGAAGGGAGCAAGAGTGACAAGGGAAAATGGGAGGTGGGAGAAATGGAGTGGCAATTGGGGGAGAGTGAAGGGGATAGAGCTTCTCAACCAACAGAATTGGAGCCGGAAAGGGTCTTGTGAGCAATCTAGACCAGTTTCCTGCTCCAGGCCTGAAATCCACAGCTACATCATCTCAAACACAGGCTGCCCAGATGCTGCATGAAGACCTCAAGCAAGGGAATTGCTTCCATCTTCCACAAAAGCTGCTGCTTGCCTTCTATCACTGTGCCATTGAGAGCGTGCTCACTTATGGCTTATGTGTGTGGTACGGAAGCTGTACTACCAAGGACAGGATGGGGTTGGACAGAGTTGTTAAGGCAGCAGAGAGCATTGTTGGCTGCTCGCTCTCCACCTTAGAGCAGATTTATGCCCTGAGGTGCCACAGAAAGGCACTGGACATAGTAAAAGATCCACCGCATCCTGGTCACCGTCTCTTTGAGCTCTTGCCATCGGGACGGAGATACAGGACGATGTTGACAAGAACAAGCCGTCTTAGGAACAGCTTCTTCTCCAGAGCGATTTCGGCCTTGAATGGGAAGCCTGGACTTTGAAAGTCATCTAATCTTACCTGTTATGTTGTATCATATTGTATGGTTTTAATCAGTGTTTTTGTAGTTGTTTTGTTTTTGCGTGGAGTGCCCTATCTGGGTGGATGGAGCAGCCAAGTAATTTTGTTGTCCCCGAAGGGGACAATGACAATAAAATATATTCTATTCTATTCTATTCTATTCTATTCTATTCTATTCATTATCAAACTGTTCTTATCACTGAGAACTTTCTTTTAATGTTCAACTCTTGGGCTAGGATTTTATTTAGGGAGGTTTTTTGGAGTTTCCCCCCGCTGTTCTTCATATTAATCTTTGTATCTTTTTGATATTAGTATTATTATTATTTATCATTTATGTGGAAATAGTTCAGTTTCGTTGCATACTTCTTGGCGTGTTTTATTTATTGTTTATTACTACTTTTGTAATTATGTAAATCTTTTCATGGTGCTGTAAGTTTTTTAGGGGGGATCTCCCCAAACCCTAGAAATGAATAAATGGTAGGATTTTGGTTATTTGGGATATGAAGGGAATATGCAAGCTGCAGAGGAATCACTATGCAAAATGATCTGCCCAAGCTTGGGCCATTAAGAAACAATACAAGGCCATTGAGGGCCATTGGCAATGCAAAAGAACTATTCTTCCCCCCTGCCTTGAAGTGTGAGCGGAGACTGGGGATTTGGAAGGTTGCCAAGGTAACTCTGTGGTGGTGACAGGAAAAGAGTGACTTGAACAAGGCAGAGAGAGAAAAAGACAAAGATGTTTCTTTAGCAGGCTAGCTGAAGGGAGGCTGGGAGAGATGCCTTGGGCTCCAGTTCTATACTGCTGTGGGAAATAATCCCCTCTTGAGTTGAGCATGCCGTAACTTCATCTAAATTCATGCGTCAATATGTGAATAAATCATATTCCTTAAAACTACAGCAGCCTCTGCTGCGTCTACATTTCTCCAAAGGATCGCAGATCCGGGTTGAAGGCCGAAGACCCTCGGAATCCAGTGCGCGGCTCAGCAGGGATTGGGGGGGCCCTGTAACAATATTGTAAGCTGCCTTGAGAATAGGTTTAACTCTGGAAAGGCAACATACAAATAAAAACGACTGTGTTTCTGGGATGGGGTGGGGGCAAGGAAGAGGTGGAGCTGGGCCAGCCAAGGGTCTGCAGGATCCTAAGCTAATGCAGCTGATGGGACTCTCTGCTACATGAGCTTGGAGCTGGCACCCCAACATGGGATGAAAATGCACTGATCAGCATGAATGGTAGGGCTTCTGATAGGTAGGTGGTTCTGCTGCTTGGTTCAGATCCACCACTCCCAGTTAATATTGCTCCTTTAACTATTTGCTATTGCAACATATAATAAAGGGATGGGAGGTAGTTCAGTGGTAGAGCGCTGGTTTCAGTTCCTAGCATCTTCTGTTCCAGCTTAAAAAGACTCCTTCTTGAAACCCTGGAAAGCCCCTACCCATCCCTGTCATCAATACTGAGTGAGGTAGACTAGTAGTCTGTCACAGGATAAGGCAGACTCCTGTACATCTTCTACAAAATTAAGTGGGCACTGTCTTATCAGCCATAAAACACCATGTAATGCTGAAATTGTACATTGAACAGATGTGATATATTTCAAAATCATAATTGTATGTAACCATTTGTAGTATTCAATTAATGAATGGCTTATAGACCCTGCCACAGACCTCAGCTTCTTTTACTACCACCAATTGCTACTCAAAATTATACCCCATAGATATTGTCTTTCCTTCAACGCTTTATTGATCTTCTGATTCAACTGTACAGAGTCAAATGTTTTAGTGGAAATGCTTCATAACTAGACTGATATCAGAATTGGTTTCATTGTACATTGAAGGAGACCTATATGTCTGCTAATTAAAAGTACAGTTCTCCTGGAACACCTCCAGGCTTGGAACGATTCAGAAGCCATAAGCAGTTATTGCCGCTCAAGGTGCATAGTTTCTATTTAAGTGACTCTGATGAATTACCAACTCTTTCAAATGCTAAAACCAATTATTCAGGGCTCAAGACAAACCACTGCCTCAATCTTTCTCACTAGGAAATATAGAGCTAACAGTAAATATCACAATATGTAATTGGGGGTGGGGAGGCATCTTATCAGGAAAGCAGAAAATCAGCTATACTATTTCAAGAAACACCACTGGTAAATTGGCCATGAATATGGATCTCCCATATCGAAATCCCAACAAAGCTGCAATCCTAGACACACTTGCTGGGGAGTAAGCTCCATTGAACACAATAGGAAATCAGATTCCATGGTTTTCTTTGCCACCTTTGTACTGATCACACCCAGCTGTACCCATTAACTTTTTCCTTCCAACCAAGCCAGCACCTCCAACTGTCCAATATTTCTGTTTTAAATGCTTCACTAGCAAATTAGGCTCAATATGTCCAAGAATAAAGTTATCCACTTTCCTCTTAGTTCTTTTTCTCATCCGATACTGATGGATCCACTGTGCAGATCAGCCACAAATCCTTGGCTTTTTATTGTTGTTGTTCAGTCGTTCAGTCGTGTCCGACTCTTCGTGACCCCATGGACCAGAGCACGCCAGGCACGCCTATCCTTCACTGCCTCTCGCAGTTTGGCCAAACTCATGTTAGTAGCTTCGAGAACACTGTCCAACCATCTCGTCCTCTGTCGTCCCCTTGTCCTTGTGCCCTCAACCTTTCCCAACATCAGGGTCTTTTCTAGGGAGTCTTCTCTTCTCATGAGGTGGCCAAAGTACTGGAGCCTTAACCTCAGGATCTGTCCTTCTAGTGAGCACTCAGGGCTGATTTCTTTAAGAATGGATAGGTTTGATCTTCTTGCAGTCCATGGGACTCTCAAGAGTCTCCTCCAGCACCATAATTCAAAAGCATCAATTCTTCGGCGATCAGCCTTCTTTATGGTCCAGCTCTCACTTCCGTACATTACTACTGGGAAAACCATAGCTTTAACTACACGGACCTTTGTTGGCAAGGTGATGTCTTTGCTTTTTAAGATGCTGTCTAGGTTTGTCATTGCTTTTCTCCCAAGAAGCAGGCGTCTTCTAATTTCGTGAGTGCTGTCACCATCTGCAGTGATCATGGAACCCAAGAAAGTGAAATCTCTCACTGCCTCCATTTCTTCCCCTTCTATTTGCCAGGAGGTGATGGGACCAGTGGCCATGATCTTAGTTTTTTTGATGTTGAGCTTCAGACCATATTTTGCGCTCTCCTCTTTCACCCTCATTAAAAGGTTCTTTAATTCCTCCTCACTTTCTGCCATCAAGGTTGTATCATCAGCATATCTGAGGTTGTTGATATTTCTTCCGGCAATCTTAATTCCGGTTTGGGATTCATCCAGTCCCGCCTTTCGCATGATGAATTCTGCATATAAGTTAAATAAGCAGGGAGACAATATACAGCCTTGTCGTACTCCTTTCCCAATTTTTATTATTGAACTCTATAATAATTTTTATTTATTTATTTTTATTATTGAACTCTATATCCAGAATGCCTGCCACCAAAGCAACTGACTATTGCTCTCAAAGGAGAAAAAGGAATCTCAGTGCCCGCGTCCAAAGTAGCACGAAGAGCTGAGGCTCCCTTTTTCTTTTCTTCTTCTTCTTCCTCTTTTTAAAGAGCCACTATCAGACTCCAGAGCAGCATTGTCATACAACTGTTATATAACTGTTGTCAACCTTCTACGAAGAGAAGGGGAAAATTCAGTCAAGTCAATGTGAGTCAAAGATGTGCAAGATTTTCTCACTCTCCCTGCTTCTTGCTTACATGATAGAATGTGTGTCTCTTTGCTTCCCACTTTGTTTTTGAAAGGAAGGTTCTTAAAAAAGTGAAAGATCTGAGTACCTGGGGTACAATCTCTCCCCCCCCCTCCCTGCCACCCCACTGTGAAATGGTCAGCGGAAATCAGTGCAATTCTTTCAGCCGTTGTGTACCATGATGGTGATATTCTGCCTGCCATGGGCCAGGAGTCGGCTTCACCTGATGAGCAGCAGCCTGAAGGAGCAGAAAGCGAAGTGATTCTATCTGCGGCTGATCAGCTTTCTTGCTCCTGATGAGAAACAGTTTTCTTAAGCAGGGATTCCAGCCTCAGTCAGTTGCTGGAAACAACATTTGTTGTTCCTGGCCAGACCTTGCTGCTTCTTCCTTCCCGTGGCTTTGGGCCATTGGCCTTCTTGACCCCTGGATCAGGGAAGAAGAAGAAGAGTTTGGATTTGCTATCCCACTTTATCACTACCCGAAGGAGTCTCAAAGTGGCTCGCATTCTCCTTTCCCTTCCTCCCCCACAACAAACACTCTGTGAGGTGAGTGGGGCTGAGAGACTTCAAAGAAGTGTGACTAGCCCAAGGTCACCCAGCAGCTGCATGTGGAGGAGCGGAGACGCGAACCCGGTTCCCCAGATTATGAGTCCACCACTCTTAACCATTACACCACACTGACTTACACCGAGGCGTAAGAAGGTCAGGTGGTACTGTATCCGGTGTGAAAAATTTCTTCTCAACCCCCCCCCCCATTGAAATTATTAAAAGAAGGAAAAATAAGATACTTACAGTCGCAAGTGTTATTTTCTGATTTATTTACTGAACACTGTGAGCATAAGCAGCTTTGGCTTAGTGGCCCAGGAGGTCGTCCGCGACGCCTGCACACCCTGGAGCCCAACTGCTGTTGACAGGGGTTAAGGCCGCCCAGTGGCCTAAGAGGTTGTCCGTGTCGCCTGTGTGCCCCAGAACCCAACTGCTGTTGGTGACCGCCTCGGCCTCTGCAGGCGCCTCAGGCGCCCTTGGCCTCCGTGGCGTCCACTGGCCTCCGTGGCCCACTGCTTCCTGGGCAGGCCACCGCAGCGCCCCAAAAAACCCAACCACTGCTGGCGGGGTGCTAAGGATGTCAGCCTCAGCTGCATCAGCCCTTTCCTTGCCTTCGCCCCGTCCCCAGCCTGCAGCTGATTGGCCAGCTGGGTTGGGGAGGTCCCAAGGCAAGGAGGGTGGCATCTGGGACCCAGGAAGCCCCGCCCACCTCTTGGAGAGGAGCTTCAATACTTATTTTTTCCAGTTTGTCACCCCCCCCAGTTGTGACACCCATGGTGGCCCGCCCCTACCGCACTCCCCTTCCTCCATCACTGCCCTGGATCATCTGACTTCATGAACGTTTTGCACTAGCTGCAACTTCTGAGCCTAATTCAGGGTCAGCCCACATGGAGTGCATTAAAGCAATCCAGTCTGGAGGCTACCAGAGCATGGGCGACAGTACTAAGCCTACCCTTCTCTTTCTTTCTACTCCATACTTTACTTTCGCTTTTCTAATTTTGTCTCTTTTTTGGTCTTTTGCCTTGGCTTCTTTTTTGGATCATGCTGCTTGGCTCATTGCATGAACCAGAGCAATTATATATGACTCTGTAATAGCTGAAAGGTTGGAGACCCTGCTGTACATGGGGAACAATGTGCTAGCACAGCATTATAAAGGAGTGTGGAAACATACAGTATAATGTAGAATTAATTTATGAGAGCGCTATAACACAAGATATGGTGATGAGAGAGAAAATGGAAAAAATGATAATTCCATATTTTAGAAAATGCAATGTGACAGAAAATCGATAATACATTGAAGCCCATTTAGACAAATGTCTTGTAATAATAAACCTGTTCAAAGAATAAATGCAATGTGTGCCAGTAATTTCTTCTTCTTTTAATTTTTACTTTGGAGCAAAATTTCTTTTAAATGAATATATTATGATTTAGTTTATGGGGCTCTATTTAAAGAGGAACAAAAAGCTTTTAAATGTGTATTAAAAAGTTCAAGAGCATTGCCAACAAATGTAATATATGCTAGTAGTAGGGAGAAGGGTGGGCATAGTCAAGTCACCAAGTCTGAAAACCCCTATGACCTTCTGCAACATGGTAGTTGGCGAATGTAGGACCGGTCGCAGAATAAAGAGAGGCCATGTAATCCAGTGGGTATGTAGTTTAAGGTCTTTGTTAAAATCCCATCTCAGCTGTGAACTGCTTGAGAGTAATTATTTGAAAGCTCAACTCCCCCATCCATGAAATCTGACTAAAAGTGTTCCGTCTTGTAGCTTTCTTGTAGAGCTTGAATTAATTATGAAAACATTCACTCACTAGGGCTAAAACTCAGAATGGCTCGTTCTGCTGATCAGGTCTACCAGCTCTGCACACCCTCCTCCATCTTCAATTTCTTTTGCTGCTTTGAGCTGACAGGGATAGTGATAGTGAGATAGTGAGGCAAGTGAGTTCTGAGCTATTACCTAACAGGGCTAGAATTCAGCCTGGAGTCTGCTTTAAGCAACATGCCTGAGTCCGAGAATGGTGTGTTGACTTGATCTTCAGTCCTGGCTTCTGGCTTGCTTCTCAGGCCCTTCTCAGGCTACTTCTTTGACTGTGACTGATCCTATGACCCTGATTACTGGTTTGTTCCATGGCTCCTGTTCTGGGCTCAATGAGTCTGTTGCCTGACAGGTGACTGCCCCAGACCCACTGTTGATGACTGACCCGGGCATCTCTTAACTTTATTCTGACCTCACAATCCTAGCACTCCGACCAGTGCCAGGTGGCTGGATCTAGCCACCCTTTTAATTTTCCAAAATGCCCTCACCTTGTGATGATCTCCGTGCCAACCAACCTTCTCAGGTGTTAAGATCTGCAAAGTTTTGCCATCCTCGGCTGGGGAGAAGGCTTTCTCTGTGGCAGCCCTGTAACTTGTGAAGCTCCACTTCTACAGAGAGGCTTCTAGCCTCTTCATTGTGTTCCCCTGTTATGTTCCACTCAGAATGGTTTTGTGTGTTCTATTATTGTAACGGTTTGATTAAAAATAAATACATGTTTTATTGTTATAATCCATCCCAGGACATTACGGTGAAGGGTGGGTAACAAATCGTAGAATCATAGAATTGGATGGAACTCTAAGGGTCATCTAGACCAATGCCCTGCAATGCAGAAATCTCAACTAAAGCATCCATGACAGATGGCCAATCAGCCTCTGCTTAGAAGCCTCCAATGAAGGACAGCAAACTACCTTCCGAGGGACTCCATTCCACTGTTGAACAGCTATTTGCTATCATAAAGTTCTTCCAGATGTTTAGAAGGATTTGATATCCCGCTTTATCACTACCCGAAGGAGTCTCAAAGCGGCTAACATTCTCCTTTCCCTTCCTCTCCCACAACAAACACTCTGTGAGGTGAGTGGGGCTGAGAGACTTCAAAGAAGTGTGACTAGCCCAAGGTCACCCAGCAGCTGCATGTGGAGGAGCGGGGACGCGAACCCGGTTCACCAGATTACGAGTTCACCACTCTTAACCACTACACCACAGTGGCTCTGTTAGAATCTGCTTTCTGATCTCCTCTCCACCCTCCTTTTTTCTCCCTCACCACCTTCAGCACACCAGAGTTTTCCCCAGGCCATCTTCAGCCACCTCAGGAAGTGGCAGTGGAGGAGAAGGCAGCAATGGGTAGGTGGCAGAGAAGATGCTCCATTTTCTGTTTTGCCTCAAGTGGCAAAATGTCTTGAGTTGGCCCTGTGTCTGGTGCTCCCTCAAACAATGATCTGACCGTGCAGTCAAAGCCCCTTCACAGCACCTGTGCATTGCAGTGGTCTCAGGAATTATCCGTGAAACTGGAACTGGAATCACTATAGAATATTATGTAGTTTTTCTTCCCCGCTGAACTTGTTTGCTGTTTTGACCCCAGTTTGCAGAACTCCCCCCGCCATCCTTGTTCAGGGCCTATGTATTTCAAATTGCTTTTAAGCACAGTCATAATTTAGAAAACATTTTAATTAAGCATAAGTCACTTTGGCTTTCATGCATTTGCCTCTGATGTGTCGACATCGACGTGCGTGTCAAAACAAGTGTATATAAAAATGAGAGCATAGTGGGGAAAGGTCCCCCTTTGGTTTTCCTTCTCTGTGCACACAACTGTAAAGGTGCTAGCTCCACACCTTTTGAGGAGTGCTCTGTGGGAGGTGTGATTAGCCCCGCCAAAGTGCTTGCTGCCTGCTGAGGTCAGCAGCTTAAAGGAACAATTGCAATGGTAAATGGCCAGCATTTAAAAGCCATGAGCTAACAGTTCAGAAACAATCAGCTGCCAAGGGGCTTCTAGTGACCACCTTCCTATGAAATATTGAAACCAGGCTGAAACATTGCATGTTCAACAGATAATGGAAACAAAAGCTTCCCCCACCCTTCTGAGAACCCAGCAGAATGCAATGTCTTCTGGTACAAATTCCAAGTGATCAAAGCGGGAGCTGTTTAAAATCTTAACTGTAAATGGCTTTGGAGTCATGAAATAATGCATGGACTTGCTAACTTACACATAATGCAGCCTACGACATAATGTATACTTGTCTCACACCTGCATTTGCCATGTCCTGATCTCCTCAATCTCCCCTCCTCCCTCCACTTTGGGTAGAAACAAAACAAACCCACTGTGTGTCTGCTCTTGGCAGATGAAAAATAAACAAGCAGGTCTTGGGCACCTAACCTGTTTCTTCAGAGAACGGAAAGCTGGCCTCTAGGTCCCCTTCTTTAACCATGCCTTGCCACATTATAAATGTCTGTGCTGGCTTATGATCTATTTCCTTTTCAGAGTCCATCTCCTATAATTTTACACTCAAGCCTCATCTGCACAACTCACAATATAATTTCACCTTCACTTACCTCCAACATGTAGGTTTGAACTCCTGCAAGAATTTGCAAGATCAAGCAGCACAATATTGTGCAAACATAATCTAAACAGGGAGAGGACATTTGCTGTCACTAACACCTCCACTCCAAGCCTTTGTAACCTTTCACTTTTCACTTATTGTCAGCTTCCTTGAAGGCCAGTTGGAAAAGTGGAATATAAATATAGTGGCATGGCACACTCTGTATACTACTTACTTACTTACTAGTATTTATATTCTACCTTTTCCTGCAATGAACTCAAGGTTGTATGCACGTTCACCCCTTCCTCATTTAATCTCTACGGCAACCCTGTGGGGTAGGTTAGGCTGAGAGGCACTGATTGGCCTGAGGTAACCCAGTGAGCCTCGTGGCTGAGTGGGATTTGAACCTTGGCTTAGCTCCAGAAAGGTCTTTCATCAAGCAGAGGCTCTTGCCAATGAAAGAGGCTGAAGCAGTGATCCCCCTGCCCCAATTTCCCTATTTACCTGCACTCCTGTGTGGTGTAGTGCTTAAGAGCGGTAGACTCGTAATCTGGTGAACCGGGTTCACGTCTCCACTCCTCCACCACAGGGTGACCTTGGGCTAGTCACACTTCTTTGAAGTCTCTCAGCCCCACTCACCTCACAGAGTGTTTGTTGTGGGGGAGGAAGGGAAAGGAGAATGTGAGCCGCTTTGAGACTCCTTCGGGTAGTGATAAAGCGGGATATCAAATCCAAACTCTTCTTCTTCTTCTTCTTCTTCTTCTTCTTCTTCTTCTTCTTCTTCTTCTTCTTCTTCTTCTTCTTCTTTGCCCCACAGCACTCCTATGCTGTTTTGAAGGATCCCCACCCCCCGCAAAAAAAATCTAGAGCCTATAGTTGAGGTACGCAGAGGCTAGATGTTCTGCTCAAGGGATCACTCGATCCAGGGGCTAACTAATGTGTTGCCCTCCAAATGTTGCTGGACTACAAATCCATCAGCCTTCTAACCATTTTCCAATTTGGCTAAAGCTGATGGGAGTTTGAGACCAACAACACTTGGAGGACAACAGTTTGCTTAAAGGTAAAGGGACCCCTGACCATTAGGTCCAGCCATGACAGACTCTGGGATTGTGGCGCTCATCTTGCATTATTGGCCGAGGGAGCCGGCGTACAGCTTCCAGATCATGTGGCCAGCATGACTAAGCCGCTTCTGGCGAACCAGAGCAGCGCACGGAAACGCTGTTTACCTTCCCGCTGCAGCGGTACCTATTTATCTACTTGCGCTTTGACGTGCTTTCGAACTGCTAGGTTGGCAGGAGGAGGGACCGAGCAACAGGAGCTCACCCCATCGCAGGGATTCGAACCGCCGACCTTCTGATCGGCAAGCCCTAGGCTCTGTGGTTTAACCCACAGCGCCACCCGCTTGAGATAAAGTGATATCCCACCCCTAGGTATATACTCATGCATGATACTGGGAGCTGATGGTGGTTTACTTTTCTTTTGTTTATTTTCCTTAAAACAAATAAAATGAAGCACATTGACTTTTCCTCTGCTTTTCTGCTTGACTTCTGCAAGCTTCTCTTCCACCCTCCTGCTACTCAGGCAAAATAATTCCCTACCCTTTCTGCTTCCTTATCTAGCTCTGTGCACTTTTTTAACCTTGGTTTTTCTCATTTTCTTCAAGAGCCTAAAGCATCGCTCAAAATCTCCCAGAGTTCATCTCCACAGTGGTGTTACAAGCTCACTCTGTCAGTGCCGTAGTGTGGGGAGGGGGGGGAGATCTTCTGTCAGCCTTACATGTACGGATATCTGATGCATTTCTCTTTAAATCTCACCTCGCTATTTCTCATTATGTCTCCTGAATTCTGCTGATTTGAGACACCAAGGAGAAATTCCAAGGCATTAAAGAAGATCTATTTCAGCAATAAAGGAGATGCAATCTCTTCCATTTCTCCAAGAGCTAAAGAAGGAAAGGATGAGAGAGAGAATATTTCTTTATGGGGTTGACAAAAAAAGGGGAACTAATTAAACATTTTTTATGAGAGTTACAGCAGTCAGACTTTGCACTTCCTCGTCTGTTATGTGTTCTCCTGGGCAAAATGGCATAGAATAAAACAGTCCCTGTAGCAAAATACACCTGCTATTTAGTCAAAAAGGCATGCTGCTTCAACATGCTGTCTGATTTATCTAAATTTCTAGGCCTTTTCATAGGGCTCGGTGTGTACTGCAGTTTTATCCAAATGAAACCATCCAAAATAACATTTCTTCATATATATCTATCACAGGAAAAATGCTGTGTTATGATATAATATTGCACTTATTTTTTAACAAACCATGATTATGGATGTTAAAAACAGCCGAAATACAGATAGTTCTCTGGGAAAGAAAGTCCAAACTTGTAGGCAGACACCAGAGACTTGCCCCAGGGAAATCCTTCCTGTCCAGTCTTGGGACCTGGGTACAATATTAATCAGGGCATAAGAGGAAGGCCATGGAACATCAGAAATTGTATGTCTTCTATATGTATGTGGATATTTGCTTGAACAATCTAATTTCTGTTGTTTTGTTAAGTCTTGGATTAGCCTTGGACCTGCCAAGGGGTAGGCAGTTGGTCAATGGCATGTGGAATTGAGGTAAAGGATGTTTTCCAATGTGGGTGCAGTTCGGTGCACTCTGAATAACACCAGAAGAAAGTGCCTCAGAGCTTCTGGAACTTACTTACTGATGTTATCCTGGCAGGGTGAGTTGCTATTCATTAGCATGATTTAGGGTTTTTATTTTATTTTCTTCAAAATAACAGCCATTAATGGGTGTTAAGGGAAGATACGAATAAAAGTAAAAATTATCCCAGGTCATCTGCTTAATCTATCTTTTTATTTTTATTTTTGGGAGAGGTGGGGTGAGGGAAAAGCTGTATCAATTATATGAAAGACACATGATGATATAGCACTTCTGAAGTTGTGTAATTGTGAGGGTGCAGTGGAACAAGCTGGGATTTTTAATTACCTCTCACACCAGTAGACTGATATTTTTTTAAAAAAATCACCATCCCTAGTTCAATGAATCTGTAAGTGCCTTAAATCCTTAAATAACAAGTACAAATATATTTGCAGTGATTGTGTATACAGTTGTACCTCGGGTTAAGTACTTAATTCGTTCCGGAGGTCCGTTCTTAACCTGAAGCGTACTTAACCTGAAGCACCACTTTAGCTAATGGGACCTCCTGCTGCCGCTGCGCCGCCAGAGCACAATTTATGTTCTTAGCAGAGTTCTTAACCTGAAGTTTACTTAACCCAAGGTACCACTGTATTACACCACAGCTTTTAAGCACGAGGAGGTGCAGAGTGTTGATGCACTTTTTGTGGGTTGCTTTTAATTGAATGAATATCTGGAACATGTTTGAATGTACCGGTATATTTCATAATGACTCTTAAACCCTCAGCTAGTTTGAATTTTCACCTGTAACTGCTTATCCTTTCTTTTTCCCCAGTAGAATGCAAATTTGATAGAATCATACCTAAGGAGGGATGAAGATAACGGGGCACAGCAGCAGAACCTAAATATCCAGATCAGAAATCAAACCTATCCACTTACTGTCTGATCATACCTGCAACTCCATTGCACCCCCTATCAAGAAATATCCATTAGTGAAAATGAAGGGTTTTGGGCGAAAGCAATGTTGCTGTGTCAAATTTCTTCATCATTTCCTGACTGGGTGTCAGATCGTGAATCTGGCTGGAAGCCAGATATGAAACCACAAGGGGAAATAAAGGAACTTATCTGGATAAGATACTACATTTTAATCACTTCAGCAAACATTTTTGATGAACTGATTAAAGCTCAATTGAAGCAAAACCTCCTCTACTGTTGTTCAAAGGTATATAAGCCAAATATTTTTTCAGTCTTTTGGGAAGGGGACAAAGCAGATGCTTTGGGAATTGTTGGGTAATAGATAACAGGAGGGTTTTTTTGGGGGGGGTTGCATGGTGATGGGGCAAATTAATAATTCCAAAATCAATATTGGGAAAATAGCTTCATTGCATAATCAAAATGTCACAAAATGGCAGTAGCTGTCAGCGGTGAAGTGCAGGCATGGCACAGCATTGCTCCCCTAGTTTTGTAACACTGAGTGTCACTGTCAATTACTGAGAGAGAGAATAGGTAGAGAGCCAACCAGGATAGCAAGGTTGTGACCATTCGGGTTCACTAGCAGAGCCAATCTGGCACTCTGACCGGTGAACCGAAGCTCCCCTGCTTTGATCTCCATCCTCCCCTGCTCACTCATAATCCTGGTACACAGCAGCTGTTTGGAGGCCAGGGCTATGGTGGTGACCCTCCCTGCTGGCTGCTCCTGCCATTGGCCATGTAAGAATCTTTAAGATGGAATGCAGGGGGAAGGCAGCAGACATTCAAATGAGGCCTTTTCAGATGCTTTGGCAGTTTCAAGTTGCACCCAGACATCCCAGGAAGAAAAAAAAAAACACCTGGTGGCTGATCCCCCATATCTGCAAATACAAAAACCAGCTGTCACTCAGTTCTGTCTCCTTTCTTATCGAAAAATGTTTCCTAATAAAAGTTGGGCTAATAAAAGTATGGCCCTATTTTGCAATTTCCCTTATGGTCCAGCCTGGCTACCTTTACTTTTTGTCTCATTTTAATGATGTGTGTGTTTAGGGAAAATCCAGGATGGGAGGTACAAGTCACAAGTAGTTTAAGATTTATTCTGTGGCAAAGAACCCTTGAGTTCGCCTGAAGTCACAAACCAGCTAAGGGTACTTGATACATTTTCATCCAAGTGCCCAGAACACAGCTGACAACCACTCTAAGTCAGAAGGCCTTTTATAGCTTAAGAGAAGGACACTTTTCATTGATTGCTCTCTAGTTTGTTCCATTTTTATAATGGCACTCATCATATTGGGCTTGCTTGACATCCTTCATCATCGGTTTTCACTCATTTACAAAAAAAAAGTTACCATGGTTCCTCTGTTTTTGCAGGCTCCCTGCAAAATAACACAAGAAAAAGGATATCATGATAGCATTTATTTTAAAACTGTTGTGTACTAGTCAGTCATACAACTTGGGTTCAGTTCCCTGCTCAACCAAGAAGACTTTGACCAGCTAATCTCTTATAGCCCAAGCTGAAGCCCAGCCTACCTCTCCGAGTTCTGCAGTCAGGCAGCCACATAAGTGGAAGGCTCCCAAATATTTGTAATTGTGAAACTGCAAAATCCAAGAGGATGTCTTTACCTGAATGAATAGTCACTTACATGCCAAATGTGAAAGGAGCAGAGCAATCCAATTCCCCCCTAGGCTAGGCTCTGGCGGTAGGGAATGCTGGATTGAGACATTATGTCTCTCCACTGCCAGCTAAACTAGCCTCCTATTGACTGCCACTGATGCCCCATTCCACCTGCTAAATGTATAGCTGGATGGGAGACCCATTGGTGCCATCCCTACCAGCAGGAAGCCCTGAACAAGGACGTTCTGTGGGTGGGACTGAGCTCGCCCGAGATCCCTTGGACGCCAAGCAGGTCTCACTACCACAGCTGGCCGCATCAGGTCTGATCCAAACCATATCCCTCTGGCAGCTTGGAGATGGTTCAGGAATCTGGACCCATTGTCCTACTCATCCCCCACTTCCCTTGCACTCCCTCTATTATTGTCATTATGAACAGTCAGACTGCGGACGTGGTGGTGGCTCCATCTCTCAGCAAAGCTGCTTAAGATGTGGGCTTAGGACTACAGCCTACCTGTATAAGTAAGTACAAACAATCTATTCTACAATAACAACAACAAAAAAGGTATCTGAAGAAGTGTGCATGCACATGAAAACTCATACCAAAAACAAACTTAGTTGGTCTCTAAGGTGCTACTGGAAGGATTTTTTTTTTATTTTTTTTAACAGGTACATTGATAGGATATGGAATGGTTGGGAGGAAGAGTCTTGAAAAAGCTTCTAGGCCTGTCAAATAAGTAAGAGAGGATTTGATGACTTGAAGATGAAGACATTTGCTATATAGATGGAAACTGATATCCCATTTCACAAAACCTTGAATTATCTGCATAAGGAGCCCTTAATTATCAACACCACCATGAATGTTCCCCAGGGGTCAAATGCGTTCTTCCCCCTTGGCATAACCCAGCATTTTTGTACAATGTATGCAAAAAAGTTTTAGGAAAACAGCACCCCTAAGCATATTGATTTCTAGTAATTCCTGCCAGATAGTGAGAAGCTGGAGGACAGTAAAAAGGTAAAGGACCCATAGATGGTTAAGTCCAGTCAAAGGCAACTATGGGCTTGCTTCAGGCCAAAGGAGCTGGTGTTTGTCACAGACAGCTTTTCTGAGTCATATGGCCATCATGACTGAACTGTTTCTGGCACAACGAAACACCGTAATGGAAGTCACAGAGCACGGAAATGCTGCTTACCTTCCCACCACAGTGGTACCTATTTATCTACTTGCAGTGGTGTGCTTTTGAACTGCTAGGTTGGCAGAAGCTGGGACAGAATAATGGGAGCCCCATTGCACAGATTCAACCGCTTGGAGGACAGTAATGATATTAGACATCATGTCTGCCTTCAAATTAGTGTGGCAAAATTAAGATGTCGTGTAGAAATCATATCTTATTTTGAAACAGTGTTCCATGCATGTGACTTTCTAGCTTTGAAATTCTCCTACCACATGTACAATCCTTCAGGATTATTTAAGTCTTGAACTGCTGCCAGGACAGCTTGCGTTCACTACCTAAGTGCTGTGGATGTCAGCACAAGGGCTGATTAATTAAAGCAGGAAGAAATTAAGTGTTGAAGTCAAGAGGGTTTAACAGACCATTGCTGTTGAACAAAGTTTTATAGAATGGATGGCTGCATTGACGAAGCATCTGCATTTCTATCCAGATGGCTTGCTGGTCTCGTAAGGTCAGAATTCCAGAGGACAATGCTTAGAGATCATGCATTTTCTGGATATGGTATGTTGACAAAGATACTTTTAAATCAAGGTGTTGCAAAGTTATTAGCAGTGAATAAATTATGTGCAAACACAGCTCTGGCAAAATAAATATGCTTCGACTTCAACTATGGCCTTGGCATCACCTCCACATATCCCATTTTAGCCACATCCAGCAAATGCGCTATAGCTAGGAAAGGCACAGGAAAGGCAAACTGTATGACACACAGACAGAAAATTGCATCTTTGATTAAAGACTACCTGTTGCATCCAGGGTGGAAAGTAGCGGCTCTGCACTATAAGGTATAGTTTCTTCTATTGGTGGCAGAGAACCCAGGCCACACTTGGCTTTTGCTGCAACCAAAGAATTATTTGCCAAGGTACAGAGTCCAGCCTCATGGTTAGCGTAACATGATCTCCCTCTGCGCCCGCCCCTCCCCCCCCCCCGGTTTGGAGTGTCACAAAAAGGACACTTTGCCTATATCAGTGGTCCAGATGTTGCTTGAGAAATCACACGAGACATTTTCTCGCTACAATATGATAACATTGCTTGAGGTTAAAAGAATCCCACAGAAATTTGTTAGAATCAGTTGGTTTTGTTGGGATGGTTTTTGCCTTAGGTGCTTTTTGTTTACTGAAATAAATGGTAAGTGACTGAAATTTGGAGACATTGTTTAGTACTGTGCAGGTGACAATATTTCAGATGGATTATGTTGCAGATCTACTTCTGTGTAAATTCTACAATAAAAAGTGCACCCAGCGTTAATTTCAACCCAATTTTTCATATTCACACACACAGTTACGGAAAAGAAAGTCTTTTGCAGATTATTCATGTCTTTGTATATTCGCAAACACACTAGAAGTATTTGGAAGATTTCTCTCTCTCTCTGTCTTCACCCTATCATTCACATTCTAGTCAAAGCTTTGGTGCATGCACACCATTGAAGGCAACAGAAAATGCAGCCCCGTGTTCAGTAAGTTTCAAAATTTTAATGAAGTTTCTTTCTAAGTCATACTGAATTGTGCTTGTTATGGTGGAATGTTTTCTGTCCAGTTCAGGAAATCCTAGTTACCAAGGGGGCTATTGTGTAAATGTGAAGGCATTCCTCTGACTCCTTTGACATCTATCACTCTATGCAAGTTCTCCAGGGATACTTGAGCACTGATAGGTCACTTTCTAGAACGTAAGTTAAATGCTGTCTGTATAGTTTGTGCTGATTCTTTAATTACAAATTAATTATCTCCATCTGCTCTACAATTTTCTAGTTAATAGGGTTGTGCATGTGCAAATCAATTTGTTTGTGACCAAGGTCAGGCTATACTTAAGATGCCAACAATTGTCTTGTAAAGTAGTGTACTTCCATTCAGGCAGACTCCACTGCCCTGTTTACGTTCCTGGCCAAAAAGTTTCTAGGCCAAAACTAAATGCCTTAGTTTGCAATAGGTGCTCTTGTTTCATTTATTTCTCTTGGCTATGCCTGCTGCTGATTAATGGGAGTGATTTTTAAAACGAGAGGTGTTTTATTCCTATTTTTTAATTTAAGATTGACTGACTGTTTGATTAAACTTCCTCCAGCTGGGTTTTCATATTGATGAAGTATCTTTGCTACACTACCTGGTATAAACGGGTGAGGGAGAAAGAATCTAAATTGCCTGGACATAAATACCTGGCAGTATAAGAAAGCTCTGCTGACAAGACAAGCACAACAGCACTCTCCAATTCTATGATTTCAAGCAAGTGGTATTCAGAAGCATCGCTCCCTCCAACTGTGGAGGCAAAGCATAGCTATCATGGCTAGCAGCTACTGATAACTTATCTTCCATCAATCCTCCTCTTCAAGAGCCACCAAAGTTGTATTTCAAGTGCCCTAGACAAGTTAGCACCCCACTCAGGCTGGGATGGTAGTGAGGCAGGGGGCTGGGACCCAGCAATGCTACACTGGAGGTCCATGCATTCCTTGAAGCATGGAAAGCTATAACTCCGTCTTCAGTGATGAGCAACACTGCTGAATTCAAACCACGTGTACAATAACTGGGGCAAACCCACTGATATGTTACCTGATAGAACCACAGTGCATACATATTTCAGTTGCACAAAAGAAAAATGAAAATGAAAAATAAATAAATTAGGACAATTGTTGGGCAATTTACTCACCTGGATTCCTGAAACATATCTGGGAAAACCATGTCTTTCTCAGGGAAATGGGGACTGTTGAAACATATGTGTATCTGTTTATTATTATGTAAACATTTTGCATTTACACATAGCCTTAGGGAATTAATCTTTTCTCTACACGGAATTGTAAATTTGCCCAGGAAGCTGTCGCTCTGAAGTCTGATGCAACCAATCTGTTTAGTTTCTCTTTCAGTTTCTCTCTTAAGGCCAGAGGTGGAATTTAAATGGTGGGAGAACGAAATTCAATCAGCCTTCAGTCGACAACTTCCCTATACCTTGAAATACACCAGGGGACTGGCCCTCTATAGTACTTACGACTAGCTGCTCAACAGCATATACTGTTTGAATTAAATTCTGGGTTTTGCAGGCGTTTCATCCAATAACAGATACTTTCTTCCCCTGGAAGAATTACAGACTGAGCTATTATAATATTTCCCTTGTGTCTAATTTCTAATTCACAGATGCCAGTAGTTGGAATGAGATCCTCATTCCATTCTCAGAGCTTAGTTTTTTTATTCCCTGAATACACACCCTTAATTTTCATTTCACCAAGAATGAATTTAAGTATGATATTAACTTGTGCCCCAACATCTAATTTGCCATTTTTGATTATTTGCCTGGATTCTAGCAAAACATCACTTCCAATGAGGAATACTGTCATCAGCATTGTGTAAAGCAGGGTTTGCCATTTGGCGGGGGCGGGGTGGCAGCAAGCAAATCTGGCATTTTAAGAGAGTTCTGTGGCTACCAGTTATGAAATGGCTTCCATGGAGATGTGGAATAGCACAAAATGGCTGCCACATGTACAAGAGCAGAAGGATAGACTGAACCTCAAAAAGGTGCAGGCTTGCCCTCCATCAATATAAAAACACACTTATACTAGCCTCCACTGTGCTTGCTCACAAGAAGAAGCATCTCTTTGCATCTCTCCCCGTTCAAAATGGAGGGTGCTCAATCCTGGCATCCACTGACATGTGGACATCTCTGAGGGAACATGTTCCATGTAAAAGAGGCTAGGTAGTCTCTGTACTGCATTATGCACCTGTGATTGTTGTCCTCTCCATGCCCACTAGGTCTGGCTTATCTTGCAGCATTGCAATATTGTATTCCACCACCACCACCACTCCCCCTCCCCTGAAATTTTGGCTGATTCTGAGTTCATTTCCCAATAATACGTTTTGTCTCTGATCATGGTACCACGATGCCAATTACAAGTGCCACTAATTCTCCCACTTCTAACTCCCTCAGCTTTCTGTAACTGCAGTTATGACACGGCACTGGAAAAAAAGTCTCTTATATCTTTAAAATCTGCCTTCTTTTTAATATACCTTCTTCAAACTACCTAGTCATTATATCATCGCTTTCCTGTTAAACGTAGTAAGGGCTTTCTGAGCAGTAATTTCCGGGAAAGAAAATAGCTTGACTCTCATGGCATTCCTCCAAGAAATATAAAGAATTGTAGTTCTGTGAGGAGCAGAAAATAAGGATATCTGACACAGGATTCAGAGTACTCTTAGATATCTACAATTCTTATTTATTTATTTCTGGAATTTCTTACACATCCTTCATCCTAAGGTCCCAGGGTGAGTTAACAGAGCTTTGACTGGCCTCCGCTATAGGCTGGGCATTTAGGGTCACTCATCCCTTGCTGTGGAACACTCTTCCAGCAGAGATTTGGCAGGCAGCCTCACTTTTGACTTTCAGGCGTCTCTTGAAGACTTTTATTTTTTTAATGCCAACAGGCCTATGAAGTTGTTTAGAATTTTCTTGAGTAGCCTGCCATTTTAACTATTGTTCTGTACTGCTTGTGGGTTTTTTGTTTTTTTTAAGTGTTTTACATTGCTGTCTACAGCCCTGATATTTTGTGATAGGGCAGTATGTGTGTGTGTGTGTGTGTGTGTGGATATGCTTTTATAAACAAAGAAAGAGAAAGAAAAGTAGCGTCACAATGAATAATCAACAAACTGTAAAAGTACAACTGAAGTGATACAACTCATAGCACTATTTCTAGGAAGTGCATCTGAAAATCTATACTTCAATGGTCAGGTAAATAGGTGAGTTTTAAGTAGGTGGTGAAAGATGCCAATTTTTGGTACAGAGCGAGTGCCACAGTTTGGGGGCTACTACTAAGAAGGCCTATAGGACATTGAGGGAAATCAAATACTTTAAAATGTACTTTAAAATCAAATAGTTTACCCAACAAAATATTTTGTGCAGTAGTTCCCTAAATATGTGTAGAAATGATGTTTTGGAAATGGAGACAAGGCAAAGCAAATATTAAATTCTCCATGTTTCCTTATGAAGAGTTATGGTCTTCAACATAATCCCAAGACTCTTTCATAAAATAGTAATTGGAGTGCCAGAAGGAAGGAAGGAAGGAAGGGAGGGAGGAAAACAGCAGGTCATCATTATAACAGATCAAGTAGCGTGTTTCTCCTAAAATAAGACGTACCCATAAAATAAGACATAGTGATGCGGTGCCTCTCCCTTAAAACAGCCTAGATAGGTGTGGCTATGTAGCGTACCGACGCGGAGCGGTTAAAATAAGACATCCCCCCAAAATAAGCCATACTGTGTTTTTTTAAGGGAAAAATATATAAGACGGTGTCTTATTTTAGGAGAAACACGGGTACCATGCATATTAATACATAGAATCCTCTCTAATAATGAACTCAGGTGGTGGTAGTTTCTATTTGGGGGACTTCCTTATGCAGAACTATAGAGGCTTGTAAATTAAATGAAATCCCAAAATGAATTGACAATAATTTGGGAGCTTCCAGCTTTGAGGACATAAAAATAAGAAAAGACTAGACTAGATCATCTCCCTGTAGATGGATCTATTAGTTTGACACTGAATGCTAAAAATGCTGTTTTGATGCTACTTTGGGGGTGGGGTGGGGTAGGAGCAGGCTTTTATCCAATCCCGGATGCACTAAAATCCTCATTTCCAACCTGGATTGGAATTGGTGTGTGTGTGTTCAGGAACAAAAGTTTGGCAGGGCACAACCCTATGCAGGTATTACAATCCAGTGCAAGTAATCACATGCTAGCTCCATTTTGCTCTGTTGCCAATTCAGTTGTCTTCCATGAACTGGCAGTTGTAAAATTCACACTGCATTTTGAACTATCTGTGCAGCACTCTGATAAGAGATCAGATGAACAGTATTTAGAAGTTCATTACTCTCTGGAATAATTCCTGAAGCTGTTTCTGAATTCCTCACATTCCATTCCAGCATGTGGTATGTTCAAAAATGAAGAGCCAGGCAACATTCGGGCAACAAAATTATATATGTTTCAGCTAGGTCCTGCATCCAGTATCTACAAAACTTTCCAGCTCCTCTTAAGGAAGATACTTCATTCTCATCTTTTCCCCCTATATAGTAATTAAGCATGATTCTCAAACAAACTCAAGCTTACCATATAGATATAGATATATACAGTCATACCTCAGGTTGCAAATGCTGCAGGTTACGCGTTTTCGGGTTGTGCTCCGCGCCGAACCCAGAAGTACCGGAAAGCAGAAATGCCAAATCGCGACGCACGCGTACACAGACATGGTGCTGCGGTTTGCGGATGCTGCAGGTTGCGAACGCGCCTCCCTCACGGATCGCATTCACAACCCAAGCATCCACTGTAGTAGATTGCTTTTCAAGCAATTTTTTTACCAAGGTGATTTATGAAAACATACAGCAAGAAATAAAGCATAATGCAGTTTTAAAAGCAGGCTAAAAACAGACTGTTCAGTACAGTACAAAATGCTACTTTACCTGTCTCTTTTACCTTTCTTAAGTACAACTATGATATTCCCCACACAAGCAGTTCTGTGAGTAAGTCTGGGCTCAATGATCCTCCTAACCTGGATCTTATCTTCAGAACCACTAAAAAGCAGTATAAGATGTACAGTGGTACCTTGGGTTACAAACACCTTGGGTTACAAACACTTCAGGTTACAGACTCCGCTAACCCGGAAGTAGTACCTCGGGTTAAGAACTTTACCTTAGGATGAGAAAAGAAATCGCATGGCGGCGGTGTGGCGGCAGCGGGAGGCCCCATTAGCTAAAGTGGTACCTCATGTTAAGAATGGTTTAAGAATTAAGTTCATAACCAGAGGTACTACAGTATTGATTAGCGATGCTCAGTGATGTGTTAACACAATACATTTTTCTCTTATCTAGTTTAAGAAACAGGTGGTGTTCTTTCATCTTCTTCTGCATGTTTCTTCTAAACAGATCACACTCAGGGGAAAGCAGAACGAAATAAAATTCTGTCTTGAATCAGTGCTAATAGTTGGTAGTCTCCATCTATGAGGAAACAGGAACTCCCTGCAGCTGTAAAAGCTGTTCCCAGGATTCCTTTTAATGAACAATTTCAAAAAGATTTATTTGGTGCTTATATTTTTCAGAGAAGGTTAACAGAGGATTTTTTCCCTCTCATAGAACGAGGCCTCTTGTGTTGTTCTTCCTGCCTGTCACATATTCAAGGGACTGAAAAAAAATGCATTTCCAGGGGAGCTAAAACGCACTGGAGTCTCTGATTCTATCGCCTCAGTGATAACAAAATATCTCCAAAGAGAGAGAAAGAAAGAGATTGGGGTCTCAGTAAAACCCAGGAGGCATAGGGATGAAGTGATGATAAAAGCAGCAAAATGTTACCTGGAGATTTGAAGTGGATATACAGATTAAAACTAAACTAAAATAAAAAAGCCTTCACATAATAAACTTCAGTGGGAACTTCAATAAAACTTTGAACTCCTCTGTGAGAGCTAAAGCTTTGCTGCTTATCATTTTAAGCAAAAATCCTGGTCCTCGTACTGTACACAGAAAGAATAACATTGTCAGTTGGGCAAAAATAATGTGCCATCTTTCATATCTGCTCAAATACTTCTACAGCTTCTGAACAGCTAAAAGCACTTGAGAATCCACACCTGGGAAAGTTGTGCTGGGACTGGTAGAGGATTTCATGTTTTACTACCACTGACTCCTAGTAAATGTTAACACAAAACTGCACACATATAGGTTTTCCGCTCTGATATAGACTTTACTGCAATGGACCAGGGATCCAACCTCAGGTACACATTCCCTTCCTTTATATGCTTAGAAGCTTCATGGGCTATTCTAATGGTGTACCTCAGTGAGCTGGAGTAAATTTTTCCCTTACAAACATCAAAGTGTGATGGCAGTAATGCCCTCCCTGAGTCACATCAGGGTCTCCACAAAACCCAGCACCATTCTGTCGCTCTGTGCAATTTAGCTCTACGTTTTCCAAGGTCTCTTCATTTCTTTTTTCTTTATTTGATACATTTATTTTATCTTATTATTTGTCCAAGCATAAAATCAATGCCTCGTCCTGAAATTCCAGTTTCTCTTTTTACATATTGAGTTACTGATCTCCATCTATTAATAACGTCTCTAAATTTGTCTCTGAGCATCACTGATAATTAAAAACATTTAATTGCTCCCATGATTTCCTTAACCAGTCTAACTGGTTGGGTTTACAACTTAGTTATTTGTTTCTCAAGGTCCATGGGCTTTCAAAGAAGAGAGGTTCTCCAAAATGTTTCCTGTAGAGGACTGAAAACCTCTGGAATTATTATTATTATTATTATTATTATTATTATTATTTTATTTTATTTTATTTTTTTATTTTTTATTATTATTTTTTATTATTATTTTTTTTAAAAATCACAGCAGTAAATATATTTTTCTTTTTTACAAAAAATTAAAAGTTGAATTTAAGCTTTTTAATATATATATATATATATATATATATATATATATATATATATGTATATATATATATATCCTTCATTGTTCTGCTTTAACGTTAAGTATAGTGTTCAGATCAAGGAAGGTAATAGTACCGTTCTATTTTGCCTTGGTTAGACCACACCTGGAGTACTGTGTTCATTTCTGGACACCACAATTTAAGAAGGATATTGACAAGCTGGAATGTGTGCAGAGGAGGATGGCAAAGGTTCAAGTAAATGCATGTTAAACTATTCACAGCTTGTATTAAGAATCTACTTAACCAACGTGTTTAGCATAATAAATGTATGCTGTGTTAGTTAAACAGAAAACTGAACAATCCTTGTGTCTCCAGTGGCAGCCTTTGTAAGATGTTGACTGTAACACCAAGAAATGCCTAAGGGAAAGACAAATTTGGGAGGAGAGATAATGCGAATGAGGTTTTTGAAACCTGAGAGCCTTTCTGTGGGATAATGGAGTTGATTCAATCTGTCAATCTAGCCATAACAATTTAATGCCTTTGTTAGACTCTGGGAATCTCAGAGTCTAACACGTTGGTTAAGTAGATTCTTAATACAAGGTGTGAATAGCTTAACATGAATTTACCCAGGGCTTTTTTTCAGCTAGAACACTGTTGTTGTTCAGTCGTTCAGTCGTGTCCGACTCTTCGTGACCCCATGGACCAGAGCACGCCAGGCATGCCAATTCTGGCACCTCTCAGGTGGGCACCATTGCCATTATAAGAGAACAAGGGAAGCGTTCATGGTGAGTTCCAGCACATTTTTCTAGAAAAATAGCACTGCATTTACCTGAATCTAATGAAGAGCACATCTGTTGTAGAGTTCTTCAAAGCTATACTTGTCCACCTGCAACTGAAGTGATATAAATAGTGTGTTCTGTTAACTGGTGCAACATTCAGTCTAAAGAGTTATGCCCCTTTGTGAAGTAAACATCTTAGTTTGCCTTGCAAATAGTTGATATTGTAAATAGTTTGGTTTATCAATAAAGACTGAGGAAACCCATCTACTTGAAATATATTCTAAATGAACACCAAAGGAGGTTCATGGAACAAGTGGTCACAGTAATCAAACACCTGGAGACGATGCAGGTACAACCAAGATAATGTTGCATATCTATACTCATTCATACTTCCAGCTGTTAAATATTCCCACCCGTCTAGTTTTTAGAGGATACTGAATGTCACTGTTTCAATTTTCTATTCAGAGAGTTAGAAATGTTCAAAATGCTTTGAAAATTGCCTGAGCAGAAATGTCCTTCCTATCAGCTCTGATAAAACAGTTTGAAGCAATATCCTTTTGGTCTCGAAATGTGAAAGTTATTTTAAATTGCTGATAAATCATTTTGTTTGCTATACTCTGTGGGGTGAAAATGATAAAATATGTGCTGGACCCCCCCCCCCGGAAGAGTGTGGGTTTCAACATTTGGAAGCAGGGGAAAATGTTTTTATTTGCATAAAATACTCAAGTGCTTCATCTTGGCATAATTCTCAAGTTGTGTAAACTTATTTTTAGGCAATCTGGTGGTGTTGCCACTAAATAATTTCTGAAATAATATGTTCAAAAATATACATTCATCTACAATTTATTCACCTTCATTCATTCATTCACTTCAATTCATTTAATTCATTCCACAATCCATTCACTTTTAATTCCCATATAGTTCCACACTTTTCTTGCCACACAGAATCCTATCAACCACTGCAATAATAAAAGTAACAACACAGGGCCATGCAAGTAGAGTCCAATTTGCACAACAGCACTTCTGTTTCCTCTCCTCCCTCTGGACTCCTCCAAAATCTTCTGTGGAGACCCTCCCAAATTTCCAGAGCTGATTTAGAGAGCACATATGGGACAAAAGAGAAGGGGGAAATTCCATTGCTTCACGCTATCAGAACAGGAGCATTGGATACTGCCACAGACTCAACAGGTGCTCAGACTGAACATTGAAGGGCAAAAAAGAAAAAGTGTTTGGGAAGAGGAATCCATGCTGCCTCTGCCTTCAGTGTCTCATGTGCACAGGATGTGCTTACTCCACAGCCAGCCTTCCCATGTTGAGTGAGAAAAACTGAAAGGGACTTCTACGTCGGCTTTCCTGAATGCTCTTAGAAGCCTCCTCACAATTGGAGAGGATGATGGTATTGTTCACCATTAAACAGATTCATAGACCACTTCACAGCATAAAGCCATCAAAGGGATGTACACAATCCAAACAGAATAAAACACAAGCTCTTAAAACAAAATCAAGTCAGCAATAAAGTCAGTTCAAGATCCTGATAAGACAGTTCAACACTTTTAAGAATGTGTTCAGCAGAATGTTCTTAGAAGCCCATTTCAGACCTTCACACTCAATACGTGCAAATCCCAGAAGCACATACACCTCTCCAGCCCCTTACTTACTTTTTAATCTCATGTGTGAAGGATGAGAGCCAAAATTTATCCATGGGTCCTAGTGTTTTGAGAGAGGGAGGGGGGAAATTATCCCCCTTTTCATAGCATGCATAATTTCATAAACTCCTATCAAGTCAACTCTACCTTTTTTCTAAACCCAAAAGGCCCAAACATTGCAATCTTTCCTCGTAAGGGAATTCCTCTACCTCCTTGATCATTTTGATTGCCCTTTTCTAAATCTTTTCCAGCTCGATATCTTTTTTGAGATGTGGTGACCAGAATTATATAGCTAGATGCAGATCAGCATTGTATTGATCAGGCATAGGCAAACTCGGCCCTCCAAATGTTTTGGGTCTACAACTCCCATCATCCCTGACCACTGGTCCTGTTAGCTATAGATGATGGGAGTTGTAGTCCCAAAACATCTGGAGGGCTGAGTTTGCCTATGCCTTGTATTGATGGTATGATTTCCATTCAGGGCCTTTAATTGCTGCCTCACTAGTTGCCCATGATTTGGATTGCATGCATGGCCAACTCTAAGGAAGACCCTTCTCCCACATGATCACCCTTAGCCCCCTATATCATCTTGTGCAAATATCTATCCTAGAGATACCTGTACACAAAATATGACAAGCAACCTCTCTGGCATGTTGGCTCCAGGCCATTATCTGCTTTAACATTCAAATGCAGCATCTTCAAATGTGACCCGAGGCTGGATAAAGTCAGCGCAAATGCTACAGAACCAGTGGTTTTGCCCAACCAACTCATGCAAGACTGTGCTTAGCAGTAGCAGTGAACAGTTATCAAGGACCAATCCTGCATAGACCACTTTTCGATGCTGGGGCTAGTTGCCACTGCAGCCTGGAGCTTTAAGAGAAGTGAGGCTGGACTCACTGACAATGGGAATCTTTGTTTTTCCACAATCACAAGATTTGCTGGCCATCATTATCTGCTGTAGACTGAAATTGATGCATTTGCTTTATAGAATAGCTTATTCCAAAAGTTCAGGTCAAGTAAAAATGTTAAAGCCACAAAGCTCCATTATACTTATTCAAATCATCATCCTCTCACCTCATCCTAATCTATCAATGGCCAACTAAAACATTTTATACTGCTTTCAGGGTTAGGGGTCGGAATGCTAGACCAAGGCTTTGGGCATTCCACAGCTGAAAAACATACATGAATAATGCTTATTTGAATGCCCTTGCAGTCTTCATGAGACATATTGATGCTAAACTAGTGAGTGGATTACTGCTCCACTTGATCAAAGCGGTCATTGAGTGGTTCATAAAGTCATTACTGGAAGCTTACATTGAAGATAATAGGACAGGTGAGCCATGACCTAACCCTCCTGCAATGGCACACCTCTGCCAGAAGGTGAGCTGTGTCACTTTGCAGCATCTGAAAGTATCACCAAGGGCAGCCTCACTTAGCATAATAGTCCATTGCCAATGAAAAAATGCATGTTTCTGAAATAAAGCTCACTAAGGAGAAAACACCATTTACAATGACCAGCTAAACCAGCAGTGGCTAACCTTGGCACTTCAGATGTTTCGGGACTACAACTCCCATCATCCCTGACCACTGGTCCTGTTAGCTAGGGATGATGGGAGTTGTAGTTCCAAAACATCTGGAGTGCCAAGGTTAGCCACCACTGAGCTAAACTGACAAATGTTGCAGTACCATCAGACTAGGAGACAGCTGTTTTTGGGTGTGTGTTTTTAAGCACTTGCTTCTTAATATTCCAAGATAAGGCAGATATTTATCTCTGCTGCATCCAACTTCCTGAAGTGAAATGATATAATTTATGCATGTATTAAAATATGCAACTGATCGGATCCTAATTTTGCTTGCATTGCTAACTACCTTGGCCAGTTGCTTTAATTAGAAATGGTCTTGGGCAGCTATAAATTCTCCAATGCTCGCGTGAGGCTGTCAGTCATATATATGCGCTTTATACTATGTCACTCTCTTGGGCTATAAATCCCCGCATCACTTATTCAACAGTAATCTAATTGAAGTTAACGAGACCATTTCAATATCAGTGACTTGAGGGTAGTCGCCTGTCTCCTACTTGGAATGTAAGCACCACATTGGCTCCTATATGGCAAATGTAGGACAACTGGAGGGGGAAGGCATTGCACACTGACAAAAGTGTGTGTAGTGAAGAGAGACAAAGGGAGAGAGATGGCTGATACACTCTACCAGGCCAGATCCATTCCTTCAAAGGTGATGTATGGCCTCATATGAGAAAACTCACCAACAGTTTAAACTTTTCCCCTGTATCTGCAGTTTTTATCTAGAAGTAATTTTCAACCAAGGAGGAGAAAGATAACATCTTTTAATCTTGCCACGCTTCCTTTAGCAAAGCTGGTTCTGGTGTCCCAAATACACCCAACAATTTTCTTTTTTTCAAAAAAAAAAAAAAGCAAAATAATTATAAATTAATACCACCCATTTATAAAGCCCTTTTCGTCATGATCGAAAGTCATGGCACATCCAAGGCTATCACTTGCTGTTGATAGAGCTGCAAATGTATACTAAGGGGGGGGATCACTTTATCTGCTAAAGAAGTGTAACTGTTTACGTGGGGGAAACAAAAATGGTTTAATAGACTGCAACAATGCCACACAACAATTTAAGAAAAGACACAGCTGAAGAATAGAGAAGTTAAAGAAGCATGTGGGAGATTATACAGAAGCAGAAGGTAAAATATCCCAAATTGCTTCTGCTGCTTTCTTAAGATTTACCTCTGAGAGATGTTTAACCTTACGGAGAAAATTATGAATATGCAAATCGTTTGTTAGTTAAATAATGATGTTGGCTTGGTTTCCAAAGAACGCTTGCAACAAATACATTTTCTCACTCACTAATTACATATAACCCATGATTTTCTAAGGTGAATTACGCAAGCCAAATTAATAGCTTGGTTTTTTGCTCCTGAAATTTGTTGTATAATCGTGCTTCATTATGTATTGAGCTTTTTTTTTAAAAAAAATAACAACCTGGAAATGACATAAAAAGGAATGATAACGAGTCTTGATAGGCTGAAAAAATACAGGCTTGCGCAGATGGTGTGCGTAAATGCAATGGATTCTGTAACAAAAATGTTGTCTAAAGGCTCAATCTCAATTGACTGATTTAAAGCCCAGTTTATATCACAAGTGTCACCCAAAGATGTCCATGCAGTTGCACAATGGAAATCTGCTTGAACGATATGACTTCTGGTTCTGCTCTCAAGAGTCCCCCAACATTCTGGAGCAGAGTTGAAGGACGTGGAGGGGAAGGCAGAAGGTGGAAGAAGAGGCAGAAGTGCTATTAGGCAAGTGGATGTCTGCCTGCATTATGTTGGTTCTCATGCCATAACGTCATTCATTCATTCATTCTTTATTTAACGGTCATAGACCAATAGATCCATAACGTCTTCTTGGGCCATATCGGTTGTCAGACTGTGGGTGGGAATGACATGGCTAAGGCTACAATCCAAATACCCCCACCCAGTGGATGACTTTGTGGAGCAATGGGGCTGTCTGCAGTCCAGGTGGCCAGGGCAGGAAGCAGGATGTGGTAAGTGTTATGAATTATGTCCAAGTCAAGTGGCTAAAGCTGCGTGACTGCAATGGTGTAGCTATTATCTCTCACACAGAACTGTGAGAAAGTATGTTTTGTTTACCTCCAGGTTTTTCCGTCCTCCACCAATCACGGACCGTGGGTCGGGGGGGAGGAGTAGCATTGTTAATCCGAGAGGGTTGTCCTTTCAGGGCTCTGCCAGTACCGACGATCTCCGGCATTGAATGTGTTGGTCTGATGTGGGGTTCCAAGGAGAGCTTGGCTGTCTGGCTGGTGTACCGACCACCCAGCGCACCAGTAGCCACCCTGTCAGACCTGCTGGAGGTGGTGGCGGGCTGGGCCTTGGAGTTCCCAAACCTATTGGTTCTGGGAGACTTCAATGTCCATGCCGATGCCACTCCCTCCTCACAGGCTCTGGACCTAGTGACTTCCATGGCGACACTAGGGCTCTCCCAATTTGTTTTGGGCCCCACTCATCAAGCAGGCCACACACTGGATTTGATTTTTGGTGCTGGCATAGATGTGATCATGCTCCCATCTGTGGAAGTGCCATGGTCTGATCACTATGCCCTGAGAGCCGAGATTGACTTTCAGCTCCTCCCCTGCTTGGGTGGCGAGCCTATTTTGGCTCGCCCACGAAGGCTGATGGATCCTGATAGATTCCGCCAGGCTTTGCGGGACCCTGCCCCCCCTGGCGACTCATTAGATGATATTGTCAGGGATTGGAATAACCGATTCTTGGCAGCCATCGATGAGATCGCACCTAAGCGCCCTCTGCGACCCCGCCGAAACCGGACCCCTTGGTTTACCGAGGGGCTTCGGAAAATGAAACGGGATCTCAGACGGCTAGAGCGAGTATGGCGGCGTGCTCACGACGGAGCCTCAAGAACATCTTATAGGATGTTTATGAAAACCTATGAGATGGCAGTGAAAGCGGCAAAGAGGTCCTACTTCTCAGCTTCCATTGCATCCGCTAGCTCTCGCCCAGCACAACTCTTTAGAATAATCAGGTCTCTAACAACCCTAGAGGAACAACCAAATTTAAATATGAATTTGACCCATAGCTGTGAGGCATTTGCGAGCTTTTTCGCGGAGAAAGTCTTGCAGCTCCGCCATGACCTCCCTGCTAATTTGGATACAATAACGGAGCTAGAGGCCCCTCGACTGTCTTCGGGCCCAGTATTGGACCACTTTGATCGGATACTCCCTGCCGATGTAGACAGATTCCTCCGAGCTGGAAGGCCCACCACCTGTCCCCTTGACCCGTGCCCGTCCTGGCTGATTAGAGCGTGCCCGGACGAGGTGCGGGCCCCCCTGGGTGAGATTATCAACTTGTCCCTTGGCACAGGGACCTTCCCAGGGGAGTTGAAAGAGGCAGTGGTGCGTCCGCTCTTAAAGAAAACTTCTTTAGATCCTTTAGATCTATCCAATTACCGCCCGGTCTCGAATCTTCCGTACTTGGGTAAGGTAATTGAGAGAGTGGTTGCTGAACAACTTAGTGGGTTTCTGGAGGAAACATCGGCTTTGGATCCATTTCAGTCCGGCTTTCGCCCTGGCTATGGGACTGAAACGGCTTTGGTCGCGCTAACGGATGATCTCCGTAGACAGCTGGATCGAGGCGGATCGGGACTGCTGATTCTCTTAGATTTGTCAGCAGCCTTCGATATGGTCGATCATGAACTTTTAGACCACCGCCTTGCCGACGTGGGGATTCAGGGCACAGTCCGACAATGGCTGCGCTCCTTTATCTCAGGTCGGGGACAGAGAGTAGCGCTAGGGAATGAGATGTCCCCGCGGCACTCCTTGGTGTGTGGAGTGCCGCAAGGTGCAATTCTCTCCCCGATGCTTTTTAACATCTTTATGCGCCCTCTCGCCCAGATTGTCCGGAGCTTTGGGATGGGTTGTCATCAATATGCTGATGACACCCAGCTTTATCTGTTGATGGACGGCCGTCCCGACATAGTCCCAGACACACTGGCCAGGTGTTTGGAAGCTGTGGCTAGATGGATGCGTGGGAGCCGATTAAAGTTAAATCCTTCGAAGACAGAGGTCCTTTGGCTGGGTCGGGACGACATGGGGTTGGGGGGCCAACCCCCAACCCTTGCAGGCGTTCAATTAGTGCCAGCGCCTCTTGTCAAGAGTCTGGGGGTAACCTTTGACGCCTCCCTCTCCATGGAGGCGCAGGTTGCAGCCACAGCAAAGGTGGCATTTTTCCATCTCCGCCGTATTAGGCAGTTGGTCCCCTACCTCTCTCGCCCTGACCTGGCCACAGTGATCCATGCGACGGTCACCTCCAGACTAGATTATTGTAACTCGCTCTATGCAGGGCTGCCCTTGAGGCTGACCCAGAAACTCCAGCGGGTGCAGAATGCCGCGGCGAGGCTCCTTACGGGGGCCTTGCCGCGAGATCACATTCATCCAGTGCTTTATCAGCTGCACTGGCTCCCGGTGGAGTACAGGATCAGGTTTAAGGTGCTGGTCTTAACCTTTAAAGCCCTACGCGGCTTAGGGCCCTCGTACTTAAGGGACCGTCTCTCCTGGTATGCCCCAGGTAGGACCTTGAGGTCATCAAATAATAACCTTCTGGAGATCCCAGGTCATAAGGAGGTCAGGTTGGCAGCCACCAGGGCCAGGGCTTTTTCGGTTCTGGCCCCGATATGGTGGAATGATCTGCCACAAGAAACGAGGGCCCTGCAAGAGTTAGCACCCTTTCGCAGGGCTTGTAAAACGGAGCTGTTCCGTTTGGCTTTTGGGGTAATTCGTTAGTGTAACTTTTAAAATTCAAAATTTTTAAGTTTTAAAGTGTATTTTATATCTGTATTTTTAATCTGTGTTTTTATATTTGTATTTGATTGTTAGCCGCCCTGAGCCCGGTTTTGGCGGGGAAGGGCGGGATATAAATAAAAGTTTATTATTATTATTATATTACTTCCTGCTATGGAATGTACTGTTGTAATCTGACCCTGCTAGCTCACTTACTTTCACTTTACTGTTTGTTCTCAAGCCAGACGGACGGCGAAATGGCAGACCAGTTTGCACTGGGCTGGCAGCAGAGAAATCTCTGCACAATTACTTGGAATAAATAGATTAGCCTAAAAGGCTGTGTGTATAGTTTTCTATCCGGGAACAATCACATATAAACTGGCACTCCGGACTCTTGTAGCCGGGGATGTGCTCATCTGATGTGCTCTGGCTTTTGGGGCAGTCTCACAACTTGCCCCAGGTCGGGTATATCATAACATAATGGTTGTATCAGCCTGGAACTGCTGCAGTGATCAGACCCTGCAGTGAGTCTCCATGCCATTGCACTGTGAGACTAGTTTGGTATCCAACCAATCTCAGCCCATCTCAGCCCCTTCCCACCTCTGGAATTCACTCTTTTGGGTTTTTTACTGAGTACTGCCAGTAGATATCCCACCGGTAGTGCTCCCACCCACTCATGTGTTCAGCAGGTTGGCAGAAGGGAGAGTCCTGCATTGATCAAGTGAGTCTTAGCAGAGAGAGCTTTGTGGAGGGACGCATCCGCCTAGTCCAAACACCACCTTCACCAGTTTAGAACAATGGGGAGTTTAGATTGCTCTGTAAATAGCAGATAACAACAGAACCCCCAAAGAAATTGTCCAAAATAAAGTAGAAAATATCAAAATGCATGTCAATATGTTCCTTTGGCATGCTTCCAAGTCAACAGGACTTTGCTCAGGGAACTGCAAACATATAAGAAAACATTTTTTTCAACAATATGAATGTTATCTCTCATTGGAAAAAAAGAATATTTTGGAGTATGGAAAGGTTTATATGCATTCAATTCCAAAACTGCTTATTTTAAAACAGCAGAATAATTTCAAAATGTCCCCACGAGTTCAGACATTTTGTAGGGGATGACCAAATACTTTCACCATAGGTATTTATTTATCAAAAGAAAAAGGGGGAGATGTTCTAGTAAGAGAGGTATCCTGTATTTGGTGTCTTCCTAATATGTTAATCCCAACTCCCACTCTGAAAAGTAAGCATTCAAATATCAAATTCTCTACCTGCAATCCAAAATAGTACAGTTCTGGAAGAATATTAGCACATAAACCTATGTTTATATGGGATATGAGAAGAAGTTATACCTGTTTCTATAGAAATCCCATTTCAGCAACCAATTAATGTGAAAAGCTGCTGTCAGTTAGCACACACAATTTCCATTGTTTTGTTTCTTTTATTAATCCTACTGAGGCCTGCTGAGATCAGCCAATCATTCATTCTTTCCCTACATATTTATACTCACCCTTAAAATACTTGTAGAGCGTCACTCCACTCCACCTCACGTCAACATCTAATTTATTAAACTCTTTCATCTTGTCGTCGGAGGGTTTTGTTTGCTTCTCTCTGCCTTAACCATGGGGACGCAAAGGGTTTTGTTTCAGAAGATAATTTCTGAAGGAAAATAACATTTGCCTTCTGCATTCTTTTAAAAGTGTTTTATTTATCATTAACTAGAGATGACAGCATTTTAAGAAAACACACCTCAGACAGCAGGATGAGAAACTGCTGGCTGAAAGAAACAGAAGGAGGATGTCAAAAATGAAAAAGAGAGAACATCTGGGAATTTCCTTACTGATGAGACTGGCTCTCCAGCAACATAAGGCATTTAGCATGGTGTTCATATTTTAAGCCTTGTTTTGTGGATTCATTTTTCAGGCAGATCAGATTAGCCAACTATCATGAAATATATTTTTCACTTATTTTGTGTGGTGGTTTTTTCAGCTCCCTCAAAGTGCTTACACACTATAAAGTTCCTTTCCTAAAAATATTAAAATTGGGGGAAAGGTTAGAAGAAGTGTAGGAAGATAAACTAATGCTACCATTTCATCCAGTTCAGAGGAGATCATTCCCATTAAGGTGGGGTTTTTTTGGGGGGGGGGGGGCTTCAGCAATATTAAAGAGCAGCATCACTGTGCCCCTTCTCAGTAAACTCAAAATCCCCCATTCCCTGTGTGTCCCTTTCACACACACAGCCCTACAAAATGTTTACAATGCAGGCAGGGGACGCTTTAAATATTGATTACAAGTATGCCTATTGAAAACAATCCAAAGGCAACCTATATGGAGGCTCATTGGTAATCATGGGAGCTGTAAATGCCTGTTAACATAGCAGGGCTCCATAGAAATAAATGAATGTGAATGCCAAATGGGGTGAAAACCTGGAGAAACTTCAAATGCCAACATGGAAAAAAACTTTGCCATTGTTTTCAAGGAGAATGGCTGTTCCACGTGGAACACTTTCTCTGGTGGAGGGCTCCAAAATAGTTCTATGTAGTAGGTTGGCTGAGGTTGATGGCTGCTGGAGTTCAGCAAGAGCTGGAAGACAGCGCATTGATGACTCCTGCTTTCAGCTGTTGCATATTTGCTGCTTTATGTAGAAGCAGAAGCAGAAGAAGAAGAAGAAGAGTTTGGATTTGATATCCTGCTGTATCACTACCCGAAGGAGTCTCAAAGCGGCTCACATTCTCCTTTCCCTTCCTCCCCCACAACAAACACTCTGTGAGGTGAGTGAGACTGAGAGACTTCAAAGAAGTGTGACTAGCTCAAGGTCACCCAGCAGCTGCATGTGGAGGAGCGGAGACGCGAACCCGGTTCACCGGATTACGAGTCTACCGCTCTTAACCACTACACCACACTGACCCTTATGTAGAGCAGTGTTTCTCAACCAGTGTGCCTCCAGATGTTTTGGGACTACAACTCCCATCATCCCTCGCTAGCAATACCAGTGGTCAGGGATGATGGGAATTGTAGTCCCAAAACATCTGGAGGCACACTGGTTGGGAAACACTGATGTAGAGAGTCTGTACACCACTACTGCACATTTTGAATGGCTGCTGCTGACATGGAACTTCTGCTTAACATGGTAGAGTTCAACCAGTGGAGTTGCCACTATTTGAATGTTTTATTGTGCCCTATGGGGATTTTTCCCCTCTCTCTCCCTGTACACATGTACCTGACGCCGCAAAAAAAGCAATTTTATCATCTATTGCAGTTTGTTGGGAGACGCCTATTAAAAAAACAACAACAAACCATGGCAGTAAAATGACAGCAGTCAGTGTTTATGGTGCGTTAAGTTCACATTGAGCAACACCGAAGCTCAAAAGGGAGTAACTCCTGAAACCTAGGGCCTTAGAGTGCCTCATTCTAAACTTCCAACTGAGAGTAAGCCTTGTGCTTCTCCACAGAGAACTTTGTGTGACTTGAAAAGCCATGGCAGGTATTAGGAAACTTTGATTTCCCCCTCCTTTTTCCTAATGCTCCATTAACCTCCAACATCTGTTCCCTCTCTGCACAGTCAGCAGCTCCACTAATCTCTCCCTGCGCTCTCTTCTTTCTTCACCGAAACAGTCATCTTTAATAAAATGGTGCTCCTCTCTGCGGCTCCCCCTTGTTGCACTCAGCCCAGCCACAGGGAATCCATAGTGCTGTCCAGGCAATAGGTTTTCTTTTGTCTCAGCAGTTTAGGGGCCTAAATGCACTCACAGGTCCATTAGAAACTAATGCACAAACTTCTGCATCCCACTGTTGTACATTAAGCTCCTTTACTTTCTGTAAATAGCAGCTATGTGGTCTAAGCTCCCTGTGACTTGCAAATGGGAGCTAGAGAAGTTCTTGTCTTCGCAGGAGGTTTGCATTCAGATGTGTATTGTATGTGATTTATGGTGAACCATCACCTTGCACTAGGGTCACGGGTGGTGCTGTGGTCTAAACCACAGAGCCTAGGGCTTGCCGATCAGAAGGTCGGCAGTTCGAATCCCCGTGATGGGGTGAGCTCCCGTTGCTCGGTCCCAGCTCCTGCCCACCCAGCAGTTCAAAAGCACGTACAATGAGATAAATAGGTACTGCTCCGGTGGGAAGGTAAACGGCGTTTCCGTGTGCTGCTCTGGTTCGCCAGAAGCGGCTTAGTCATGCTGGCCACATGACCCGGAAGCTGTCTGCGGGCAAACGCCAGCTCCCTCGGCCTATAGAGCGAGATGAGCACGCAACTCCAGAGTCGTCTGTGACTGGACCTAACAGTCAGGGGTACCTTTACCTATCACCATGCACTAGGGCGGTGTGGAGGTTAGAGTGTTGGACTGTGACCTGAAAGAATAGGGTTCAAATACCTATGGACATTCCTGGGCGACCTGGGACCAGCCCCAGTCTCTCTCAGCCTAACCTATCTCACAGGGCTGTTTTGAGAATAAGTGATAGGGGGAGGCAGATCTGTCACACTCTGTCCAGTGAAAGTATACTTTGATCAAGGCTGAATTGTGCTAGTTCTTTTTTTGTCTTCTGTCATAGCTAGGTATGGAGAAATTCAATTCAGTTTGCATTTAAAGGTGAATCTACCAAATCCACACTTTCGGGGGGGGGGGATATGAAAACCAAAACATAGCCCTTGTTCAAAATGTATATTTCTTTGAATACTGCAGTGTGGTTCTCCAGCCAAGTAATGTGTACCAAAATGCATATGCTGACACCAAGTATGAAGCAAAGTGCATATCAGGGTAAATAGCATAAAATGTGTTATGTTGAGGCAATTGCTTTTCAGGAATGTGTATGTTAGACATAATTGCATAGAAAAATGTATAGGAGAAAATTGCACTAATATACTCCTTTTATGCATACATTCCCCTAATGCATACGTTTTTGTACACAGAAATACTTGCAGAATATCACAAAATATTGGGAAGTGCAAATTTCAAAGGACAGCAATGTTTCTGTTGATATCCCTCCCCCCACCCCCGAAAATTAGAATTAGGGAGTTTTGCATTAAAATGCAAACTGAATGAAGTTTCTCCCCATCCCTTGCTGTCTGTACTATTGCATGCAGAACTGCTTCTTACAGATAAACCAAAAGCACATTTTTTTAAAGGAGTCTTCATATTTTACATTAACAAAAAAGCCCAAGAAATAGCCAAGGATGCATTGATTTGAGTCATAATGTTTTAGGAAGAAAGCCAGAAAAGTGGATGAATAATAGATCCTGCAGAGGCATTGGAAGCCAAAGTCATATTGGAAATGCCTGATCAAACTTTATTTGATGAAAAAGGAGGCCAAACAGCATAGGCGCAATCCCTGGATGCCATAGATAATGAATGAAACTTCTAACGTTCTTTATTATGATGATGATAGTACTACCTCATTGACTTTTCTGGTTGCAGGAACATTTCCCCGCCCCTCCCCAAATTGCTCTGTGAAATAGCAACATATCTATGGTTGTCTCTCTCCTGAACAGGGAGAAGTTCCTGGGGCAAAAGTATCCACATTTGGCTTTATCTGGAATGAGATGCTAATGAAAACTCATGGCGTTTCAGAACATTTCGGTTGAGTAAAGATGGAGAAAAAAACAGCTTTGCATTTGTACAAGCAGCAAATTCACTGCTCTATGTCACTTTCCTGACTGAAAGAGGTACAAAAAGTGCCTTCTGGCCTACAGGTCTCAGTTCATCTCTTCCTCTGCAAGTATCGAAAACTACAGTTTCTTCTTCATTGTTCCAGAACCTGCTTCCCTTGCTTCTTAGAGAGCCAGTGTGGTGTAGTGGTTAAGAGTGGTAGACTCGTAATCTGGGGAACCAGGTTCGCGTCTCCTCTCCTCCATATGCAGCTGCTGGGTGACCTTGGGCTAGTCATACTTCTCTGAAGTCTCTCAGCCCCACTCACCTCACAGAGTGTTTGTTGTGGGGGAGGAAGGGAAAGGAGAATGTTAGCCGCTTTGAGACTCCTTCGGGTAGTGATAAGGCGGGATATCAAATCCAAACTCTTCTTCTTATCCAGCAAGAGCAACAGTTCATTTCTGTGATGTGGGCTCACTTTCTCAGAATGGGTAGATTTCTCCATTTGGAACATCCCCAAGAAATCTCCAATTCTTTCCTTGTCATTCTCAGCTTTTTGCCTACATTTAGTTTTCACAAAGATGCATGGCACCATGTTTCTGCAGTGTTGACCTTTAAATGGTATAGCCAGCATGGCAGACAGTCAGAATATAGTACTACAATTGTGTGAGACAATGGGCACATCCAGGAAACCTGTTTCTTAAGCATTCATCCCATTTTGTTTGCAGGGATGTTAGACAACATTGGCTATTTTTAAAGAGCATTGTTTGTGGGGAGGTTATATGATTTTGCATCAAAGCAAGTGTTATTTCACACTTCCTGGGGCATTTTCCTGTCGCTTTCTTTATTGAAAGAAGTCCGATCTTTAGGGAAATGGGTTTGTTGCTCAATACTTTCCGGCCAACTTAATTATGCAAGCTGCATTTTCATTGCGTGTCGAGGTCCCCAAACCACCCCTCAAATAACTCACACATCAGACAGAATTTTGTTTTGGTTTTTGGCATGATTTTGGCCACAACTTTATTAAAATACAAATAATGTGAGTGGTTGCTTAGGCATTGGTTAAGACTATCTGTCCCACAGGGGACAGAACTGACGACCGTCAGTAAGGGGAAAACACTCTGGGGAGATAAAGGGAGCTGGATGATCTGACCCTCCTCTCTCCCCACAGGCTCCCAGGGCTCTTGCATGGCCCTAGACCCCGGCCGGGGGTTCGGACAAAAGCATATCGTGTCCCTGGATTCCTTTAACGGAATTCCCCGTACACCAGCATCAATAGGAGGGGCAGACACAGTCAATCATAACCCCTCCTCCAACCAACATAATAACCAATGCCTAACCGCCAACCTTACAAGTTGTGACTATTTGCTACGCAGTAGGCAAAAACCAGGTGGCACCAGCCAATCAGCCACATGGAAAAAATCCCTACCAGACCTCTGCCCCAACAGCAGACGACCCCATGACAGGCATAGCAAGGTCAACACAGAGGCCTAAAATATAGGGAGGGAGGGCAGGTGCTCCGAAGCACGCAGCCAAGAGGGAGATCACGTTGCCTACCAACCCTTATATATACGCTGGGCTGTCCATCAACAATTTGCAACATACAAATCTCCCCAACAACACCCTGGGTCCAATCACAGCCGTGGCCATCTAAACGTTCCTGCCCAGCACCAGAGGGGTGACTTGCTGGCCCCCATTGCAACACATGCTCTCCATGAAGGAGAACACACTTTATGGGACTGAATCCTACCAGTAAATAGCAAGAGTCTGGAAACACCCAAAGGAGAAGGGCTGGGTGAAGTGGAACCAAACTAATTTAATCAGTACTTGATCTCACAGGAGGCCTTTCTTGCCCTGAAAAGAAAACAGATGTATTTATTATTAAATTTATATGCCACTTCTTCCAATCGTTGGATAGTCTGAGTAGTTTCCTATATAACTTTGTCTTAATGCTTTTGCTGGTATAAAGGAAAGCTGGCACTCTCTAGCGTATGTAGGTCTTACGCTTTCCAGGCCCTTGATATGTGCTGTGAAAAGCATGAGTAATCCATTGTGTGGCATTGTCACTATCAAGAATCAGCAACACTTTGTCGACCGAAATTACCGTATTTTTCGCTCCATAAGGCGCACCGGACCATAGGGCGCACCTCGTTTTTAGAGGAGGAAAACAAGAAAAAAAATATTCTGAATCAAATGTTGTACCAAGCTATTTAATAAACAACCGGTATATCAGCATAATATTTCAACCATGTAAAGTGAACAGCAGTCAACAGTGTTGTAGTTCAACAACATCTGGGGACCCACAGGTTGAGAAAGGCTGATACGGTATGTGAGGTTGGGCCAACCCTAACCCTAACCCCACAAATAACCCAGAGAAGCATTTTAAATAAAAGGACACATTCTACTCATGTATAAACACACTGATTCCCAGACTGTCCACGGGCCGGATTGAGAAGGTGATTGGGCCTTAGTTTGCCTGCCCATGGCATAGAAGAACTTGGAAGGGACCCCAAGTGGTCATCTAGCCCAACCCCCAGCAATGAGGGAGACTCAGGCAAGGGGCTGTCTCCAATGACGGGCTGGGGCCGATTCCTAACTGATTCCTAACCCCAAACTCCAGCGCCACCAGCAAAGCAAGCTTAAGCCCCCTCACCTCTCCTAGAGAGAGCCCCCCTCCCCCCCGGCTTCACAGATGAACTGACAGGCGTGCATCCTGGCAAATTGACAGCCAATTCGGCTGTCCGTCTGGCCCCTCCCACCCCTCCCAGCACCAGGCAGGCAGCCTCTCATTGATGAAGGAAACTGCCACCATGTGCATTACTGCTGCCAGTCAGTGTAGACAATGCTGAACTGGGTGGAACCCATGGTCATCTCACCTCCCTATTTATTCATCCACGGGCTAATTTGTGGCTGTCTTTGAAATGAGCCTCACAAGCAATTTTCAAAGTGGGGAAGAGGAGGGGGGGCTTCTGGGTGCCAGTGGGGCTCAGGGTTGGCAGAGAAAGGCTGGGCAGGGGGGCAGGAGCCCCTCACTATTCAGAGGCTACTGGGGAGATGGGAGGGACAGACAAACCCCTTGGCTGTCTTACTATTCTTATTTTAAAAATGCCATTTCTTATAGAAATGCCATTTCCAAACTGGCATTCGAGTTGCAGCCCCAGAAGGAAAAGAGAGAGAAAGAAAGGAAAAGAGAGAGAAAGCTAGAGAGAGGGGGAAAGCGATCGAGCAAGAGCAAGCTGGCTCTTCAGGGGTTTGCCTAATTCTAGCTGAGCGCGACCTGGGTTAGAAGTCGTGCAACTGTAGCCAGCTTGGCCGGGGGTGCATATGCAAAAGGGGAGGTGGGGTGGGCGGCTGGGGGAGAGCAGAGGAAAGAAAAGGCGAGACTGCAGGGCGGGGGGGGGGAAGAAGTAGGGAGGACACGGAGCCAGGTGCATTCCCCCTCCCCGGCGGCCGCTTTGCAAACACTCTTCTCTCTCCCCCACGTGCTCCTCTTCTGACTCCGCCTGCCCTTTTTCCAAAAGAGCGGAGGAACAGCGAACCACGAGCTGGCCATGGAAACAAAGAGGTGGAGGTGGAGAAGCAGCAGCAGAAGAAACAGGGGAAGGGAGCTGTGGAGAGGAGCCACTCTCCGTGCCTTCCTCGCTGCTGCTGCTTCTGTGCAATAAGGCACCAGAGCCGCCCGAGCGGAGAGAGAGGCTGCCTACCGGGCGACGTGCGCGCGCGGGGCTGGCTGAGGGAAATTTCTGCAAAGTGCAGAGAGAGAGAGAGAGAGAGAGAGAGGCTGCCTATCGGGCGCTGTGCGCGTGCGGGGCTGGCTGAGGGACATTTCAGCGTGCCTCTTTAACCCCCTCGGGCAGGGCAGTCTTGGCAGGAAAGGGGCTGCTTGCCTGCCCCGCCATCGAGGCTCGCCGCCGCCATGAGGCAGTGACAAAAGCAAGCCTCGGAGGAGGAGGAGGCAGCAGCAGCCCCATTTCACTTTTCCCACCCCGCCCGCTTTGGAGGCAGGCACGCAGGCGAGGCAGCCCTCTCGGCCCCGACCCTGGTGCAAACGCCTCCTCCGCGCTCGGCTCCAGCCAGAGCCAGCGAGTGAGCAAATGAAGAGGCAGGCAAGCCGGCCGAGGTGGGGGCAGAGAGGCTCGTGCCGCTTTCCCCCCTCAGTGCCCCAGCCTTATCTCCCTCCCGATCACTTGCCAAATCAGCTGCTCTGCGGCTTCCTTTCAACACCCCCTTCCTCTTTCTAAAAAAAATAGCAAGATCTGCTTTTCGCCCCTGGGCAATTTGGCTCCAGGGACCATGCATCCGCTCGATAAGACGCACAGAGATTTTCCCTTCCTTTTGGGGAAGGAAAAAGTGCGTCTTATGGAGCGTAAAATACGGTAAGTAATAAATTCAAAAGGGAATTAAGACAAAAGCAAGAGTTGCTTTTTGAAGCCTTATGAGGAAAGCGGATGTGCCAGGGGGTTTTTTTGTTTTGTTTTTGGGTTTTTTAAAGCAGCTTCAGCCAAATTAGTAAAGAGCAAAAAAGTGCTGAGTTTTTGCATGAATTTTGGATCACTTTTCAAATTAGCTACAAATTACTCTGACTGCTGTGTTGCATAATTGTGATACTTTAATAAATTGATGTTCTTAATACTTGCTCAGTATTTACTTAACATCCAATCACTATTTTATTAGCTCTAAATGAAGTGCCGTATGAAGTAGGGCACTTAATATAAAGTGCTGATCATAACTACTGGTTACCGAAAGCAAACAAAGCTTGCCTTCTGTGTAGATTGGATATCTTGGCCACCTTCTCTGGCATATGCATCAGCTCCCGAGGTAAGACCGTCATATATTACTGTATAGAAATAACTCTGTAGTCTGCTTGGAGGTTTTTCAGAAACCAAAGCCCACAACTACTTTGCAGCATAAATCATCATCATCATCTAATTAAAAAAAATAAGAATGTGAATTATTCTTAATTAACCAATCTTGAGCCATTTCTAAGATGTTATCAAGCTTTAATCCAGAAATACATTGTTTTATGGAGCAGTGGATTCAATTACTTCCCATTTTGTAATGACTACAGTCACAGGCTTATTACCAGTAACTGAATATACTGCCTACCTCCATTACATTACTACTACTACTACTACTACTACTACTACTACTAAGACACGGGTGGTGCTGTGGGTTAAACCACAGAGCCTAGGGCTTGCTGATCTGAAGGTTGGCGGTTCAAATCCCCACGACGGGGTGAGCTCCCGTTGCTCGGTGCCTGCTCCTGCCAACCTAGCAGTTCGAAAGCACGTCAAAGTGCAAGTAGATAAATAGGTACCGCTCCGGTGGGAAGGTAAACGGTGTTTCCATGTGCTGTTCTGGTTCGCCAGAAGTGACTTAGTCATTCTGGCCACATGACCCAGAAGCTGTACGCCGGCTCCCTCGGCCAGTAAAGCAAGATGAGCGCCGCAACCCCAGAGTCGTCCGCGACTGGACTTAACGGTCAGGGGTTCCTTTTACCTTTACCTTTACTACTATTATTAGTAGCAGTAGTAGTAAGATCTAGAGTTCTCGAAGCAGCTAGCAATATATATATATATATATATATATATATATATATATATATATATGGTGCATATATATATATATATATATATATATATATATATACACACACACACACATACGCACACACACACACACACACAGAGAGAGAGAGAGAGAGAGAGAGAGAGAGAGACATCAAGAACAAAATACAAAACAAAAGAACCAGGCCGACAGTAGCTTATCACAGGGCAAATGATGTCAGTTGGCCCTGTGGTGAAGTGGGGATGTTCCTTTTTCTGCCTCTTTTACCTGTTTTCACTTCCCACAGGGCAGATGGTATTGGTCAACTCTGAGGCTGGAGCAAACATTGATGTATACACGTTCCACATATTCTGCCTGCTTCCATTATATCATAGATCTGCCTTGTGAGCTTTTATTGACCCAAGTCAGTACGTATGTTTAATAAACAAATCCAACTAAATATGCAACCTCCACTCAGCGAAAGCAATTATTTAAAATAACATTATTCAACTGTGTCTGATTTGGGACACAGCTTTGACTTCATTGGGCAATGTTGTTAACTGCTTATATTTATGTTTTGCTCTTCAAGTAACTCCCCCCACATCTGTCTTCAACCTTTTCTATACTAGTCAGACTGTTTCCACGCTATGTGTTTTATCCAGAACCGCAATCCTTTTCTTCACTTGCTTTTTATTTAGCCACTTTCGTTGAAAACAGTCAAACCAAATGCAATCCTGCTAAGATTAAGTCATCAAACTCTCACAGTGTCCACACCTGTACCTGGTTACAACGTTGTTATTCTTCCCAATGAAGACAATTTTTCTTGCTGGTTCATTTTTATCCTGGGTAGACATTCATAATACTTTCACAAAATTTAGCTTTGCTGGCATAGAAATGACTGTTGCCTGATCAAGTCAATTTTAGCTAAAAGATCCCACTGAGTTAAGTGTAGCTTTTTCATTCAAGGTTTGCCGTCTTTGGGCATGTTCAATGGGAAAATCCATTTCTTAAGAGGCTCTCTCTGTGCAGTACTTGCCCTTATTAAGGAATTCAGTTGCTAGGGATGGGAAGAAAAACAGAAAGCCGAGGAGAGCAAGCCAGTGTTCGGAGCTAGCAGGCAGGCTTTTCTTTTCGTCATCATCCTTCATATTTTAGAAGGGAATGAGGGAGGGCATGAGTGGGCTTTATGATGCCATCTAAGGTTACGTAAGTTAGTGTGCATTCCCGGAGAGAGATAGCTTTTTAGCACCCTTTATATATAAATTATGTAAAGCTAACCTGAATTGCTTCCTAACATCCTGACCGCTCTACAGCTGGACTCCCAGGACTTGTTTTCCACAAAACTGTTCCCATCCTGGTTGGCACTGTGCTGCACACACAGAAGTACAGTTGCAGCTCAAGGAAAGGTGTGTCTACACACATACACACAGACAGACACACACACAGACACACACACACACACACACTTGATAAAACATGAGAAGGCCACTATGAGGAATCTGCTGATTTCTGGAAACTGTGTGGACTATCAGGGCTAAAGTATATCAGGGCCTAAGAATATAAGAAAAACCCTGCTTGATCAGAACAAAGACCTAGCCCAGCTAAAAACTTTTTTGTATCAGCTTGTGATTTTGACGTGTAATTTTAGTATGCTTTAAAATTACTGATTTTATTTTAGTGGGTTTAAAGAAGATCAAACCTATCCATTCTTAAGGAAATCAGCCCTGAGTGCTCACTGGAAGGACAGATCCTGAAGCTGAGGCTCCAATACTTTGGCCACCTCATGAGAAGAGCAGACTCCCTGGAAAAGACCCTGATGTTGGGAAAGATTGAGGGCACAAGGAGGAGGGGACGACAGAGGATGAGATGGTTGGACACTGTTCTCGAAGCTACCAACATGAGTCTGACCAAACTGCAGGAGGCAGTGGAAAACAGGAGTGCCTGGCGTGCTCTGGTCCATGGGGTCACGAAGAGTCAGACACGACTAAACGACTAAACAACAAAGTCTGTTTTTAATGTTTTTTCTGGGATCTTAAATTAGTCTTTTAGACTGCCCTGTAAACCACTTAGATGGTGTTTTGTTCTAGTTCATGTTACTTTGCTAGTTAACCCCATTGCAAAACTCAGAGATGTACGAATTTCAAAGCATGGCTGCATTTCAGTTTGTGTGTAGTGTTGAAAAATGTAAACTAGGTAGGCTCACTCTTAAATGCAAACTGAATCATACTTCTTTGCTATCCGTATCTGCATGGCTGCTTTTCATTCAGAATAAAGTGGCCCATTTAAGCTCACTCCCCCCCCCCCAAAAAGTGTGAATACCATAATGTGCAGTTGGACTGTCAGTGGGATTCACTGCTGAGTAAAAGATATGTACGATCAGGTCGTGCAGCATCAACAGAGAGACCAAAATTTGAGGAAGCTTTAATATTTTGTTTGAAAGTAATTTTGGCTGCTATTTGCCTGCACTGATAGAAAAGGAAGTAAGTTTTCTACGAACAAAAATATCCCCCACCCCCACTGAAAACCCCCCACCCCGTGAACAATTTTGCAATGGATGGTTTTGAAAGTCTAAAAAATTAAAAAGGCCTTCTTTGAACCATTTATCTTCATCTCCTCTCCTCTCATGAACTTCTGTCTTCTCTCTCCTTATCGCCGAATCCTCAGTGTTCAAGAAACGTACTCATTTTATACAAAATCCCATTATGCCTTTGTGCTGTGAAGGTCAAGGGTGAGCGTTCCTTGTTAATGTTGTGCCAAAAAGGAGATTGGTTTTGTGGGACTCTTTTTATTGGGCTGTTATTTTCTATTGTCGGTTACAGCATTTAAACAGGTGGAAATGCTGGATTCTCCAGCTGGCACCCCTTTATTTAAAGGAAGCCATGCAATAAGCCTCTTTTTATTGCTCACATGCAGGCAAACCCTGCCCTGATGTCGCGCTCTACAGTTTGAGCCACCACCCGCAGCATGCCATTCAGAAGTACAATATGAACACCAAGAGAAGGAGGCCTGTATGCATGAAGCATGGTCCCACTTCTAGCTCACACCCTAATCCTGATCAAGTTTGCAGATGACACCAAATTGGGAGGGGTGGCTAATGCCCCAGAGGACAGGATCACACTTCAAAATGACCTTAACAGATTAGAGAATTGGGCCAAAGCAAACAAGATGGATTTTAACAGGGAGAAATGTAAAGTACTACACTTGGGCAAAAAAAAAATGAAAGGCACAAATACAGGATGGGTGACACCTGGCTTGAGAGCAGTACAAGTGAAAAGGATCTAGGAGTCTTGGTAGACCACAAACTTGACATGAGTCAACAGTGTGATGCAGCAGCTAAAAAAGCCAATGCAATTCTGGGCTGCATCAATAGGAGTATAGCATCTAGATCAAGGGAAGTAATAGTACCACTGTATTCCGCTCTGGTCAGACCTCACCTGGAATACTGTGTCCAGTTCTGGGCACCACAGTTCAAGAAGGATACTGACAAGCTGGAACGGGTCCAGAGGAGGGCAACCAAAATGGTCAAAGGCCTGGAAACGATGCCTTATGAGGAACGGCTTAGGGAGCTGGGTATGTTTAGCCTGGAGAAGAGAAGGTTAAGGGGTGATATGATAGCCATGTTCAAATATATAAAAGGATGTCATATAAAGGAGAAAATTTGTTTTCTGCTGCTCCTGAGAAGAGGACACGGAGCAATGGATTCAAACTACAAGAAAGAAGATTCCACTTAAACATAAGAAAGAACTTCCTGACAGTAAGAGCTGTTCGACAGTGGAATTTGCTGCCAAGGAGTGTGGTGGAGTCTCCTTCTTTGGAGGTCTTTAAGCAGAGGCTTGACAGCCACCTGTCAGGAATGCTTTGATGGTGTTTCCTGCTTGGCAGGGGGTTGGACTGGATGGCCCTTGTGGTCTCTTCCAACTCTATGATTCTATGTATGATTCTAATCCAATGTCTGAAAAGCACTTCTGAAGGAGGCAAATAGCTTTTCGTGGCTTGTGGCAGCTTTGCAGACCCTAGTGCTCTCCAGATGTTCTGGACTACAACTCCCATCAGTCCAACCCACTACAGCTGTGCTGCTTGGGCTTCAGGGAGTTGTAGTCTAACACATGTGGAGGGCACTAGGTTGAGGAAACCTTACAAATGGAACGTACGTGTTTAAAAGCCTCACCATGCCAACATTTCTATTCATCACTTTGAAATGTAAACTGTGATTTGTTAAATTTGTTCCAAGATCTAAATGGTTTCAGTTGGGGGAGGGGGGAAACCAACCCTATAAATGGAGCTCCAATCACTTTAAGTGGCAGCAGAGACTCATTAAGAATGACAAGTGGAGTACTTTTATAGTATATTTAGAGAAGTCTTGAGTGCTGATGAGACCCTTCAGCCTGTGAAACTGCTAAGCATTGCTGATGAGGCTGGATGCATTACACTTTCTTCCTCAGTGAAGTATTTCAAGAAGGGAACACAGCCTCTTTCTCTGCTTGAAGTATTGACTTTGCCGTAAATGCAATGACAGAAAAGGGTCATGGGTATTCTTGGGTTTGTTGGTTGGGTTTGTTTTGTTTTGTTTTTGTGGCCAGACTTTAGCCTATTCTACTTTGATAAGTAGCAGTTACACACATTAAGAATGTTTCTGTCTTGGTGTCTAAATCACTGTCTGTACCAATGTAACATTGCAGGCCTAGGCTTGCATGCACAAGGCTTAATTACTGAAAGCTTTCTTCGTTTCATGTGTCATTTGTTAAAATATTGTTTGTTTTTGTGATTTCAGTCATTAGCACTCCGCTTATCTCAGAGCTCACAGTTATCTGCGGGTGTTGTGGGTTTCCCCGACCCATTTTATCATTATTTTGTACTAATTTTCACCGTTGTCTGTGGTGGTGGCAACAGCAGAATAAACATTAGCAGCCTTCGTAGCAGTGACCATTTTGTTTCTCTGCAGAAGCCACTGGACATCCCCTACCCACCCTAATGCTCCATAATACAGTGGTACCTTGGTTCTCAAATGCCTTGGTTCTCAAACTCTGAAAACCCGTAAGTAAGTGTTCCGCTTTTCGAACATTTTTCAGAAGCTGAACATCCGATGCAGCTCTCGGCTATTGTTTCCAGGGCACCTGCATCAATCAGAAGCTGCGCCTTGGTTTTCGAACATTTCGGAAGTCAAATGGACTTCCGCAACTGATAAAGGTTGGCCCTTTTGTTTTTGCTATTTATTTAGTGTTTTTGTTTTTGAGGCTTTTTCGATTAATTTGTTTTTGTGACTGTGTGGAACCCAGTTCAGCTACTGATTGATTGATTGATTGTGTGACTGCGGAAATAGATAAAAGCCCCCCATCCAAACAATGACTATCATCAGTGCAGGTAAGAAAAAAAAAATTTTTTTTTAATCATCTACAATACTGTCTTTTTTATTTTATAGTACAGTACATTGATTATTGCTTTCATTTTATGAATCAATGGTCTCGTTAGATAGGAAAATTCATCTTAATTTGCTGTTTTAGGGGTTCTTTTTAAAAGTCTGGAACGTATTAATTTGTTTTGCATTACTTTCAACCAAGCACGCCTTGGTTTTGGAATGCTTTGGTTTTGGAACAGAATTCCGGAACGGATTAAGTTTGAGAACCAAGGTACCACTGTAATGCAGCAGCGAAGACAAATAAAATAGCCGCCACAACTGCCACTGTGGCTGTTGAAGGCAGCTCCTGCTGCTACCACCGTACTAAAGGAAATACCTACCCCGCTTACCCCAAAATGGAATGAATGAGGAATGCACAGAACTTCCATTCACTTGCCTTTGCATTCATTTCTGGACAAGTGAAGATTGAACTGAATAGGCTCCATCTACACAGCAGCAAACATTTCATAAATCCTGAAATTAAAGCACACTCTTGCAATATGGACCAGGTGCATCTTTCATGATCCAAGCCATGCTCTGAAGAACCGCACACCTAGATCTGCGTGTCAAGGTAGGCATTTTCCTTTCTTTTTCCAAACACCTTTTAGGCGTTTCTCGCCACAGGATATTGTGTGGACAGATTGTGTGGTCCATACATGATTGTGCCACCCCCTTTGTCAGGCCCTGCAGCAGCCCACCCTCACACAGCACTCCCCAAATGTTGGGGAAAGGTTTGAAGAGAGGGAAGCCTTCCAAATGCGTGTGGAAGGTCCCCATGAGATGAAATTCTGCACACTCACGAAAACAACCAATGCTCATTTAGGAGGCTTTCCCCTTTGAGACTGCTGCTCAGGCACCTAGGGTGGCGTGCATCCAGGGGCAGGGCAAGTTGCTCATGGGGGCAGGGCAAGCTGCCCATAGGGGTGGGGTGCACTGCGGGGCCTCCGGAGTCTGCCTGCCTCCTCCCACTCAGCCGCTCTACAGCTGAGGGGGGAGGCAGCGGGTGGACTATTTGGGCAATGCGGAGCCTGCGCGCGCCCAAGCCACCGCATCTCTCCCAGGAGAGATACATGGCTCAGGCGCACTGCAGGCCCTGTGTGCCACCTGGCATTTTGTCACCCCCCTTAGTGGTGACACCCGGGGTGGCCCGCACCCACCACACACACCTTCCTCCGCCCCTACCTCTCATGCCTAGACAGCACTGAGGCTTTCCCCTTTGAGGAGGCTTTCCCCTTTAGGAGGCTTTCCCCTTTGAGACTGCTGCTCAGGCACCTAGGGTGGCGTGCATCCAGGGGCAGGGCAAGTTGCTCATGGGGGCAGGGCAAGCTGCCCATAGGGGTGGGGTGCACTGCGGGGCCTCCGGAGTCTGCCTGCCTCCTCCCACTCAGCCGCTCTACAGCTGAGGGGGGAGGCAGCGGGTGGACTATTTGGGCAATGCGGAGCCTGCGCGCGCCCAAGCCACCGCATCTCTCCCAGGAGAGATACATGGCTCAGGCGCACTGCAGGCCCTGTGTGCCACCTGGCATTTTGTCACCCCCCTCAGTGGTGACACCCGGGGTGGCCTGCACCCACCACACACACCTTCCTCCGCCCCTACCTCTCATGCCTAGACAGCACTGAGGCTTTCCCCTTTGAGGAGGCTTTCCCCTTTAGGAGGCTTTCCCCTTTGAGACTGCTGCTCAGGCACCTAGGGTGGCGTGCATCCAGGGGCAGGGCAAGTTGCTCATGGGGGCAGGGCAAGCTGCCCATAGGGGTGGGGTGCACTGCGGGGCCTCCGGAGTCTGCCTGCCTCCTCCCACTCAGCCGCTCTACAGCTGAGGGGGGAGGCAGCGGGTGGACTATTTGGGCAATGCGGAGCCTGCGCGCGCCCAAGCCACCGCATCTCTCCCAGGAGAGATACATGGCTCAGGCGCACTGCAGGCCCTGTGTGCCACCTGGCATTTTGTCACCCCCCTCAGTGGTGACACCCGGGGTGGCCCGCACCCACCACACACACCTTCCTCCGCCCCTACCTCTCATGCCTAGACAGCACTGGGGAGTGGGCAGTGCAGGGGACAATAGTGGAGGCCAGATGAGTGTGGAATTCATTTCTCAGAGGTCATCATTAGAGTCTTTCGGAATGAAAGCAAGAACATGGTACTGAAAAATATGTTCCAAGTAGTTTGTTCTGATGCCATTTGATCTACTGTGCCATGTGGATATTGCTCTTTTTCATGTGTGTTGTTAAATTCTGATCTTATTCATAAAGAACTTGGACTGCTTATTTCTCTGTTTGAAACCTGTTTGAATTCTTTTTATCTGCTAGTATCTTTTAATTTTCTAAACGTTGAAATGCTTTTTAATTATTATGGTGCCCAAACTCTTTATTTTCCCCATTTGAAATGGTTTTTCTTTCCTTTAGCTGCTGCTATCGTTTAAATGTTATTTTAATGTTATTGAATTATGATCTGTTATATGATTATGGTTTTGAACTATTTATAACTGTTGTAAAATGCCTTGTGAGGGCAGAAACTCTGAAAGGCAGGTTAGAAATTTGTTAAATGAATATATGTTAAATTGGGACTTTGGATTCAAAGTGCCCATATTGGTAATATATGAATATAAGCAGCAGTTCTCGACAAGAGATTGCTGGCAATTGGGTGGTTAGTGCAGAGAGCCCAATTCACATACAGTCTACCAAAGACAGGGAATCCTGTTGGCAACTCTTGCACATATATGTAAGTACATGTATTGTTCTTTGGATCCTGGTTAAGGATGGGTAAATCTGTCATTTTGGTTTAGTTTCTCTCAGGTTTCTCTCATATTTTTCCTAGTCAGCTCTCCAGATAGCCACAAGTGTTTCTGATTTACTTATTTTTAAACAACCTCATGAGAATTTTGCAGAATTGTAGCACACATTTATCCTAATAGACACATTTTGCAATGCAGTTTCCCCTAATAGAACGTTATTTTGTATGTTATTTCCACTATTCTATGTACGCAAGTATATGCATTTTTGTACACATTACTGGGCTGGAGAACGGCGCTACAAATTTCAGAAACTTGAAATGTCAGAGGATGGCTGTGTTTTCAGCTTGCAGATTGTTCTGAAGAGTAGAAATTCAGGAGGTCTGTCTTTAAGGTTTTTTTATGCTCCCAGACCATGTGAAAAATAAGGAAACAGCAACACTGCCGCACCTATCCTCAAACATTAAAATCTATTTGTAAAGGATTTGTATGTGTTGTCATGTGGGATGGAAGTCTTACATTGCTTGTGATACATGCCCAAGCTTAGCCTTCACTGAGCCTTTAAACCGAAGGGGAATTTCAGAGCTAGGAAGCAGCATCAGGGGTGCTTCTCCATGTATCTTCAGTATGTTTCTTTGAGAAGGGGAAAGTGAGAAAAGAGGCATTGGCAGACTGGCTAGAATGTTTCTGACGGAGGCTGGGGAGAAAGCAGTCTGTGTCAGCTCTATCGGCATTGCTCTCCTTGCCACTGCAGAGTACAAGCAGTCAGTAATGCAACCAGTTCATTCCGAGGAGCATTCCGTATTTGGGGAGCGAGTGAAGCACGCTGTCACAACCACAGCGAAAGCGGCGAGGAAAGCGGGAAATCATGCAGCAGCAAAGCAATAGCCACCCAAAATAGAAATGGTGCATCGCTGTTGTCAGAGCAACCCTTCGTGATGACTGTTGTCCAGCGCAGCAGGCTGTAGATGGCAGTGTGGCTCAGTCTCTCAGTGACTAAATCCTGCAGCTCTCAGCAATATGTAAAAGGCGGCTGGCTGATCCACTGTACACAGTTTATTGGAGACATACAGCTTCCCCTTGGACTCAGGAAACAGTTGAACTCCGGCATCTGAAATGGTGAACAGTCTCTTGGGATCCCTGTCTTTTTCTTTTGCAAACCCATTCCTTGCTCCTTGCTCTTTGTAGCCTGAGAAGAAGAAGAAGAAGAAGAAGAAGAAGAGGAGGAGGAGGAGGAGGAGGAGGAGGAGGAGGAGGAGGAGTTTGGATTTGCTATCCCGCTTTATCACTACCTGAAGGAGTCTCAAAGCGGCTAACATTCTCCTTTCCCTTCCTCCCCCACAACAAACACTCTGTGAGGTGAGTGGGGCTGAGAGACTTCAGAGAAGTGTGACTAGCCCAAGGTCACCCAGCAGCTGCATGTGGAGGAGCGGAGACGCAAACCTGGTTCACCAGATTACGAGTCTACCGCTCTTAACCACTACACCACACTGGCTCTCACACTGAGAAGCTGTGGGTTTTGCACCTTACGTTGTAGTTTCTATTATCACCATAGTTGTATCACGTGACATATAAAGGAGACGCTGCTACAGTACACATTGACATGTTTCTGTCAGCAGAATTAATTTTAACAGCAAAGATTGAAAATGTCACTTGTTTGCCTCACGTTAAACATTAACTATACCTGATGCATGGGATCGGGAACAGACTGCAGAATTGCGTGATCGCTTCCCCTATCTCAAACATGAAACTATAAGAAGAATCCTGCTGGACCGCTGAAATATCCATTTAGGGCAGCACCCTGTTTCCCAGTGGCCAGTCAGATGCTTCTAGGAAGTGCTATTAATCACAGATACACTGCCTCCAAACATGGAGGTTCTATTTATGGAGGCTCCAGCATGGTGAGCTGTTGATAGACCTACCTGCATTTCCTTAGTCCTCTTTTCAACCTATATATGGTAGTGACCACCACCACATCCTATGTCTGTGGATTGCATAAGGGGAAGAGCAATCAAATGAGGGTGGAAGAGGGAGAATCGACAGCGGTGGAACTGTCAAATCATGAGCCCTGTCAGTCTCACACCTGCTCTGGGGGAAGGTGGGGACTCAACTGAAGGGAAAAGTACAGCAGCTCCCGGGCTGGTGAACTCCTGCTTCCATCATGGGAACATGTCAAACGGAGGGGAGGGCCTCCAGCCTGCATCCAACATGACTCTGGAAGGCCCCATTTTGCTAACTCTGCCATTGGAGTGCCAGGGCAGCCCTTTCCACACAGGCTGGGCTGCGGGGGGCTTCCAATGGCAGATGTCCAGTCTCTCACAGTGAAGGCGGTTCTCAAACTCCTATGGCTTCTGGAACACACTCCCAGGGATCATAGCACTGGACTCTATTAAATACACTTCTCCCTTTTTCTTTTTCTCAGTCTTGTGCCAATAGTTTTATGGGATGACCCTGAGTTCTCATATAATAAGACTGGAAAGGGGGGGGACACCATAATTCCATTGGACTCTTGTGAACTGCAGCCAAAATATTGATGACACCTAAATGGTGTGGTCACATCATTCAAATGGTGTGAGGTTTAATAAACTATATTATGATGTTGCCACAGTGTTGAAACTTGCTGAAATTGTGTGATTAAGAGAAGGAAGGTAAAGGAAAGGAAAGAACTTTGAGACTCTGGTCTCAAAATTACATGAAAATGGGGGGGGGGGATACAACTGCTTAAAGTTTTTTCACTGTTCCCAAGGAGCATGTGTAGTGGCAACATATTGTCTGTCAGGTGGATGGAACAGACCATGGGTAGGCAAACTAAGGCCTGGGGGTCGGATCCGGCCCAATCACCTTTAAAATCCGGCCCGCAGACAGTCTGGGAATCAGCGTGTTTTAACATGAGTAGAATGTGTCCTTTTATTTAAAATGCATCTCTGGGTTATTTGTGGGGCATAGGAATTCGTTCATTTCCCCCCAAAATTATCGTCTGGCCCCCTACAAGGTCTGAGGGACACTATCCTGAAAGAGGACATGGCTGGCTGGCTGTGACACTGAAGTAATGTTGCAGCAGGAACAGCAACATTTTGCAGGTGTGCAGCACTCCCTGCAAGCCCCAAACCCCACACACTTATCTAGTGTGTGTATCATCACCCCAGGTACCACAACTGCTAAGATTCGCCCTTGGAGCTCTCATAGCAATACCACACCTCAAAAATGGATGTCTATTTTAGGCCCTCTGATTTAGGGACCCTGATGATTCCTGGTAAACATTAGGGGGGGGGGGAAATCTGACCGTAAGAGCTGTTCAACAGTGGAACCTCAGGAGGTGGTGGACTCTCCTTCCATGGAGGTTTCTAAGCAGGAGTTAGATGGCCATCTGTCATGGGTGCTTTGGCTGAGATTCCTGCATTGAAGGGGGTTGGACTAGATGATCCTTGGGGGTTCCTTCTAACTCTACACTTAAATGATTCTATGAGTACAGAGAGGGAAAGGAGAACAGGCTGGGAGAGCCTTTTACAAAAACATCAGTGAACTTTTTCTGTGCTCCTTGGTCACAAGTGCTGCTTCAGGATGACAGAAATATTATTCCTCTGAAATTAGTTTGAAGCTGAGCTGTTCCATTCTCTTTATTACCTCTGTCAATATATGTGCCTTCCATACCACACAGTTATTTTCAATATGGAGTCTTTTTTTTCACTTTTAGAACTTGAGCGTACCATATCTTTGAAGAAGTTCTCTCCCCCACCCCAGCAAAAATTGATGATAGCTTCTTTTGTATGGTGGCTCCTTGTTATAAAGGCACCAGGCTACAATCAGATGTGGCTAATGACAGATATAATTGTGTGTCTCTTAGACTAGAAGTTTGCGCATCAAAACATCCATACCCCTAGAAATACACAAGCAATCTTACAGAGCAGAGCTTGGGTAAGTAGAGGTTTCCTGCAGCAGCCGTTGCCAATGCTAAAATGCTATGATTGGACTGCAAATGATAGTACTTGACACAAAGTAGCTGTTGTTAGAACAACCTAATTTCTGCTAAGAGTGGTGGCATCTGCTGATGTGCTATTCTGTCATTTGTCATGGAGAAAAAGGATGTGCCAAAGTGAATACATAGAGAGGGATTTCATAGCGACTAAAAAGAAGTATTTCCTGTTCTGTTCTGCAGCTGTCGAGCTGACTAAATATACCACTTGCCCTTTCTACACAGTGTTCATCTGAACCACACATTCAGAAGACAGACAGCTCACTACAGTCCCCAGAGATCAATAATCGGCTGACTGACATCAACTTGTCAGCAAGCGAGCAAGCGCATTGTACTTCCCCTACCCGGGATTGATAGAACCACAAACACAGTGTGAAGCAACCACTATTCAAGCTCTACAAAACGCAGGCCGTCACATTCATTTAAAGGGCAAACCATTAATATTGAACCTAATATGAGTGCCTGAAATGAAATGATCTATAATATTTTGTGATGATGATTGAGATCCACTCACAGGAAGAGGACAATTCATCTGTCTATAGCATGAACTAGTATGTGTAGCATTTGCAGGCAGCTGCTGATGTTGGACTGTTAAATGAATAAGGAGGAGAACATTTCAGAGAAGGTTCTTGGGTCATCTGAAGCTGCCAGAAATGCTAATCCCCAGCATCAAAATCTGCATCTAAACTAAAAGACGTGGTTTCACCACTTCTGCCACCCTATGTCCCAACAATCTCTTCTGCTTTTACTCAAACTCACTCCTACTTCAGAAAACTTGACTCGCTCCATAAACAGAACAGGGGATGGCAGGCCAGCAGTGCTGGTAAATGACTCTTGAGGCCCTTCAGCTCTGATGGGAGCAGTAACAGTGGCTCTGGGAAACACTTATTGGAACAGTGTTCACTCAACAGGTCCCTTTAATACCAACTCTCACACCCTGTGAACAGCAAGAGGAGCTTCAACCTAACTCTCTCCTAATGCACTTCAGCTGCAATAAAACCTGTCTCTCCCATATCGGTCTCTACAGCCACAGCTGGCACTGCAACCTTCCAACAGTTTGACTTCACCACAAAGGCGTACTCCTCCATTGTCTCCCGAAACAGATGCCAACCAAACCAGAGAATGCCGACTCAGCATGATGGAACTTGTAGTCCACAGCAGCTGGAAAGACACCATTTTGACTCCTCCTTTACTAGATTTAATGGAGGTAGGAAAGATGTAATGGAGGTAGGAAAGAAATTGGGTATGCCACTACCGCTTTCAGAGGGAGTTGGTCATTCCAAGATTTCTTTAACCTACAAAGTTTCTAAGTGATGTCACTTAATTTCTTTTGCCGCTATAAGCCAGTTTTTATAGGACGTTGTTAGAAAATAAAAATCAAGCTTAAGATATTATTACTATACTATTACTTTTTATGGGATGGGGGGAGGGTACAAGGATTCATTTCTAGCATGTTGGCTCCAGCTAATAATAGAACAAGAATGCGATGGGAAATGTAACAAGCCCACCATTATAGACACATCCCCCGTCCTCCTCCCCCGCAGTAAGTGAAAGGTGTTTTACTAGCTGGCTATGCAGCTTCCACAAACTACTTTGTGTTGCTTTGGTTTCAACTTTTCACCCAATCCAGGGGCCGAATTAAAAATAAAAGCTTAGAAGAATATAGCGAGGAAGAAAGGTCAAAACTTTGTTCTCCTAAGTTATTTATTACTCTTTTCCTTTAACACATAGCAGTGAAAAGCTTTTAAGTAACTTTAGGTACAGCTCACAGAACACAGTAGATCTACTCAATGGGATATATGAAAGTAAAGTAACGCAGGCATATTTATATCAGCAACTCTTCCCTGTTAAGTAATCACTCTCTTAAATATTTGATCACAAACTCAGCTACCTTCTCCATTTGTCTTTTCCCTCCTCAGGTTACGACAACTTTTACTGCTTTTTACCTAAGTTTTACATGTAACTTCATCACCTATCATTAATTGATTCGGATGGCATTGAATGTCCCCAATTTTCACATTTGTATTTTTAATGTAAAATTGATTACTGCCAATCCTAATTCCATAGTTATGTGTAATGCTTAAAAAATAATATTAGCACAGAGTTTCTTTCTCTCACCCCACCGCATTATAGCATTGGTTCTCAAGGCCCAGTTTGAAGGAGATGCTGGTGGCATGGAACCAGCAGTGGTCTGTGAGGGGGTGATGGCAGTGCTGTATTTACTGAGACAGGGGCAGGACAAGATGGCATCCTGCAGGTGTACATAGCTATGGGGCTGCAGCCACCAAACAGGGGTTCCCCTGACCTCACAGTGCCACCACCAAGAGGATGCAATTGCTGCATCACATGCAACACAGCTGGAAAAGGGAGAAAGGAAAAAACAGGGAGAGTGCAATGGAATACAGCATCTTGGAAAAGAACCCGGCTGGAACCCGGCACAGGGGCCTTTCATGCTGCAACATTTTGCTGCAACTCTCCTCCCTTGATAACATGATATTTCCTAAGTCAGACCATAATGTATGGATTTGGTGACATCCTAAAAATAGATATGACCTGAGACACGTCCTGCTCCAGTTACTCCTTAATAGTTTGAGGGATTTTTTAGAATGTACATCAGGATCATATAAAAATGCACTACTGAAGTGTACCCTTATGGGTAGCAGAAAAGTGTTTGTGATGTCTCTGGTTCCTTCTCCTCTCTCTTTATGAAGATATTCAGTGTTGTACAATAAATTTGATTGCATACATATACATGTATTTAACTATTAAAACACCACCCAACTACCATTTCTTCTTCATATTCTTTGCTATTTTCTTCTTCTTCTTCTTCTTCTTCTTCTTCTTCTTCTTCTTCCTCTTCATAACAACAGCAACAATAATAATACAATAATAAACAAGCTACAAAGGTTATCAGGGTATAGGAGTCAGACATTGTGCATTCATTTGCAAAACGAGAACGATTCTAAATCCACAATTCATGAGGAACGGAAGACTACAGAAACAGCAAATGAACACATCTTTCAGGGGAAGAACGATACGTAGAAAATACTTTGTTTCAAACCTGCAATAGTGGGGCTTATGGTGAACATGTGCTCCCATCCACTGTTTAAACTCTTTATTTTCTCAGGGGGTATATCAGAAACTCTTGTCAGATTGGGTCCCAGGAACATGGAAAATGTAGCCAAAACATTCGCTCAAACCTACGTTATACATTTAGGAGAAGGTTTTAATCCCTGATAGGGTTGGGAAAGACCCCTGAAATCCTGGAGGGCCACTGCTAGTCACTGTAGACAAGGGACAGGGAACCTGTGGCTCACCAGATGTTGCTGGACTACAATGCCCATCATCCACAACCTTTTATCATGCTGTCTGGGACTGGTAGGAGTTGGAGGCATCTGGAGGGCCACAGGTTCTGCACCACTGATGTAGAAAATGTAGAACTATATGGACCACTGGCCTGACTCAGTTTACTAAGGCATCTCCCTATGTTTATGACCACAGCCACAACAGTGCAGAAGGAAGGGGGGAAAGACTGCATGGTTTTATCTTAAGTAAAGGTGTGGAAATCTATTTTCTGTATGCAAATCCTCCTGACGTGATGAAGCACCTCTAAATCTTAATAGGAGTTATGTCCATTTGGAATTTAGTTATAATGATATTGTGCTTGCGTTTGAGAGAGAGAAAATATCAATTGTTAAGCTCAGCTAAATTAATAAAAACCTATTCAGAGACAAAGAATGAATATACTTTAGGTATACTAGTCATAGTGGATGTGAATGAGAAGGCTGATAGCTTCTGGCACAAATAATAAATCTTACAACCCAAGTCTTTTCATTAATTTCAAGGTGTTTTAGATTAAGTTGTTACTGCTGCCGAAGTGCATCCCCAGGGACATAATAAGTGACAATTTTCTCAGTTATGCAGCATTTTGCTACGGCAAATAGGATGAGTGTGGTGTTTGTTTGAAACTTTAAAGATTTTCCAAGGAATCCTCTGGGTACTTGAGACTCCTGTTTCATTTATTATGATTCTCTCTCTCTCTGCCCCCACCTGCGACCCCCTCCATTAGCCATCTTGGCAAAAGAGTGCTAGAGGAGGTAAGTACATTCAATAGATTAAAACAACAATAACTAAAACCACCCTGCCATTTAGTTTATGAATAAGTCACAGCAGAAACATGTTTTCTTTAAAGTAAACCAAAATAAAATCCAACTTTTTCAAAAGATTAAAATAAATCTTTGACAGTTCATTTTTAAAGAGATTAAAATGATTAAGTTCCATGAGATTTATCCCAGGTAAGTGGGGAAAGGATTGCATCCTAAATCACAATTAAAATCTGCACTAGTGATGGAATACTTTAGGCAAGGCAAATGACATGCCTGTATTAGCAGACCTTGCAGCTTGGGTGGATTAGACTGGAAGAATCACTTATAGTTTCTGGCATTCAAAGGCTTTATTCATGTAGGAACTATTTACAGGATAAGTGATGAGAAAGAGAAAACAACACGCATTTTGTCTTAGCAAGTCGTGAGCAAACAATCAACAAAATTGTTAATCTTTTAGGGGTGAATTTAACTAAATCAGAGAGGCTACAAGCAGGGGGGTATGGTTATATCACTAGACAAACAGTTTTCTCTGGTGGTTTAATGTAACACATGATTAACAATGAACCCAACATCAAAAGTTCCTTCTGCGCACACTTAGTGCTAAAGAAAAGCCCATTGTACTCTGTTTCCCAAGAGGGCAGGTGGGTCATGTTGATTACTTGCCCTTTCACATGGCCTGACAGTTTGATGGCCTGCTTCCCAGTTCGCTTTGAATAACCTCATGAGACCCTAGTTCCAAAACTCTGGTCTTCCACAGTTTCACCACATACAAGCCTTAAATACCACAAATGTGAGACCTCACAAGACTGACTCCCTGTCTTCTAGTTTGGCTTAGCCAAAATGGACATGCACCCTTTCCCTCACAGTGATTGGTTTCTTCTGCTGTCAGAATTGCCCTTATGAGATTCTCCGTTCCTTCACTTGTGCCCTGACAGGCCATAGTTCTTCTTTCTATTCACTCTTTGCCACTTAGGACAAGGAAGCTTCAGGCAGGCTGTTTCCCTCTACCATACCACTGTCCAAGCACAAGTATTATCCTGACTCAGAGGGATTGCTTTGATGGTGTTTCCTGCTTGGCAGGGGGTTGGACTGGATGGCCCTTGTGGTCTCTTCCAACTCTATGTTTCTGTGATTCTATGGTTTCCAGATGTAGCCCACACTTAAGCAGATAGGCAACACAGAATACCAGAAATCAATGGCACTCCACTATGCATTATACATATTGTAGTGTATACAACTGCGTGTGTTTTATTTAAAACATGCTAAGTAGGAAGGCTTCTTTTCTTAATCAGAAAGGATACAAATACTAGACAGGGTTGAAGGTAAAAACTAGCACATGCAAACCTGTGTGGGCACACACACAAATATGAAAATGAAGTCTAAGTTAAGAGAATAGATTCTTTTCAGAAACATGAACAGCATAGCTGTCAACCCTCCCTTTTTTTTGCGGGAAACTCCCTTATTCCAACTTTTTATTGATATCCCTTAAATTTCCTGGATTTCAAAGGAAGCAGCTCCTCTCCCTTCCTGCTGTCCAGGGAGGCTCCTCAGCTGCGTTGCTCAGCTGCCAATAAGGAGTCTGAGACCAACTGGGGGTGGAGCTTGCATGCCTTGTGCACCCGGACCCTCATGCCCAACCAGACAGACAGCCTGCCTGCTGTCTACGCGCCCACTCTTTCGCTCACCCGTTCGCGTGCAGCCTCTGGAGCGCAGGGTGGCGAGGCTGCTTGGTGCCATTGCAACACCCTCGTGGCATCCCTTATTTTCAAATCTGAAAGTTTGAAAAAATCCCTTATTTTCAAATCCGAAAGTTGACAGCTATGATGAACAGCTCAAACAGGACATCCTAGTGCTTTGTCTTGTCTACTTTTATAATAACCTAATAATAATTTATTATTACCGTCGAAGACCAGCTTGTATGTCTACTTTTATTTATATCTAACTCTCTGTCCTACCCCCGCAAAACAGTAATCAACCTCTAAAAAAGGTACACAATAATTTATAAGTTAAGAGCTGTCAAGCCCATATGGAGCTAGACTAGTGAAACTTGTCCCCAGTTTCTTCAAAAATCTGATGACAATAGCAAAAAAATCCATTACGGGTCTGTCAGTCATGATAAAAATGCATTATGCTGACGTGATTTCTTTAAGGGAAAAAAAAGATGAATGAAAAATGCAACAATAGCAAAGAAAATGGTCCATGCAGAAACCTTTCTCCTGCCTTGCCAATAGATGTATTAATGAAAATAGATTTGCAAGGTGGGTCATTTATTGTGGCAGCTAGTTAACAAAACAAACACACACAAAAGATTCCCCAGTGTGATGGAAGCGGTTAGTTGAACAAGAAAACAAGAGCATGAGGTAATTTTCAATGGTAACTCAAGATTGGCCAGTTTCTCCCTCTTGCTAACAAGCTGGATACTAATTTCAGTGGAAAATTCGGGGACTATATCCCACATTATTCATACCTGCCAATATTTGAAACACACACAGAGGAAGCACCCATGGCTAATCTTGAAGTGATATGGGAGAGGATTCATTTCAGTTCACATTTAAAAGCACATCTAATTCACCCTTTTCAAAAACACACGAGAACCAAAATACAACAAGCATGCTTTGAAATTCACACTTCTCCAAATTTTGCAGTGCAGTTTTCTAGCCAAGTAATGTGTACAAAATGCACATAGTGAGATAAAGCGCCCATAATGCACATAGTAGTGAAAATAAGATATAAAATTTTTTGGCAAAATTGCTTTGCAAAGATCTCTGTTTTAGGCCAAATTCCATACAAACACGTATATTAAGGGGGAAATGCACATTAAAATACTGATAAACTTTCATGAGGAAATTGCAAACTGATGTGGAAATGCAGAGAAGTGAATTTAAGACTGGAAAAATGAGAAGGTGAGAGAAAGTAAAACTGAAACATTTGTTGACCCCTATGCTGCAACCAGCCAAGATGTGAAGCATGTTGCCAATAAAGGGCTGGATCCAACTGATGAGCCCCATCAGTGGATTCTGATTGCACAAGGCTTTTCCCCCTCCCCCATGTCCCCCAATGAATCTGGAGGGGGTCAGGAGACCCCCAGAGCAGCACGAGGTAGGAGGAAGTATGTAGTTCTTTCGGCAAGCTGAAATGATTGACATAGTGTGCCGTTGAATTCCTCCCAATGTTTCCTTCAACCAGCAGCCATACTTAGATCAAAGCATCGCTCCAAGCATAGTATGAACAGGGGGTGGTGAAACACTTGACTTATCAGATGGTTTCTTAACCTTTCTGCCTCTTGTGGTCTTCTCACCCTCCTAAGTGGGGGCACTCAAGCTCTTTTCAGGTGCTCCCTGACGATGCTTGAAGGGAGAAGTAGGTTGCTGCATTCAAAGTCCTTCTTGTAGGCTTTCCATTGGCAACTAGGCCCCTGTGGGGAGAGAATGCTGGACTTTATGTACCAGCAGAGCTTTTTTTATGTTCTTAGCCTTGCAGGTGCTAGCCCTGCCCCTAACATCCCCATCCCTGCTGGCCTCATCCCTGGCCTTGCAATGAACTGGGGCGATTTGAAGGGGGACTTGTCATGCATTCTTCTGAATGTGGTTGGAATCTGCCATGTGAGTGGGAACGCCTATCATGCTAGATTCCCATATACTTGGGGGATTCCATGTGGATTCAGATAACCACACAAAGACCCTCCGCTTCAGACATTCTGCTAAGGTGTGAGGCTGCAGACTAAGGTGTGAGGCTGCAGACCAGTAGGAACCAGGGACATTGGCAGTGAATCTAGCAGACATCCTTCCTTCACACATCCTGAGAACGCACATAAGTGAATGCCTGAACAAGGGTATTGTCTTCACTCCTGGGAATTACATATGGAATTTGTGTAATACGTTAATAGGTATTAATAAGCATTAAAACATTTAAGACATAAACAAGCTTTCACAGGTCTCTGTCATGAGCATCTCCTATTGTTTTTCAATTAATTTGCTGTTTTTTCTGTGTTGTTTTAAACTGTGTGAGGGTTTTTTCAGCTGCTTTCGTTATGCTATGTACATCATTTAAAGACATATATGTGGAAGGTAACAACAACAACAACAACAACAACAACAACAACCATGAGTACTCTGGCTCTCTCTATTACATTTTTATATTTTCACATATTTTCAGGCAGAACATTGGAGTGTCTGAGAAATGTTCTTATAAGAAATAGCCCTCAGTATGGTTACCCATAACTTTGCAGTCTGGTGACTTATTGACACCTCTCTGTAGTTAAGCTTTATTCAAGAGAGAGGAGCAACATTTCTTAACAAGCTACACATTCCGGTCATATTCTTCTGTGCAAAGAAAGCAGATATTAGATACTAGATACTTTCCTAGATACTAAAGCAGTTCCATTAGCTGTAACGGATGATGCACTGATGCAGTGTCGCCCCCTCACTGAACATGCTTATTCAGGATTGGGAATCAAATTCCAACACTTTTAGCTACATTAACAGGTGAAAGCTTCCTTATGCACAGAAGGAATATGGAGTGCCTCCTGCACAATCCTAGTTACACAAATGGTACTTTTCAAAAATAGCACAAATCTGTTCCTGAAGATTTCACTTCAAAAGGCTTATACACAAGAGGATTCTGATGGATTGTTCCAAATATTCTTGAAAAGTGTGAAAAAGCAGCAGAATTAATGTTCTTAAAACACTCCTCTTAACTTTAAGAAATAAACAAGAACAGCATCATTAGTCGGTACATTTGTAAGCTGAATCACTAACGCATATTGTCTTCTCTTAGACTAAAATATACATATTTTACAGGAGTCTTCAGAACTTCTCTCAACTGTAATTACATTGCACTCAACAAATCAGTGTTATTATTCTTTTTTAAAGAAGAAATAATGTTGACACATAGATGTCAACATTAAATGTACGTTCTTCACAATAATTTAGTGGGAAGCTGTGATTAACATTCAGGATGAGCTTTTTACAAATGACAAGTGTTTGTTTCAAACATGAACTGTAAGTGTTTTGCTTTAGGATGAAAATTTAATTGGATATGGTGGGTATGATGGGAAAACCTCTTATGGCAAATGTAGTATATTTTGTAATGGTTTCTCAGAGTTGCATGGCAGGCCAGAACACCTTAGAAACACAGATAGCATTTACTCAGGAAGCAAATGAAATCCTCTTTCAGAAAATATGATGACAAATGGGCCAATTCATAAGAAACAGAGCAGGTGTTTTAACAGAGATCAATGTAGTTAAAGGGAAAAAAAACACACCAAACCATAAACCTGAAATACTCTGTTTTAAAACAATGATGCAATTGAATGTAAACCTATATTTGCTTTGGCGATTCAACTTACGTTGAACATTTATTTTCTTGCTCACATCAACAGGCGTGGCCCTTTCAATATTCCATTGGAATGAACAAAAATACACATGAGTGTCACTTAGACTGGAAAGTCAATGGACAACAATTTGGAACTTGGATTGGGGAAACTCTGGTTCAGATATGCAGAAATATGTGAAGCTCCCTGGGTGAATGAACTTGGGCCAATCACCATCCCAACCAATCTATTTCATAGGGTTGTTGTGAAGGTAAAGAGACACCTCCATAGATGTTTTCTTTCTTTGAGGAATAATGAGATACTTTGTTATAATGAGATACAAAATCGAGGCTTTTGGGTTTCATAAAGGCACTTCCACACCTTGGCCCCAACCCAAAATGGGCAAAACCACTTGGTTTAAACACTTTGTCTTTAACTTGATATATCAAGTAGCTATCTGATTCAGTGTCTCAGAATCTTTTTATCACACTAGATGTTGATCGGACAGGTCTCCTCCTGTTTCTAAAACTAAACAAGCTTCAAGATGACAATGAGCAAAATCGACACTGCAAGTCAGCTGCAGAGAACACTGACCAGGTAGACCTCTCAAGGTGCTTGCTTGAGGAAAGGGATACATTTGAATGTTGGTCTTTGCAATTCACTAGACACAGCCAGCATGCAACACTTAGATTGCCCTAGCTATTTTAAAACAATGACTTGAAAGGACTCCAGGATGACATATTTGTCACTGATAGTGAATTACAGGTGTACAACAATGCTTGCCTAAGAGTTCGGAGTTATTCCACATACAGCAAAGGGGATGACTTACATGGCTGCCAGGGTGTTCCACAATTTAATCTACTACTTCCTTTGAAAAGTCTGAGAGGTATAGATAAGTCCCATTATATGCCATGAAGACAAATAGACCTTTTGTAATACCACTGATCATTTCTCTCACCCTGAGAAGAGAATATGTCCTGTACATTGGATTTCCAGATGCACTTATTTAATTTTAAAAGAGGACTGGAGATTTCTGGAATATGAAACATAAGACTGTTGACTTATACTGAGTCGGGCGTTGGTCCATCTAGTTAAGTATTGTCTGCACTGACTGACAGAGGCTCTCTAGGTTTCAGATAGCAGACATTCCCAGCCATACCTTGAGATGTCCGGAATTGAAACCAGGACCTTCAGCATGTAAGCAGGTGTTATACCACTGAATTGCAGCTCTTCCCATATACATGGAGTATTGTTAATGGATTGTCATTGGATAACTAATGAATATCCGCCAATATTCAAGGCTCTTTGAAGATACCATCAAAAATGCATTCACCACCTCAACTTATATTATTCTTATTATGTGTTAGTAGTAACATGGGAGAGTTCCACTCATGCAAAATCTCAGGATCTACATGATATACTGTTCTCTGAAGCTGCTAACAAACACAGTTGAGCCTGTGAACTTACAATGTGTTTCATGCCTGCTGAGAAGTAAGTATAGGATTTCAGTTCAACTTTCATCTGGTTGGTATGCATTAACTGAGTTGTACCAGGAAAGGCAGATACAAGTATGAATAATATCACAGTTTTGCTTCAGGCATACAAAGGGTAGGTTGACAAGTCACATATGGAGACAAAATGAGAGGTAGCATTTGTCTCCCTGAAAATTATTAATACATTAGTCTTATGTCCCTCAAATAATCTGGAGTTGTTTGCGGGGTTCTTTTCCTTAGAGAAACAAAAAACAAACAAAATCATGTTCTGTGTGATGCACTAAAGAAACAAACGAGGGAAGGCCTGTTTGTTGGCTTTGATAATCCAGGTTCATGTTGTTGCAATGTTGCATCCCACACCAATTTCTAAGTGGTATAAGATGCCAGGGTTCCTGGCCCTTACCCAGGGTTCAGACAGAGGCTGTGGTGTTTTTAAAACATATGGTTTATTTGCATACACACACACACACACACACACACAACCTGAGCCTATGATGGAGGGGTTCCCAGAATCGTGTTTCTCCAATAGCTGCAGCTATTCAAGCAGAAATCAAACATTGTGCTTTCTCTGTCATTTCCAGTGTGCAACTTTTTTCCCTAGGTCCCATCACCATTAACGCTCAGCTCTGGCTTTTGTCCTTCTCACCATCACAGAACATCTAAGAGCATTTGCAGTCTGGCATAGAGTCCCCTCTCCATTGTTTTCTTAATGGCTCATCCCTCAAGGCACTTACCTCATCAGGAAACGAGCCTGGCTTATCCTTTAAGACTTGCCGAATCCTGGGGTTCAGTGTCTGACACCCAGTTTAACAACCCAAGCCTTGATTAAATTCTAACACTTAACTGGCTCCAGAAATTTGAGGGAGCCTGGCACCCAGAAACTATAACAATATGAAATCAAGGCCTGGATATAACTGTTTCTGGACACCCCAGTGTATTCTGGGACAGTGCTTAATTGATGGAAGTGTGCTGGGCTCTCAATCGCATAATGTACTGAGAGTCTGTGATGCTCTAAGATAAAGTTTGAAACTGCTCATTACTGGAAGAGATCATGTTGTGAGCGCCTGGATGCAGGTTTCGTTTTGCCCCATGACGAGAGCTCAAGGGATTTTCTTTGTTGCTAGCTGCATTTGCTACATAACACGTACTGCCACAAAGGCTAATTGAGCCAAGGAAAAAGCAAAATGCTTGAAAAATGTATCATACTATGGGATGGAGGGAACATTTGTTTGAGCATTCAACACACAGGCACCTTTACAACTCACAAGTCATTACTGAATAAAATTGGGATCAGAAGAGAAATCTAATATTTATTATTTTGTCTAGCAAAAAATTATGCTCACTGATGGATGGTGCTAAGTATTTTATTACATAACAAGCTCTGGAAGGAAGAACTGATACTCTGATTTCATCACATACAAAAAAAAGAGAGGTTTGTTTAGAATAAGAAGAATCACCACCAAGTCTGAATAAATGACAGGGAAAGCTGTTTCAAATATTTTCAAAGGCTTGTGGCAAGGTCCTCAGCAGCTAATGTACCATGTGCCTTTGCTAAACATTTGAATCGGCTCTTAAACATCACACAGACAGTATCACGCTGCTTGCACTTGCAGGGGGAAGGAATTAAAGAGGGTTATAGCTGGGATCAAACTGATTGCAACGTTAGCAAACAAATGGCATAGTAAACCAGTTATCAATGCCATTGCAGACGTTATCCCGATCCCACTGAGATACCCAGGGCACCAGGCATGGACCACCAGCCAAGACATCTCCCAAGCACAGCTAAGCTTATCCAAGACTGCACCTGGTAAATTACTCTTTTCATCTTGCAGAGAGAACAGGAGCTTTTGAAGGGGACATGGGGACTACACCCATCCCACCCCCCACTCCCAGATTGGTCAGATAGAGGAAGAAAATGCTGTTGCCTTTAAGTGTAATTCAGAGGAAGTCAAGAAGAAGTAGAGGTGAAGCCTGTTTTATAGGACCCAGCAACTGAGTCTACCATCTTGCTTGTGGTGTTTTGGGAGCAGAGTTTGCTAGGGATGGAGGATTGGAGCACTAATGTGAGAAGAGAGAAGAGACAGGGTCATATAGAGTTGAGGTTGAGAGTGAAGAGGCCGAACTCTTAACAGTGAGCTTTTCATTCCTCTGCTGTTCTAGAATGTCCATGAGCTGTCTTTTCAGTACAAGGGGGTGGGGTTTGATTTAATATTGCATTTCCATGTTTCTTCCTCACCTTAAAAATACTCTTGGGTTCCCTGAGGGAGAGAGAGGTAGGTTCCAACAGGAACAGTTTGCTCTACAACACTACAATGTCACCCAAGGGATACTCCTGCTACCCCCATCTCACCTGAAATTCTTCAGATGTTTCACACAAACAGACTTCTTTTCAAATATATGTCAGGCAAAATCCTCTGATGATTCTTTTTACTGTATGAGTGAACAAGGATCTCCTATTCATCTCCCAGGTGAAGTGACCTATGACCCATGGAACTCAACAGGGCTTGTTTCCTAGTGTTTTCAAACAATGCTTAAAGCTGTTTTTGACATTGTAAAACATACATTGGCCAGAAAGCTGATTTGTCTCACAAATTACTCTTACCCACTTTTTTCAGCCTCTTGAACAATAGTCAAACCTTAACAGCACAATGTGAAAATACACTTATAGACTGATCTCATGCATTTTTACTCAGAAGTAAGCTCTGCTATGTTAAATATGGTTTACTTCCATATTACTTAAAGGTAAGGGGACCCCTGACCATTAGGTCCAGTTGCGGACGACTCTGGGGTTGCGGTGCTCATCTTGCTTTACTGGCCAAGGGAGCCGACATTTGGCTGCAGACAGTTTTTCCAGGTCATGTGGCCAGCATGACTAAGCTGCTTTTGGTGAACCAGAGCAGTGCACGGAAACGCCTTTTACCTTCCCGCCAGAGGGCACCTATTTATCTACTTGCACTTGACGTGCTTTCGAACTGCTAGGTTGGCAGGAGCAGGGGCCCAACAACTGGAGCTCACCCCGTCGCAGGGATTCGAACTGCCAACCTTCTGATCGGCAAGCCCTAGCTGATCGGCAAGCTCAAGCTGTGGTCTAAACCACAGAGCCACCTGTGTCCCTTCCATATTACTTACTTTACTTTAAATATGGTATGTGTGCACAGGACTGCAGCCTCAGAGTGCAATCCTATATATGCTTTTAAGTACGGAGCCTTAAATCACCCCATGCTATTTATGTTAAGGTGTGATTACAGAGAATGGGGAAGGCTGATAATTACAATGTAAATACACACCAGCATTTGTTTTACATATGAATGAATATATATATATATATATATATATATATATATATATATATATATATTCAAATGAGAGAATCCACAAAGTTCACAACTGCCACGCTGTTTTCCTTAACCCAGTACAGTCACTTTAGGAAACATTATTTATTGCAGCATTTACTGGTGGCTGACTTACCGTATCAATTAACCTGCCTGGCCCTTTAATGATGGTGGCATATGATGGTACATAAACTTTGGAGTGTGATTAGTAAGCTATTCCAGACCAGGAAGGAAGGAAAATAAATAGACGAATGCATGTTATTTATAACTTGTTTTTTTATGGTGGCATTTCTTTCTCAGCTAAGCGAGTTGAAGCTAGGATTTGGAAGTTAGTCACTCTTATTAAAAAAAAGAAATGTCTTTGCTGCAAGAGTTTTGATGACAGATAGGTACATTAGGATAATCCACCAGCAGGTGGCACATAGTGTCTTTCCCCATCAGTATCTCTGTGGTGTCTTAGGCTTTTCATGCCTATCTTGGCTGAGAGTGTGTGTGTGTGTGATAATGCAATCAAGCACAGTTTCAGTTTGTGTATGCCAGCTTGCCGTTAAATCAAGGTAACAACAAAGAATCCCCGGTAGTAATTTTGACTTTTCCACAGCTAAACGATTGTGTATTCATTTGCTGCATTTTGAATCAAGCAAATAATATACAGAAAACTGATGTTGGTGGATGTCAGTGCACACAAGCAGGACCACGTGCCTGCAATGGCACTCAGCATTGTGTAAAAGCCAGCAACCCTAGTGTATGGGCCGTTTGTTCTGGTAAAAGAAAAATTCTCCTGAAGGGCTCACTAGAAATATTTTTCTTACCTCCTCTCCCTGCCCAAACACGCTTGAGTTCATTGCAGTAATGAGGAAAACAGACCACAAGAAGCCCCTGTTGGTTGTTGTTTCCCCCTTAGGTTGATACTATTCCTGCTGGGATCTTTAATATTTCTTTCACGTAATGAAATATGGTATTGTACCTAGACTGTTGCTTTGTTGGCTATCAATCTTCTGTGAGGAACCTCTAAAGAATAGCCCAATAGTTCCATTTTACAGTGTCCTTTCAAAGACTAGAAGGGTAATGGCCTCCCCAGGGAATTGCATGAAGGCTTATTAGGCATTCTGCAATAGATCACCTGTGAAACAATTACATTCCAATATTACCTGAAAAGATAGGTAAGAACAGTTTGGAAGGATCTTTGCTTGGATCATTGGAGAACATAATGCTTTATTAAAATGTAACTAAGAAAACAAAGAGTTGTTTTCTTTTTATTGGAGTAATGTTGTTGTTACATGTACCCTTTTCACCAGGTGCTTGTTTGCATGGCCAGATATCCTGCACTGATGGAACATTGTAAAGTAGTAGTAGTTATGTGTATTTTGAAAAGGAAAAAATCAGCAGGTTGAAAGTTTGGCTGTATCCTACTAATGATCATAGGGTGCTATCAAGCGATTGATAATTGATTTTAAGTCTTTTGGGGAGATCCTGCTGCTATTTCCACCTGTAGCTGTGGCAAACTCTGCAGCTATTCCTAGCAGGACATTCTCAGTTATGGCACCTGAGTTGTGGAACTCCCTCCCATTGAATAAACACTTTTCTCCCTCACGGATGTCTATTGAAGACATATCTGTTATGCATGGCCCTTGGAGACTGGCAGGATTGTTGGTTTGGTTTTCTTTCTGTTGTAAATGATGTACCAGTAGTATTGTATAATACATTTCACATTTTTATTGTTGAAATTGTACATTTACTGCCATGGGAACTCTGGTTAAAGGGCCCTATAAAAATATAAAAAATAATTATAGGATAGCTGCATTACAGTCTTCAACTAATATGTTATTCCTTCTTCCAAATAGGTATTAAAAGCTGCAGCAAAATTCAGCTGTTCATTATACTCATGTGTAAGCAAACAAGTAAGAACATCCTCTCTGACACATCACTTTTAACCCAGCTACAGGGCAGCATAAATAAGATGTAAGGATCAAAGAACACACAAGATTTAGGAGAGGGATTGTCTGAAAATCTCAGTATCAACCTTATAAACACTTCCCCCCCCCTATTGTTTTGATAAATGGTGGTGGTGGTGGTGATTCAACATCTTCTGAGCCTGTCACTTCAGCATTGGTGTGTTAAGGAACCAAGTTGCTCTTTGGACACTTCCTTAAATTGCTGTTCTGCCTATAGCCAGCCAAGGCATGATATGGGATTTCTTAGACTGGATCTCCCTGCATTGTTTTCTTAGTAGTTGTGAGGCCTGATTGAGGCCTCGGTGCTGAAGTGGGGAGGGCAATTATTTCCCCATGCTGTTCCTCTAATATAAGATGTCTTCCAAAACTGCTTTTAGCTGAGAAATGTGGGGGAAAGGAAGGGTCAATACAGATACAATATGAATGTAGGAGATTTTCACATCATATCTAGTTTGGTCCTCAGATTCTTGTGTGCCTTCTCATTGAATGTTTAGATTGAGAGTCTGGAGGATAACCTAGCAGCCATTCCCTATGATTTCTTCCCTTCAGAAAGGAATAGGCATGGGCTGTTTGAAGATGGAATATCATCTGTCTTCTTAAGCAAGAATTTCATAGTTTCCAAGTAGTACAAAGTGCAGTCACCTCAGTTCTTCCATTCCCATATAATTCTTTGTTTGCAATTGCCATTGTCCCAAACTTTGTTGAGGAAGCAGTTCATGGGCTTTCTCATCCTCCTTCGTTTTTCTTCTTTCTGCTGATCTTTCTGTTCTGCTTAATAGGAATGTAAGTCTTCTTTGCATTTGCCAAGGGAGTCATGTGGCACATTTTTGTTGTTAAGATTTTGTTTTTGCTGGAGCAGCAAATAGCCATCTTCTAATTAAAGCTAAATGTGCATACACCTGAGTGTATCAGCAATACTTTGTTTGCTTCAGTCTTGCTTTCTGAAACTCTCTTCTAGTCCTTGTTAAAATGGGGACATGTCCCCCCTTCCTTTAAATTTAATGTAGGATTGCATTACCTTACCAACCTAGACCTGTTCAATCTGAATCCCCCTGCTTCCCACCCCCACCCCTGGCAACTTTTATCACCTAGGCATGCTAACTTAAAAAAAAAAAAAAGGACTCTTAGTCTATTGCTTCTATTATCCACCACTATGTATTAACAATATAGTTTCATTCAGAAACCTTAATCAAGATGAAAGAAGAGAATTTCCCCAGAATTTTCTTTTGGGACTATCCCTAAATGGCAAGAGAATTTTGTTTGGTCCCAGAGAATATCTGGTATACCCCAACCCTGCAAAAACAGTGAGGAATTTTAGAAGCCATTTTTGCTCTGCCCTGGATTGGGAAAATATATCCACCCATTGTGCTTTCCGAGGTGGAAATCAAACAAGGGACTGAATCTTATGAACAGCCTTCTAGGCTGCTAGGCTCCATCTCTACATCTTAGGTTCCATCTGAAAGATCATAGAGTGGGATTCAGCTACTGAATCCTGGCAGTGGAAGCCCTGCAGAAGGACTTTCACTTGCACAATGAAGCTTTGTCCGTCCTCCCCCTGGGTGCCCCCACACCAACAGAAATTGCCCCGGGGGGGGCGGTCAAGAGAACAGCATAGGAGGATTGGGAGGAAGCCAACTCCTAGGGGCCAAGGTCCCTTCGGCCCCCACAATAAATTATTTGAGGGAGCTACCACCCCCACCCCCAAAGTTGATGAGCATTGCCATTCAAATGGTTCGCATGTGCCACATCTTGTGATATTATGTGGGGTGGGGCTTACCTGGGCTCCCCCAATATTTTATTCAAGTTGGCACCCCTGCCTTAGTGTGACATTGAATTCTGCCTGTAGTCACAAAATCGATAGGCAATATCCAAAGAACACTGCAACAAGTACCATGAGCTCATCATTTCCACCATGTCTCATAGTGACGTCTTTTGAAACTAACTGAAGTTTCAAAGAAAAAGGACAAAGATGTCAGCAGACTAGCTCAAAGTCCTTGAGTCAGACCATTGGTTCATCTGGCTCAGAATTGTCTATATTGACTGACAGGGGCTCTCTAGAATTCAGATTGCAGTCCCAGTCCTACGTGGAGATGTTGAGCATTGAACCTGGGGCTTCCTGCATACAAAACAGATGCTCTACCACTCAGCTATGGCTGTTATTTTGACTCTGAATGCCAACAGTGAAAGAGGGATGGAAATGAGAGGGAGAGAGGAGTGCTGGTGAAAACATGATCGAGTGACAGCAAAATATTTCATCCACTATTGTCACTAATCTTCTGGGGACCAGGCTAACATTATGGGAGTTTGGGGAAAACATGTAATCCACTTTTCATCTCTGCTGAATACCCTGCTGCTATTGGTACAATTTGTGACTTAGGCTTTTGTCTTGGTGCCAGAAGGAGAATAAAATTTAGTAGTAGGGGGAAAATGAATCAATTCGCTTAATCTGACTTTAATTATTTCTGTAATGAGGGTATAATTTCATCCTTCTCCAGTGCAGAACATGGTATTAATTATGGGAACAAAAACAATGGAATGAAAGCAATATTATTATAACTGTAATTTTCTCCCCCTTTTCCCTCTCTGCATCAAACGCTCAATAAAGAAAGCAAAATAAGGTAGCAATGAACAGCTTTTCAGCTGGCACGTTGGCTAGACAGCAAAACAGCAAAGCGGGGAAATAGCAAAACATAATTAGAAAAGCACAGAGTACATTAATTTTTGTAATTTAAACCCTTACAGCTTTAACTTGTCTGAGGTTGTTTCTTGGACACTAAACTATTTCTGTTATCTCAATCATGTATTTTGCCCTTGTAAAAATGTCACTCTTGCCTCAGGGGAAGTGAAGTAATGAGGCATAGCTAAGAACCCGAGAATAAACAAAATTAGAAGGGGGGAGTGGAATGGCTCTGACAATCAGATTGTATTTGCTGAGGGTGGAAGGCAGGATGTTCCAATTGCAGCCAATTCATACACATTCCTCACCCCTAAAGTCTCGGCAGCTAGCAACGAAGCTTACAGGCATTTCATCAATATCCCTGCCTTGTGCTACAAGAAGTCGTGGACTGAGCAAAGCTTTAGTGTGCACCTTCAATGTGTAAAACAGTCCTCAAAGTGACGTGAGCGTAGGCCTCAGCTGCAGACTTCTCCAATGTGCAGCTAGCAGGCTTCAATGCAAGAAGTATTGTTCTTATTAATTATTATTTCATAATAAGCAGGTATCACAGTAGCCCACCTAGGTGATATAATCCTGCTAAGCCAAAGACGACTATGCATATCATCTACTTGCTGAGCAGAAAGTAAAGTCACCATATGTCTGATGCTGCAGAGGGCACATTTTTACTTGCAAGTCTGACAGTCCTCTATTTGAAGGGGTCCTCTATATGAAGGGTGAAACATAATAAATCCTAAGAAGGGAAGGATTTGAAACTGCCCATAGGATACAGGTCACCTCATCACACTCTTCTCCACTGTAACAAGATTAGTGCTGTGCCCAAAATTGTCTTGTTTTTATTTTTACCATTAATAGTGCAATAAACTCCATTTGAGAATTATCAAAGAGAATGGAAAATATTGGCAACATTATCATGAAAGGGGTGCAGGATTTTGTTGTGCTTAATGTACCGTACTTTCATTGTGTCCAAGGGCTGCTTGAAAGTGTCATTCTTTCATATAATCTTTCCTATGGTTTGTACTCTGAAGTCTCCCTGGGTACTAATCCCTCCTGATTACCCCACAACATCCTTAAGTGGTCTATTGTGTACCTGGCAGTTGTTTATTGTTGTTTCAAAGGAAAATCCCCCCCCCCCTTTCAAAGAACACAAGTTTTGTTTGCAAAATGTAAAATGGAGGACTTATTTTAAAAACAAAAACAGTGAATGCACCGATTTCAGAGCAGCTTCTGTCACTTCAATTAAAGCTCCTCCTATGGGCTTTCTCCAGATCACGACGTTCTTGCAGTCGGGGACCTTGCAAAGCTTGGAGAAATGTTTAATAGAAAGAAAGCGAATGCACACCACCCAGGGTCACACTGCAGTGATAAACAAAGCTCAACCCACACCCACAAAAAAATTGAAGAAATTCTACATTTTGAAAAAGCCCCAAGAATGAGGCAGAAAAATAGAAGCCTCTTTGAGAAGCTGAGAAAGGACATCTTTTAGCACTATACTAGGTGAGATATATTGTATTTCTATTTAAAGTATAAAATTATATTTTGCATTTATAAATATAAATTCAAACATACAAATTTGATGTGTCCCCTTTTTAAGTGATGCTTAAGTGAGCATACCGCACAACTGTCCAGGGAAATCCGGGACATCCCATTTTTTCATGCAAGAGCACAGCAGCTATTTGGGGCGCTGCAATCTCACCCTGAAAAAGTGCTGCAATCTCGCATGGGTCGTGTGACTGTCCCAGTACCGCGGCCCAGTATTTGGCCTAGACATGTTGGAGGGTATGCAGAAGGGGGCTAATTTTATCCCTTACACCAGTGATGGCGAAACTTGGCCCTCCAGCTGTTTTGGGACTACAATTCCCATCATCCCTGACCACTGGTCCTGTTAGCTAGGGATGATGGGAGTTGTAGTCCCAAAACAGCTAGAGGGCCAAGTTTGGCCATCACTGTCTTACACCTTCTCTCAAGTAGACTGAACGGCATCATCACTTTTATAACAGGGCTATTTGTGTACATCTGTTTGTACATGGAGTGTCTCACAAAATTAGGAGGTGCATGGAAGACTATATGCTCTCTAGTCTGATTGAGGTGAATTGTTCTATGTCTTTTTGTTGTTGTTAGAGGTTGTTAGAGTAAATCCCACCATCCTTTTCGGTAATGGATGGATGTTGTTGTTAAAGATGTGAGCACTGGCCTCCATTTTGAGAGAAAGAGTCCCACCAGCAGTTGTATAGGGTAGGATTTACCTAATGAACCCAGTCAGTAGAAGCCCTGCGCAAGAGTGGTGGCTCTGACCCAGAAGAACATGTGGGGAGGAAGGAAGAGGTCATTCCATCTGGCAAGCTGATATACGTATGCAGATATTGTTGTAGTGCAACATTGAATTCCACCTTTATTTACTATATGTTCCTCAGAATGTATGTGACCACATCTCAGCCACTCAGACAGACAGACAAAAGAAAACTTTCTGCTACAATTATTTATTTTTCAGGACTTCTTCTAAATCTTTAAAAAAAAGGGAAAAAACCTCAATGAACTCACATGCCCTGCCTTGCCATCCATTTCTGGGGGCTTGAAATGCTGTTTTCACTATTGATAGTGTTGACAAAAAAAATGTACTGTGATAAGTTCATACTAGAGTTACATGCATCAGAGTGAGTTTTCATTTTCTGAAGGTGACAAATCTCTTCTGGACCGTTATCTATGACATTTGGAAAATGGAGGGAGGGAGAAACCACTCAACACAATGGTTAGATTTTGTTGTTTTTGACCGAAAAGGGAGTAAATTGTCAGGAATTATTGATGATCTGATAGCACTGTGCTGCCCCCACCCCCGAAGAAAACACTGAAGAGGAAAGAACATGGAAGAGGTAAGTGTGACAGCCACTTCAAATGAGTACAAAGCTCAAAAATCAGGCGGGATAAACAAGACAAATGGATTAATTTATCTGCAAAATTCTACAAGTATTCTTTTTCTTGGTGAAGGTAAAGGGGGCAAGCCACATCCTTTTTTTAGGATAGCCACCCACACAATAGCAGACTGTCATCTCATACCAGGATATATTGGATCCAAGTGACAAAACTGACATAAAGACTTATGTGGTTTTGTGTTCTGTGGTTCTTTATTGCTCACATTAGATGTTGGGAAAGGCGGCGGGGAGGGAATAGGGTGTTCAACGGCCCATAAATCTTCACTGACTTTCCTCATGATATTGTCTCCTTCTGTTAGGGAAACTGAAGGTGACATACTGAACCTTCCATTGTAGTGTGTGAGCCTAAAGAAGCCATTGCACCTACCTCACAAGGTTTATCAAACAAAGGAAATAAATAAAGCATCTTTTAAAATATATGTCATTCTTTATGGCTCACCTGTGGCCCTTCCAGATGTTGCTAGAGTTCAACTTCAATCATTCCTGACCATTGGTTGTGCTGGCTGGGATTCATGGGAGTTGAAGTCCCCAGATCATCTGGACGTCCACAGGTGAGCCATTCCTGCCCCATAGCCTGTCTTTTTAACATGGGTGAAGTGTTATCACAGAGGCAAGGAACCTTTGGCCCTTCAGATATTGTTGGACTATGGGAGTTGGAGCTTAGCAACAACTAGATGGCCACAGGTTCCCTATTTATGAATTTTTACTCAGGCAGCACTTAGAATGAGGTGACCGCGGACTATATTCTTTATATACAGAGAGAGTTCTTTCCTCATATAAAGCCACCATGGACTATATGGAATATCTCTCTCTTTAATTTGGCACATGGATTAAAACCACAATGCACATTCATCTCCCACAACTTGGCAGGCTGCTGGAGGGGGAAAAAAGACTTCTTTTTTTTAAAAAAGTGACATTTGGAATAATCTAAACTGCCAACATTGCAGACTGTATTAATATACGCAAGTACCACTAAGTCAATCAGACAATCCATAGTACTTAATAACTATAGAGCAGTTTTTGTGAGCTTAAAATGTTTCATGTATATTATCTCAGTGACCTTTTCTAACCACCCTATAAGTACAGCATCACAGTGTAGTGGCAAGACAGACTGATCTTGTCTTAGTGTGTTTGATGCCAATACTAGATCTGAATCAGGGACTGGGGATTTTCTGGTTCAGAGCACACACTCTTAGCCACTGCACTGCCCCAACTTTCACAAGCAAATACATAATATGTCCCACCTTACGTTTTAGTATACTAAATCACATTTTCTAGACTGATTTTTTTTGGGGGGGGGGTATTCTTCTTTTCCTCTTTCCACTGCCACTTTTGACTTCCAACCAGTAAATCTCTACTGCATTGCATTACACTTCAAAAAGCATTAGAAGACTGATGAGGAACAAAAGCAAACACAAAGTCGTTTATTAAAGTAATGTACATATGACTCTGTATCCCAACTTATTGTTTGGAAGTGTCTTTACTTGGGGGGGGGGACGAGTCTCCACTTGCTTTTTCAAGTGGCAAGCTAGAACTGGGCGATATTTCTCACCGTGTCCATCATGATGACATCTGTGATTCAAGCTGGGGTGCCTACTTTTGAGAGAGCGCCCATTAGAAGTTAGAAAGCACAGGCAGAACACCTTAGAAGAAATGAAGATAGAAAGTGAACCAGTCTAGAAACTGAAAATTATTGGCTTGGTAGAAAAACAGTCCACTTTTTAGCTATATACTTTTTAGTCACAGAACAGAGAAGATCACAAGGAGGAGCGGCTAGTTTAGCTGGTTGGCTTGCCTCCCTTCCTTTTCGTTGTGAAGCCCATGAAGTCACAAGCGGTGTTTGGTGGTTCTGTTTATGCATTTAATCTTGAAAATATCCAGGGTTTGAGGGGGCTTTGAATCTTGTAAATCTTGTTCCCAGGATAAAAAAACCTTCTCCTCAGATGACTAAAGCAATGCCCCTGTTACCCAGAAGAAGAAGAGCTAAACGATGGGATTCAGGGGAGGCAATTTGCAAGCAAAGGTAATACAATTACAACAAATAATTACAGCTTCGCTTTTTTGCTGCTGACCCCATAAATCTTAAGGGAAACATTTGACACTAGTTCAAGTTTAAGAATAAGGAATTCCTTAGGCCTCCCTTTATTTGCTCAGATGGAGGAGAGAGAGAAATACCCTAAACAATATAGTCATATTGCCTTCCTTCTCAGCTACAGTTTGGTTTAATTTCAACCTGGTTCATGTTTCAGTGAAATCCCCATTGTGATGTACATAGCAAAAAAACAGTCCTTATGCTTAATCTGAGATTTGGGATAGTGCAAAACATATTCCAAACATGCTTTCTTAGACTCACCCAGGCACTACTTTGTAGAGTTACTGCATGTATATTTTATGTCTATAGATATATAGTGGTGAATAATTCAAGGAACTGGGTACACTTACTACAACAGAATGTGATGTTTTCATTTGATCTGCTTTGGTTAAAAAAAAAAAAAACCCATCAGGAAATTTACAGCACTGATGTGCTATTTAAATATTTAATAATATTGGAAGCATCAGAGTCTATTTTCCTTTGAAGAGCGCTTAATTATGTCACTTTAAAATGAAGTGATGCTAAAGCCAGAATTATTTAAATTAGGTTTAACTTGGGCTAGGCAGTTACTGTAGAATTTAATGCTTTCAAGTATTTTATGTACTGCATACTCTGTGTACTTCAAAGTGTTGTGGTAGTCAGAAGTGAGTCAACTAATAAAATAGCATCACAGTATTATCCTGAGATTTTGCTTCCATGATCAACAATGCTCAGATTTTAAATCAGAGGAATACTTTTGTAAAGTGTGCTTTAATCCTGTATCCACTCTGCCATTTTAGGTTGTCTTCTTACATTACATCTTCTGTACACCAAAGTAGAGTAAGGACTCCTGACTCAGGAGTAGAAAAACTCACAACTGTAATATAGATTAACTATGCAAGGATCAGTTTCCTTTCTGGTTGTATACACATACTACGTAGCTATGAGTATGTGCATATAATACAGGGTGATTCATAATGAAGTATACAGTTTCAATACACTATAAACAAAGAAGAATGTAATATATTTTATGTTACCTGTAACAGAATTGTAGGGGAATGTTTAAAGTTTTTTTTAGAAACAGTCACAGATGTTCTATGTGTGCACCCTTTGTCACATGACACACATCAGACCGGTAATCCGTTTCTGCCCAAACATGACTCACCCTATGCGTTGATTTTCCTGGGCTTTGTTGAATGGTGGTGCAAACACTATCGATGACTTCTTCTGATACACACGGTCATCCAGGACTTCTAAGTTTAATAATAATAATAATAATAATAATAATAATAATAATAATAATAATAATTTATTATTTATACCCTGCCCATCTGGCTGGGTTTCCCCAGCCACTCTGGGCGGATTCCAACAAAAGATTAAAAATACATTAAAACATCAGTCATTTAAAAACTTCCCTAAACAGGGCTGCCTTCAGATGTCTTCTAAACGTCAGATAGTTGTTAATTTCTTTGGCATCTGACGGGAGGGCGTTCCACAGGGCGGGTGTCACTACCGAGAAGTCCCTCTGCCTGGTTCCCTGTAACTTGGCTTCTCGCAGCGAGGGAACCGCCAGAAGGCCCTCAGCACTGGACCTCAATGTCTGGGTAGAACAATGGGGGTGGAGATGCTCCTTCAGGTATATTGGGCCGGGGCCGTTTAGGGCTTTAAAGGTCAGCACCAACACTTTGAATTGTGCTTGGAAACGTACTGGGATCCAATGTAGGTCTTTCAAGACTGGTCTTGGCGGCCGCTCCCAATCACCAGTCTAGCTGCCGCATTCTGGATTAGTTGTAGTTTGCACAAACAGCCCATAGTTTCAATTTTTTTTTAATGCCAATCATAGATACATTTTCTGCTTGGAGGGTTTTCCCCCGAATCGCGATAGAAAATGCCATCGCACAACAGTTACAGATTCCATTTTGCTCAATTCAAATGCCTTCTCCATTGCAGCCTGACTAGTCATGTGACTACGTCACTTCCCTCAGTAGCGGAACACAAACTTTATGAGTACACTACCTCACAGTTCGCAGTTGTGGTCCGTGTCACCACCTGTTACTGTATTACAGCATCTGGAAACTGTATACTTCATTATGAATCACCCTGTACATTTAATGTAAAGGAGCCAACACCTGAATGACGTCTTTATACTATGGCTCCATATATTGCCCTATACCTCGGTATACTTAAGCTACTTCTCACATGCATATGCATTACTTAAATTTCTCTACACTGTGATTGCACAACAATATACGGTATGAATTAACTCAACTGAAAAGCTTCATATATGAAGGAAAACTCAATTGAGATTTGAGATAATACCAAAAGGCTTTTATTTGATGTTAGATCTGTGCTAGCTCATTCATGCATGTGAGTCATTTTGTGTGTGTGTGTGTGTGTGTGTGTGTGTGTATGAGAGATATGTGATGTCCAGACTCTTTATATTAAAACTTTCATAAACATATAACTGAGAAGAATATATTTACAAGCTCATGCTTATTCACTTTGTTCCTTATAGAGAGCTCCTGCTCACGTTTCTCCCTACTAACATTTAGGGATCTTCCTCTGTCCATTTCACTTCAGACAGATCACACTGACACACACTGTCCTCAGCAGTATCTAGAGAAGCCTCTCTCAGCTGCCATTCTCCCTCACACATTCACACACATACAGAGAGAGAGAGAAGCAGAACACAGTTAAAAATGACAGTTACTTGAAAAACAGTCACAACAGAATGAAATTCCTCTCTCATGTGACTCACTGTCAGCCAACCACATGAGAGCTACTGCCAAAAGAAAAACCACATGCTAAAAATGCACAGTAATTTAACATTCCCATTTCAGGAAATCAAACCATTATCCTTAACAAGGCATTACTGGATATTGCAGTCATCAGGTGATCCAGCTGTAGTTTCTGGTTCATCTCAGCTCTAGTGTCAAGTGAAAGGGAGGGAGATCTTTTGTACAACCTGATTCCCTGATTGACAGTTATGGTCAGTTGATGATTCTAGAGCTAGCTGCCTTTGTTGGCTCAGTGACCAGGAGATATTTGATGGCTAGGAGAAGTTTCTTTGTAGTTGTAAGGTGACAAGTCTAGGGTTAGCATCTGGATGAAAGAAAGAAGGGAAGGCTCCTATTGTATATAAATACTGTTTGCCTTGAGGGCATCTGATATTGCTTTGTAAAGTCTCATTGTCTGGGCCTGTGCTTATTTGCTCCCCTTTGCTCAACAGGTATATTCACTAGTAGGGGATGCCATGCTGGTGTAACACCTCCCACCTAACCTCTGGTTGTTTATGTTGCTGCTCTTTACTGGTAGGCACTTCTCCCCCAGTGAGGTGCTGGCAATGTCAGCACTTTGAAGGCACACTGAGCAGCACTGGATTTGCTCTGCCAGTGTTTGCAGTGCTCTGATCTTGCTGTCACCCACCCCTCTGTAAACAGGTGAAACATGACTGACCAGAGGTCAAGGGAGCAGTGTTGGCTACTGATAATTAGATAGGTAGGTAGATAGTTGGATAACACAAAACTCTGGTGAAACTCAACTGCTGTGTCTGGAAAGAGACTCTGCATTGGTTCCCCTTGAAACTTCCATCTGCTCCATCCATCCCAATTCAGCCTTGATTGAATTGTGCCCATCGTAGCAATCCCTCAAATACCATT